>CM042970.1:22146149-23367949 GCA_023678885.1 Pogostemon cablin | reverse complement strand
CTCTAACGATCTAGTGGAGGTTACTCCAGGGCGTGGATCCTCTGGTGCAAGGACACATTCTGAAACCCATTCAGTTATCCGAGATATTGCCCAACAGTACGAATCAGGTGGATCCTCTGAAGAAGAATCTGAAAATGCTCGGAAGAAAAGAGTTGCTAGGGGAAAACGGCCCCAAACTCAGAAGAAAACTAAGTTGCCCCGGCCTTCTGTTCAACAACCTGTCATTCCTTCTCCCAATCTACCCGACCAGGGGTTAAGTTCTGAGGCTGGGCGTATCGTGTCCAACCTGGCCAACATGGCCCGAGAACTTGCTGAGTGTCGGAAGTTGTTTAAACCCAAGATGGTAAACCCTACTTCAGCTCCAGCCCTAGCCCCTGAAGAGATTTCCCGGTTGACTGCTAGGGTATCATCATTGGAGACACAAAACGCTGAGCTAACTGCTCGTTTACAAGCTGAAGCTAATCGTATAAAGGAAATGATTGCTCGGGCTGAGGCTGCCAAAGCCAAACTTAAAGCCTTCCATGATTTAAGCTTTTCTTGATTCCCCGACTATGTTTACTGAACTTCTTTTTTATTAATTTTCTTTTGACGTTTGTGGTGCTGTGTTCGCCCTTTGGATTCTGATGACTTTATCTCTGTCTTTCCCATTTCACTATGCTTTTGAATTTCTGATCTCTTTTTTTTATAAGAATATTGATGGTGCTGATTCTTGTGACTTACTTATGTTCCCTCATATACTTGACTTGTGTTTCTAACTAACCGCGAATGTTTTAACGCTAACACTTTTATTTGAAGTAATTTCTCATGATCTTGCTCATAATGGGTATTTTTTTCCTTACATCATGGCGTTTGATTGAAAATAAGATGAAAATTGCATAACTTTCTTTTCTTTAGACTTACTGGTAAAACTTCCTCAGATGTTGCACATTCCAGGGATGTGGCTTCTCTTTTATTTCTCATTGATCAACATGTATGCTCCACCTTTCAATCTTCTAGCAATAGTGAAAGGGGCTTCCCATTTTCTCCCAAATGTCCCTTAGCTCCACCTTTCAATCTTCTAGCAATAGTATCTTTCGCAGAACTAAATCTCCCTGTTTGAACTCCCTTAGCTTCACTTTTGAATTGTAATCTTTTTTCGACCTTCCCTTTAACACCTGATTATGAATATCTGCTTCCAATCTCTTCTCCTCCAATAAATCCAACTTTAGCTTTAAATCCTCTTAATTCCCTTCTTCCGAATAATGAGAAACTCTGAAGCTAGGTTCTCCAATTTCTACTGGGATAATTGCTTATGCCCCATATGCCATGGAGAAAGGGTTTCTCCCGTTGCATTCCTCGATGTGGTTCTATAAGCCCATAACACCCCGGGTAACATCTCCGGCCAACTCCCATCAAGCTCTTCCGACCTGGATTTAAGTGTGTGCTTTATGATCTTGTTCATTGCTTCAACCTGCCCATTGGATTGCGGGTGATAAGGAGTAGAGTATAGTTTCTTGATCTTTAACTTTTCACAGAACTTTTTGATTTTAGCATTGTCGAATTGCTTCCCGTTGTCTGTCTCTATGACATTTAGGATCCCAAAGCGACATACAATATTTTTCCATAGAAAATCCTCCATTTTTGCTTCATTAATGTAGCCAAAGGTTCTGCTTCTGCCCATTTGGTAAAATAATCCACTGCTACCACAGCAAATTTTACTCTACCTTTTCCCGTTGGTAGTGGACCTATGATATCTACTATCCATTTAGCGAATGGTCAGGGGCTAAAGACTGATAGTAACTCTTCTGGAGGAGACCGAACTATAGGAGCAAACCTTTGGCAGTTTTTACAAGCCCTGGCATATTGCATAGTTTCCTTTTTTAATGTCGGTCAAAAATATCCCTGTCTCATAACCTTGTGTACCAAAGCACGTCCCCCGGTATGATTACCACATATACCCTCATGAATTTCTCTTAGGACATACTCAGCTTCTTCAGGAGCTAAACACTTCAGTAGCGGTGTCGTATAGCCCCTTTTATATAGGACTCCCTCTAACATGGTATATCTCGCAACCCTTAATCTCAACTGTCTTGCTTTAATGGTATCCTCTGGCTGTTCTCCCGAGTTTAGAAACTTAATTATTGGAGTCATCTAGTTATCTCTGGCTTCCTCTTCCATGATTAAGACCATGTTATCGCTGGGTTTATCTTGTCGAGTGATGTTGATATTATTCAACTCCTCTGCATTTATAGCCGTTGCTAACTGGGCTAATGCATCTGCTTCTGAATTTCTTTCTCTCCCAATATATTTGATGAAAATCTGCCCAAATTTTCTCATTGTCTCCACCACTAGATCTCTGTACTTTTCCATTTGACCATCTTTTGTAGCAAAGTCTCATTTGATTTGGTTTACCACTAATTGAGAATCGCTGAAGACTATCAAGGCTTTCACTCCTAATGACATTGCCATTCTTAAACCATTTAACAGGGGCCTCATATTCTACTTCATTAATTGTAACTTTGAATCCAAACTTTATAGCTGATGAGAACTTTCCCCATGATGGACTTTCCAATACAATCACTGCACCCGAGGCTAAAGCTGTGACAGAGCCATCCACATATAGTTTCCATGGTTCTTCTAACTTACTCTCTGAAGGGACATGTAAGGTTAACTCCACCACAAAATCCGCTAAAGCATGCGCTTTTATGGTGGGTCTTGGGACGTATATGATGTCATACTGCCCTAATTCCACTAACCATTTTAAAAGCCTTCCAGCCGCATCAGGCCTTTGTAATACTTGACATAGCGGTAATGCTGTTAATACTTCAATTGTATGCTCCAAGAAATAAGGTCTCAGTTTTCTTGAGCTCATGACCAACGCCAATGCCATCTTTTTCAACACCGGGTAGCGAAATTCGGCCTCTCTTAACCCCTGGCTGACGTAATATACTGGGGTACATTATTTGCCTTCTGTTTTAACTAAAACTGCACTCACCGCGGTTCCAGAGGCTCCAATTTACAACTGCAGCTTTTCCCCCGGCGATGACTTTGATAAGATCTTGGGATTGGAATTTTTTCTTGATATTGTCAAAGGCTTCCTGACTTTCCACTGTCCATTCAAACTTTTTCTTTTTTCTTAGGATATCGAAGAAGGGCTTGCATTTATCCAACGCTTTGGGTATAAACCGGCTCAGCGCCGTTATCCTCCCTATCAGGTTCTGGACTTCTTTCCCGTATTTCGGGGGCTGCATATCAAATATTGTCTTTACCTTGGTTGAGTTCATCTCAATTCCTCTTCGACTGACAATATATCCCAGGAACTTTCTCGAGGATACCCCAAAGGTACACTTATTGGGATTCAGCGTCATGCCATATTCCCTAAAAATTGAAAATACTTTGGCCAAATGTTCAAAGTGATCTTCCTTTTTTAAACTCTTTACCAGGGTATTGTCAACATATACCTCCACGAACTTTCCAATGACATCCCTAAATATTTTATTTACCAGCCTCTGGTACGTGGCTCATGCATTTTTTAACCCAAAAGGCATGTTACACCAACAATATATTCCCATACCTGCGAAAAAAGCAGTATCTTCCTGGTCATCTGGGTGAATAGGGATCTGATGATATCCAGAAAAGGCATCCATAAAGCTCATAATTTCATGTCCCGCGATGGAATCAACCAGTCTGTCAATAGCTGGTAAGGGATAACTATCCTTTGGGCATTGCTTATTATGATCTGTAAAGTCCACGCAAAATCACCATGTATTTGATGCCACCTTCTTGATCAACACAGAGTTTTGTACCCTTTTTGGATATTCTACCTCTCGAATGAGCTTTCCCTCCAATAGTCGTTTAACATCTACTTCCAAAGCAGCATCTTTCTCGGGACTAAACTTTCTTTTCTTCTGATAAAAAAGTTGAGCTTGTGGATCTATATTCAGACGATGGCACACATGTCTGGGATCTACTCCTGGCTTAGTAGTCGGATCCTACACGAACACATTCGAATTTTCTTTAAGTAAGACCATTATCTCCTCCTTGTATTCCCTTTGTAGTGTCGCTCCCATCCTTACTTTAATCTCAGGATTTTCTTGATCAACTTGCATTTCGACAGTTTCTTCTCTTGCCGAGGAGAATTCTGGCAATATAACTCGGGGATCCAACTCAGGAACTATTGGATCCTCCATCAATTGAGAAATATCTTTGTATGATGGAATCTTTTTCACCATTTTCCTTTCTTGAGGTTGCTTCTCCTTACCCTCTTTGTAATTTGGTTCAATATCCATTATATCTTCAAAAACGAGCATCTCAAAACTAGGATCATAGCAGTTCAAACCCTCCATCTTCTCTATAAATAAACATTCCCGAGCTATCTTTTGATCTCAAATTAAGGTGGTTATCCGTCCATCTAAGGTTTGAAACTTTAGACACTGATGAAGTGTAGATGGGACAACACCAAAAGTGTGGATGAATGGTCTTCCTAATATGCAATTATAGGCTGAGACCTGATCCACTACCTTGAAATTGATAGAGTACGAGACTTGAACTTTTCCATCGGAACTTTGAACTTGAACCATTAAATCTACCTCCTCTATTGGTTTGTTTACGGCATTGTCGAATCCCCAGATTTCATCACGACATGGACGTACTGTATGGTGCCTATCACCCCCCAATTTATCAAAAATTGACTTGAAAATGATATTTGCGTATGCCCCCTGTATCCATTAAACATCTATGGACTTTTATCCCCGAGATATTTGCTGATATTATTAGGGATCCATATGAGGGTTTTTTACCCCATAGAAATCCTCTTCGGAAAAAGTGATGTCTGGTCCCTCAACTGGATACAGAGAATACACCCTCGGTTCTTGTTGATCCAATTCTCACAGTTCTACCTTTCTCTTTTTCCTTGACAATCCCGTCCGTACCTGAGATGTGCCATTATATTTTTCCTCCTGTTGGATCTCCATCATATGGATCTCTCCTGGTAGATTATTCCCAGGTATTTGTACTCGAGTCGCTCCTGGGGTGGTAACCCCGGTAGTGGTGGCGGTAAATTCCGTCTTTCTTGTGGTATCTCCTACTGTCTATCCTGATTCTGGAGGTGATTTCCTACTCCTCTAGGGCGATGTGCGGCTAGTGCCAATATCCCCTTTAGTTTTCCACTTTTATATAGCCTCCATAGTTCATATATCAGATCTCGGCACTGATCAGTGTTATGTCCTGCATATTGATGATATTGGTAAAATCTCCTGGGATCTAACTGTTCCGGGGGTGCCCAGATCTGGCGAGGTTCTCTCAGAATTTGTCGATTCCTCACTTGATAGAAAATCTCCTCAACCGAGCATCTTGTTTCCTCCTGCAGGACTTGGACATTGGGTGGTTCCTCTGTATTTGTGAATGGCCTGAAGTTTGCCGGGATTTTATATTTCTTGCTTCCTTGACTTTCTAGCTTTTTCTTGTTTTGCTCTTCCACTTTCTTTGCCAAAGCTAGGGTTTCCTCTGCTTGACTATATCCATTCGCCAAAGCCAGGAACGCGTCATAGGTGGCTAGTGGTTTGAATTGTACTGCTTTCCACAATGTAAACTCAGGGTGCAGTGCACCCATTGCGGTGACCAAATAGGCTTCATCACCCATGGACTCCCCTTTGGCTCTCTGATCATTGAACCTTTTTAGAAAAATACGAATCGATTCATTTGCTCTCTGCTTAATACTTGCCAGTTTGTGTTTTGGTTCCTTTACTATTCCCAGGTAGGAATATTGAGTGATGAAGTCACTCACCAGATCATCCCAACTTTCGATCGAATTTGGTGGCAGCGTAGAGAACCAATCATTAGCTTTGTTTTCCAAAGTTAAAGGAAACATGCGACACTGAGTCATCTCTGAACTTCCTTGAGCCCCCATCCATAGTAGGTATGTATTGACATGTTGATATGGATCTGACTCACAATTGAATAAGGCTTCGTTGGGTACTTTAATCTTCATTTGCCTAGGCGCCGAATGGATTTTCTCAGTGAATGAGGTTTTATCCAGATCCGCCTGAGAACGTCCATCTTCTCCCAGCCGTTGCTTTTTCTCGAGATCCTCTACCCTTTTGAACAAATGATTAACTAGGGAAATATCCCCGTGCTCCGTGACTTTATCCCCTGGATTCACCGCGGGAATTCGTGGTTCGTCCTCCGGCATGATGGAAAGTGGGGAACTGTGCATTCTTCTTGAGGGTATTGACTTTCTTTTCTTAGAAGCTTCCCCATATACTCGATCATGTGGCGTTTCACCAGACCCTTCAGCGTAAGGCTGGTGTCTCGACCCGTTTGGTCCTAGGCGATTACCCTTCATCGGGATGAATTGTTTACACTTTGCTCTGGTGGATTTTATCGAGTCTGGGCCTCATTTATGACCCGTCGGGCATCATTAGGTGGGGGATCTGCTCTCATTTGCTCTGATATTTCCTTTTTCCGGTCGATATTCTCTCGAAGGTCTTCTACCGGGACTTCCCTGCGTCTATTAAGATCTTCCGTCGGAACTTCTCTTCTCAGGTTGAGGTTGTCACGTAGATCTTTGACAGGACCTTGCTGTACTTCTTCAAAGTTTAACCTCGTTGGAGGGACTGAATGAACGGTAAATTCCTTGAATAGCGAGTGTAACTTTTCTTGAAATTCTCGGGTCTTTTCTGGATTGCCCAAGATGGGTACTTTCACTACCGTGGGAGGTGTGCACGTCGTTGGATCTACCGCATGTTGCGACGGAGGTATATTTGGGATCTGGACATGCACACTTCCAGAGCTTCAAATCACGCGTCTATGCAGGTGGGTTCCGCCTGGAGAATAAAAGGATTCATCTCCGTCCATCAACTTTGCTGGAAAACAAAATCAGGTGCGAAACTTGACGATTTCCCACAGACGGCTCCAATGTTGTGGTCAGTTTTCGTCACAATGTCTCCAACGTAACCCCAACAAAGATGTGATGGATCAAAGAAGAAAAATAGATTGTTGAAAAGATAGATTTTCCTTGCTCATTGTTGTATTTTTCATAGATTGTGTGTTACATTATTTTTCTCTACCTTTCCCTCTATATGGGAATTGATTACTCCCTTCATTCTAGATTATTCTCCCTAATCAATGATTGACAAGTGTCCTATTCTAGAATAATCCTATAATAGATTTTGATGTCTTTTTGATGTTCTTGTACCTCATTGGTCAATATGGAATCTCTGCCTAACAAACAATTGGGGACCACTACATCATATCCTTGTTGTTACCCCTGTTTTTCTCCTGTCATTCATCACTGGACCTTCGGAGACCTGGGGTTATTACCCGGGATTAGCAGGTAGTTATACCTGGGATTGCGTACTTTATTACCCCCGAGGATAACAGAAATAAAACCTGGGTTCACTTCTCCTTCCCCGTTTTTTTGGGCTTGCTTTATTGGGTCTTTTTAATATCATCAACTGGGCCTAGTATTTATCCCATAACAAAGGTCCAATTCAAAGAAATATAAAAATTTTCTTTCTAACATTTATCAATTTCATTAAAAATTTTATTTCTGAAAATGAAGAGTCAGTCTCACATATATAAATAATACTCATCTTCTCAGAACGTCCTACGTTTATTGTTTCGCGTTATTTAAGAAATTTATTTTTTAACTAAGTTTTTGATTTAATTTTTAGAATGTTGTAATATTTTTAAGTAATAAAAAATATAAAGTAATAATATATGTGAGAAAATAGTGAAATTTTTTAAAGTGTTGGATAAAGTGATTATTTATTTATCTTATTTATTTTGGTGTAAGGAATTTTATGATATAAATAAATGAGAAAATTGCTAAGGATTTAATTAGAGTAACTATACTCTAATTCTAATGTTGTCTTTTGAGACATATAGTGAGTATTAAGAAAAAAGAAGTACAATGGCGTGCAATAAGTAATAAACCCTTAAATAATTATAAAAAAGCTTCTTTATAATACTTCATCCGTCTCACACGTATTTTTACTCACTTTTTATTTTGGGTTGTCCCACGTATTTTTACTCATTTCATTAATGATAAAAATAAATAATATTTTATTACATACTTTTTATAATCCCAACAATTTTAATTATTTTTTTACACTTTATTTATCATTTCCAACAATTTTATTTACTTTTTCATTCTAAATTATTAATTTATTCCTACTTTTTCTAACATTATATATTAAAAAAATAACATATTTTAATCTCCGTTTTGATACAAATTGATGAAAATGCCCGGCACGGATAGGGAATAAAAGAATTGCTTATGGACCAGGATGTTACTCTTGAGTGCTCGCTCCATTATTTTCACACAAACCCCACGCATATATAAATAATAATTTCAGTTCTCATGATAATTCACACATTTAAAATCTCCACATTATTATAATATATTTAAAATTTAAATAAAAAATCTAAAAAGTAGAAGTCAAGTGTGCTCATCAAGCACATGACGTCAGTGTTGACCTCAAAATCCTAATTTAAATAAAAAATTCAATTATTATATATTTAATTAATTGAATTAGTGAGTGAGACAAGTCAAAATGGGCCAAAGAGCACAAGTTTCCAAGAAACATAGAGTCACCCATTACGAAACGACTGCTTTTCTTGATCCCCAAGTTCACCAAACTCTATAAATCCACTTCATAATTAATTCTCAATAACTAATTTATTTCCATAATTAATTGATAAAATTAAATTTTGTTGAAGAAGGTAGGCATGTCGACAACAGGCCTCGTAGAAGCTTACATGGCTAGAAAGCTTCACAGGGAGAAGATGAAGAAGAACATTCTTGAAGTTTCCAAACCGAAGAAGATGGAAGTTTCTACATCGGATGAGAGTGGCTGCTTTTCCAGCTTCTTTAGCTTCAAGAAAATTCATCCAAACAATGCCACTCTTCCACAACAAGCTTCTCTAGATTCTTGAAATCATGAAGCAGATATATAAACCCCACCCCACCCTACCCTAACCCAACCCCACCCCATCATCTGCTACAAGTGGAAAGATCATTTTTTTTAATTATTTTTTTTTATTGATGTATAATTAAATCTTATTTCCTCAAGTCAGTTGGAGTGTTGGGGATTTTAGTGATACTTAATGCTGTGTGTATATCTTCTGAGGATGGATGTTAAGAATTATATGTCTCTCACTGTTTTTGTAATATAAATTACTTCTATTATCAGTATTGATATATTAAATCTTGATCCAATTCAATGTGTCAAGCAATTCTAATACTTTTGTTTTCCGCAAGAAGTTAGACAGATTTTGTAATTTATTCTAAATCTAATTTCAATATTTTAATTTGATTTGGGCCGTCTCAAATCGGACTGGCCTCATCCCAAATCCAACACAAAGTTTTGGCATGACAAATTGAAGTGTTACTAGAGGGTGAATGCATATGAGATATATCCATTTAAAAAAGATTACTGTAGAAATCAAAATAGTAAATAATAAGTATATAATTAAATAATTTAATTTTTTTTTAAAAAATTTACAAATAAATGAACTATATACCACATAACTAAAATAATAGTAGTATGCTCTAGATGTAGCTCATAGGGTGGCTATTGACATCTAATTTTTTTAGAGCAATCTTTTTTAATAAATTACACTCTGAAAAAAACAAATTTCGCCTCACACATTAAACATCTAAAATTTCAAACTTAATTTGTAATTATTTTGCTCACAATTTACTTGCACTCGAACTCATATCCCAATCCATACAAGCATCCACAGTGTTGGTGTCAGGGAAGAGAAAGAACGAAAAAAGAAAATGAAAAATAAATAAGAAGATTTCGATGGATAAATAATTTCAGATTATACATTCAAAAAGATAAATAAATAATTTATTTAAAATTATAACCAGAAGAGAGAAATGGCAGAGTAAAAGTTACCATAAATATAGTAAAAATTCATTTCAATAGCAAACACTGCCTTATTAAAAAAAATATACTCCCTCCATCTCGTTTTAATGTTTACGTTTCTATTTTGCGCATCTCATTTTAATGTTTACGTTTTCATTTTTGGAATATGGGATCCACCTAAAATAATTAATATATCATCCAACACTAATACACCTACCCACTTTACATTAAATATTATATCTTTCCACCCACTATCTATTAAAATATTATACTCCTTCATCAACGTGCAAAAAGTAAACGTAAACATGAAACTGGATGAAGGGAGTATATATATCCGAAATTGATCCAAACACTGCCTTATTGTTCTTCCTGTTCCTAATCCCAATCCCTAGTCTGAAATTATCAGCAATCACGTTTCAAGCACCCCAAAAATGGTAGCTTTTGCCACCGTCGCAAAAACGTTGAAGAATTCAAGTGTTTCTACTTCTGCTACGTGTTGGTGTAGATTCCAGAATATTCGAACTTTCCTCGTGCAATCAGCTTCCGAGTTTGTGAAATTGGAGAAACTCACTGATTCTGATTCTGGTAACTCTCTTCTGCATTATCATTTCGTTTTTGTTTTCTTCCACTGAGCTAATTCTTGATTGTTTGACTGTCCATGAAATGGAAAATCTCAGAAAACATTTGATTGGGATATTTTGATGAAATCTGTATATCTACTTTTGTTTTCCTTTTAAATGTCAATTCCAACCAAGTTTAATTGATTGGGGGTTTAGCTGGTGTTTCTCAGCTTTTATGGCTATTGGATTGGAGTAGCCCTTTCCTTTGTGTGATTTTGTATTATACTTCCTTGCTTGTATGTTTTTGCTTGGTTAGTGTAGTTTTCACATTAGATGATTGAACAATGTAAATGTGTTTTAATTTTCTTATTGATGCAATAGATATAATATGTAGTGTAAAAATGATTTTTACTGAAATAAAACTAAAATTATTCAAGTGTTTCTAAAAGATTTAATGGCATGGAATGGTAGAGGATTTCTAATGTTTGGCTTCATTATGGTACATGACATTAACACTCTCTCAAATAACATGATACCTGCGCTATTCGAGTTTTGGTTTTGAGTTTCGACTTTGGCTTTAGCAATTGTTTGAATACCAACTGAACTATGTGTTCTTTACAGGAATTTTGGAGGTTAAATTGGACAGACCTGGAGTGAAAAATGCTATCAGCAAGGAGTTGCTGAGGGGGCTGCAGTATACATTTGAAGCTGTCACCAAAGACCAATCAGCTAAAGTTTTGATGATTTGCAGTTCAGTTCCCAAAGTATTCTGTGCAGGTGCTGATTTGAAGGTAGAATGTGCTTCGATTTTAGGCCATGCTCGATAGCCCATATCTTTTTATGTCATCATTAATGAGTTATACAAGATATAATTAGTAAAGAATGATGTGTAAGATGGAATGGAAAAGCTAAGCTGTAACTATGTCTTCTAACTACAAAATGAAACATTAGAAAGTTAGTAATTCAAGACATTCTGTTATGAGGCATTTTCAGAAAAAGATGACTTTTGGCTACTATTACTCAATTCAAGAAGAATCTAACTCTTTTCTCAACTTAATGATGGATTATAGATGAACTTACAATTTTATAAAACTTTGAAATGCTTTTTTTCCCTCATCGTGTCTCTGTTTTGCTTATTGATGATTATTTTGTTTAATGATGAGTTTATAGGAAAGAAAGGCAATGAGTACGTCTGAAGTTCAGGATTTTGTACACTCGCTGCGCTCTACATTCTCCTATTTGGAGGTTTATACTTATCCTTCTTTTACCTTCGTGGAAAATTTACTTAATACTAATATGATAGATCAATGTTATGTCATTTAACTATTGAAAGACTGCCACCTCCCAAACTCTATTCTTGAATTTGATTGTTTATTTTGATTTCTCGATTTATGTTGGTCGGTCCATCTTCCTTTATTACTACTTGAGTAAGAGGCATTACAATATTCAGGCACTTTGTATTCCTACAATAGCAGTCATTGAAGGTGCTGCATTAGGGGGTGGGCTTGAAATGGCATTATCTTGTGATCTTCGGATATGTGGTCAGTTAATATGTATTTGTGCCAGAATATAAATGGGTTACACTGCTGCTAAAATTGTAACTTGATCATACTTACACACAGGGGAAGATGCATCGCTAGGATTACCAGAAACAGGACTGGCAATTATACCCGGGTATGAACTTTACCTACCTCCATGGTTCTGACATTGCTCATTACTTCCGTATAACATTGCCTTTTTGGATTCAAAACATTCTTGATAACTGCTCATTTTAGGGCTGGGGGAACACAAAGGCTTCCTAGATTGGTAGGTAAATCAACAGCCAAGGAACTTATATTCACTGGTCGAAAGATTGGTGGTCGGGATGCTCTGTCAATGGGTACGTCTAATTGAAACTTCAACATCTGCTCTCATTTTGTGACGTAAAAATCTGAGACGAGCGTGAACTTCTTCGCAGGTCTTGTTAATTACTGCGTCCCTGCTGGTGAGGCTCGCGACAAAGCCCTTGAAATTGCTCGAGATATAAATGAGAAGGTATCTTGCATCCGGCTCCATCAACAATACTATGTTGGGAGAGTGGTTTCTTGACGTATGGACAATTGGACGTTGCAGGGACCGTTGGCAATACGAATGGCGAAACGAGCGATCGATGGAGGATTGGAGGTGGATATGTCATCTGGTTTGGCGTTGGAGGAAGAATGCTACCATCAGCTCTTTCACACCAAGGATCGTTTGGAAGGCCTGGCTGCCTTTGCTGATAAAAGAAAGCCAAATTATACAGGTCAATAAAATAAATTATGTAACTTGTACCTCCATTTATATCCAAAAAATGAAGATTTATTGCAGAAATTATATACCTATAAATTTAGATTATTAGTAAGAAGCCACCATGATTTCTCCTGACACACTAAAAAAAAAAAAAAATTTCTGGTGATCAGTAAGAAATCTTATGATTTTTTTTATTTTTTATTTATTAAAAAAATTGAGATTAACAAAACTATTTTTACAAACTTCTTTGCATAATATATCTACTCCCGTTGTTTTCATGTGTATTAAAAAGTATTAATTAATTGCAAGAAATATTATAAAATTTTGCTCTAATTCTAAATTGTTCCCTACCTTTGAAAAATTAAAAAAATAAAATAAAAAATCCACCTTTGAGCATTACTGTAAAATGTACCCATGGTAATATATATTCGGTAACAAGTCCAATATCACAAATTATAAGGTACACAATTCCAGTCTTTGGATTATGCAATCAACTAGTGAAATAAGGGATCAACTTGTGGATTATGATAATTAGAAAGTGGATGAATAGAATAGTGATAGAAAATATCCCAACCATCCCATATTTATTTTTATTAGAAATTGTTTAGTTTATTAAAATTATTAGATAGGCTAAAAAAACTTGAATATGATAAATATAAAGAATGATAATTAGAAAGTGGATGAATAGAATAGTGATAGAAAATTTCCCAACCATCCCATATTTATTTTTATTAGAAATTGTTTAGTTTATTAAAATTATTAGATAGGCTAAAAAAACTTGAATATGATAAATATAAAGAATGAGAATGAGATTTGTCATAATTCTTTAGTAGCTTAATGAGATTTTATAACTCACCTCTCCTTAGATTGTGATTTATTGGGCCATTATTTTTAACTAATTATGAAGGAAATTAAACCCATTTAAGCACAATTATAATGTGTAAACTCCTTTACTTCTAATAAAACTTTAAAGTTTATGGAGCATTATTAGATTAATATGAATTTGGACCTTAGTATTTATTTATTTCATACTTTTAACTTTAATTTTTTTCAGAAAAAATAAGAGATGTCACTCAAGTTAATAACATAAAAAAATCACATTTATTCAAAAAAAATGCGATTATCATGTAACATACTTAATTTACGTTACATTTTATTTATTATTATATCAAAATACCAAATTATCAAAAAAAAAAAAAGTAATTAATGATAAATTTTCTTAATATTTGTATATAAAACTACTGTAAGCCTGAAAATATGCATAGAATGAAGAGATTATTGTTTTGAATACAAATTACTATAATGTATCGGTGGAGCTATGTACATATCTTAACTAATAGATTTATTTTTACTTTAAAATAAAATAATTAAAATTTTTAAAAAATAACTATTCACTATATTTTATTTTAAACTTATTAAACCCTAAAGTATATCATAATTTAAACTTCAACTTTAAAATGCGATGCACACAAGGTGCAACCCAAATTTTACGCTAGTAATAAAATGGGTAGTTTCTATAGTGAATCATAATGATAATAATATAAATGAGCAAATCAGCACATGAAACTTGTGGATCAACGTTTTTATTTTCTTTTAATATATAAACATTTTTTCTTTTCCCTTGGTCAGGATTGCTACGTACAAGTACTACTGCTATAGAATTAAAATACCATTGAAACTACTCCTACAACACTATTAAATACCATTTACACTGTAGCAAAATTATACAAAAACCGGCCTTATAATTATCGACCAAAAAATGGACAAATTAGTGGTCAAAATTCATATTGAATTGCTGTCAGTTAGGATAATATAATGAATCTAGTCCATTCTTCTAGTTAATTCGTACTAATTAATTACAGTTGAAATTTACTAGTATTCCTTAAAATACTTAACATATGTATGTGATAGATTAGTAATTATTAAATAATGTAAACGTGTGCAAATTGCAAACTGCTTCGAAGGTTAGTCAGAAAATTAAGGATAAGATCTACCCTGTTTTGAGTACATCTCCTTCGGACGTTGAAACAAACAGTCAAACACAATTTTTTTTTAAAAAAAAATATAAATTCAAACACAATATTTTCATTTGAGTATATTTTAGTCCTTCATTCAAAAAAAAAATAAAATTATACATGTATTTTTTTAAAAACAAAGTTGGGTGTTTTTTAATTTTTATTCTGGACATTTTCTCTAACTAACAAAGGCGAAGTATGAGTAGTTTCGATTTTTATTTTTTAGGATCCATTACTTATAGTCACAATTATTAACCTTTATTACTACTAGATACAATATCTTAAATTATACTTAATCAAATACCATTTTTAACCTTATTTAAGTTTAATTGTATTCAAAATTAATTAACTATTAATCTCTTCATAAAAATAGGAATATGTTGGGAATTTGTCAATTGTTGGTCAAACATTAAAAAATAGGTTTAAATTTACATATTGTATTCAAAATTAATTAATTAATTAAAGATGATGTCTTCAAAAATATTTACATATATTTTGATATTCAGATTATATTACGATAAAAAAATCCTCACGACTCCAGATTATATTATTAATAAAAATATCCTCACGATGTATTCAAAAATATTTACATAAAATATTTATATAAGCATTCAAAATATTTATATTTATATATATTATTACGATAAGAAATTTGAATGATTTATTCAGAAATATTTATATATATTTTGGTATCCAGATTATATTATGATAAGAAATTGCATGATATATTCAGAAATATTTAGATAAGATTCAAAATATTTAAATATATTTTGTATCAGATTAGATTACGATATGAGAACTGCAGTATTCATAAATAATTAGATAAGTATTCAAATATTTAGATATATTTGGTATTTAGATGATGTACATTTGGTATCCAGATTAGATTACGATAATAAATTTGCAGTATTCATAAATAATTAGATAAGTATTCAGAATATTTAAGTATATTTTCGTATCTAAATTATATAACATAAGAAATCTGGATGATGTATTCAAAAATATTTAGATAAGTATTTAAAATATTTAGATATTTTTTTTGTATCAGATTATATTACAATAAGAAATCTGCCCGATTGTACGTAAAATAGTGTATTCAGTACGGCTGTATTCAGCGACATTCATAAAGGAGTAGTTGAGACTTTTCATTACCTATTTTTATACCTGGTAGTAATAAAATATATTATTTGTATCTCTCAGTAATATTAATATATATTTTGTACTAGATAGTAATAATTCCTACTTTTTATTTTTATTTTTCCATTTTAAAGCTACAGCACATTATGTTTTCAAAATCAATGAAATTTAATATACTTGTCCTTATCAAAAATCCACCTTACACACTAACTCAAAACATACCTAATTAAAATCAGTGATACCTAAAAACAACTCCTCTTAACCAAACATCCAAGATAATATTCCCCTATTATTTGACATTTATTTTTTTAATTATGTAGATTCACACAAAATAATAAAGGGGAAAAATATATTTATTCTATATACACAACACTAATACAACAACTCGCTACACATTAAAATATTATATCATCAATCCTCCACACGTTAAATTATTACTCTCTCTGTCTCAAGTAATGAGGGCCAGAGACTTTATGTTTAACATAAGGTCTCTAGCACTCTTAGCCTGGGACGGAGGTAGTATATTCTTTAATCTTCATATCCAAAGTCTTGACTTATTTGGGACAGAGTAAGTATAACTCTATATGAGGTTGGAGAGGGAGCAAAACCAAATCTGACCTATAAACCAAATCTGACCAAACTATATAAAGCAACCTTAAATGACTTGATTAATTAAATACATATATATATCAGTATATCACCATCAAGAATTATAGTATAAAAAATGTGGGGCCACCATGCATATAATCTCATAAAACATATGCCCAAATCAACCCCACCTTAATGGTATATAAGTATGTGTTAATATACATTTCAAACTGTTAAACGACCACCTCATCTAAAAGCTTAAGCTGTTAGTGAGGATAATCGTTTAATATTTAATCAATCACTCTAACACGCCCCCTCACATGCAAGCCTTGCATGTGCAATTTTTCTCATAAATGGGTGGCGGTGAGGTTCGAACCCTGGACCTCTGTTAACCATGGGCTCTGAACCTCTGTTAACCATGGGCTCTGATACCATGTTAAACGACCACCTCATCTAAAAGCTTAAGCTGTTAGAGAGGATAATCGTTTAATATTTAATCAATCACTCTAACACAAACCACAACAATTTTCTTGTCTGAAAATGATGAGAGGTTTAACAAAACTCTTCTCTCATACAGACAAGATTCTTGATGCATTCTTCCTGAGATTCCTCCCAGGATTACTCAAATTAATCATACTAACAATCTGCATGTTATGGAAGTACTATAAGCTCATTTCCATCAAGCACGAGTACATGTCAGCCATCAGAAAGAGAAGCTCGAGGTTTTATTATGGTCGGAAATCGAGGCCGGAGCCAGTCGAATGCGCGGTGTGCTTGTCGGAAATCGAGGAAGGGGAAGAGGGGATGGAGCTGGGAGACTGCAAGCATGCATTTCATAAGAGTTGTTTGGAGAAGTGGCTGATTGGGTACAAAGCCACGTGTCCATTGTGCCGGAATCTGGTGGTGCCGGAGGAGGTGGTGGCGGAGTATGAGAGGGTTCAGGCGGAGGACGGCGACGGTTGGATTGAGAAGGAGTTGGCTCTCGTTTTGATCAATGCTTTGGATGGTAGGAGTTGTAATGGAATCTTTAATTAACGTAATTAAATTCTGGTTAATTAATTGGTTAGTTTGATTTTTATATGTATAGAGAGAGATTAAATTATTATTTATTAATTTTACTGAATTTGTCATTTTATAGTTCATTTGAGTGATAATTGAATGTTATTACGTTAGAGAATATTGAATATTATTTCTCTTATTCATGATCTAATAATAGTTGGTTAATTATGCATTGCAGAGCTAGCAAGTTTCTCAAGTAGAACAGTTAAACATTTTTTTGATCAAGTTTTATTTTCAGTGAAAATTTCTAACTTTTATTTATATACTACTTTCTATTGTAAAAGTTTTTACTTTTAATTAAACACAGATTAAAAAAAAATATAAATTTTTGGGTACAATGATATCTTTTATAATAAAGAAGTGATAAATATGTTAGATATTAGAGGAGAATTTTCAATTTTTCTTGTAAATAAAGGTACAAGAACATATTTTGGTTGATTATCTTGTACAAGTGTTATGTAAGTGGTCAAGATTCAAAATGTGCATGCGACAACAACTGTCACTTTTTGTCGGCCACATACTTTTTTTTTCTTTTTTTTTTTTAATATTGTTTATCCCATAACTAAATTGAGAACACCCTTTATGAAGTAGTAATCCCTTATCTCTCCATCCCATTTTTAAAACTTGATGTAGATTTTAATATACACCTTATAATAATGAAGTGATAGAAATAATATTTTAATATAAAATGAATAATTATATTAATATTGAGTATGAAATATTTTTTGGAGATATATTAATTATTTTGTGTAAATCCAGTCTAATAAAAAAAGAATGCACACACTTTATTAGGACGAACCAAAATATCAAAATATATACGTTTTCATAAGATGTGGGAGTATATATTAATAGAAAAGAAACTGTCGGTATGCAATCCAATGTGCCCATCATATATAATGAAATTGATATTTAGAAGGCCGTAGAATCTAAATAATACTCCTCCGTTCCGGAGATATTGACACTTTTTTTGGGCACGGAGATTAAAAAATATAATAATTTAATGTAAAGTAAAGTGAAAAAAATAATATTTAATATGCACTGGGTAGTTGTATTAATGGTGAGTGTGATGTGTGTGTGGATCCATGTAAATAAATAAATTATTTTTGTATGGGTCCATATTCCTTAAAATGAAATATATTAATTTCTGTGGGACAACCCAAAAAGGAAAGTGTGTTAATATCTTTGGGATATAGGGAGTAAGTATTAGTCATTTCAAAACTAATATAAAAATTCAAAAACATACAAAAATGTAATGAGTAATATTTTTAAGTCAAAAGAGTAATGGTTTATTTTTATAAAAAGTAATTTTTATGTATGTAATATTAGAATATAAGGAAAGAGTAATTTTTTTCAAAGTAATAAATTATTTATTTAAAGAGCAACTTTTCATATAATAAAAAATTCTCCATAAATTAGGATGCAATTCAATTCGAATCAATTATACAAGTATTTGTTCTATTATTATTATTATAATGTTCCCTTAAAATTAGATCCCAAAATTTGGACCAAGTCAATTGCACATATAAAAGTGTACTGAAAAGAACAAAAACGTGAGTGAACATGATTTTTAATCAAGCAAGTGCAATGTTACAGAGGAGTTTCAAAAGGCATCCATATCTATATTCACGAACATACTATTGGAAATAAATTCATAAATCAATAATAAATCTTAAACCTGATTACGGTTAAATGAGATATAAAACGTAAAGTGTACCTTAATCCATGAAGTTGTAGACAGAACACGAACTCAGGATCAGTGGTTATATGACCTTCCTCAACTAAGCTTCCTAATTCCTTTATGGGAACCGTAGTAATCCCTCCCGATGGAGAGAAGGGAAGATCATGTGCGGCTTAGTATATTGGGGATCATAACCTGTGAGTCTTTATATACTATACAATTGGGCCACCCATAATCACCTAATCATGTAGTATTGAGTATCTACCCAATTGACCCATATCAAATATTATTATAGCTCATGGACTTTTAACATTAATTGGATCACTTAATTAAGTCCATAAAATAATTAAATAACTAATATAATTGCATAATAATATATTGCCCACAATTAGATTATATAGGAAATTAAAATTTCCTAAGAATCTCCCACTTGGGCTATATATTGTTTTCAAAGCAATTATATCAAGAGTCTTTAATTACACAGTTTTATGTTATTCCTCTTCAGTCTATAATTAACAATCTAATTCATCTCATATACTAATATGGAACTACCACGGCATTCACCACATTACAAATCATGGTTAAACCCCAACAATCATCAATATCAATATACTCAATGACATAAATTAAATATGGTGAGTAGCATAGAAATTACATGCAATGTGATCGACATCATGTCTATTTCCAACTGGTCCAACTTTAATCCTTAGTGAGATCAATCCATAATGTAAAATATTACAAAATGAAAAATTAACTTAAGTGAATTCACAATGAATTCAAAACTATCAACTTAATTCTGCGGAAAATCGAATTATCCAAATCAAAATGTCTTGAAAACTTTAAAGAACAATAAATATAGACTCACACTGAACCAATGTATTCTAAAACCATATAACACCCACATGAGTAGCTAGCTCATAAAGTTGTAGGGCGTTGAATACATAATTGGTGGATCCATATTTAGAGTCTATCATAATATGTTCTTCTATAATTTTATCTAAACAACACACTTTCTTTAACAACCAAGAATTCTATGTCAATTTGTTTGACTTATAAGTATTCTTATCATTAATACTTTACTGTGAACTAACTGTCACAATAAACTTTATGTGACAAAGTTTCGCAACCTTTATTTCATGTTTGAATGCCCCTTAGTGTGCTACTGATTTTGTTGTCATGGTTAATGAGTTAAAGTGTTTGCTTAATATTTTTACTTGTATAGCTCTCCAGACCAACAAAAGATATAACCTGAAGTTGATCTTATACTGTATTGGCATCCAACAAACTCAAAATCAATTTACTTTATGATCTCCTATTAATCTGATCTCTTATATGCAAGCATGTTATCCTTAGTTATCTGTAAATACCTTATAAAAGATTCATGCTAGAGTTACTTAATTATATGCTTAATATACCAAATCAGGTCTTTTACAAACCTCATCATACAACAACTTTCAACAGTCAATGCATATAGAATATTTCTACATTTCTTAAATCTTTAGTTTTATCTTAGGGCACTTGATTAAGATTGCACTTGTCTCCCTAGTTAACTTAAATCTTCTCCCACTGAATTACATAATCATCTACATTTGTCTCAAAACCAAATGAGATAATTACCTAATGATGATACGTGTAATTCCTTTATGGAAAAAACTTACTTGAATGTATAGATGGTTTTTTTATTCTTAAACCGTTGAGATCGTTCCATCAATATTTCCATCAAGAAACTATCTTTACATCCATCTAATTTAATTCAAGATCAAAATGTGCTATTAATATCACGATTATCTTAAAACAATGCCTTACTTCCCTTTTTGAGTATAACCCTTTACCAAGATGCAAACCTGATCATCCTGTATTGATTTAAACTCATAATTTATAGCATTAAACCACTTTAAAGTATTTGGACATTACATGGCTTGATAAACATTGTTTGAATGTTCTACCATTAATTTCATATTGTCCTCTTTATTTAGAAGAAGAACTTATTAAATCATTCAGAATTGTCTTTCTCCCAACTCTAGTGGTTTCCTTAGTGACATTATTCTTGAGGTTGTTCAATTTGTTATGCCTTAAATATTATTGATATTGCCATATCGTTATTCTAAATTTGGACATTCTTAAAAGTATAAGTAGGGGTCTAATAGACTCCTCTTCAAAAACAATGTCTCTAATATTATTCTTCCCCCAAATCAATATCCTCACAGAATACCGTATTACCCGTCTCAAATATGATCCGATTAATTGGATCATAAACTTATTATCTTTATTTATAACCAATAAGTAGCTTGTATCTATTTGAATCCAATTTTCTTTAGTAGATCAAATGATCTAGCCTTAGTTGGACATCACCATATGTGAAACTCGAAGAGTTCTCACAACAACTTTGGTTGGTACCTTATTGAGACCATAAGATGCAATCTTTAGTATTTCTCCAATTATTAACCATATGTTATGAAGTTCAATCATGTCTTTTAACTACAACATTCACATTTAACAACTTTAATATGATGTATTATAAGACAATTTCACATGCCTTTAAGAGAAATAAAATGTTACACTTTAATTTCGTCTTTAGCAGCTTTCTTAATGGGTATTCTTTTATTGCCTTTATACTTTATTGAGACTAAATTTTCTTGAAGCCTACTAGTCTTACCTTTATTGTTGAAGTTTTCATCATGTATGATTTTGTTGTTGATATCGGTTAAACTTAATTAGCAGACTTCTTAATTATATAGAGAATTAATCCAAAATGATTATCATGCTTGCACTAAACTTTATAATCTTTCAAAATTTAAATAAATTAGAATCATCTTGAGAATTCGAGCACAACATTAGTATCAAGTCTTTGGACAACAATACTAATTTAAATGATGCTCTCATAAAGTGGTCAAATACTAACAATAAAAACTGTCAAGCAATAATCTTCCTTTGGCCGACTTATTACTCACATGTCAAACTAAATTATTGTCACGTATTTACCGCTACAGGTGCTTATGTATTTCAGGCCAGATATTAATCTACCTTTGGGCCGATCAATACCCGCATGAAGATACACTCGCAACATTATTAATTGAGGACCCATCACAAGACACCTTGTGCAACATTAACCTCGTCTATGGATAAAAATTAACTGCAGAGGTAATCTTGGTGTAATAATCAAGTACTGATAATAAGTTCTGTCAAACAAAAGTCTATCTATGGACCGACAAATGTTCACATGAACAATTTAAATAATTATCACATGTGTCTTATTATTCTTTCAAACTGTGCCTACCTATGGGCCGAACACATAACACATAAATAATTCCACACTCATCTATGTAATTTTAATAAAGTCGCACTCCACACACAGATGCTGCTATGACAACATGATGCTTTGATTGACTAGATTGAAAAATTACTAGATCAATTAAACAAATATTTAAAATAAATATTTATATTTAATTGAACGACATTAAAAATGTCTCCCCAAATTTAATTATTCCACAAACCAAATGGGAAGTTGAGATGAACTACCATTAAAAATTATGAAAGATTTTCTTAACTTAATCAAGGATTTCAAATCCCAATTTGACATTAACCGAATTAAACGAAGATTCTTTATATTAAGAAACCACCTAAAAAAGGGCATGAGTATACTTAATTAACGCAGCTTAATTCACAAAATAATATCAATCAAGTTAAAGATGTCAATCCTTGCATTTAAATTAATAAATTAATCCTTAAGTCATACTTATTAACTCATGCATTTTCCAATTTAACATTGTGCCATGACAATTAATAAAATCATATTCCTACATTAAACTTTCCATAAAGTATATGTAGGTGTAGATCTAAATATATATATGATGACGCCTATAATCATGATAATAATTAAAGGCACTAGTCATCAAAATCTAAATTCTGGATCTATGTATATTTAATCAAAATTTGCGCATATTGGAACATTCGACCATCAAATAAATTATAACTCAATATGCGTTGCAAGTTACCCATTGACAAATATAAGGTAATGTCAACTCAGTATTATTGCCTGATTCAATTCAATATTATTTATGAAATTACTTAATGACAGAAACCCAAATTTTAATTTACAGCTTTCAATTCAATCAATCCGAATAATCTTAAATCAAAAATTCCTCATAAGCAGTCTTGATAAATAGTTACAAAACATGGGTATCCATCTTGATTCAATAATCAAGCCACATGTACAAAGTTAATAATTAAGGATTTGATTAAAACAATAATCCATAATAATGGATACAATTTGAAGCTATATGCAATTGGGTTTTACAGTTGTGGCAGAACCGTCATTAATCCATATACAACAAGGTAAAAGTTTTTGTGCCCCTGGGGACACGGAGGGATACTCCGTGTTCCCATGTGAAGACAACCCTCCCCCTCCAATCCTATTTAAACATATATATTGCTAGGAGTTTAAATTGTAAAGGGGCATGGAAATTACAAAGGGGGTGCACATGAGCTCCACTCATACAACAATTAATAAAAACGGTCCCATCACTCATATAATATACCAAAATGCAACATAAACATATAGTATTAGTGCGCTACTAACAGTTAGCGAAAATCTAAATCCACATCAATACTGTCCCATAAATTCATAATGATTTAGAACATTTGATAACCAAATTAACTTTATCACATAAGCATAACTTGATACAATGAAATTCATAATTCGTGAGATTTAATTATACACAAATCAAACTGCAAAATTACTTCTATTTAATGAATTCAATTTAAATCTCTAGCATTTAAATGATTTAAAATTAATCCGCAGAATTGATTAAAATGGGAGATTCTGACACCATTATTCCAACTAAATAAATGAATAAAAACACATATGACATACACATATGACACATGTTGGAAGAATACTCATGGTTTGAAATTTTACCGTAATATGTTTAAAACATACACCAGTGGAATAAGAATTCCAGATTTATCAACGCATTTCATGACATCACAAATCCAAAGTTATATTACATAATAAGCACCGTTATCATTGGTGTTTAATCAATAAGGGGATTAAAATTCCAAAAATTAAATCTGAATACATTCTTATATATATCTCGTAAAAATTCTATTTTTCATATCTTAATATGTAATATCACATAACGATTCATCACAAATGTTTGAATCTACACACAATTATTTCAGATCTCAAGAATCATAGATAAGGTGACTCTGATACTACTTGTTGGAAATAAATTCATAAATTCATAATAAAGCCTTAAACCCTATTACAATTAAATGAGATCTAAAACGTAAAGTGGAAGTGTACCTTAATCTATGGAGTTGTTGGACGGAACACGAACTCATGATCAGTGGTTATATGACTTTCCTCAACTAAGCCTCCTAATTCCCTTATCTCCTAATCCTTTATTTCCTTTATGGGGACGTAGTAATCCCTCCCGATGGGGAGAAGAGAAGACATGTGCGGCTTAGTATATTGGGGATCATAACCTGTGAGCCTTTATATACTACTCCACAACTGGGCCACCCATAATCACCTAATCATGTAGTATTGGGTATCTATCCAATTGACTCATATAAAATATTATTATAACTCATGAACTTTTAATTTTAATTGAATCACTTAATTAAATTATAATAACATTTCAAAATTTTAATGATCATGGATTATAATATAATATTTTAATATAAAAATCTTGGATACCATGTATCCTTAGGGGTTCACTCTACTAATCTAGTACTAGATGTATGGAATTATGTTGTGTAAGAAAAACGTGCACAACCTTTTTTTTTTTTTAAATAATTTTGTTTAATTAAGAAAAAGGTAATTATTTATGGGCCGCATGTTAGGACGGCCCAATATGGAGACATGAGATGAAAGGAAATCCAGTCCACACATTACATGTGCAGTGCAGGGACAAAGACTGCAAGATAAATATAGACTGTTGGTTGGCCACAAAGTGTTACATATTTAAATATAGACAATTTCTCTTGTGATGTGAAATGAGTTGTGGTACGTTTAAAATATAATTGTTGTGCAGTATGTAAAGTAGGTGTTCCGCGGATCATTAAGTTATTATTTTTAATAATTAAATATTTTATTTGTTCATTTAAAATGTATTTATTTTATTATTTTAAAAAATAGCATAAAAATTTGTAAATAATTATATGGTAAAAGCTATCCATTACACAATAAATATTAAATTCCTTATATATATTAATAAAAAAATGTATATCTATTGAATGAATGGGGTATTAAAATAATAAAATTAAATTAAAATTTTGAATTGTATTGATAGATTTTTTTTTTTGACATTCCCTTATGAGAAGAGTATATGCGAGACGTAGCTGCAATTAAGAAAGAATGTTTAGTTCTAATGCCATTTTAATGTGGTGTATATTTTCGATGCTTTTTCCTACAAAATTAGTCTTGAAACTGCAAGGCATATATTACACATATGGCAACCAATAATACAATATCTAACTTTTATTTCCTCTAATACAGTATCACATAATATTTTAATAATGAATTGACACGTCTCACAACACACATAAATATCGTCTCACAAGTGATTTATATAAAAATGTAATAACGTACAAATTATAGCTGCAAGATTAGAAAAAAACAACCGAAGTTACAAAGTATATAATCAAATTAGAAGAGAAAAATAAATAAATACTTTTATCAAATAAAATCAATACACATTTCAATAAATTAATAATCACACACAAATAAAGAATTAAGTATCACCAAAATATGGTCATGTAACAAAATGCCACAATTCAAGATCTAAAGGTAATAACATCAATTTTTGAAATACATATATCAAAATGAAACCTTTTGAATACAACATTAAAGGTATTTTAGTTAAATAAAATAGAGATATTCTCTTGTGAGACGGGTTAACCAATTACTAAAGTATGCTATTATATAGTTAATGTATACTTATTTGTAGTTAAAATATGTAAATAATAAATCTTATTATAACATCATTAAATCATACTTTAATTCATCATCCATCATATATATTTTAAAAAACATATTTTAACAACTATTAAACACATTTTAGCTATATAAGACAAACTTTAATACGTTTCACAAGAGCCTTTGTCAATAAATTAAATAACCTACATTTTTTTAAAAATTGTATCTATAATTTTAATCAGAAACCAATTATACGAAAAATAGTTTCTTTTGTATTATATGAACCCATCTCTAATTTGTACTCCATATAATTAAAAGTTTATAGATTTTGTCATAAAAATTAATTAAGTAATAAAAATGTATCATAATTAGCATTTAAGCCTCTAAAATATAGGTTACAAATGATAAATGTAAAGCGAATAAATTTATTAAATTAAATTAAAAATTTTAAAAAATGATACGTAAGCCTAAATTCACTCTAAAGAAGATATATAGGAGAGTTAGAATTCTTCTTTAGTTTACTAGAAGATATTTATAATTGGTGATTAAAGTATGTTTTTTAAACTCTATATAATGAATGATGCATTAAAGTATGATTGTAGAACATTATAATATAATTCACTACAAAATATTTTAACTATCAATAAATAAATATCTCTATAATAAACATACTTTGATCGACCTATCTAATTATAATTTGTGTTATTGGAAATTGTTCCTTAAATTAATTTTATGCTTACAATTTTATTTTATTTAAATTAATCAAGTTGCAGTACCTTACAAATCTAAAACTTTTAATGCAACATTTACAATATTACATCGTTAGGTGAATGATGTATAGAAGAAATTACGAAACTACATATTAATAAAGCAAAAATTTTAGAAGCAATAATTAGATAATTTTCTCCTAATATCCTATCTCATAGCAAGTTATGCATTTAATATCACTTTACTCGTACTTTAGGACAAAAATGGATTGAAAAGTCTTTCAAAGAAAAAAAATAGTAAATTAAAATGATGATGTTCAACACTTCAACTTCAACTCAAAAAATTATCCATGGAGCAATCGTATATAAATTATATATTAATTCAAAACTTTACAATAAAAAAATAACATTATGGACCAAATTAAGCAGGTGAAATGCATAGAGTCTTCATATCATGTACAAACCACCTATTTTCTGACCCTTGAGTGAAATAAATACAACTTTCCCTACAACCAACTTGTGTTGAATTTACCCAAATACAATGTTCATGTAAGAACAATGTCTTTTCTTGAAGCTTTTCAACCTTAATCCACACAAGTTTATCCAAATCCAGACTATAAACATCCACTTTGTCCACAATTCCAAGCCATTTTTGATGGATCAAGAACACCAACATGATCTCTCCATCCATCTCAACTAAATATTCTTTGAAATAGGAAGATCTCACGGACGGGACGGCCCTAGTCGGGCTCATCCCCGTGATCCGAAGACGAGAGTCGACGTTCTGCATCACCACGAGCGTGCCCTGCAAGCTCAACGCATAGAACTTACGTACTAATCTAACCACGCAAGTGAACTTGAGACACTTCTTTTTTATGTGGAACGGGTCGATCGTCGTGCATTCGTGCCGGACCCACACTCCTCCGTAGCGAAATTGACCGTACCTCATGAGCAACACCATTAGTGCTGAACTAGCAACGCCACCCAACTTCACATCAACGGGGATCAATACACTATTAGTATAGTTGACTTTATCATAATTTGGAACGAAATCAACTGGAGGGGTCCCACATGCCACGTCATCAACTTTCAAAAGACACCAGTAAGATACTGGTGCCGCTACTGCATTAGTGCACTGCACTAATGCAACATCAGAGTCGGTAAGAAAATGATTGTTGATGTGTGGGAAATTACTTCGTACCCGTGAATGATCATTGGATGGATCATTCACGTGGTAGAGTTGGGGCGGCTCTGCAATTGTGTCGTTGCACTTGCACCGCCTCGTCGTGGTTAGCCAAGACTTGGTGCTGCCGGGACTGTATGTATGATGTAGTAGGTATCTTTTCTTGAAGAGGAGTTGGACTAATTCAAGGGGGAGATTGGGCAAATCAGGAATTTTGCAAATAGATGTTTTTTGTGCTTTGATTTTCTTTGCTCCCATAGTGATAAAAATGTTAAGAAATTTCTAATATGAAGAATGAATAGAGGAATATTGAATGTGTTGAGGAAGAAGATCATGAGTTTGTATAGGTAGCAAGCCTTGATGTCCAAGTTATCCTATTTAAAATATTGCAACTATATATATATTGGTAGCTGGATAAAGAGAGAGAAAACTTAGGCAAAGTTGATTAATATTCTATTAAATCATAATATGTCAAATTACATCCAATTTTATAATGTAAGTAGCCGGATTCCAATTTTGATCCTTTATTTTGTTTAATTCAATTCTCTAAGTTTGTCCTTTTTGTCTCATTTCTAGTCTTTGTTATCCAATTTTAGTATCTGGTGTCCAATTTTAGTCCTTAAAACGTTATCAATTTTAGTTCTTATTTATTTGAAAATTTGAATTAAAATTGGATAAAAATACAAAAAATGGACTAAAATTGAACAAAATGACTGAAACTGGACAAAAATGGGATCAAAATCGAAAACACATAAAAGAAAACTACCAAAGTTGAAATCCGATTACAAATTGTGATATTAACCCCATTTCTTTCAACTAGATTTATATATATATATATAGAGAGAGAGGTACCTTAATCACAAGGTTCTCCAAGGAAGAGCAAGCTTGAATGATGGGAAAGAACGCATCAACACAATCATGAGCATACCACCCCACTCTCACATTTAACTCCAAATTCTTGATGTTTGCCAATTTAGGAAGCATGTATTTGTACTCCTACAACATCAATCAATCACATTAAGCATGTTTAAGCTAAGAATTCATTAATCTGAATAATGAGAGAGCTAGCTCACTTGGTTTGTACAGTCAACGATGACCTTAAGCTGCTGCAGTTGATCAGACGGTACTGTACGCCAGAATCCGATGCTGCCGCAGTCATTAGTGTCCAAGTCGACGAGCTTAGGGACGTTATAGAGCCGTAACTCATCTCCCAAATAAAACCTCAAAGAAACGAGGTTCATCAAGTTACCTAACTCGAGGTATTTGACACCAAAACGCTTCAAGAGTAATGAATGGCCAACAATGGTGACATATTTCAGAGCAGGGGATCCATCAATGGATAAGGTTTCAAGAAGAGGAGAATGGGAGAGCAAACGCTCAACCTCACCATTAGCCACCATAACCCCTACTAAACACAATTCCTTAAGCCATTTGACACCACTCAATTCATCATATTATTAACGAGTAGAGGATGATAAAAACTATCCACACAATGCAAATGTACGTCGATAATCTGTGCATTCTTGGACAAGGCAGTTGCGATCCACCTACGGAGGTTGGCTCCCTTCAACGCAGGCATGTGCACCCGGAATTCCTTAACTAAGCCTCCTTTATGTGAATCCAGTATACGATCTATTGTACTTGCATAATTCAAGAACTTCTCAGCTTCTTGTATCTTTGGGGGGTTTACAGAAGATTGATCAATATGAAAAGGAAGTAAGCTGAGACAAAGTGTGTAAGAGTACAGATGTCGCCAACGAGTCAAAAGGATGCTCGTAGTTACAGCTTTTTGATAGCTCAGATGAGAGATTATGGATATAAGGATATCATCAGGTAATGTACTGATTCTGTCGTCATTATCAACACACACCATTGCTGCTAATTAATACCTGCAACAGCCACTAGGTTAATAAGATTATTATGAGGAGTGAGTCTCTTATGCCCAGCACACGGATTTAAATTCGTGCTCCTTTGCAATTTTCGTGGCCCTTTACAATTTAAACCCTAGTAATACATAGGTTTAAATAGAATATGGAGGGGGAGGGTTGTGTTCACATGGGGACATGGCGTGTCCCCGGGGGCGCAGGAGCTTTCGCCTATGAGAGATTTTTAGGGTAAAAGGGTTTCTCTATAAACATTGAATTAAATTATCTTGACAAAAAAAAAATCGTATGATAATTCATGTAATCTATTAACATGAAAAACTATACCTATTAAATCCTTGGAATAATATAGAAAGCAAATTAAAAAGTGAAATACAATATAAAACACCTAGGTGATTCCAATTTCCATGGCAACAAAAGGGTTCCTAAAAATTACAATGAATTTCCTATTCCACTAGTACATGGTGTTGGAACACCCTTGAATAGTAAATCCCATCGGTCTTAAAATCATGCACAAAGACGGTTAGAATCAGTGACCAAGATAAGTATAAGGGACTGCTCGGTTCGAATTCTTCCATCGGAATAATAATGAGTATTATTAAGGAGCTCAATCACAATAAAATGAAAAGTGATTGAAAAGTGGAGAGTAGTTATTGAATCAATATGATTGATTTAGAAATTTTGATTCTCATTAAATCAAATAAGCATCAACGAGAAGGCAAAAACTCTTGGGTTCCGAGCGTACCGGGTGCACAAGAGCGCCCTTACTCCAATTAGAATCAATATACCTCCAATTCCATTAATTCTGATACCCCTAACCAAGCACCCCAAATAATAATACATACCTTAAATATATCGAACCTGGAAAGTGTGGGGTTAGTGTTTTGTGAAATCTAATTAATAAATTGTATTACGGAGAGAGTTATCGATCAAGATATTGCAATTAAGAAAGGTTGACAATGAGTAATAATTAATTAACTCTATCACCGACTCTATCACCGTCTAATTATGGTAAACTTGAGTACCAATATTTGGCCCAATTCTATCACCAACTAATTATGGTAAAAATCTTTTAAAAGTAAAAATAAAAAAATTGCAAGATTTGAAGTTGGCAGCAAAAATAATTTATATTTGATGTAGGAACACCTATTCATAAATTTCTTTTATGAATAAATAAATTTAGATGGTTGGAGGGAGGGTTTCAATAACGCATTTAATTCAATACGTTAGTTAAATGGACACCAAAATTACTAAAAGAACTCCGTAATAATTTGAAATAAAGGTGAATAATTGTGTAACGACCTCGTTAATTAAAAGCACTCTTCGAATGAGTGAAAACTCATTAAAAGAAAGATACATAGAAAGGGAAATACAGAGGGCAGGGTGTTGGAATTGTTGAGATTGAAATGAATAAGAGAATATTTAATTGATTTTGTGTTGTCAATACAAAGTATAAACTACAAACCTATTTATAGACAAAGTGAAAAACTAGCCAGTACAAATAGATTTAAAATATAGCAGTTGTAATGTGAACAAAGGTAATAAAGGAGACTTAATTTCTGGAAGGAAATGAGGAAGAATGTTTCAATCTTCAACACTCCCCCGCAAGTGTAGGGGTGAACGGGTTGATCACTCCTAACTTGTCAAGAATGAACTTATGTATTGATTTGTCCAAGGCTTTAGTGAATATGTCTGCAATTTGATCCTTGCTCCCAATATAAGGTATTTGAATCATCCCGCTTTGAACTTTGTCTCGAACGAAATGACAATCTACCTCAATATGTTTTGTTCGCTCGTGGAACACCGAGTTTGAGGCTATGTGGCGAGCAGCGTTGTTATCACAATGCATTTGAATTGCTCCTTTGGTTTGGATGTTCATATCCTCAAGTAGTTGCTTTATCCAAGTAAGTTCACTAGCAGTTGATGTCATTGCCCGGTATTCTACTTCGGCACTTGATCGAGCCACCACGTTTTACTTTTTACTTTTTCAGGTTACTATATTTTCTCCAACTATAGTGCAAAATCCGGTAGTAGATCGTCGGCCAAAGCTTCCTGCCCAATCCGCGTCTGTATAACCTTGAATACTTACATCTTTGTTGTTTTTTTATCCAAATTTCTTGTCCCGGAGTTGATTTTAGATATTGGAGGATCCAATCAATAGCAGCTAGGTGAGTGGTCCACGGAGCCTGCATAAATTGACTAACCACACTAACAGAAAAAGCAGTGTCAGGACGAGTAACAGTTAAGTAAATAAGTTTTCCTACAAGCCTTTGGTACATGCCCACATCTTGAAGAGGAGAACCATCTTCTGAGTTAAGTTTAGCATTGATTTCCATAGGAGTACTAGCAGGCTTAACACCGAGTTGACCTGTTTCTTGAAGAAGATCAAGAATGTATTTCCTTTGAGAAAGGAATAATCCTTTTTTAGAGTGAGCTATTTCAATTCCCAAAAAATATTTAAGAATGCCAAGGTCCTTGATATCAAAAGTTTGTTTAAGAAAATTTTTGACTCCTTGAATTTTCGTTTCCTTGTCACCAGTAATAATAATATAATCAACATAAACTAAAACAATAATTGATGAGTATGGAGAAGTGCGAGAAAATAATGATGAGTCAGCGAAACTTTTTTGAAAATTTTGAGAGAGTAATGCATGACTAAGTTTAGAATACCAAGCTCTAGGAGATTGTTTAAGACCATAAATAGACTTGTGAAGTTTGCAAACAAGAGAAGGATCCAAATTCTTAAGGCCTTGAGGAAGAGTCATGTATACTTCTTCTTCTTCTAAATCTCCTTGTAAGAAAGCATTTTTAACATCCATTTGATGAAATGACCAATTTTTATTAATCCCTATAGAAAGAAGGATTCTTATGGTGCTCATTTTAGCGACGGGTGTGAAAGTTTCTTCATAATCAATTCCATAAGTTTGGGTGAAGCCTTTAGCAACAAGTCGAGCCTTATATCTTTCGATTTTTCCCAGACTATCAAATTTTACTTTGTAGACCTATTTACACCCGACTGCCTTTTTCCCTTTAGGGAGATGAACAAGAGACCAAGTATTATTTTTCTCAAGAGCATTTATTTCTTCTTCCATTGCTTTACGCCAAGTAGGACAACAATTAGCCTCTTCGAAGTTTTTAGGTTCAAATTGATTTATGCAGTTTAAAAAGCATGATGCAATTTAGAAATGTGGGAATAAGAAAGAAAGTTTTGGATAGGATATGATACTGAATAGGTGACGTGGTCTTTTAGTTTGGTGGACGGCCGAGTCTGTCGAAGAGATCTCCGAGGTGAATAGCTCGAGTTGGATTTTGGTTTTGATCTTCCCCTATCGGAGCATTTTCTTCTACTGGGACATGATCTCCCCCTGTCAGAGCATCTTCTTCGACTATGTTTTCATCATCCTCGAGAGGAATCGTATTGATCAAATCATTATGATGATCCTGAGAAGGAATAAGATCAGTAGGAGCTGAAATAGGAAAAACAAAGTCGTTAGTATCAATGGAGGAGTTATCAATAGAGTAATAAGGATCATTTCATTGAAGGTAACATCTCTTGAAATGTAGAGCTTTCTAGTAATAGGATCATAACACTTGTAACCTTTTTGAAGCACGAAGTAGCCAAGAAAAATAGCTTTGACTGAAGAAGGACTAAGTTTATCGGTACGGTTAACGTGAACAAAACACGTACATCCAAAAGTGCGTAAGTGGTCAAGACTTACTTCCTTTTTAAAAAGAATTTTGTGGGGACTAAGGTTATTGAGATTAGGGGAAGGTCGACGATTAATAAGGTAATTGGCGGTTAGAAGAGCATCTGACCAAGAATGTTTTTTAACATTGTTTTGGAAAAGAAGAGAACGAGTGACTTCTAGAAGACGACGATTTTTTCGCTCCGCGACCCCATTTTGAGCGGGTGTGTAGGGACACGAGGTTTGATGAATAATTTGATTACTTTTTGTAAAATTTTGAAAATTTAAATTTATAAATTCAGTTCCATTATCCGTTCGAAAAATTTGGATGGACTTATTGAAATTGATTTTTGACGTAGGCGAAAAAATCTTGAAATTTTGAGAAAACTTCGCTTTTATTTTTAAGTAAAAATATCCAAGTATGCTTTGAAAAATCATCTATAAAGCTAACATAATATTTAAAATCATTATAAGATGTAATTGGAGCGGGACCCCAAACATCCGAGTGAATCAAATCAAAAATAGATTTTGAATTAGTAAAGAAATTTGTGTAGGGAAGACGTGTGTGTTTAGATAAAGAACAAATATCACACTTATCATGATATGACGAATTAGGAAATATTTTGTTGAGAACTAAATTGGACGGATGTCCAAGACTGTTTATGCCAAAGGGACATATAAAAAACATTTAAAGCAATACTAGGGAAGTTAATTAGGTATAAATTATTGATACAAACTCCTTTACCAATCGTTCGTCCCGTCAATCTTTCCTGAAATACAACATCAACGTCAGTAAATATAACTTGACAATTTAATTCCGTGGTGATCTTACTAACGGATAACAAATTTAAAGTAAAAGATGGTAAATAAAGGATTTGTTGATCTTTTTAGAAAAAAGATAACTTGATCATTTCCCACAAATTGGAACGGTAGTGTTATTAGCTATTTTAACATTTTGAGAGTTGTCTAAAATTAGGGAGTTTTCTAGAAAAATAGAACGATTTTCGGTCATATGATCGGTTGCTCCGGAGTCAACCACCCCATTTTTAGAGAAATCAATTAAATTATTATTTGATAAAAACATGCTAGAGTAATTAAAGGATTTTGTGTTTAAAAAATTTGGGCTTTGAAAAATGGAAAGATGAGTGGGCTTTTTTTCAAAATTTGATTTTAAATTATATGAGCCCAATGAAATATTATTAGGTAGAGAAAGAAATGAATCTGCATCCAATGTATTAGTGGATTGGATTTGAGTTTGGGCCTGCAGAACATGAGCAACTTGGGCCACGAGAAGAAAATTGGTTTGGGCCCAATATATTGACATTAGCTGCACTGAGATGAGGCCCAGCTTCATTTTCCTTTAAACACCGATCCGTGACGTGATTGGGAACACAACTTTCGCTGCACTGTGATGGGATTTGCTTCCGTTGGTCTCGCGAACCATCGTGGTGGCTGCTTCGTGCGGCGTCCCAGCTGTGGACGGCTGGAAGAGGTGAACGACTGGCTGAACGAGGGAAGCGGTCGGCGCGACTCTGGAGCTCGCGAACAGATCGCGACTCCGGCGGAACCTAGCGGCGGTTGTCGTGCGGCGGCAGGAAGAGCAGCTGGCGGTGGCTGCCGGAACCCTAGCGTTGGACGGCAGAACGGGCAGCAGGGGTGGTGAGCGGTCGGCCTTTCTTCAGATCGGAGACAGCGGGCACCAGTGGCGTCGCGTTCCCGGCGTGCTTCGAGCGGCGACTTCGATCGGTGGACGTGCGGCCAGCGGTACAGCGGCGGCGTCGGATCTATTTTTTTCTGGTCAACGGTGGTGGTCGGTGATGCCGTACAGAGGCGTTCGGCGTCGATCAGCGGCTTAGCGTTTGCAGCGACGCTAGATGCGCTGAGCGGTGCGAATTCTGGCGGTCAGAACTGGGCTCGACAGAATGCAGCGGAATCTCACGAATTATGAACTAGAGCAGATTGTTCTTCTCAAATTGGTCTCGGCCAGAAATAGTTTGAATTCAGGGCAGGTGAATTTTTGGGAGTAGGGCTTACTGCTCTGCTCTCTCCTATTCAGAGAAGGATTCAACCTTCTTTAGAACAGTACACCTTAGGAGGGTGTAATTGAAGTCTGTGAACAGACTTTGATTGAATAATGAAGAGGTTGAACCTCTTTTGAATCAAGACACCTTTTATATTGTTCTATAGACTGTTTGAATGGATTGAAGGAAAGGTTAAAATTGTCGCCCGTTTACAATTTACATAACTTACTTTATAATTTATTTATTACCTAAAAATATCAAATTACCCTTAAAAGTAAAGTAAAAAGCAATTTCATTTTAAACTTCGTATCTACAATAACTGGGAACTTATTTTTGGGACGGAGGGAGTATGAGTTAGTCTCTTATAAATTAAGTTTACAAGTCATTGTAAATCATGTGGTTCTTTTAATTTAAATATTTTAACAATACATAAATATATAAGATTGGAGAGGGAATCACACGTTTACACCGTAAACTCGGTATACACAATTGTTTGTGTTAATTTAAACACAAAGTAATTTAAAATTTCCGTAAACACTTCTCAAAGCATCTCTTTCTCATGGCCTTAAAATCCATTAAATTAAGAACAAATTAGAAACAAGGATGAATACATATTTCAACGAAGGAATTATAATCGCACTTCTACTTATTTGCAAGAATCGAATCAAATCAAATCAAATCAACGTAGAAATCACACCATTGACACAATGATAAATTACATGAAATGATACCCCATAACAATTCAATCTCAAAGTGGGGCTTTCAATCAAAGGGGTGATATGGAGCATTTTTCCATATCATATAACCACCAACTCTCATCTGATCCATGAGTGAAATAAACACAATCACCCCTACAACCAATTTCTTCTGAATCCACCCAAATGCAAGCAGCTTTGTCCAAGAACAGAGTCTTCCCCTGCAATCTTTCAACCTTAATCCACTTCAATTTGTCGAAACAAAGACGATAAACCTCGACTTGATCCACGACCACAAGTGATTCTACATGAATCAAGAAAACTAGGAAGATCTCTCCATTCAAAGGAAGTAAATACTCTTTGAAAGACCTCCAACTCACGGATGGAACCGTCCTGTCCGAACTAATCCCCGTAATCGTGCCACGCGAGTCGATGAATTCTGTTGTATATGTAGACCATGGATGCATGTAGGTGTGTGTGTGGCTCATATCAATAAATGAACACATGGAAGGATGGTGAATGAATAGCAGCAAAGTTAGTTGAGAAGCTAAGCTCAACAAGCTGCATAAGATGAATAATGTGAAGCCATAAGATTATAAGTGAAATCTGAAGCATGACAGTTCTGTCATCAAAGATAAGTATAAGTAAATGATTAGCTAGTTGTGGTAGTTGATGATAGTTAAGGGAAGTTAAAGATCAGGAAGTGATGATCAGTTGGCAAAGATCAGTTGTAACCAACTGATCATTGGTTGGTTAATTGGACAGTTGAAGTGTAGGATAGATGCAACTAATAAACTGTCATCACTTGACAGCTAAATCATTGATTGGAGCTTCAAGCTAGATCAAGAAGGAAGTGTCATTTCTAATGGTAGAGATTCAACACATATGATCAAGCTGGAAGTTGAGCTAGATCAATAAGTATACTAGTTGGTTGAATTGAGGAGTTGAAGTAGTTAAAAGCAGTTGCAACTAAACCAATCACATGGCAGTTATGATGTTGCTGATGTGATCAGATCAGTGAAGTATATATATACATCATCATACATAGCAAGGAGAAGAAGTGAAGTCGATTATCATCATCATACAAGTTAGCAAATCAAGTTAGGGTTTCTTAAGTATTCTAGTTCATCATCTTCATCATATTGTAACCATGTTTCATCAAGATAGTGATTACTCTCCTTTGGAGTGGATGTAGATCAACATGATCGAACCACTATAATTCTTGTCTTCATACTTCAAGTTTTAAGTTTTTCTGATTATTTCATATCCATACACAACATTAGTTAGAGTTGAATTATCAAGCTTGTTCTTGTAAGCTTGTTGTTCTTCATAGTGTGGTGTTGAATTCATAACAAATTCAATAACTGCAAGAGACCCCTGCAAACTCACAGCACAGAGCTTGCCCGTATTGAAATTGCCATCAACACAGACAACATTAACGAAATCCATGTACCCATCTTGGCGTCGAACGGGTCGACCACAGTGCACTCGTACTTTTCCTGCCATTGTTCGTAGCTATGAGATCTAATGATCTTATAGCCAACTCTGGCAACTGTCTTACCTTTAAAAAGACAGTTGCCAGGGGAATCTCTATAAGAAGAGTTGTAAGGTGAATATCTATATTCAGTAGGCAGAAAGTCTATGCTGCGGAATTGAGGCCATTGGCGGTCGATATTTTTGCAGTATCGACCGCTTACTGTCGGCATCCACGATTTCGTGATGCCGACACAGCCCACGTGATGCAGTGGGTTTTCTGCAGTTCCTTTTGTAGTAACTATCAAGAAGTTTGATTATTTTTGGGGAACGGCAGGACCATACTTTCTGACTGTTGATGATTTGGTTTTGGGCTTATTTTTCTTTTTTGTCATTTTCATAATGTGAATATTTAGGCTTGGGATGAAATGAGGAACATGATTGGAATTCTATAGGTTGCAGCAGCCTTGGTATCCAAGTTTTCTCACATTAAAATATTGCATGTTGACAGTTGGTGATTCAAATTATTAGTTTAGTCTAGTGGGTGTGGCTATGGAGAAGGTGTGATTAATTAATCATCCATATAAGTTTAGATTTTTTTTCTGCACAATGTATAGATCAATACTACCTACCAAATATAATACCTATCCGTATTCTCCAAGTTCCATATATACAGTTGGCTTACAATATTTCACATTTCATTTTCTTTGTATTTCATGGCATAACAAAATTATGTTTTACAATTTATCATTAAGCCTTTAAGGCATGTATCTTTAATATAGAAAGCAATAATGATACGTGTGATTCCATTAAAGTATGAATAAGAGATGAAATACTAAAATAGGTCATCTCATAACTTTGTAGACCACCATCTTCTTCTCATCTTTATTTCATCAACCATAATATTTGAAAATCCATTACAAGAATATGGAGTAGTTAACTTCGCATTATGAAGCAAATACTTATGTGAGACCATCTTTTTATGAGACGAATAAAAAGTGACAACATTTTAATAAAAAATTATATTATTTGAATTAATGAAAAGTGATAGTGGTGTAGTGAATTCTGTTATGAACAATTTGTAGTACAAATTAATTTCAATTGATAACATTTTTAATGAAAAATTATACTCCCCGTCCCACAAAAGTTGCAACAATTTTCGCATTAGTTTGTCCCATGAAAGTTAACATATTTCTTTTTTAAGTGTATGAGACTCGTACAAAACAATTAATATATTCTTATAGGCCTCACATACACCACTAATTAAAACAACTACTCATCATACATTAAAATAATATATTCTCAATACACTACACATTAAATTATTATATTCATTCGAAAAAAAGTGATAACTTCGCTAAAACTGAGTGAATAATTAATATGTTTGATAAACAGTTGTAACTATTTTTTTAAAAAAAAAGTGATCTCACATGTAGATGTGTCACCCAAATTTTGCCACCGCTTTATAATCGTAGGAAGAATACATACTTCAAAGAAGGAATTATAATCATACTTTTATGAATGATAGGTTGAACCATATGTATATAACTTTTTATGTTATTTTGTATATATGTTATTTTATTTTGTATACGTGTTTCTTAATAATTATAAAAAAAAAATTTCACACTAAGTTTTTTATTAAAAAAATTAGCATCCATATGTGTATAATTTTTTATTCAATAGTGTGAGTACATGTGTTTTTAATAATTGTATATCTTTTTACACTCAATTTTTCATTAAAAAACTAACAATTAAATTGTATACATTTTTGTTCATAATTGTATATATTTTTATTTATATTTGTATATATTTTTTAAAGTGGATGCTCATGTCTTAGGTACACTCTGTGTACATAGTATAATTAGCCAACTTTTATTTATTTAGAAGAAATGAAAGCACATGACATCAAATCACAGGATTTCTACGTTGTGTGATTGGTACAATGGTGAGATACACTAAAATGACGCAAAATTTGAATCAATGCCAACATAGCTGGGGCTTTCAGTTAAAGGGGTAATATGGAGCACTTTTCCATATCATATAACCACCACCTCTTATCTAGTGAAATAAACACAATCACCCCTACAACCAATTTCTACTGAATCCACCCAAATGCACATTTTGTGTCTTCCCCTGCAATCTTTCAACCTTAATCCCCAGCCATCAGATCAGATCTAATGATCTGATAGCCAACTCTGGCAATGTGTTACCTTTACAAAGACAGTTGTTGCCAGGAGAATCTCTATAAGAAGAGTTGTAAGGTGGATTGTTAAACAACCACCTCGTCTAATAAAGAAAACTACAAAGAGCTCTTCATTAATAGTAACTAAAATACTCTTTGAAAAACCTCGAACTCACAGGTGGAACCGTCCTGTCGGAACTTATCCCCGTGATCGTGGCACGTGAGTCTTTGTGTTCAATACTACAAGAGACCCCTGCAAACTCACAGCACAGAGCTTGCCCCAATTGCGTTCAAAACTAACAACATTAACGAGGTCCATGTACCCTTTCTTGGTGTCGAACGAGTCGAGCACGATGCACTCGTAGTTGTCAGGGGCGGATGTAGTATAGGTACATGGGGGTACAGCTGTACCCCCAAATCAAAGATGCAGAGTTGAGGCCACTGGCGTTCAACGCCTCTGCAGTAGCCTCGGCTCGGCATCCATGATTTCGTGATGCCGACGCTTCCTGAGCCTCGCCTCGACATCCACGAAATCGGGAAGCCTTCCGCGCCAACGTGATGCAGAGGGTAGTGTTTTCTGATGCTCCAATGTTTATAGTAAGCATCGAGCAGTAGGAATATTTCTTGAGGAAGTCGAGTAATTGCTTTTTGCGTATTAATGCTTTCTCATTGTTTCTCCTTTTTCCATAGTTTTAAGTGGAATTTTCTTCCTTTTTGCCATGTTCGTATCAGTTTGGAAATGATGTGGGAAGATCATGGGAGTTCTATAGGCTGTAGCAGACGTGGTCTCCAAGCTCTCTTACTAGTAAAATATTGCAATCAGCATTTATTAAATAGTTGTGACAGTTGGATTTATTAACTTGTTTATACTTTAATGAGCAATAGACCACCTATTCCATTTATTATTGTTTCATATACTATTACACTTTGTAGTATATACTAATCATCATGCTTAAATTAACCTCACAAGGGTTTAATAATATTAATAGAGTTTAGTATGTTAATAGAAATAAGTTATAAGTTATGAATTAATGCAAAATAGCAAACTACAGTATTATGAAATGAAATAGAGAATACCAACTGATTTATTAGTCTTATGATATATGGTATTCTTGCCCTTTAATGCAGAGGCGGATGCAATATAGGTAAAGGGGTACAGCTGTACCTCAAATTAAAAATTAATAGGTATATATGTTGTTGTAGTTTATTGGTTAGTGTCATTTCTTTTATCGTGAGAGATCTAAAGTTCGAGTTTTCATGCCTCATTTTTTTCATAATTATAATTATTTTTGTCATTCTTCTCTTTCAACTATTATTATTTTACACTTTCAACCCTCCTGCTTTTTAATTTTCTTCTTTTGAACCCAACAATTTTTCATTTTATAACCTACCAGTCCACCTTTCCCCTCCTACCTTTCCATTTTCTTCTTTTTAACTCACTATTTTTTTTATTTATCATTCCATTGCCCATTAGTCATTCTTCTCATGTTTTTTTACTTAAATTATTAATTAATTAATTTCAACATAAATTTATATTCAATTCATTTAAATATGTTATAAATTCATAATAGTAATGTCTTAAATTATTTTTTTTAATTAAACATATCAATAGTAATTATATTTTTTTTGTTTTTATTTATTTATTATATTATTTTGAATATAAAATAAATAATATTTTTAAAATTACATGTCGTACCCCCAATTTTTTTTCCTGGATCCGCCCCTGCTTTAATGCATCAATTTATTATTGTGGTTTGGATGTTTTGTCACATATTGTTGTTAATAACATGTAGACATAGACAAAATCAAAAGAAATGTTAAGATTTTTGTCCGTCACTCGTCTATATATATCAGGTCATTACTAAAAAAAAATTAACTCGATAATAATTTTTTCAAAAATTAAGAATAAAAATAATTTGATATCTTTTATTAATATCGAATTGATGATTTTTCCGTCAAGTCATTACTCAAAAAAATTAACTCGATAATAATTTTTTCAAAAATTAAGAATAAAAATAATTTGATATTTTTTATTAATATCGAATTAATGTTTTTTCCGTCGTTTAGGGGTAATTTTTGGGCATACTCCTAAAATATGGACAGAAGATAATTTTAAAAAGTCTAATGGGGCATTGTGACGAATTGCTTTAATATAAAATAAAAAAAAAACTTTTGTTTATCAATGCAATATTCTAAAAATTTTAGTTTCATTGCTATATTAGTTTATCTACGAATTAATAATGGAATAATTTTATGTTTGTAAAGTGATGGTTGGTAAATTTTTAATAACGTAACAATTAATTTTGTGATAATTATGTTGATAATCCATAAAAATATAATAAAATCTGCTGATATTCTTTTGTTAAAAGAAAATTGAACTTATTGGCAATTCATTGATATTTACATCTGAATTTGGTTGGTAAATTCATAGTTAAAAATGAGTTTTTTTTTTATTTTTTTATTTTTACTAGTAAGAAGAAGAAGAAAGATGCTGTGCAATTACGCAAACCTTCTTCGGTTATTTCTGTTGGAAGAATTTTATGATTAAACCCTAGGAAGTAAAAACCCACGGATTCTGAAATTGGAAATGGAGCTGCCTTCTCTTCCCCTCACCTCATACTACGCCGTTTTACCGCTACGGCCCCTCCCTGCCTCTTCCAGAAACTTCTCTCCGCCCGTTCCAATCTTTAGGGCTGCTGTTCCAAGAATTTTATCACCTATCTGGCTACCTAAATCAGCAGGTATACAAATTACACTTCATTCCTCCTTTTTTTTCATCCGCATGGATTTGTTAATACCTTTTTCTTTTGCTTTCAATTGATTGATGATATTGTAGTAGAGCTTTTTGTTCACTTTTGAGAATTTTAAGTGAATGCGATCCCCCCCCCCCCCCCTTTTTTTCCGTTTATTTGAATGATATTGCTTGTTGTGAGAACATGGCAGATTTGTGGATTTGGAGTGGGTGATTACACTTGCGCTGACATTTCTACTGTATAATAAGTTTTTCAGTACAATTATAAAAATTTTGGGTTATCTTGTTTAGATGTGACTGTAATAAACTCTTATATGCCTTTTGGGGAGCAATAAACTGGCTTTAGAGATTGGATAAGAGCTTTTGAGATAGAAATGTGTAACTATTGTACCAACATGATGTGGCAATTTGTTTTCTTAGTGGATAAGTTTGTAATATGAGGTAATGGGCAACAGAGCCCATGACTCTATTGCAAAAAAAATTTAACCCTTTGTTGTATATTGTATAAAGAATATTCATCACAAACTTGTCTTGAGTGAGGAATGGCTATTCTTTTAGTTGTAATTCCACCTAACAGACATATATTAATCTTTGCAAATTAAGGAAAAAATCAGTTATTTATGTGGCTGATTATGAAAAGTCTCAGGGGAGCACATACGGGGTAGGAAAGCTCCTTTTTTGTAGCTATCTGCATTCTGCTTAAACTTTGAAGTTAGATTTTTATACAAAGATGCTGATAAAGTTGTTTAGTTTTTTCTCAGATATTTAACCAAGAATGCAGTCAAGTTTACAATTTTGTATGTCCATTCTTAATGGTTTTATGTTGGGTTTAATCCTTCAATAAGGAGAAAGGACAATCAAAATATTCATTAATTTTGGTGTGGTCCATAATTACTCCTTTTGTGTTCAGGCTTTCTCTTTCCGCGTGAGAGAGTTGGCTGGTGTTGCTTTCATGCTGCTGGTGCTGGTAATACCACTGCTGCAACGAATGAATCAGCTCAAGAACGTATGTCATCAACCGAGATTCTTGATCCAGAATATGATGTTATTAAGGATAACGATAAAAGCCACAAGGATTGGGATGGGGTTACTGAACCACTGGATGATAAAAAAATGACTCGCATCTGTGACAAGCTAATTGGGGTCTTCATGGTAGACAAGCCTACGCCAACTGATTGGAGAAGATTGCTAACTTTTAGCAAGGAATGGAATGATATTCGACCCCACTTCTATAACAGGTGTCAGGATCGTGCTGATAGTGAGATTGATCCTGGAATGAAGCATAAGTTACTTCGGCTTGCAAGGAAGCTGAAGGAGGTCTGAATTTTCTTTTCTCTTATATAAAATATGTAGCTAGGGGTAGATGACAACATTTGATGAGTTTCTTTCTTTTATAGTAACAATTCTTAATCAAGATCAGTGGGTTGAGAAAGATTAAGGGATGCATTTTGTTTTATATACTTTTCGAAGTTTTGTAATGTTTTCAGCAGATTTATTAGAATGATCGGTGTGGCATTACAATACCTAATATTCGCTGACTGTCATTATGTATCAGGGCAAAACCAAGTTTCGTTCTTTCTCCAATACATGGTTGACTATGTTTGGTTATTCTGACCTTAAATGGTGTTTTATAATTTTTAGCTCTTCCATTTATAGGCAGAATATCTCAACCTCATCTTAGGAACTAATGCAGAAACACTCTGCAGATTGACGAAGATATTCAAAGGCATAATGAGCTTCTTGATGCTATCAGAAAGTCACCATCTGATGTGGGTGACATTGTGGCCAAACGTCGCAAGGACTTCACTAAAGAATTCTTTGTTCATCTTCATACTGTGGCAGAGTCGTTCTATGATAATCCGACAGAACAAAATGGTAAGTTTTCTTATTTTAAATTGAGCATTTAATCATAAAATTGTATACTCATCTATTGTATAATAATAATTGCATCCCTAGTATATCTGATACCATTCTAGTGAATGGGAGAGTTGACGCTGTTCTAATATCCTGGACGATAACAATGTTGATGTTTCTCCCTTTCTCTATTGGATGACCAGCTGTCGCAAAGCTTGGGAATACATGCTTAGCTGCTGTGGAAGCATATGATACTGCAACTGAAAGTATAGAAGCATTAAATGCTGCAGAGTTGAAATTTCAAGACATAATCAACTCACCTTCTGTAGATGCTGCTTGTCGGAAGATTGATAATTTAGCTGAAAAAAATCAACTTGATTCAGCCCTTGTCCTCATGATTACAAAAGCTTGGTCAGCTGCCAAAGAATCAAACATGATGAAAGATGAGGTATCTTTATTGTGCGAGTAAACCCACAAACAATAAGTCTTTAGAGGGATTCCTAGAAAGTCTGTTAATGATATTACTGTTGAGAAAAGAATACCATGGTAAACATTTTAATGTCTGAAACTCCATTCGTCTGATTGCTACAGGGAGTAAATCTGGAATTAGATCGTAAAACAAATTATGAGTATATAATAATCCAATTACAAGGATTAACTCTGTTTTGATTTTCCTTCTTCGCAGGTGAAAGACGTATTGTTTCATTTATATAAAACAGCTAGTGGCAATCTCCAGAGGCTGATGCCGAAAGAAATCAGGATACTTAAGTATTTGCTTACAATTGAAGACCCTGAAGAGCGCATGAGTGCTTTAAACGACGCATTTACGCCAGGAGAAGAACTTCAAGGAATGGATGTAGACTGCCTCTACACGTAGGAATTTGCACCATACCATACTTCTCTGTAGTCTTATTTTTTATTCCTTCCTTAATTTCCCTCATCTTATTTAACGGGGCGAAAATATTCATGATTTTTACAGGACGCCTGAAGAGCTGCACACTTGGATTAGGACTGTGGTGGATGCATATCATTTCAGCAGAGAGGGGACCCTCATAAAAGAAGCAAGGGACTTGATGAGCCCAAAAGTTATACAGAAACTCGAAGAGTTGAAAAAGATCATCCAAGATAATTTCATGTGAGCTCCTCCATATACTTTCCCGAGTTCTGTGTGATTATGAGAGCCCACGAAACTTGGCCTCGTTCGTAGGATCGTGGTGACCTTATACGGAGAATCAGCGTCCTGTTGTGCCGTGCTCACTCGACTTCTATTCTAATATTTGAATATACATCTGTTGCCTTGGCAGAGTGGTGCAAAGAGGAATCAATGGAGAATACTTATATGGAGCAACTGCTAGTATGTGATTTGAAATCTAGTTATAAGCTTATTAGGGTATTCTTGCATTTTGTACAATAGAAAATTTTGTACAGTCTGTAAACTATTTGAATATCTATGAGAAATTCAGGGTGAATTACTTAAAATTTGTCTAAATATAAAGTTTTTTTTTTTTTGGAAAGACATCTAAGTATAAACTAACCATTCATTCCATTATGATATCATTCTCTTCCTTTACCCATATTAACATTGTCTTCAACCCATCATTAATATGATGATAGGGAGAAATGAGAAGACCTCATGAACTGCAACTACCACAAAAAATTAATTGCAATATTAAATAAAAAATATTAATTTTAAATTAATGTAATATTAAATACTCCCTCCGTCCCCTTGATACGTATCAATTTTGTCATTATGGTTCGTCCCATTACAAAGTATCCATTTCTTTTTTTAGATTGATGTGACCACACATGGCCCCACACACAACACTAATACAACTACTCACTACATTTTAAAATATTATTTCTCTCACCTCAAAATATATTAAATTATTATACTCCTTAATCCACGTGCAAAAAGCAAATGATTACGTTTTAAGGGGACGGAGGGAGTATATCACATATTTGACCGTACTACATTAAATTTAAATTTCCAAGTCTAACTGGAGTGCTTGGGTATGGTTGCATCCGAATAATTTAAATCATTAAATTAAAATTTTATTTAACCATCATTTTTAAATAAATAAATTAAATCACTACCCACCTTACACTAATTTTTAGTTTATAAATTTAGTAAACTTACCATAAACACACTATACATTAAAATACTATCATATATTTTATAACTAATTAATTCACATGAAAATATTATATTTTTTAATCCACTAAAAAATAGTGTAAAACTAGATTCAAATTAAAATACTCTTATCGTTCCAAATATTTTTACCGGTTTGTATGGACACGTAAATTAAGAAGTATTTTTTTAATATATATAAGAAAAATATGGATAAATTGATAATATTGTGAGAAAAATAAAATAAAGTTATTGGGAATAATATATAAAGTGTGAAAAAGTAAATAAAATTGTTGTGATTGATGAATAAACGGTAAAAAGTACTCTGGGTGGAAACAAGTACTCTCTCCATCCCGATGATTTGCGCATGTATTCTAGTGCGTGAAAATTAAGAAAAATTAATTTTTTATGTATGAAGATAAATATGTGTAAAACTATTGGAATGTATTTAAAAAGTGAGTATTTTAGATAATTTAATGAAAAAGATGTGTAAAATTATTAAGATGTGTGTAAAAAGTAAATAGTATTGTAATATATTTTTTCCATTTTTAAAAATGTGCATAAATGTGCAGTAATTATCGGGATTGAGCAGTATTCTATAGTACTATAAAACCTAGTATTCTATTTGTGTGTCAATTTTTGCCGAATACCTGGGTAGCCGACAGGTAAGGTACAATTTAATGATTTATACATCCAGTTTTTGAAGATGAATTGAAAATCTGATTCAGGAGAATATTTGGATAGCCAAGTAATGTAATATTACACGCTAAATCTCAAAAAGACAATCATGTCCGCGATGCATACTTATAAGAACATGAATGATTAACTAAACCTCTTCCACCATAACCCTAGTTCTTAATCATAGCAATCGGAGCAACTTCCTCTCAATGAAACCATGACCACCAGGAAAACCAATTGCTGCGCTCTATGCGAAAACTCTAATCTCGCTTCGATTTGTCCTGTTTGCGTTAATTACAGGTAAACTACTCTGCAATTTCAATTTTGGTCAACTTATAGTTAGCGTTTCTTCTTTAAATTGAGTTCTGATTTGCTGAGTTCATCTGGTTTCGTGCGATTGTGCTCAGATTGTGTGACTACGGTTGTAATTTGAGGTCACTTAAGAGCAGGAGGGATGCTCTGTATTCAAAATTGACTCAAGTTCTGGTCGCAAAGGTATTACTATTTATGTAATTTGAATAAGATTATGCCATTTGATTGTAATCTGGCTTAAACTTGGTGATCGATTTCAAGTTTTGATATTTTGTATGGGTAATTTATGGAGGCGGGAACTGGGGATGAAGGGAAAATATTTAATTAACAGTGTTTGGATATGTAGCTCTGATTATATGTATGACATTGCTCGATATTAGTTCATTCTTGGTTAGGCTCAATCCTTGCCATGTATTGTGATAAGTAGTAAGTGATCAACTGAATTTGGTCTCTAACTTAATGAGATGCATTTGATTGCTCCTTCCTTCTTTAATTGTTATAGGCGTATTCTTGCGCTTTTAACAGCTGGAGTAATTTTGAGACGATTATAGAATATAATGCGGTTCTTTAATGGGTCTCAAAGGCCTGAAGTCAGCTCCCCACACCACCACTCACAGCACAATTTTCTTTCAAAACTCATATTGGACTTCGTGGTTTGACGTGGCACCAAAATCTGCAAGGCGATAAATTATCTTCGCTAAGCATTCGAACAGTATTATTTGAGATGCACTGATAAATGGACTTTAAGTGTATTAACATCTATTCCATTTAACCTGTAGAGGTCGGCATCACGAGGTCAATTTTTTAGTTAATAATTTAACCAAGTGAAAATGCTGTTGATTTCTATTTTCACACTGCTTGTATTAACTTAAGCATTTGCTTGATAAATCAATTTTTCTTAATCTTTAAGGGCAAGGCTGATGATCAACATAGTTGGAGGGTGCTCCAAAACGAGAAATTGGCAAAATTGAGAGATAAGCTCCGACTTCGTAAAGAGCAACTTTCACAAGGTTTGCTGCTCTTGCTTCTCAGTTTTGGTTGACTGAATTCTGGTTGCATATGATCCACTCTTAGGTAATGCTACTGTTTGTAATTGATCTTTCCAGGGAAGGCAAAGATTGAGATGATGTCTCGTGATCTTAAAGTCAAATATGATTTGGTTGAATCAGCAATGAATTTGGTATCATGGATTTCTTTTTCTTTTTCTTTCTTCTAAAAAATCCTAGCAGTCAGCATCTGTTTCAAATCTTCTGACTTATCAAATCATGTGTTTTTCTGTTACTAATCAATTAAATTATTCTGTTTCATATGTAATTGCAGCTGGAAAAGAATCGCTTGGATCAAATAGAGAAATATTACCCTAATCTAATCTGCACACAGAATTTGGGGCGTGTAAGAAGTTTGTTTGATTCTTTCCTGTTTGATATTCTAAATTTATGTGCAATATTGTTTAAACTCTTAAAATTTCTTTAGAATTTTAATTATCTTCAATCTTCTCTACTAAGATTAATGCTCCACTTATTTCAGATGGCAATTACCTCTGAACGCCTTTATAAACAATCTGTTGTTATAAAGCAGATATGCAAGTTATTCCCCCTGCAACGCCGGGTATTTATCTTTGTTTTAACCAATGATAATTAGTTACACACTGATTATGTCTTGATATGGTATTTTATTATGACACTAGACCTTTAATTACATTTCTACTTCCTAGTTCTCCAAACAGGATTCACCATGATCTTAAATGTTCAATCTCTGACTTTGTTTATAATGAGTTCCTAAAATCTGTGCTTGACTACCACAAAAGCTAATTTTTTTAAAATTAATTTTAATAGAACTGTTAAATACACCTTATATTCTTAAACTCACATAACTTTCTCCATTCTTATGAATATTTTTTAAAGATAAGCAAGTTACTTTAAACTTCTTTGTGATGCTGCTATCTTCCCCTGTGTTCACATCCGAATGGTTGTAAAGATAATTTCCCTAGCAGTAGTAGTGCATTTTCCTTGGTATATGTGCCTCCTTTAACTGTATTTTCTATTGATACTTGATCACAGGTATTTGTAGATGGAGAAAGGAAAGATGGGTATAGTGGCCCATATGACACAATTTGCAATGCACGCTTGCCAAGAGGCTTAGATCCTCACTCTGTTCCATCTGACGAACTTGCCGCCTCACTGGGGTATATTTTCATCTGTATATGTTTGAGTTGATGTCATTTTCGGTTTTATAACTTTTGTTGAATCCAATTTTGGTCATCTAGCTTTTAACTTTTTCAATTTAGTCATTTTCTATCAATTTCAGTCCTTTAACTTTTTTTTTTCAATTTTAATCCTTTTGCAAAAATTTTGCAAAACTTAAGGGACTTGAAAGTCCTGTAAGTTTGATTTTTTTTTTTGGCAAAATGAGTAAAAATGAAAAAGTGAAAAGTTATAGGACTAAAATTGAAAAAGCGAAAAGTTAAAAGGACCAAAATTGTATTTAACAAAAGTTAAAGGATCAAAATTGAGATTTTCTCGTATTTGTAAAGTGATCTTTTTAAGTGAAACATATGACAAGAAGTTTGAGATCCTATTTTTCATTAAGTTGATCTTGTGTATGGAACCTCTGGACTTCACTTCTTTAATCACTATGATTATTTACAAAATTTCGGGCATATTTATTTCTTTTTGTATTTCCATTCATACTAGGTTTAGGATTGCTTCGCTTCTTTTTTTTCAGTCTATATGGTCTTGCTTGTTGTGAACTTAACATTGTTATTTTAGTCCATGGATTGGTTGTTTCCTTAAATATGTGAAGATATGCTGAAACAATAGCTAAATCTAAATGGATTTTCACTATATTAATTTAAATACAGTGATCTTTCTTTATATGTTATTGATGCCATGGCAGAATTATTTGTAAAGCATGAACACGTGGCTTAGAATTTATATAATTTTTGTTTGGCATTGAGTTTGGTCATACAACTTTGTAATTGTGAATCTTCAATTTTTTTTCTGTAAAATGATTAGGCTTTTGGGTTCCAATGAGTATATACTTTTTGTTGTGGTTTAGATAAGCATATTCAATTAGCCTCCTAAGTGGAAGTTTTATGTGTAATATGCTACTCTAAATTTGAATTTATGGTTGTAATCATACTGTTGTTATTAAGAACTCTGCATCGTAGCTATCTTTCATGGATCCTTTAAATTTTATTGGTTTCCTTTAGATATTATACTTTACTCATTCTTCATGCTCAATGACTGATAACAGCTACATGGTGCAACTCCTAAATCTTGTTGTTCCTGCTGTATGTGCTCCTGCTCTGCATAACTCTGGCTTTGCGGTATGTTTTACTTTTTCTCTACCTTCAATATATGTGGATCTTATTATTTCTATTTCTGAACTGTGTTTCAGACGCTAGATTGTATTTGAGATGATAACGCACATTGATTATGAGAGATGACCTAGGCCGGTTGTGAAAAATGGCGGAGAAAACATGTAAAAATTAATGATGCCTTGCAGTTGCTTGGGGAGTCACAAAATTATACCTAATTTACGAAGAAATTGATGATTGATTATTGGTTGAGATTTGATCAATCTGAAAAAGATCAAAAGCTATATTTTACAAGAATTAAGTTAGATTAAGAAGTTTTTTTTTTTTTGGGGGGGGGGAGGGGTGGGTGGGTGGGGAGTATTTGAGGTTTCTTTTCTCACTTTATTCCTGTCTTCCTGGTTTGTTTTTGGAAGGTTGCATATTTGCATGTTTTTATGAGCAAAGGTTTCTCATTTCCTTTCTCACGTATACTGTCAGGGTTCCTGTTCTCGAATATGGCAACGGGAGTCGTATTGGGATGCTCGTCCATCATCCAGAAGGTATTATTTTGAATTTAAGTTACCGACATGGTAATCCGATGTCTAAAATTCAATTAAATCTAATATGTACCTTTAACAGTGAATTTCCACTTTTCATTCCTCGCCAAAACTTTTGCACAACTGGTGGTGAAACTTCTTGGTCCGAGAGAAGCTCTAGTAATTTTGGTGTTGCTTCTATGGAGTCCGAGAGGAAGCCTCGTTTAGATTCCGCTGGTGGTAGTTTTAGTTATACCTCTGCTTCTCCTCACTCAATTGAATTACACAAGGATTTGCAGAAAGGCATATCACTCCTTAAGAAAAGTGTGGCATGCATAACTGCGTACTGCTATTGCTCACTGTCTTTAGAAGTTCCCTCAGACGCCTCTACTTTCGAGGCATTTGCAAGATTGTTAGCTACGCTTTCTTCTTCCAAGGAAGTTCGAAGTGTTCTTTCTTCGAGAATAGTATCATCAAGGTACAAGCTCTGTTCCTCTTAATTTTGCTCTTTATTTATTGCAAAGTTGTTGTATTTTTATTTCATTTTTAATTTAAATTTTGGTAAGAATTCATGAAATACTTATTACCTAGTTATTCGGTTATAAAATTTGTGATGGACTGGATCATAACATAACTTTCTCAGATGAGCATGTTTCATGGTGATAAGTTCGGATGGAGTGTTTTAGTCCTGTGTATTGTCTTTTTCATATTGGATATTTATTTGAATTGCAGGTCCAAGCCTAGCCCACAACTGAAAACTTCTGTATGGAATGTGGAGTCGGCTATTTCATCAAGTACTTTGATGGAGAGTGCACATACTCAGCCTGCTTTGGTATACCAACTGGCTTTCTCTTAAATCATTTTGTACATATTCTAATGTAAATGAGGATAAAAATTATTTGTACCTGCAACCATACTGATTGTCGTATAAATAAATTTCTAGATTCATACATGTATACCGTGAAGCTTTATTTTCTTAAAGGCTTGCTTGTCTACCTCCTTTTTATACTCCTATTTACTAGCTTTTCTAGTTCTATTTCCCCTCGTCGATGCTTCAATTCCATTCTCCACTACACTTCTCCTTTAGTATCATTAACGATCAGAATTTTAGAAGTCGACCATGGAAAAGCAATCATGTATCCTCCAGATTTACTATGTATTTTCTACTTTTGTTTTATAGACCCTCTTAGTTGTTAATTTGGTCTTATCCTTTACTGTGTTCATAAAGTTTGGGATTTACTCTGTGTATCTTACTTGAGGTATTTATTGATTTTTCTGAAATAGCTAGAACTGGGTTCCTCACATGCTAAGTTGAAAACTGCTCTTTAGGTTTTGTTTCTGTCTTGTCTTACTGTTCAATCGGGACCATAAGGGCAATGAGTAATTCCTGAATGTGGATGTTCAAATGGTGATAAATATGTTTATATGATCCCAGTAAGTGCTGGATCATGTCATATTTTGCTGTTGCTCAATGAAATGGCAAAAAGCAAAAGATCTGTGTGGTCCTGTTTCGACTGAAGAATATCTTATTGTACAAAGGATTATACGGAGTATTTAGATCAACCCTAATATAACTTAAGGCTATTGTGTAAAGATCTGTTTTTCTGTCTTGTTCAATACCAGTATGTCTTGGAGGTAGTTTCATTTTCAGCTGCGGTTCTAGAATTTTTATATTTGTTGTGTAAGTTGGGTTGTTTCCAGAACATTTTCCCTAAGAATGTGAAACGGTTCACTGGTGAATGTAGATAATTATGTGGCTTTCATGCAATAAGCAGTCACTGCCATTGGTCAGATTTAATCTATAGATATTTTGTTGCTTTTAATTCCATATATTCTTCTGACCATGAAAGTCACATTGGTATAGAATTTTACGTCTACTCACAATTGATATTCCTTTGCAGAGAAATTCATTTGATAACTATCTTCCAAGCTTCGCTGGGAGTTATATTGATGCCAATGCGTTTTCTGATCCTGGAAAGAATGAAAATTTAATTGAGGGATGGGATTTGATTGAGCATCCTACTTTTCCTCCTCCTCCATCACAAACTGAAGATGTGGAGCATTGGACTCGTGCTATGTTTATTGATGCAACGAAGAAATGATAATCACCATCTCCTTATTTGGTAAGTATTGCTCCTAATACAGTCCAAAAATCCTGACATGTTGATTTGATTTATAAGTTGATTGTTTCTGTAAATTTGTTGCATATGCTGTGAAAAGTGTAGTTAAGAGTATAACACGCTGAAGATATGATGTTTAAGTTCTCATGTTTTTTGCTAGTATTATAGTTGCAAAATCCTCTGTGGGATTACTTACTCTTAATTCTGAAACTTTTTGACCAAGATGAATCATATGTGTATATAAGTTTTCTACTTCTTCCTTTCCCTTTTCCATTTCACTTCTGGCTTTATGCTGAGAGTTATTATGATACAGGAAACCTAGTAGTCACCTTTTCCGACTGTTGCTTTAAAACTAACTTATGTTGATCTGGCTATATGATCTCTACAGTTCTATCAATAATCTGCAATCAAACTCATATTTGCTGTCAAGGGTATTATCCAACACTTTTAAGCTGAAGGAAGTTTTTAAAATATCCTGGGGTTGATCTATGTTCTTATTTTTATTAAATACTTATTTGTTACTCAGGAAAACCCCAAAATGGAGTTAATTTTAATCCTGCATCATAATATTCTCTGAAGCCGACTCTGTTTTGGAAGGTTAAATATACTGGTTTGTTATTGTCCTTATGATAGCTGTCGCATTCGTGTCTTTATTAATTTCGAGGATGAACAAGTGCTGCATGTCATTTTATCGTGTGTGCCTATAATATTCAATAGATTGTTCTGTTATAACTTGTAAATAACCGTTCTCAAATTTCTGCTCATAGGATCTGATCTGCAAGCCTGACATCTTATAACTCACAAAACCACGAACTTGAAGCGGTCGAAAAGTTTCTCGATTGAATCAATTCATTACCATGAACGGTATATACTTGATTTCAAGTCGATATGCAAGTGTTTAAGGTAAAGTTCACTAATCTACTGTGATACATATGCACATATTATGATGTATAGGCTTCTGTAAATACTAAATAGCTCCTTAATTAGTGGACTGACTGAAGGTTTTCATAGGAGTTTTTTGTATTATTATTTTCCAGCAAATGGAATTTATTCATTACTACCTTTAGAATGTTGGTATGATTCCTTGTTTGATATTTAAATTGTAAAAGAGGCATGCTCGTGTAAACTCTGCTCAATTATATTTTAAATATTAGGAATAAAATATTCTATGAACTGATTTTAATTATGTCCTGAGAATTAATATTAAACTTCATAGGTAAAGATTAAACTGTAAAAGAAAACAGAAATATTTATACAAATACATGACCCAAAAATGATAGAAGCTAAGAAACCAAAAACGATTAAACTTAATAATTGTTTGAAGAGATTGTTGGCTCCAATATTGTCTAAGTAGGAATGGAACTGAAAACATGCGAAGATAATAGAAAGATCTAATTCAGTTTTCTCTTAGTGAGATGGTAGATTAGAAGGTCATTAAAAAGGCAATAGTTAAAAAAGGGTACTGGATGAGACTTTGCAGTGAGCAATGCTTCACTTCTTTCTCTTCTTAGGGGGCTGAAGTTCCTCCTCGTCTTCATCTTCATCCTTGTCGTCATCATCACGCTCGTCTTCTTCCCCTGCTTCTACCTCGTCTTCATCCTCACCATCTTCGTCATTCTCATCATTTTCATCATCATCATCCTCGTCCTCATTGTGCCCGTTGACAGCATCGTTTTCTTCACCATCATCTTCTCCATTCTCATCACCAGCCCCTCCTGGACCGCTCTTGGATTTGCCGTTGCTGTTGGCATTGTTAGCCTCCTCCTCAGAATAGTCTCCTTCACCATCTCCATATGTGTGACCATCGACTCCACCGTCACCATCGCTAGAGTCTTCGTCTCCTCCTTCGGCATCCAACGGCTCTGATTGACGCTCAGTTTGACTCTCCATCACTAGTTTTACTAAACTCTGCAACTGTATTTTTCGATCAACATATTAGGAACATAAGAAGGTCAGACAGTTGCAACAAAAATCACGGGGTGACATTCTAAAATGGTGTACCCCACCACCCCTGCCCTGGGGATCGGTGGAGGAGGTAAATCGTAGGATAATTCAATCTTTATGTTGACATTCTAATTCTATCTTTATGTTGATAAAAAATTTGTCATTATTCCATTGAAAAATACTTAATTACGGTATTACATAGAGATGCTAGTGCAATTGGGTAAACGGTGCACCCTCTCGAGAAAGTAGAAATATTACTCTTAAGAAGATTAAAATGCATAGGTTTACTCTACTGAGAATTCATTAATAATAATTATATGGATAGTGAGACTTTAGGTTTTCTTATTTAGGTATCATTTTGTATTTAGGATAGTCATTTTCTTTAAAAATGGTTACACTATCACTTTTTGTCTATACCATAAATAATTCATTAAATAGTTTATTGTACCATTATCACTTTTCACGAATTGTAGATCACTTATCATTAAAATGTTATAATTTTTTTTATCTATATTACTTCTTTTCATTATGTGAGAGTCATTCGCAATTGTTTACCTAATAATCTTATTCTTAGAGTAATAGCAACTTTATACTAACTTTTGCGATAAATATATTATAAATAATGTGATTTTCATAGGATATTATCCTTGAACTTTAATCTATTCTTTTGAGATATTTTGCACTTTAATAATACTCCGCCATAAACGTTTTAAGGAGTTGGTGTTAATTATGTGTGAGAAATATCCGAAGGGAATATTCGAATATGTTATCATCGTCCCTACAATATCATTTTTCAAAGACCAGTTTGAGTTAGGTCGGCAAGTCAAAATTACACTTATTTGTTTATCATAAGAAAGAAATATGTATATATACATATATATTGAATGAATTAACATAGACCTTGATATTAAATTAAATTAAATAAAGGGTTAATTGCAAAAAAAAAATCACTAATTTTATTCTTATTGCAAATTAATCGTCACTTTTGAGAAATTGTAAAAAAAAAAAATCACTACCTTTAAGTATTATGCAAATAAACAAAAAAAAAAAACTCTACTTTAATAAAAAATTTGGTTTATTTTGCAACAATACTTAAAAGTGATGATTTTTTTTTGCAATTTCTCAAAAGTGAGAATTAATTTGTAATAAGAGTAAAGTTCATGATTTTTTTTTTTTGCAATTAACCCTAAAATAAATAATCATTAGTACATCTAAAAATAACAAATAAACCTTCAAGTGTTTTTTAAAATCATCCCAAGCTTATATAATTATAAATAATTCTTTACATTCTTATAATTTTAAGTTTAAAATAAACAGTTTCATGTCAACCTGGATTGATATTAGAGCAACAATTATATAGTAGATCGTTTTTTATATAATTTTTTAAAAAAAAGATATTACTATTATTTTAATTCAAGAGTCAAGAAAGTATCACTTTATATTGTTCTTGAAATAATTCACGAATCTCCATCATTAATACTTTTCATTAGTTTATTTAAGTGTCACTTTTTATCCATCTCCTGACAATTTTAACTTAAAATAGTTTCATACAAGTGATTGTCTCAAGTGAAATAATCTTTCACGTCCCTAGTTTATTAAGTTTCAAATTTTGAATTGAAAAAACTTCTTTTATAAAAATGACTAATTCTTTATGAAAGGGAAAAAATTGGTGTTAATGCTATTATTAGGGCTATGTAAATAAGTATATGAAGGGTACGATAGTGGGATGCCCATATTATTATTGTGGGGTAGGGTACCACCATCTACCAATCCGGAACTCAAAATACCATATAAGCCAAATCTATCTTCCTTTTCAGTTCCGTCACGACAAAATTTGGAAACCATGGCGCAACTTGGCAACCATGAAATCACTTTGTTTAAAATCTCAGTCAATGCAATTTTAATTATTTGAAAATCAACAATTCTTTAATTACATGTTATAATAATCCAATAAGAAAATATTTAAAGGTATTAGACAAAGATTTATAATAGTATAGTAGACTGTAATTTAGCAACCCAGGGGTAGATTGGGTAAGAATTAATTGAAGTCATGTGTATAACATATTATTGTGTTAAATTCAATTTATTACTCTCTCCTTCCCGAAGAAGTTGGTATAATTTTTTTTGGCACGGAAAGGAGTATAATAATTTAATGTAAAGTAAAGTAAAATAAAGTGAGAGAAATAATATTTAATGTGTAGTGGGTAGTTGTATTAGAGGTGATATGTGGGGCCATGAGAATAGATTAATTATTTTTGTGTGGGTCTCATGTATTAAAAAGGAAATGTGTCAATTTTTGTGGAACAAACCAAAAAGGAAAGTGTGTCAACTTCTATGGGACGGAGGGAGCACATATATATATATATATTTTTTGTTTTCTTTATTCCAAGAAATTTTTGGAAAGAAAACTACTAGTAAAATATTTGTAGAGAATAATGTCATAATTGTAGTATTCTGAATAAATATATGTATTTTAATATTTCTCATTAATTAAATTTAATTTAAAATGTATTTTTAGAGTTATCAAAATAGCGCAGCAATAATTAATACTCCATAAATAAATAAATAAACCTAAAATGGTAATTTTAGAACCTGAGCTAGGCAGAGCAGATGTGCTTTGACCAATAGGAGGAGAAGCAGAGGCCCCTCCGCGCACGTTAGCGTAGACCGGTTAACTATCACCTCCATCGGAAAATCTGTCACTTGACAGTTTTGACCTTCACATCCAAAATAAATAAATAAATTTTTTTATAAAAAAAAAAAGAAAATGTGAGAAAAGTAAAAAACTGTCTCACAGAAACGAAGAAGAATTTATAAAATGAGAATATAGTTTTCTCTCAGATCGAAGTGAGAGAAAATACTCAAAATATGGAAATTAATTAAAAAATAAGCGTAATTAAAAACGCTAATTATTAAGTGTGAAATCTGTGCGTATTTTTCATGCAGAATTCTACACACAGTTGGTGAGAAATTTACCCTAGGAAGCGCGCCAATGAGTTTCAGTTATAGAGAGAGAAAGTGAGGAAGAGAGAGAGAAAGATGAAAAACCAGTATACCTTCAAAAGCGCTTTACAACAACCATGGAAAAAGCTTGATAAAGCCTCTTTTCAGAATCAATCTCTGTGCATGTGTGTGTGGGTGAGAGAGAAGAGAGGGAGGAGAGAGAGAGAGAGCTGACCGTACTAGTTCTACGTGTGAACTTCTCGGAATGAGCAGGTATTCAACGTCGGAAATAGGTAAATATTGAAAGTGCGTGTTTGTGTGTGAGAGAGAGAAGGAGAGAAGGAGGGAAGAGTAAAGTGGAGTGGGGTGGGGTGGGGTGGGGTGGGGTTGGGGGGGTGGAAACTTGAAAGAGAAGGGTAGTGTGTGTTAGTGTGTGTGGAGTGGATGGTAGTGGTTGAGGGGTTTGATTATTGTTGGTAGAAATTTGTATGCTATGCTATTTTGTAAAGTAAAAATTGGAGAATATAAAAGAATAGAATCTAATGCTTTGTTCCCATGGATAGTAGGAAAGCTTGGTGGGGCCTTTTAGAATAATCACCTTTTTTTCCCTTCTATTTTTCTTTTCTTTCCTTTTTATTTTTTTTCCTGCTCAATTTTTCAATTATATTGTGTTTGATATCATATGTCCTGTTACATCTTTGTTGCACGCGTATGTTTTATTTTTTTTCCTGCTCATTTTTTCGATTAAATTGTGTTTGATCTCAGATGTCCTGTTACATTATAATATTACATCTCTGTTGCACGCGTTAGATGAATGATATATATGTAGGAAAAAAATTTGAACATTTCGCCTTAGAATAGAGTACAAATTTTATTATATTATATGTCTCAATTATCAACAACTTATAATAAAAAAATGTAATTAGGGGCGACCGTTTTTTGCTTGTCTTAAAAAATGAATGTGTCTATTTTAGTGTGTAAATTTAGAATGACCCTTACTAGTGTTTATGATCTCTCTAAATTATTTCATGGTTAATATACACTGTGTTATGCTAATGGTTTCATTGTAATCTGATTAAAAAATATTATTTTAAAATATAAATTATAATATTTTAAACTCAAATAAAAAGTAAAACACCATTGAACAGCGAAATCCAAGATTCTAATTTGATGCTATTTTTAAGCATCATGCAGTGTTATTTTATTGAATAATAATAAATTCTACTCTTTAAAAAATCATGATATATAACTAAAAATTACCCAATTTTCTTAAGATGACAATTTGTCGTATAGAGTAACAATTCTCATAATATTTTAGATTTGATTCACATAAAATCCATCTGTAAAACTGTTCCATCGATTTTTTTCACGTAAATTTTTTTTATTAAATAAATAAGATTATGTCAAATTTCGCAATTTCTCATACTCGATATAAATAAATTCCATTTAAATGTAAGTAGATAGGCCTAAAATTAAATTGGCTGAGAATATGCTAAGCCAAAAATATTAAATGGCCTGTAAGAATTTATGGCAAGTTTTTGGTGACTATTTTATCTAAACTCTACTTACAATAATAAACTTCAATGAGATTATGTAAATGAAAAATATAATTAATTTTAGAGTTGATATTAGGTGGACCTGTGTGTAAGGATGCACTCATATGTGTATAATTTTTTATTATATTTTGTATACATTTTATTCTATTTTGTATACATGTTTCTTAAAATTATATATTTTTTTTACACTAAAATTTTTCATTAAAAAAACTAGCATCCATATGTGTATAATTTTTATTCAATAGTATACATGTTTTTAATAATTATATACTCCCTCCGGCCACTTACAAGGTAATCGTTTGTTGTTTGCACGTGGACAATTTTAAGGTCTTTATTTGCTTTTTGTACGTGGATTAAGGAATATTATTATTATAGGTAAAGTGGGTAGTTGTATTAGAGAGAAGTGTCGAGTCATATTGTGGAGTACTTTCTTTATTAAATAGAGGAAATTGATACCTTTTAAGCGGACACCAGTAATAGTGAAATGAATATCTTGTAAGTGGCTGGAGGTAGTATTTTTTTACACTCAATTTTTCATTAAAAAATTAACAATTAAATTGTATACTACTCCCTCCGTCCCACCCAAATAGCATCATTTTACTATATTGGGCGTCCCATCCAAATTGCAACATTTTTCTCTTTTAGTAAAAATGGTCCACCAATGGTCCACACTACCCATCACATCTCTCTATTACACATACTCACTTTACATAAAATAATAATACTTCTTAATCTACGTGCAAAAAGTAAATGCATCTCTTTGGACGGGACGTAATGAGTACATTTTTATTCATAATTGTATATGTTTATATATATACATTTTTTAAAGTGGGTACACCCTATCTTAGAGTGTACCCAGATGCACATTATAATTAGTCTTAATTTTATACCTTATGTTGTTTGTTAAGGATATTTGATTAAAATTTTATTTCTCTTCAAATAATAAATTAATACTTTTTCAAATAATAAAATATTATTCATTTATCTTTTTTCATTTTTATTTTTTAAATTCACAATAAAACAAAATTTAAACATGAGTAATAATTTACATTATTTAAAAAGTAATACTTCATCCTAATAAAAAGTACTCCCTCCGTTACATAGAAGTTGACACACTTTCCTTTTTGGTTTGTCTCACTAAAGTTGACACATTTCCTTTTTAATACATGAGACCCACACAAAAATAATTAATCTATTCTCATGGGCCTCACATATCACCTCTAATACAACTACCCACTGCACATTAAATATTATTTCTCTCACTTCAATTTACTTCACTTTACATTAAATTATTATACTCCTTAATCTCCGTGCCCAAAAAAAATTATACCAACTTCTCCGGGACGGAGGGAGTAATTCGAATGTACAATAACTTCACCATATGATAGATGCAAAATTAATTTATCTTAAGTTTATTAAAGGTGCATTTCCTCTCTATGTTATAAATGTTATCTTATCAAATAAAAATAGAGAAAATAATTGTGATAATTATAAATTCTACTACTCCCTTCATCCCATAGAAGTTGACACACTTTCTTTTTTGGTTTGTCCCACTAAAGTTGACACATTTCTTTTTTAATACATGGACCCACACAAAAAATAATTAATCTATTCGCATGGCCCCACATATCACCTCTAATACAACTACCCACTACACATTAAATATTATTTCTCTCACTTCACTTTACTCCACTTTACATTAAATTATTATACTCCTTAATCTCGGTGCCCAAAAAAATTTATACTAATTTTTATGAGACAGAGGAGTAATAAATAGGTGTTGTATAATTAGGTCGCCCTCTGTGGCCCATCCCTCATTATATTCACCAGCTTCCAGTACATATCAGATGAACTCTAAAATGTCTGTGTGAAAGTAAAATTATAAAAATAAAATAGACAGCTATTTTCTTAGGACATGAATTTAACTGAACTTAAATTTATTGCTCTCATCACCCAATTTTATATACTTCCAAGCTCCTCCTAGATTTAAATGACATACTTTTGTTGCACTTAGTTTAAGACAGTTTTTTTTTTTTTGGAAGATGCAAGAAAGATGAAGCGTATAGTTTAAGATTGTTTTATTTATTATTTATTTATTTTTGTGAAGATGCAAGAGGATGCGGGTAATTTAATTAAATATAAGAGTAAATAATATTATTGATCGACTAAATTATATGTAAAATGATGTAATATTTTAATAATAATTTATAGTACGATAAAGTTTTAATATTGTGAGTTATTTTTATTTAACCGTGTGTAAATTATTTAAAATAAATTAGTAGAGGTGTCAGAATAGGTTGGTGGGGCAGTTTAGTCCACAATCCACCACAACCCACCTTATGATGAGTCCAAGTGGGCCGGGCTACCGGTGGAGTGGGCCACTGGTGGGGCGGACCACGAATTAGCGCACACTCTACCCCTATCCACCTATGACGTACCCACCTCTCATCCACCCCAATTTTTTTTTAAAAAAAATATTTTATATTTTAATATTTTAATAATAAAATATTATCACCGAACCCTACCCCATCCACCCCAAATTTTTTTTAATTTAAATTTTAATATTTAATTAATAACAATATTTAATTTGAAATTAGGAAATAAAATGTGTAGGTTTAACCGGGATAAAGAAGTAAATGAGTAAACATTAGTAAATTGCACAAATAAAATTCTAGATAAAGTCTGGCTATGTGAGACAAATAGTAAAACAAATTCCCTTTCTTATTAATACCTACTAATATATTTTGATTTGATTGGCATTAATTAATAATTTCACATCCCAATAATATTTCTCCTTTATCGTTTAGAGATATCCTCTTCTGAAAATATGATTTCTGATACCAAATCAAAAGAGCATATATATTCTGTGCTGGGAGATGAGCAAATATGACCACTGCCACAAATCAATAATCAAAAATGCCAACTAACACCAAAAAAATCAGAAGTGCCCAGTTTTACCCTCCTTTTACTAATACACCCATGATGTGACAACGGTTTTATAGGCCCACCTTCCTCTATCTCTCTCCTCTCACTCCCCCATCCTCCTCTATTCGGGCTTCATGCCCAACTTTCTTTTGGGCAACCATTTTTCCCTTTTTTTTCATTTTTATTGCTTTTATTTGTTTCATTTTTCTTGAAGCTTTAAATAGCTTCTCAATCATTTATCCAAATGGAAGATTTGAAACGTTGCCCGAATCCAATAAATGTTGATTTTTTTTAGATCGGCAAAAGTTATTCGAATAGTTAAAGTTATGCTTGTTTGAATAGACATATCTCCTAATAATTTTATTTAATTGATCATGTTGATGTTATCACCTTAAATATGCATTACAAATATATCTTAAAATTTTTAATTAATATTATAATGCAAATTGAGAAATATAAAATAATCTTTGTTAATGACATTCCTAATAAAGAAAAATATATAATTTTTGCTGATAATTTGTTAATATTTACTAACGCGAATCAATAGCACATTAAAAAATTAATTAATATTCTTAAAAGAGTTTTTTATACTCGTATTTAGTAGATGATTTTTTGTAAAACAATTTAGTGTAAATGTGTAAATAATTAAGTAGTTTTTTTTCTTTTTCTTTTATGTATTTATATTATTGTATCTTAATTTTATTTTTTAAAAAATATTTATAATAAAAACATGAGTAAGTTTAGTGTGAATCGTGTTCATACGTAAATAAACTTGTTTTTGCAAAATTACTATTTAGTATATAAAAGAATTACTCTTTAAAAGTAGGCAAATATTTGTATGAGACCATCTCACATAAAAGATTACGTGAGACGGATAAAAAGCGATAACTTTTATAGTGACAACCCTAAAATGAGAGTTGGTCTCATGTGTCCCAGGGCATACAAGTTTTTGCCATTAAATGAAGCTACTGTCAATGTTAGTGATAACTTAGACAACGAAAAGTGATACTGAATTAATAAAAAGTGATAATGCTATTTCATGAATAATTTATAGTATAAATGAAAAGTGATAATATTTTATTTCGAAAATGATAACTACTTTAATGGTCTTACGTGAGACGGTGTCATGCAAGACCTTCCATTAGATTATTACATATTTATTTTTAGCCATTGATTTTTTTAAAATTAATTAATGAGAAATGTGATCTTTAATTTAATTTAATTTAATCTAGCTATATATATATATATATATATATATATATATATATATATATATATATATATAAAAGCAAACTTGAATTTCTATTTTCATCTTCAATTTTTGTTGTTTTTTTTAATTTTACTTTATTTAGAAACAATTCAGTTTTAATCATGACCGCTATTTAATATTTTTGATTTTAATCATTAGCCCTATTTATATCAATAATAAATCATTTTTTATTTCTTTAATTAATTAACAATATAAATTTAGTAAATATTGGAGATATTTTTTTGGTATATTCAACTAATTATCAATAAATATATTAATTTCCAATCAATATATATAAATTCATATTTAATTTATTTGATTTAATTTAATTATCCTAAATTTTACATTTTGGTAATTTACCTATAATTGATGTATATTGGGTGTATATTGGATAGTTGTTTTAGTAAGAGTGTGAATATATATTTTAATTATATTAGTGAGTGTGTGTGGATTTAATGTGTGTAAAAAATGAAAAGAGAATTATGAGATGAAAAAAAAAAAACCATATTCGGACACTTCCATAATTCCATTCTTTCATTCTATTAACAAATACACTCGGGCTTTTGATTTAAATGAATGGCGTGAAACTTAAATTTAATTTCATTTTAATTAGGTACATAGTGGGAGGCTGAGAGCTGACAGCATATAGGGGTATCAGCGTAAATTTGTACCTAAAGTGGGCATATCTGCTGATTAATGGTCAAAGTGGGCAGATTTGGTTTTTGCACATTGATTTTGGGCATCAGGTCATATTTCCTCTTCTGTGACAGTAAAGTTGTTATTGTACGCTTTAAAATTACTGGTAAACTCACATATGCCCATACATTATTTTTTTTCATATATTGTTTTATTTTAAAAGAAAGTATTTTTCTTTTTACATAAAACATTAATTTAAAAAAAACACACTATGTATTATTCCTCTTAAAAACCGATTCTAACTTTTGTAATAATATTTTAATATTGAACATTAAATTAATCTTTAAGAACACACACATGAATTATTTATTTAGGACTCATACTCAAGGACTTACTAAGATGCCTAAATCAAGTATTATTATTTGTATAGTATTTGAGTATCTTCCGTTTAAACGTGAGTTATTAGATTCCGATCAATATCGAAAGGTCTTGCATTACAAACCCATGTTGTTGCCCAACTTATATAAATATAAGTTATATAAAAAATAAAACAAAATATGTTTTATATAATTAAAAGTATTATTCTAAATTATTGTGCAAAAGGTGGTTTCGCCCACCCCATGCACACCTTCACTCCGGCCCGATAACTTGTGAGAGAGGTAAATTATGGTAACTCAACCGACCAACAAGAGTTAGATCTTTTAATCCACCACACAAGTAGTCCTCCTTAATTAAGAGGTTGCTGCGGAGTATTATTCTAAATTATTGAATAATTTAGTATTATTCTAAATTATTGAATATGCCTTTAGTCACGTATTTTTATGGTTAAGACACTGGTTTTCATATAATAACATTCAATGTAAGGTAAGGAGAATATATTATTATAGAAGTAATAATATTAATGGTCAGTTTCAAAATACCAAATTGAAGATTCAATATTCATTTCTGATGCAAATGAGAGTCTTTGTGATACCCATCAAAGAATTAGTAGTTACTACTAACTAATAGTGTCCCATGAACAATGGGGGAGCTTATACTATCTGTGTGAATATTTTATGTACATGCTTGCAACTCATATCCATATGCAACTTATTTAATCTTTTGAATTATTTTTTTTAAAAAAAGTACAATATAAGTGTAAAGATAAAACATTAAGGAGAAAACTTAAATAATAAAGTCAGAATAATAACATGAATTTAAGTAAACCTATAGATGCATATGGAATTTTTGCCATATTATTTTAGCGTGAACTAATTGGATAGCTATCAACCATTAATTAAAAGAAAGATATGAAGAGTTAAGAGTTCACAATAAGTTGAAATATGATGAACTTGTTATACTTTATACTCCACAATTTAATTTAAGAAAATAAATTCTTTAAAAGATTTTTTATGGGATTGATCAAAATAAGTTGAAATATGATGAACTTGTTATACTTTATACTCCACAATTGAGTTAAATTTGCTGCTTCACTTGCTTTATTAATACTTATGATATGGCACATAATAAATACTAATTTAACATTGTAACAATTGTAAAATTTTTTCATAAATAAAATTATGAATTAAAATAAAATATAGAAATATAAATATGTCAAAATAATTATCAACGATAAAGGAAAAGACATTATATTTAAATTTTATTATTAATAATGAATGATGAAGATACATTAAATTTATATGCATTAAATAAAACGTTTCAAGTTAATTGTTCTATATTATTTTAAGAGTTAATTAATAATAATAATTAAATAGATGGCAAATAGATAGAAAATAAAAATACAGTAGGGATATAATTATCTTAAAAAGGTTCTCAACTCCTTCATACTTTTAATATATTAAGATTTTTAGTCTATGCAAAAATATTATTCTAATTATATGATTGATTTAAAAACTAAGTATTACTAGATAAAGTATTATATTGAAAAGTATACGTAGTCTTTACTAAAGTATTTTGTTTTTGTAGTGATGGATTGATCCATTTAGTTTGAAGCCTGTTTAGGTCAGTTGGAAATTTTAGGAACAGTTCGTTAACTAAAGTTAGTCAAGTCCTATTAACTTGTATTTTTTTTTAGCATCTATAATATATTAATAGGGAGTTCTTTTACGCCACGTGTCATCTCTAAGAATGTTTGTCCTATGTATCGAATGCATATGTAGTTTTACGTACTTATATGACATCTCTAAACATTATTTGTGCATTCTAAGGGGTTGATAATTTGTTATGAAGAATTGATAAAATGTCCAAAATTTATTCTGTAAGAGTCCTGTATTAAATTTAAAGTTGGTATATAACGGGTAATTCTCTTACCCGTAATCTTTAATAAAATTGTTTATTTTCTTATCAAAAAAAATTGTGTGCATGTAAAAAAAAACTAATTAATTTGATGGTATCATATTTATGTTAGAATTAAATATTGTGAAAACTTTTATGTGTAATTAATTATTTTATTGCGTTAATTATACAATTATCATAAATATGGATTCTATAAATATTATTTATTATATATTTTTGTTAGATTGATTATAATTAATTAATTTAATTATTATAATATATAATTACACAATAATTCATTATAAATAATTTTTATAATTCTTGTTTTTTCACATTATTATCTCATATAATATTTAAAAAAATTTATAAAAAAATAATTATAAGTGTGTGAGGATGATTTTTAAATTAAAGTAAGAATATTAGAAACATAAACTAGAACTATTAAATCCGTAATTTTGTGCATAGTCTATTTTGATTATACTTTTAAAATAAAAATTATTAACTTTCAGAATAATTAATTAATATTTTTTAAATGATAAATTTTTATTTATCTCAATAAAAATAAAAAAATTCACGAAATAAAAAATTTGAAGATAAATAATAAATTTTTATAAAAGAGTATTAATTTATCAATTTGATGAGTATTAATTTATTATTTAAATAATAAAAAATAAAAAATAATGTGCAATACATTCACAAATTAATTTACTACTTTTTAAAATGATTTGATAATTAATTTATTTCAATATATTATTATACTACATTGATTAAAGTCTCGATTATTATATTTTATTAATCGATATATTTATATTTATATTTTGTTCTATATTATACTTTTCTTTTATTTATGTAAATTAAAAGTTTATATTAAATTTTATTTAAAATTTATATCTTTTCACATGTAATGAATGAGGCATGATACTATACCATATAATTTAAAAAAATAAAATATAATATACCATGTTATATGTTATCAAAATAATTTGAATTAGTAAAATTATCATAAAATTAATATATTATCATTTATTGATATATTTAATAAAAGACATATATAAATTTATATTTTATTTTTTTTACTATTTAAATTTTAAAAATGTTAATTTAATTTAAAATTAATATATTTACCTGCACGGGTATAATACTAGTTTATAATAGATTAAACTAGCCTGTTTAACATTGCTAATTCATTTTGTGATGAACCTTATAATAATATGTTAACAATTCAACTGACTTCATATTATGTATTGTATATAGTTACGTGAGATAATTTTTCACTTTTTAAAATAGTTATCATATTTGCTATAAAATGTTATCACTTATTATTTATACTATAAATTGTTAATGAAATAACATTATCATTTTTTTATTAATTTAGTATCACTTTCTAGTATAACAGTTATCACTTTCTGATCGTGTCACGTAAAGCCTTATGTGAAACGATCTCACACAAGTCTTTGCCTATCTTTTTTGTTTTTACAGTTTAATTTAATTAAAATTCTTCTATCAATACACAATAAATATTTAAAATGTAAAAATGACATATTAAATATGAAATATATATATAAAAAATTGTAAAATTAATTCATATGATGTATACCAAATTTAAAATTAATTATTTTTTAGATAATTCAAAGAATTAAAAAAAAATCTCTAACTTACTGTGTTTAATAAATGTGATTATATTTTCGACAACTCAACATATATACATGCCTACGGAAAATATTCTTTTTTATTTAAATTTATCAATGGCTAATTATAATGTGCACCCTAAGATATGGTGCACTCATATACAAATATAAACAAAAACATATACAATTATGAGAAAAAATGTATACAATTTAATTGTTATTTTTTTAATGAAAAATTGAGTATAAAAAATATACATTTATTAAAAAACATGTATACATTATTGAATATAAAGTTATACACATATGGATGTTAGTTTTTTTAATAAAAAACTTAGTGTGAAAAAATATACAATTATTACAAAACACATATACAAAATATAATAAAAAATCATACATATATGAGTGTACTCTTGCACCCCAATATACACTCTTTATCAATTATGTAATTAATTATCTAAAAACTAAATAATTTAAATCGAGTAAATTATATAAAATTTTATACATATTTTTATGATTTTTTAAATATTTAATATGTAATTTGTATTATATTATATTCAAATATTTAATGTATATATAATTTTAATAATTTGAAGAATTTTAATTAAGTCGTAAAACATAAAATATTACATATTTATAAATAAAATGAAAATATCGTGATAAAATTTATAAATAAAATGAAATAAAATCGTGTATTTAATTGTAAAAAAAGATCGTGACTAAATTAAAAAATGAAGAAGAAGATTCTGTATTTTTTTTATAAAAAAATAATTGATGCTTAAATTAAGAAAAGAGAAAAAATATAAGTGTATTTTATGGCAATTAAGCCTTTCGCCATGAGAGGAGCTCTGCTCAGAAACCTCCATTTATGCGCTCGTAATCTCCATTTCCTTCGGAATCTCAAACCTAACTCTTACAGTTATAATGCCTCTACAAATTCTTCTTCTAAGAATCATACCATCACCAATGCGCAAATACTCGATTATTTTCCTTCGAGAATGCGTTTTTTCTCCTCCGAGAATGAAAATTCGGATCCGAACACAAAATCAGAACCCGAATCTAGCGCATCCATACCTAAAGAGGGGAAAGCAGAGGTTGCTGAGTTAGAGGATGTAAACAACAAAGGTGGAGTTTTCTTTTTCCGAAAATTTAATTCAATAAATTTTTTAGTTTCTCACTTTTTTTAGTTAAAAATTTAATTGGGTGAGTTACCGTTCTTGCTGGGATAGTTCTGATAGTCGTATGATTTCTGGTGTGCGTCCTCTTATTTTGTTTGACATGGATTTATTTATTTAATTATTTATGGTTTTACGAGGGTGATAAATAATATTTGTGAGGAAGATAGTATCTGCTGGGTTTCTAGATATGTAACTGCTCTCACCCTTGTCGTTTTAATTTTGGTGTTCTTTCATGATTTTATCTAATTTTTTATGTAGGAATATTTAGTCTTATATATTTTGTGTAACCTTGTAGTGAAAATATGTGATAGAACAAATGAAATTGATTGATTGGATTGAATTAATAGTTCATTGGATTATGACGTTTTTCCATTGTAGCACAATTAGTGATATTGGTTGCTAGTCGTGCTTCATATTCTAACCGTATGCAGCTCCATTGGTCAATGAATTGTTTGCAGATTTGAAAACGCAGTTAGAGGACTATTTTCAGAATTCCAATGAAGAGGCACCCCCAAAAGTGTTCGAGTCTGTTCTGAAGAGAAAGCTTTTAGAAACGCATGAAGATACGATGAGGAGTTAATGGATGAGCTACAAATGAAGCCACTTGACGATGTAAATGATGAAGAATTTGAATCAGATTTTGAGGACTGCCACGAGACTGATGAAGAAATTGAAGATTTATACACTGCCCGGGATGACGTTATTGGGAGAATGGCATCTGATCCTTACTTTAATATAGATGATAAGAAATGGGATGATATGATTAAAGAGGCCACTGAGCATGGGTATCTTAAGGATACTATTGAATGTGAAGAAATACAAGACGATATGGTTCATTTGGACAACCTTCTACCAGGTACTGCGATATAATTGGTCCTATTACCTGAAATAAGATAGTGCTTGTCCATGTCTTTCAGTTCCTTTCTTATTTTTACTCACTTTAGGGGTGGGATGTTTGATTGGTTTCTGGTAGCTGAACCATTTTATTTATATAAAAAATTTCCTTTTATGCTCTATGGTTTGCAACTATGCATGGTGTAAGTATATTTCCATCTTTAGAAGGCTGAATGGCTGAATGCTTAGCTGGTATGGTTCTTCTAAAAGCATTTGAGTAATGAACAACCTCAGATGCCAGCCTCTGGTGTGATAATCATCTTGAAATTCTCTTTACATCTTTCCAGAAAATAATGCGTTTTGCTAGGAGTTAAGTTGTGTCTAGGGTTACAAAAGATATGGTTTGTTGGACTATGAACAGCATGAAAGATTAATAGTTTCCCTATGGAAAAATTTAGTTTATTAGGTTATTTAATACTAGTTATGAATCTGGGGTGTGGTAATGAACAAGAAAGTCAATTTCTTCATCAATGACAGTGTGGTGATAAGCTACAGCCAATTACTTCTATTTAACACTTTGTGACCTTAAATCTACTCAGAGATTGAAGAAAGTGTCCTTAAACAGTTAAACTCTTACCCTTGGTTGGGAAATTTTGATCTTTGAAAGGATAGAATGTACTAAAGAATCAGGTGATATTTCTACTGAGAATTGGTCTAACCATTTTTTTGATTTCTTTAAATCATACTCTTATCTATTTGAAGAAAATGACTGAGTTTACTAACTTGCTGTAACAATTAAATGTTTCCTTCATTGCTAGTTTTTGTGAAGTTGCCGTTTATGGTTACGTATGTTCTCTGTTATGCGTTAGTATGCAGTCAGTAATCATGGACAGATTGGGCGAAGTAACTGGGATGGTTATTGGCTCAGAGAGGAACAGGTGATGTATGCTTCTGTTGATGCTTTTCTTTCTTTCCTGATTGCGAAGAAGCTTAGGGTTTGGAAATTCTGCTGATTGATTGATGTGCGTTCATTTTGTTGATCATGCCGAGATCTAGCTAGGGTTTTTTTGAAGATGGGTAAAAAGCCAACTGCACCATCTTTTCTGTTTTTTTTTTAATTAAAAAAAAATGAATGATTTATTTCCTGACTTCTTTTACTTAATTGGAAAATGTCAAATTATATTGTTGGGCATTAATTGAATTCACAAGATTTAATTGAATTCACAAGATTTGATTGGAACTCTCTGCATGAATTCCTTTCATTTGTCAAAGTTTGATGTATTCCTTCCCTTTTCAGATGAAATCAAGAAGAAGGTTGAAGCAAAGTTTAATGAGATAGGTGATATGGTTGTAAATTGTGAACTTGGGGGTAAAGAAGGACATCTTCTTTTCAAGGAGTTTGAAGATGAGATTATCTTGGAAGCTGCTAAACTGATGGAGGCGGAGGAACCGCCCGAGTCGGACAAGAATGCTCTGACTGACAACAAATTGGATGCGGATGACCCACCTGGTGAGGGGCCAATTCTTTGGTGGGAAACTATGGTGGTGATTCATGGCGTCCAAAGAACAGAAAAGTGAAGTTGGCTGTTACTGTGGAGGAGCTTGGTCTTTCTAAGGCACAGTTTGTGCTGTTGAGAGAATTGGCGGGAAAGCGATACAATCCTGGGAAGGGTGAACTTACTATAACCAGTGAAAGGTATGGCCATTTTTAAACAATTCCCCCTCCCCCTCCCCCCCCCCCCCCCCCTCTAGCAGGGAGAAGGATAGTATATCTGCAGACGTTCTCATCATTTCTCTGATTTTTCGTTTGTGGAAATCTTGTTAACTGACTTTCCCTACAAGAGAAGTGAAACATGTTTTAGATTTTTTCTTGACAGATATTTACCACCTCTAATGTGAACTCGGTAATGAACCGCTCTATATTTTGTTTGCTTCTGTATTTTTGGAAAGATGTCTTATACCAGATGTAAAAACATGTACAGCCTTCACTGCCTGCATACGCTTGGCATAACTCAACTTTACACTTTTCTTTAGCCTTCTGGAATATAATCTTCCTCACATTTCTTACTCAGGTTTGCCTCATAACAATATTTGCGTTCAGGATGCTGGAAAAGCTCGTATACTCGTCGTCGATGGAGCTCGATTATCAGAGTTTAGAGACACGCTTAAAGCTAATCCGAAGTTCATACAGAGATTGGAAAGCAAGAAACAAGCATTGGGAATCAAAATCACCAATTGCACAATGAAAACTAGGATTTCAGAATTCGCCCACGAGCATCAAATAGTAAAACGAATTCCCTTTCTTATTAATACCTACTAATATATTTTGATTTGATTGGCATTAATTAATAATTTCACATCTCAATAATATTTCTCCCTTATCGTATAGATATATCCTCTTATGAAAATATGATTTCCAATTCCAAAATCAATAAAACATATAATGTGAAGAGATTCAAGATTAATTAATGAAAATAAAAAGGCACTCATTTTTAATTGAAAGATCTTCAAGATTACTAAAATTAGGTATTAAGAATTAGTATTCACCTTCAACATTAGTTGTAGAGAACTACCGTACGCTTTAAAAGTATCTTTAGTCTGTACAAAAATATTATTCTAATAATATGATTGATTTAAAAACCAAGTATTACAAAAAGTACTACTATATTAAAAGTATATGTAGTCTTTACTAGAGTAATAGACCGATTTATTTAATTTGAAGCGTGTTTAGGATCCGATCCGTTTAGCTAAGGTTAGTCAAGTCCTATTAACTTGTAATTTTTTTTGGAGTATTTATAATAGATTAAACTAGCCCGTTTAATATTAACAATTCAACTGACTTCATATTATCTATTGGTACAAAGCCCGCCGTGATTCAGTTAAAGAAAAAATTATGGGAAGGCCCAAAATTTTATTAAAGACCAAATACAATAAAGCCCATGAGTTGATTTGGCCCACATATAGCTTTTTTATTAAATGGTTCAGCAGAAAGTAGCTACATTTCAAATGAATCAAAATAAAGCTATCTTTAGTAGTATTTGTCTAAGAGTGACAAATGAAATATATATTTTTTATTTTATAATTTGTTTAATTTGCTTGGGCCTTTGATTTAGCCCACCTTTGAGTGGACATTACTTGACAGTTAACAATTAATAATTTGGTATGTATTTAAGTGTAATATTGGCACTAATTTTTTTTTTCCAAAAAGAAAAACATAGGTAGTCCTTGAGATCAATTTATAGTTAATAAATTAGTTGTTGAAGTATTTCCCTAGCTTTGAATTCCTTAACAAATTATAGCTAGACATTCAAAATCAAAATATCTTACTTTTATTAATGATATTCTATAGTATATTACTTAGTTTGAGTGAAATCAAATTTGTTTTTAGTGAAATCAAATTTGTTCGGTTTGAGTCTTGATAAAAAATAATCGAATTCAATTCTGAAATTTTCACGTGTAAATAATTATGGATCCTGTTTCACTGGGTCTGTTTTTTTTGGTCAATTTTTGGGCGTGTTTGCCTATTTGACCTTGAAATTTTCAGTCCAACTTTATTTTTTTCAAAAATCTTTTGTTATTTACAAAAGGAAAAAAGAAACAAAAAATCTCAATCCAAAACATTAAAGATATATTTTAATTTTAAAATTGTTATGATTTTTTTTAACACATACATACATAATATACTTTATACAATATTTATTATCTAAAAATATAAAACTACTCCTAAAAAGTTAATGAAGTTTGTAAATAAAATTCACATATTATAAATAAATAAATAATTATACAAAATAGATATTTAAGTTTTTCATATTTCTAAAAAAGAAAGAATTAATGAAAAAATAAACAATAAAAAAAGTCAACAATAGATAGTAATAAAATTTAAAACAATAAATTTAGATGATCATTTCAATTTATATCATAATACAAAATATTAAATTGTGAATAATAAAAATTATATTCTTGTTCATGAACGAGCTTTTAACAAAAGAGTTATTTTAATACTCAAGGTTTATTTATTTATAAAAATAAGCTTAAAAAATTAATATTCATTTTGTTAATGTTTTCAAGATGGGTTAGATTTAATGCAATTTTAGAATCCGACTAAGGTGTATCTGGTACATCGGTGCACCTGGACGATGTTAACCGTTAAATTAATTTTAAATTTAATCTTCACTATTAAAGAATATAATATAATTAAAAAATTTAAGAAAAAACTACCTCACTATCCCACCTTACCTTATAAATGTACCTTACCTTATAAATGTTGGGGGAGCACGTGCACCCAGAATCACCTCATTTTAATTATAACTAGATATTTTGGACGTGCGTACCACATTTTATTTTGTAATATTTCTTTTGCTTATTTTACAATAAAAAGTTGAAGTAACATATTTAAAATTATCTTTACAAACAGGGCCAAAGGACGTTGATGCATTTCATAGTCGTGGAATGGAGACCGAAATGAATAAACTCAAGGAGCCTATCTCAGAATGTAGAACAATTCCAAAATATGACTCAATTCTTATTGCCTAATTAAATTCAAACAAATATACTTGCCATCATAACACACTAAAATGCTTTATCATGTAATATTCTAATTTACTACCACACAATCATAATAGTCTTCATCTTCCAAAAAGAAAGTAGATACTCTTTAGTTGTTCGGGACACTTTAACATTGTGAAGATTCTGATTGAGGAGTTATGAAAGGGATTAAAATAATACTACCTTCTAAAAACAATGTCTTTTATAGCCAATGTTTCTTTATTGTTTAGAATTACAACACAGAATATTCATCATAAGACATATTAAAAAATTTTGAACCATAACCACAGTTTTGCCTTTGTGGTAAGTCAACCATAACCAAAGTTTTGCCTTTGTGGTAGGTGAGTCATTGGACTGGGAAGGAGTCTCAGATCCTCCATCATTCTACCAGTGGCCATGTTCAAAACTCCCTCTTGTGTAATTGATTGGATAATGCATGGGGATCAAAACGGAGTAAGCAAGATAAAAATTAAAATACGGAAAGAAGATGTAAGAAACCACATATAAAGACTTCTATAATCTTTAACCTCCAAACCTTGCATTTCCAGCAACAAAACCAACAAAAAAAATTTGCCTCTAAGAATACTGATTGCATTAGCTTCATCTCCAACCACACTTGGATGTCTCTAAGAGTGGATGACACCCTCTTTTCCAGCACATTCTGAATGTAGCTTTTCCATATGAAATGTGAATCATGAATATTATTCCAAGGTCGACTTGTACGGATAAAATTCATCCTTGAAAGCTATCATTTTACGAACAGAATAGTGTGAATATGACCACTCCTATAGTTTGTTGAGCCTAAAAGAAAAGAAATGCAGCATTAATAAATATATAGTTCATCTGATCATATTAGAACTTGGAAAAAAAAAACTTCAGAAAGAATTCCATAATAAAGTGCAATAATATTTGAAAACCAGAGATAAAGGTTCTTTTAAACAATTAAAAGACCTCCAGCCATTGAACCAATAAATAGATTACACTAAAAAGGAACAAACCAAAACCTGTTAGAATGCAGATTACTTGTAATTCTTTCGGTCTATCATCAAGAATTAATGCAAGAACAACAGTTCCGTATATGCAGATGAGTAATGCCTGCATTAGCATTTAGAAATAGTATAAGAACTAAAGATAAAAAATAAAAATAAGAAAAAAATTCTTCACAATCATGTCACCTGATCTGACATGTAAAATTCTTCCATGGAGATCACCATCATAATCTATCTTATGGTGAAAGAAGTTTCCAATTTTCCTAGTCAGCTTGGATCAAACTGCATTAACCTATGCAACATGTTTAAAATTAAAACAATAAAGATGCAAATCCTATCCAGTATGTTATTCAACGAACTTTTAAATCACACCTGTCCTCCAATCCACCGGCCACATCAGACTCATCATTCTTTTTAATCATGAAAACTTTGAATTTATTTTGCATATGATACAACTTAAATTGAAAGAAATAAACGACTATGAAAAATCACTCTCCGAGTGAGTGTGAGCTCCAACGAAGGGAGAAAGAAAACTGCAGAAACCTCGCAATAATCATCTCTATCCAGTATCCTCAAAACAAAAATAACACACACTTAAAGAATGATAAGATAATCGTTTCCAGCTAGCAAATCATCTTGACTTTTCCTAGTAGCCTATCCAGCAAGAATGCATATGTGCAATTAATGACAGAAAAAGGCAACATGGGATTCCATGTGACTCTCGAGACAATCTTAACATTAAACTATGAAAAAACCTCAAATAATTCAAAACACAAAAATGTTTAAGATAAACCAAAGTAGATACCTAAAAAAATAAAATTGTTTGCCATCTCTGGTCATCTCCGTTAGTTGTCTACGCATTGGTCATTGTGCTCATAGGAACCTCTCAGCTGCTACCACCAACTCAATCTATCTTGTATATAATTGCTAGTAATACACTGTTGGAAAATAACGAAAGTCAACATATAGCTCAATTTACCTCAAAGTCTCAACCTTTCGTGGAAAATAGACAATCTGAAAATTTATACAGAGATATCTCTGGAAGCACATAAATCATGACATTAAGAAAGGTGAATATCTATTTATGCTGGAAACTCTGGATACATTGTTGCAAGAACAATTCACCAATATGAGTACTTGCTCAAAATAAAAAAAAAATCAAAAATAAAAAATCCCTATCATCAACAAATGAATGGAATACTGGATCGACCCTTACTGGATAAACAGATCAGAATCAAGGAAAATGTTGTCATCCAATGTATACAGCAAATGGCAAGCACTCACATTTTGTTCCATCCCTGAAAAGGAAGAAAATAGGAAATATACAATTAGATCCTGCACTATCGTTTGTATTTCATTCAGCGGGCGAGCAACTATTGAACATCAACTGTATTTATAATGGTTATTAGTTTCCGGGTGCAGCAGAAAACAGATCAAATGCTAAGACTGTGAAGAGAGTCCTTGCATGATAATGAACATAAGACCTCCTTCCCTCATTACTGGATTTATCATTAGTACCTTGTCTACAAAAAATAAAAACACAAACAAAAACTATTATTAAGTCAATTGATCCAAAAATCCATGAATAAAAGACTGTGACTAAACTCCCAAACAATCTATTTAAGCAAACAAAATTTGAATTGACATGAATCAACAAATTGTCAGCAAAAATAACCAATAAATATTAATGATGGGTAATAAAAGCTAGACATCATCCGCTATTTAAAGAATGAAGAACTGAGATAAATATGATAATTCCGAATTTGTTTCATTCAAAATTCCCCACAAAATGTGATTCTTATTAATTGAGAGAATGCTAAGAACAATAAAACATGCTTTAAATGAAAAATATACCGTAGTATAGTACATGCAAACCCCATGGAAGCAAGAACAGATTCCCCCAATTGAAATGGGCTTGATTCGACAGCTTCTTCCTTCATAGGATTATTGGTTCTCCCTCAAACCGTAGTCGCAGCTCTCTTCTGCAATAATTGATTATGAAACGACGCGACTCCCTTCTTCTGCAAATAATTGATCATGAGACAACGCTTCATTTCAAAGAATTACACTCAAATATAAATTGAGGAATACGAATAAGCAAATAATAAATATATTTAATTAATTAGGAATATGAATATAAGTAATAAATTATTACACAGTCAACATACTTATTTCATGAGTAAGGTTATACATGTAAAAAGGAAAATTTAGTAAGGATATTTTAGTATAAAAAAGTTTCTCAAATCTTTGAGTTTATGGAGGCAGTCTTTTGCTTCAATGAGATTGCGGTAGCATAAAGACATTTTGATGACGAATACCTCCAATTTTCTTTCAATTTCTCCAAAATAAATAGCTGCAACACAACAACTATGATATCAAATTAACCGAAAGCCAAAAGTTCATCATATTTTTGTTCTGTTACAAATTGCATACCTGCAGCAATACTAAACTAATACGTACCCAATAGAACCATCATTTGTTTCTATATGTATTCTCTTCTTCAGTTTCTTTGGCAACTTAGCACGTACTAAATCAACATCACCAAGCTCACCAAAGTTACTTTCAGTGTTTAACCACTTTTTCAAAAGTATTGCCCTTTCCTCCTTCAATTCAGGGGTAGAAGTTCTGAAATAGTTAAGGGCTCTCTCAAAAACAGCTTTGAAACAGGGTGAAGTATGAGTTTATATAAACATATATCAGCAGGTACATGCATACAGAGCAAAAAAAATGAACATGCATATAGGCTTTTACTTTCTTACCTCTAGCACGCTGAAGGCATTTACTATTTTCATCTTGATGACTCTCAGACGTCTGATTCCTGGGAAGCCTCAAACATAACAGATCCAAACCTTTAAGTGTTTTGTGCAGTTCAAAAGCCTCTCATATACAGCTCTAGTCCGTTCGTGGTCAGATTCAAATATTTCAAAGTCAATATATGTCTGTATCAAGAAGTAAGAATACAATGTGCATTTATTATCAAATTTTAGCTACCTGTAAAGAGAGCAGATCAGTTCTCTCTTCTTATACATACAACTATATCTTCACTCGCAAAAGGTGACTCTGATATGAGTATAAAATGAAAAGAGATGAGAAGTACAGGTTAGGTAATTAAAATAGTGACAATAATGTAGGATTTTATATCATCAACACCTAATAATTCTAATAAGAGCTTAATTGCTTATAACTAACTCTAGTTCTAAAACAATAATTTATTGGAGGATATGATATTATCAGTACTACCTTGTGGCAGGGCAAGTGATTGAGCCAAGCCTATCCATCTTATGCTGGTCTTGATGTTGTTCTGCTCCATAATCCCATCCTAATTAAAGATACTTGCATTAAAATATCTACTGTGTATGTTTCGAAGTGTAAATTCACAAAGATTATTCTTGTGCAAGTGAAGAAACAACACTCTTCAACATCAAATTAACAAAAAGTTACACTGTCTAATAAATAAACCTCAAAATAAAAAACAAAACATTTAAAAAAAATAGTAATTCGGATAAAATATTTGAAGAAAGTAAGAGATACACTAATCTAAATAAAGATGAGAACCACGAGATAGAATGGGGGCTGCTGAGTTAAGAAAGGAAAAAGGAATTAGGTTCCCCTGAAACTTTAGGATCGGAGAATGAAATGGAAGGGAGATACCACCGACCTGAAAAGAGAACGCCACGGAGAAGGAAGCGCTTCTGTCGGAGAATCAATCAGTCAGCAGAAAATGGCTTCTTTCCTGGCGAACGATTATCAGCAGTAGTAGTGCTCTTTTGACATTCTTCTTTATCAGGAAGATGACATGGCCATAAAAGAGGGTTATCTCTTCTATTAAAAAATCCAATGAAAATCGAGGCAATATCATCGAGAGAGAGGGGACTTTTTTGAGAAATAGCACTGACACCATGGGAGCCCCAGCCCCAATGGAGCCCAAAATGCAGTCCTCACTCCCAAGTCTCTTCTTTTTCTACAATAATTGACAATGGAACGATTCATTTGATGAAATGAATGGAGTAGTAAAGGTGGAGTATTATAATTAATAAGGTGATTATTATGGTCAATGAGGTAAAAAAGAGAAAATAGTAGGGATAAAAAGGGGATAAAATGTTTTACAAACACTCCGTACTTTTAATATACTAGTTAACGCGACACCTTACTCTGTAAGGTGTTAACCCAGACTGAATTTTTAATACAAAGTAAATTGTTATCTTTAATTAATAAACTACATGCATAACAAGTATATTAAGTAAAAAGTAATATGTAATTTGCAATGATGTAATATTCGTGTATTTACACTATATTTGGAAGATACAACTATGAGATGTGGAGGTAAAGTCATCATTCTCTTGCTCCAGAAATAATTGCGTTGCTGCCTGAAAATACAAATGCAAGTCACTATGATATAATACCATTTTGAGCAACTTAAAACTGCACAATCAATCAAATTTGAGTCATATATTATTCTCAGAGTAAACAATACATTTATCATAATGCGATCATATCTTGCTGGATTAAATTTCTCTTAATTGATAGCAATATTACCTTGAGCCACCATCATGATAACGATCATGATTCAAGCCTAATGTTAAGTAGTTTGGAACAAAGGGTCTACACAAAGATAAGAGACGGAACATATAAAAATAATCTCAGTTTTGTCCTACTCTAGCTGAATTTTCAACAATTTGTCAATTCAGCAGGATCTTAAACAATTAAAAGGGAAGAAGTAATAAAAAAAATGTACATGAGAAGCAGCAGTTATCATCATCAAACATTAAGTAAAACTTTATTTTTTAACGGGTAGGAAGGACAATGGCTTAGAGTGGATTAATCAGGGAAAACAGTCATTATTCAAAATGATCCTAATTAGTAGCATAGAATTTCAGGCTGCTGCTTCAAAAGCTTCAAAAAATGTCTCTGATAATTAGTTAATGTATTAACTACCAAATACACCATACCTAAATATCTATTTCCAATACCATTCAAGCAATGCATCATAAAGTATGTTCCACAAATGTTGAAGAGACGGTCGATGTTAAATAAAAGTCTGTTTGTCGTCCTTACACGAAAACAGTGCAAAAAAAGATAGATGCATCCACTACGTTAGGCTGTCAACTTCGGCCCGTTGAGGGAAATAAATTATGTTGACTTTGATATAGAATAACATTCATATTATAATGTACATTCATATTCATATCCATATCAGAAGAACATTAGGATAAGAATCAGAATCAAGGGAGAAATAATCAAACGCATAAGAACCGTCTTAATTCACCTATGAAACCATATCCATGGACCATGGGGAGATGCAAAGAACCATTAAAATACAAAAATCCTGAAGTTTTTTATGACCTCTCAATAGGTTTGAACTCTTATCCCTAAACTCTTAACACATTAATTTGTTCTGTCTCATATAATTTCTTTTACTATTTTCATGTAGAAAATGTATATCGTAGTTCAGTTGCAGACGCAGAATCAAAATCTTTTGAGAGAACTCCATTATAGTTAGTGTATGAATCTCAATAAAAATGACCAATACTTGAATAATACATACATATACACCCTTATTGGAGAAGGCAATTTGTGGATTGTTCATTGTCCTCTGGAAATATCGAACAACTTGACAGCCTATTCGTTTAGGCGTGCATAGTTGTTCTGATTCCAACCTGGAGTGCCATTTGGAAACTGCTAATCAATTTATTAGCATCTCCAGACGCTTCAAAAACAAAAAGTACTCCTAAAATAGATCAATGCACTAATGTTGTTCTCATTCTTCTTATATTCATCCTCCAAGAACTACACAAATAGCAAGTAATCTTATCGCACTGGCAGGAACCTTAATACAGTCACCACTCACCACATAGATGCATAAAAAAAGACTTAACCTAGTAGAGCACATATTGAAATAGTTATTTTAACAATCAAATATCAAGAATATTTTGCAAGAATTTGGTCATGGGAAACTGAATCATGCATTTGAAAGTGACTGTATATCTAGCTCATTGCAAAACTGTAATGCATATCAATTCTACAGGCAAACCACATATCCCACCAGCAGCAGTGAAGTGAGAAAGGAGAGTCGAAAAGGGCCATCAAAGGCCGACAAATAATCCTAATTTACTTTAATAATATGATCATGTATATACCATGGTGTTGTAGAAATCAGTTCAAGATAATTGACAAACATATATGCATTAATACTCATGTGTAATCAACACCTCTTATACAGTTGAGTCAACATGGGACTCCTGAATCCAAACATTAAAAAGTTTATATGAATAATAGGTTATCAAAATTGTATCATAATGTAGTGTATCATTTACTCTCCATCCAATCAAGAACTAACTGCTCAAACATACAGTGATGAACTTATAATTAATTAAGAGTTGCTAACATATATCAAGAACTTACTTCTATGTAGTGCATCCAATTAAGTGAAAAGGTCAGAGAAATGAGAGAGAAGGGAGAGACGTAACCTTATGAAATTCAGGATACATGAAGGCGGAGAAGAAGGCGACGGAGGAGAGCATAACGGCGGCGAAGGCAGAAAACATGTAACTGGATTCTTTTTCATTTGTACAAAATCAAATGAGGTGCTCAGCGTAATAGGTGTAATTAGTGGCAGTCTGAGAGCGAGGGTCGGGAGAGTCTGTCGGCGCGTCGTCGGCGACAAGAGAGGACGACGGAAATTGTGTTGATAAAAGAGGATGCAAGTTTTTGACCTTGTGGGTACGGGCGGAATAGGGAGAAAGGTTGCGTGCTAAAATTGGGTACGTACGTGTCTGACGTGGAGAGAGGACACGTAACAGATGAGAGACCGGCAACTGGGAGTATACCGATTAGGATTACCTTTTCTTTTAATCACCCTTTTTTTTTTTTTTACGCGCAGTGACCACTAGCGAACTATTCTTGCTTCCTTCCTTATTCACTCAAAATCACTGAACCAATAGGGGAATTCACTAAACCCTAGAAAGAAAACTTCGCCATGAGAGGAGCTCTGCTCAGAAACCTCCATTTATGCGCTCGTAATCTCAATTTCCCTCGCAATCTCAAACCTAAGTCTTACATTTCCAATGCCTCTACAAACTCTTCTTCTAAGAATCATACCATCACCAATGCGCAAATACTCTATTATTTTCCTTCGAGAATGCGTTTTTTCTCGTCCGAGAATGAAAACCCGGTTCCGAACACAAAATCAGAACCCGAATCTAGCGCATCCATACCCGAAGAGGAGAAAGCAGAGGTTGCTGGGTTAGAGGATGTAGACAATAAAGGTGCAGTTTTCTTTCGGCGAAAATTTAATTCAATAAATTTTTCTATATAGATAATTTCTCACTGCTTAGTTAAAAATTTAATTGGGTGAGTTACCGTTCTTGCTGGGATAGTTCTCGTATGATTTCTGGCGTGCCTCCTCTTATTTTGTTTGACATGGACGGATTTATTTTTGGTCTATTTTATGAGGGTTATAAATAATATTAGTGAGCAAGATAGTATCTTGGTTTCTGGATATGTAACTGCTCTCACTCTTTTCGTTTTAATTTTGGCGTTCTTTCATGCTTTTATCTAATTTATTTATGTTTGAATATTTACTTTTATATATTTTGTGTAACCTTGTAGTGGAGATATGTGATAGAACAAATGAAATTGATTGATTATATTGAATTAATAGTTCATTGGATTATGACGTTTTTCCATTGTAGCACAATTAGTGATATTGGTTGCTAGTTGTGCTTCATATTCTAACTTTATGCAGCTCCATTGGTCATGAATTGTTTGCAGAGTTGAAAACGCTGTTAGACGACTATTTTCAGAATTCCAATGAAGAGGCACTCCCAAAAGTCTTTGAGTCTGTTCTGAAGAGAAGGTTTTCAGAAACGCATGAAGATACAGATGATGAGTTAATGGATGAGCTACAAATGAAGCCACTAGACGATGTAAATGATGAAGAATTTGAATCAGATTTTGAGGACTGTCACGAGACTGATGAAGAAATTGAAGATTTATACACTGCCCGGGATGAAGTTATTGGGAGAATGACATCTGATCCTTACTTTAATATGGATGACAATAAATGGGATGATATGATTAAAGAGGCCACTGAGCATGGGTATCTTAAGGATACTAAGGAATGTGAAGAAATACTGGAGGATATGCTTCACTGGGACAACCTTCTACCAGGTACTCCGATATAATTGGTCCTATTACCTGAGTTAAGATAGTGCTGGTCCATGTCTTTCAGTTCTTTTCTTATTTTTACTCACTTTAGGGGTGGGATGTTTGATTGGTTTCTGGTGGCTGAACCATTTTATTTATATAAAAAATTTCCTCTTATGCTCTATGGTTTGCAACTATGCATGGTGTAAGTATATTTCCAGCTTTAGAAGGCTGAATGGCTGGATGCTTAGCTGGTATGGTTCTTCTAAAAGCATTTGAGTAATGAACAACCTCAGATGCCAGCCTCTGGTGTGATAATCATCTTGAATTTCTCTTTACATCTTTCCAGAAAATACTGTGTTTTGCTAGGAGTTAAGTTGTGTCTAGGGTTACAAAAGATATGGTTTGTTGGACTATGAACAGCCTGAAAGATTAATAGTTTCCCTATGGAAAAAATTAGTTTATTAGGTTATTTAATACTAGTTATGAATCTGGGGTGTGGTAATGAACAACAAGTTAGTCAATTCCTTCATCAATGACAGTGTGGTGCTAACTGCTAAGTTACGGCCAATTACTTCTGTTTAACACTTCGTGGCCTTAAAAATCTATTCAGAGATTGAAGAAAGTGTCCTTAAACAGTTAAACTCTTACCCTTGGTTGGGAAATTTTGATCTTTGAAAAAGGATTGAATGTACTAAAGAATCAGGCGATATTTCTACTGAGAATTGGTCTAACCATTTTTTTCATTTCTTTATATCATACTCTTCTCTATTTGAAGAAAATGACTGAGTTTGCTAACTTGCTGTAACAATTAAAGGTCTCCTTCATTGCTAGTTTTTGCGAAGTTTGCTATTTATGGTTAGGTATTTGCTCTGTTATGACTTATGCCTTAATATGCAGTCAGTAGTCTGAGGGGTGGTTACTAAACATGGACAGATATGAATGATTTATGTCCTGACTTCTTTTACTCATTGGAAAATGTCAAATTATATTGTTGGGCATTAACTGAATTTACAAGATTTGATTGGAACTCTCTGCATGAATTCCTTTCATTTGTCAAAGTTTGATATATTCCTTGTTATGATTCTAATTTTATAAATGGACCACCCTTTCAGATGAAATCAAGAAGAAGGTTGAAGCAAAGTTTAATGAGATAGGTGATAGGGTTGAAAAGGGGGAACTTGACGTTGAAGAAGGATATGCTCTTTTTAAGGAGTTTGAAGATGAGATGGTCTTGGAAGCTGCTAAACTGATGGAGGCAGAGGAACCGCCCGAGTTTGACAAGAATGCTCTGACCAACAACAAATTGGATTCGGATGACCCACCTGGTGAGGGGCCCATTCTTAGGTGGAAAACTAGGGTGGTCTTTAGTCCTGGTGGTGATTCATGGCATCCGAAGAACAGAAAAGTGAAGTTGGCTGTCACTGTGAAGGAGCTTGGTCTTTCTAAGGCACAGTTTGTGCGGTTGAGAGAATTGGCAGGAAAGCGATACTATCCTGGGAAAGATGAACTTACTATAACCAGTGAAAGGTATGTCCATTTTTAAACAATTGCCATTTTTCCCCCCTCTCCTCTAGCAGGGAGAATGATAGTATATCTGCAGATGTGCTCACTTCTCTGATTTTTCGTTTGTGGAAATCTTGTTAACTGACTTTCCCTGCAAGAGAAGTGAAACATGTTTTAGATATTTTCTTGACAGATACCACCTCTAATGTGAACTCGGTAATGAACCGCTCTATATTTTTTTTGCTTCTGTATTTTTGGAAAGACATTTATTCCAGATGAAAAACATGTACAGCCTTCACTGTCTGTATACGCTTGGCGTGACTCAACTGTGTACACTTTTCTTTAGCCTTTTGGAATATAATTTTCCTCACATTTCTTTCTCAGGTTTGAACATCGGGAAGAGAACCGAAAGGATTGCCTCAGAACATTATTCGCATTGCTTGAGGAGGCTGGAAAAGCTCGTATACTTGTCGATGAAGCTCGAGTATCAGATGTAAAAGACAGGCTTAAAGCTAATCCGAAGTTCATGCAGAGATTGCAAAGCAAGAAACAAGCATTGGAATCAAAATCACCAATTGCCCAATGAAAACTAAGATTTCAGAATTCGCCCACGCTTAAAATGGGTGTAAGCATCTAATTATCACTTATTTTTTTTATCAAGTATGCAACACCTAATTCCTACAGAAAATGTTTTGCAAATTAAGCGACAATTAAGTTGTTATGATACTTGTTGTAGCTCTTTTTAGTTAATAAGTTGGAATTTGTTCTACAGAAAACTAGTACAGATCATTATGTCCAATTGTGAAATACATAAAAACTTTTGTTTTAGTAATTACATCAACAGTTCTATTCATAAGTTTTGCTAGTTGATTACAAAAGGTCAAAAAAGGTGAATGTCTTATCAGTATGATTTAGTTAAAAGACGTGTTCTCATTCACTGTTTCAAATAAATTAGCATATAGGGTCAGAAAATTACAGAATAATTTAGACATAATTGAATCATTGAAAGTGACAAATCCAAGCATGTGAGTGTGGTGGTGCACTTGTCAAAGGACCACTTGCAAGATTATTCAAATATGTGTCTGTCTTGGATTTCATCAAAGGTTGAAGTTAGCAGATTGATTTATTGCTACCATCAAAAGCACCCCCAATCATGCAAAAAGGCTTTGTTGCACCTTTTGACATGAAAAGGAATTGCATGACATTAGAGATGATTTGCTTTAGATTCATGTATTGTAGTAATAATTAGTGTTGCAATTGCCAGTTGTGAGTTGGGATGTTATGGTCATAAGAAAGACAAATGAATTTGTGTGGCCTGCAATGTTTTGCCTCTTCGACGGCGTAAATCGCTAGACAAATCGATTCATACTAGTTGCTACTTTAGATGTGTTTTACATGCTTTAAGAAAAGTTATAAGATAGTCTATTATACATGGGTATTTGGTGATGTATCATGCTGTTGGATGATCAAACTTATGGAAGAAAGAATAATGCTCAACAACTCTAAGAGGAAAACACATTCTTGAGATAAGGTTTAGATTTGTATTATTATTATTATTTTTTTCCTTTTTTCTCTTACAATTTTACTCATATGACTAGTGATAAAAGAGATGGAACATAATGCAACGCGCGCAAGAGAGCGAATGATGCTGAAAAATAGCACATGAAATCCTATATAAATATATATTCCCTCAGTCCCGGTCAAACTGCATCGTTTCACTGCATAAAGCTCTCACAAAAGCTACAGTAAACGGTGCAATATGGGCGGGACGGAGGGAGATAATTTAAACTTGGTTGGGTAACGTCCTAATGTAATTAGGTTCATGTGTATGCTTGATAACAATTCAGGATCAATTTGAAAATAAATAAAATGATAAATAATTATAAGAACTTGTAATTCACCTTACTATCCGTACTAATATAATAAACACTATTACTACAAAGACTATAGCTAAGCGTACCACTACCACTATGCTACCACCACCTCTATTGCTTTCACTATTACTATACTCTTACTGTGAATGTGATTACTACCATCACTACCACCAGAGACTTGGGGAGAATAAACTTTTTTTTTAGTGTACATAGAATTCTACATATACTTGTGTTAGATCATCTCACGGAATAGTTTTTATGAGACGGATAAAAAGTGGTAACATTTTAATAAAACAAGTGATGCCCAATTGGTGAAAAGTGATAACGATACAGTGAATTATTTCATTGACAATTTATAATATAAATAAAAAATAATAATATTTTTTTAAAAAATAATAACGAATAAAATAATCTCATACAAATTTACCCCAAATATTACATGTATAAGATCCCTATCACCGTTGCTAGGATAATTTTTTCTTTGCATTTGGGTGTACCATGTATTTAAATATTTCATTTTCTCCTATAATACTTTTAAGCTATGTTTATTCTGATTTTTTTTTTCAAAGTTTAAGTTTATGTAATCAATTCCTTGTTCTACCAGGGGTATAATAAAATTAGATTACATAAATTTTATCACTTCTTGCACATATTATATCCTACTACTCTCACACACACATCACCCTTTATTTTTACACATTGATTTAGCATAAAATTAAAATCTATCTACTTAAATTTCCAAACAAATATACTATATTAATACTATTTGTTGAATTTATTAAATTCAATCAATTCTAAATCCACATTTCTTATTCATATTTAAACCCAAAAAGGATTTACATTTCATGATAATTCTTCAAATTTTATTATATTTTCATCTGTACATTTTTTTGAATTATTATTTACTCATTTACTATTAGGATTTTAAGTTTTGTTCATAGAATTTAATATTAATTTACAAAGTTTTTTTTTTTTATCTTTTCATGTCTATATTTTTCAAATAAATGTGGATGTATGCTTATATCCATTATTGGACACAAGAATAATTCTTTTTCTATTTACATTGTCATCTCTAATGCATAATAATTTTCACTTAATTAAACTAGGTCGTAAAGAGTAATTTAGATAACGCGGAAGATTTTCATAACAATACTTAATTTAACAAGTCTTAGGAGAGATGAAAAAAAAATCTACATTGAAATTATCACTCCCCCCTCCCTTAAATACCTATTTTTTCAAATTAAATTTTTACATAATTTTATTTTAAGGGATTATTTATCTTGAAATTTCTTTCACGGGTTATTTCATGTATATAGCAACTTTTGTGGGAGATCAATATATAAAAGATAAAAAGTTTTTAATAATTAAATAATAAATTGAATTACCACATCTATCTTATATTTAAGTTCACATTTTATATTTTTATTTTTTTTTCAATTCAAATTTACACTCATATAAAAGGAATAATACTAATTAATTACTCAAATATTTTAATATTGAAATTATTCCCGTCTAATACATATTACACACTTTACAATTTATTTATTATCCAAAAAAATCAAATTATCAGAGAATAAAAGTTTTAGTAAAATAAGTAAATAATTAATAAATGTGAACATTAGATTGAGACCAAAATATGAAGATTAAATTAAGATGAAGAAGTGTATTACTATAAAAATAAAAAGAAGCCCACAGGACATAGATCAAGTGATAGAGGGAAGGGTGAAAAGGTCTTCCAATTGAGTTTGATTGCTATAGGGGGGTTCGAATTCTGCATTTGACATGAATTTGGCCCTTGCAAGCACAAGTTAAACAGTGAACCCTCTCTATAAGCCGCTTGAGGCACATCCTGCGATTTACCTGGTGGTGGACCCCTAATAGTGGGTACACCATTTATAAAAGTAAAAAGAAACCCAATCATTAAAAAAGTACATGGTCTCATGCAATATTTTGCTAGTATATATTTTTCAAGTGTCTATGCTAGAAACTGAAGTTTCAACAGCAAGAAAAGAATCATTCGACTGATTCATACTGAATCTAACTTAAGTATACATCTAACTCAAGATTTGATGAAAAATAATTAATACTAGACCCAACTTGACATTAATTTAACACCATATAAAGTTACATCGATATTATACATATAATAATATAAATATTTACTTGCAAATTGCTTAATTATTGATCGTAAACAAAGAAAGCTTAGAAACCCATTTAAATAATAATAATAAAAAAATAAAGCATTCCACAATTATTATACACCGTTAATTAATGTGAATCACTTAATTTATTTAACTCCATTACAATAAATATATCCAAACATCACATCCACATCTCTTGTAAAGCATTAAAGCCAAAAGTATACCCAGCACAACCCCTTTTCTTAACGTGGTGGATTTCTTTATTTATAAATTACTATAGTAATTAAACAATTAATGAATTAATTTCCTGCAAAATTTAGCAAACGATGAGGCAAGAAAGTGCAATGGCTGCTTGCTTGCATGCAGTGCTTAAGATATTTCGGTTAGAAGTCAGTTTTGTTAATTATTATTTGAGATTAATTAATTGATTAATTATTGCAACTTCCCTAGAGATAATGTAAGATAAAGGGCTCCCACTATTCCACAGAGATATGACAACTAGACAAATTTTGTCACCTTTTTTCTTGCTTCCTCAAAATTTTGTCATCTTCCTTTTTTATTACATTGTTTTGTGCTAATCCGATGCACATTTCTTTATATCTTAGTCCCAAGTGGTTGGATTATTTGTTACATCGTGACGTGTGAACACACCTCAATTGCATTATTATAAATTCAACACACACACATATTTATATCAACACCTCAAAAGCAACCACAATGTATGAGCCCATAATTAATTGCGTTTCTTTCGGGCTTAATTGAGTTTGATTTGAGCTAAACCCTAAATTTTAAAATTCTTGAATTTGAACATAGGGATGAATTGTAAAAATGTTCGATTTCCTTTTCAAAAAATTGAAAAAAAAAATGTTTGATTTCATTTGGGATTTTGTAGGTTTGATTCTTATTGACAATCCTTGTTAAAATTAGAAAATTTAATATAGATTGGTTTTTCGTTGTATTATATTGTGACTGAGTATGAATTGTGTAGAATCGAGTATAGGTACCCTTTTCGAAAAAGACAAAATTTTTTGTTACACGATAATTATGTGAGACATGTTGATTCGTGGTTAAAGTATCATTATTATATAGGTAAATTATGCTTATTGTTAGTTAAAATATGTTTTTTAAAAATATGATGAATAATGAATTAAAATATGTTATTAGAGTGTTATATTATAATTTACTACAGACATTCTTTAACTACAAATAAGCATACTTCACTTATATACCAAACATACTTTAAACTACCAATAAGCATACTTCACTTATATACCAAACATACTTTAATAATGGATCGACTCGTCTCATAACCTGCCTCATATATACCCGTCTCACAAAAGAATAGCTTTTCGGAAAACATTTATTTTCATAAATATCGAGTGCTATTGTTTAGAATGCGGAATCTTCTCAAATTAAAGAGTAAGAATCTGTATATAAACGCTTGTAAATATACCATATCATAATTACATATCAGTCTAGCTAATATGTGTGATTAAGGTTTGTGGGGCTTTAAGGGCTTCCATAGAAAGCATGATTTATGATCAACTTTTTATATATATAAAATAAAATAAATTATTATGTGATTAATGAATTAGTTCAAAAAATTTGAAATGGATGATGTAGATAGGCCTTGTTGTTGGACAAAATTTCAACCTAATTTCATGAATGTAACAAGTGAAAGAAAGCTCATATTTGCATTATTAATTATACAAGAATATTTGAAATGTGAAAAGCAAGGAAAACAAGCTTAGTTCCTAAGCTTTTTATTTTTAAAAAATAATTGGAAGTATATTCGGAATGAAATGCAGAATCTATGTTAAGATTCATTAGGTTTAGAATAGCTTTCTTTAATTATTATATAAAAATAAATATTAAAAATGATTGATGTCCATTTATTGGTGTTTTAGTTTTGGTTGCTGAGTTCCCACATATGTATAGTGGGTGGGGCTGCCTACTTTATGATGGTATGTGGGGAAAATAGTGATATTGTTTGCTTTGCTTTTCCAAAAGCTTGGATAATTTATTTATGGGAAATGGGATATATAGTATATCATCAGGGCCACTGCTTTTTTTTTTTCTCCATGGCTTTCTTGATTTACAAGAGCCATCTATATATATTTCTATTACCAATCTAATTAAAAAAAATTACCCAATGATTTTTGAAAAGTTAATTATATTTAAATCGAGATGAACTAATTGAATTTCAAAACAAATAATTTCTCAGTATATTACTATATTTTAAAAAATTGTAACTCTTACTTAATAGACATAATTTTTTTTATCATTCATTAATTAAAAATTAAAAATACAACACTACAAAAAAATCAATAAAATTAATTAAAAAAAATATTAATCTAAGTAATACAGTAAATGTGAGAACTCTAACGGGGAAACTCTTTAAATGAATCCCTTTATAGGCACCTCCAAAAGTAGGTTGCAATCTAAGATAATGCAAGTTAAATAACAATAACGATAATTAATTATTCCTTTAAATTAAGATTAATATGTTTTCATCTCAAAATATGAATTGGACCTCTTTAAGAAAAATAAAATCTTGATTGGTACATGAATTGTCTAACAGATTGAAAATTTTGAATTGCACCTATTCTTTTTAAGCAGAAACGCTGTGACAAGTACTCCCGCCATTCGGGCTTATTTATGCTCGTTTATACGGATACAAAAATTGAGAAGTGTTATAATATAAAGTAAGGATAAGTTGATAATTTAAAGAGAAAAATAAATAAAATTATTGAAAATAATGAGTAAAATATAAAAAGTGGGTAAGATGTAATATATTTTTTTCCATTAATGAAATGTGCATAAATACCTGAGACACCTCAAAATAGAAAGTGTGAATAAATACGTGCGATGAAAGGAGTATTTCTTTTAGGTATACAGTATATAGGTGGACTTTAAATCATAAACTGTCCTGTATCATTTTTACTTTATTCGAAAAGGTTTTAAAATAATTAGGACATTCATTTTCGTTCCAAACCTTTCAGTTTTACTCCGATTTCGTCCATAAAAGATATTCCCTCCGTCCTATAGAAGTTGACACAATTTCCTTTTTGGTTTGTCCCACTAAAGTTGACACATTTCCTTTTTAATACATGGGACCCACACAAAAACAATTAATCTATTCTCATGGACCCCACATATCACCTCTAATACAACTACCTACTACACATTAAATATTATTTCTCTCACTTCACTTTACATTAAATTATTATACTCCTTAATCTTCGTGCAAAAAAAAAATTATACCGACTTCTCCGGGACGGAGGGAGTATTTTTTACCAATTTCATCACATAACTTTGTAAGTACACCGATTCAGTCACATCCCATGTAATTAAAAAAAAAATTGCAGTATATTTCTAAGTAATTTTTTGTTTATTTAGAATTTAAAAGTTATAGAACTATTTCCAAAAATTAAGTTTTTTAAAATTATTTTAAATAAAATAAATTGCATTATTTTTTCATTAAATATTCTTCTTACAAAACTCATTCTATAAATAATTTCACAGAAATATATACTCCTACTTTACAATCTCAATCAATCTTATACGTTAATGACCCAAAATTCGTTAAATATTAGTATGAAAAAAAAGGGTAATAATTAATCACTTTAAAAATAAACTACTGTGGTTGCTTATAGTATAAGATGTTAATTAATTAATGAAGTGTTCTTAGGAAACATACTTTAATAATTTGCAATCTCTCATTACCCTTAAAGAGGTGTCCATTTCACTGTTGAACTAAGTATGTTCTGTTAACGTACGAATAATAGAATAGTCAAAACCAGATCGAATAACTGAAATAAAGCACATCTTCACTTCCATTCCATTTGCCTAAAACAGACAAGATTATTGCTACTAATAATGCAACATTACTAATAATTAACCAATTATACACCTTAACAAAATCCAAGATTTGGATGAAGTTCAAAAGCTTATCTTTGTTCCATAAACGGGACGAGAGCGATAATTTCTAAATAATCTTCGAAGATTTTGCAACTTACAGAAGGGTTCAATATTCTTAATGCATGCATAGAGTAGCAATAATCTTTACATGAGCAAATTATGCATGTTTAAACTAATATTAGTACTATAGACAAAATACTTGAACTACAACTTTAATTTGTAATCTTATTTTTTGGGAAATTTCTTGCTTTATGGTCCACCCTTGTACCTGTGGCGATTGCTGATTAGTCGTTCCGAAAAGCTCGGGGTGAAGAAGATATGTCCACTTGATCCGACGTGTCGATCTTCTGTTGACTGTGTTTTGTTGCTTTGATCCTCCTGAGGTTGCAAGGCTTTATTGTATGATCATTTATAGTACTTTGTTTACTCACAAAGTTTTTTTTTAAAAAAAAATGGAAAAAGTAAAGAAGATGAAATGCTTGTCATGTTCACCAACTATTTATATACAAGCATGAGTGAATCTTTACGTGTGATTGTGAAATTTTGGCTTGTAAAGCTGCTTTCTGACAAAGTAAATTTTATGCTTATCATATCAGGTGAGTTGGCTAGTTTCCAACTCCAAAATTTAATCTTTTTTAGTTTTTGTGAATATATATTTTGTGGGGTTTGAGAAAAAAAAAATTCTTTCTTTGCATCATTTATTATTATACTCTATTAAAAGGCTGTGTGTTTTTTTGATGTTATTCTTTTATTACCTACCTTGCTTTTGCCTGAATCTAGTACCTGTTTAAGTACTCCAGTTTTTGTGTCTGAATGGTTCTTGATCACTTTGAACTGAAGTGGGGGATGTAATAAAGATTCTCAGCTGCTTTGGTTCATAATTCTTCAGTTTCTTGATTTCTCTCTCTTCACTTATCTCACACAACATTAATTGATCAAGATTTTCAGTCCATGCTCTATCTGGGCTTTTCTTGTTGTTTCTTGGTCTTAACTTTTCTACTTGTGTTGTTGAAATCATTCCATTTTCTTGATCAGTTGTTAGTTAAGTTAACCACTTTCTCTCTGTCTCAACTCATTTTGATTGTTTTTGTGTGTTCTATGATTGATCCTCTGTTCTTGTGTCCATTTTCAGGCTGTTAGAATGACTACTCCAACCACTCAATTCGCCCCGTCGAGTAGGATCGGTTTATACGAACCTCTGCACCAAATCAGCATGTGGGAGGATCCTTTTGATGGTAACAATAGCCCTGGATCATCTGGTGTTTGTCTGATCACGGTAAATGAGGCCGACGCGAAGCTAGACGACAAGGTTTGATCGATCAAACGTTGTGTGTGTTGTCCTGTTTCAGTTGCTGATCATGTTCAATGATTGTAACACTCTGATTTGGATGCTTGCAGATTGAGTACACTTCGGATAAATCACTCGATCATGGCGAAGATAGTCGAGCAACGAAGAGTCTTTCAGAGAAGGTGATGATCACTGCATCATAACTCTTGCAAACTTGATCAATGAACGTGTATAACATGTTGTCTGATTCTGTCGGATTTTACGTGTATGAATGCTTGTTGTTTAGCTGATTTTTTACTCGGTGTTTTGACAGACACAGAGACGGTTAGCACAGAACCGCGAAGCTGCAAGGAAGAGTCGTCTAAGAAAGAAGGTTTGGAAATGTTGATGATCATGATCATGATCAAGTCCATAGAATGTTGAACAAAGTGTTGATTCTGTTTGTGTTTAACTGTCTTTCGTCTCTGTGTAGGCTTATGTTCAGCAGCTGGAATCGAGCCGATTGAAGTTAGCACAGCTCGAATTGGAGCTGGAGAGAGCTAGACATCAGGGTATGCTTATTGCAGGTGCAAATGCAAATATGGGCTTATGTGGAACTGTACACTCAGGTACTTAAGTTGAAATGAATCACTGATTACGTGATGTTGATCAGATGATCTCGTGTTTAAACATTTTTTGGATTGAAATCGACGAAAATGCAAGTGCAGGTATAGCTGCATTCGAGATGGAGTACTCACACTGGATAGGCGAGCAAGAACGAAAGATATCCGACCTCAGAAACGTCTTGCAATCGCCTATTGGCGACATAGAGCTACGTGTAATGGTTGAGAATGTGTTAAGCCATTACTGTGACCTCTTTCGTATGAAACGAGATGCTGCTCGTGTTGATGCTTTTTACTTGGTATCGGGCTCGTGGAGGACATCAGTCGAGCGCTTCTTCCTCTGGATCGGAGGGTTCAAGCCCTCCGAGCTCATTAATGTAACTACTGATTCAAACATAATCCCTCCGTCCCAGAATTTTTTCATAGTCTTACAATAAGTTTGTCTGTTTGTTTCAACAGGTTGTAATGCCTCAACTGCAGCCACTGACAGATCAGCAGAATGCCAACGTGGACACTCTGAAACATTCTTGTATGCAAGCTGAGGATGCCTTGTCACAAGGGATGGACAAGCTTCAGCAGACGCTCGCACAGAGCGTCTCGTTTCTCTCTGTGGGTGCTGTAACTTTCAGCACCCACACGTCTCTAGCTCTCGAGAACTTTGAATGTCTCGAGAGCTTCATCAATCAGGTGCGATAGTAACACAACACGACATAATTTTACTTTTCACCACGCCTTCCAACCATAACATAGTGTGTTGCTCGATTTTAAAACAGGCTGATCATCTCCGAGAGCAAACTCTGCAACATATGTCTCGAATCTTGACTACTCGCCAAGCCGCGAAGGGCTTGGTGGCGTTCGGAGAGTACTTCCAACGTCTACGAGCACTCAGCTCGGTGTGGTCGACTCGTTGCTCGCGCGAGCCGGCATAAGCTAGAAGAGCAGCAGTGAAGAAGCAGCAGTAGTAGGCAGTGGTAAAGATGAGATAAAATGTAGTATAATTCTTGATCAGTAGTATAACTCTGTATATATTACTATTGCTTAAGATATAGTAATAGTTATTATTATATATATACTACTTTGTTAAGAAAATGTTGTTCTTCATGAATTAATGCAGTCTCTTGTTTGACTAAGGCAGAAAATATTGGAATTTACATTATATATAATAAGGTACAGCTGCTTTTAACATTTACTTATACTCTTATGAAAAAAAAAAAAAAAACTTATAGTTAGCCTCGTGTACAATAATTGTTGCAATTGAAAGTTTGACTTAATTACTAATATTAGGAGTATTAAAATAATTAAGTACGCTCTTTTATTATTTAAAACAGATATAATTGCATACCAATCATAGAACTCTTGGATAAGAAAGGTGGGTTTCTAAATCTGAAATCAAATTGGAGTAGACAAATTTATGAGACACATGATCTGGTCAACTAACAAAAAGAGTGCTTTTATTTTGTCAAACATAACTATAATGTGTATTTTGAAAAATAATTACTTTTATTAGATATACTTTTTAGCTCTCTAACATTAGTTTTCATTCCTATTATCATAGAAATTAAGAAAAGTGATCATTAAAAAAAATTCAAATTATCCAAGAAAAAATTGTTCTAAATGTTTGTCATTTCTTTTAAGATTTGAATTTTTTTTTTCCTTTGCAATTTTCTCAATCAAAAAGTTACTAATACAATAGATTAACGCAAAAATTATACAAACAGCAATGGTGAGACAATTTATGAACAACTAAGAATCCATCCAGCTCATGTCTGACGTAGCACCCGAATCTACCTATTTGGGAATATACTCCACTTTATGAGAATATGATGTGTACATAAAACAAGTGTAAATTTAAGATGGAGAATTTATGGTCATCTTCGGATCCACATGTTACATCATGGTAAAAAGTTAGGGTAGGGTGAATAGTTATTAAATTTATTTTTAATAAATTATTTAAATTTATTATTTACTTGCGCATTTTGTTTGGGAAAATCATGTATCTTTATTTTAAGGGTTAATTGCAAAAAAAAAATCACAAAATATCTATTGCAAATTAATTCTCACGAGAAATTACAAAAAAACCACCACCTTTAAGTATTATTGCAGAATAAACTCAATTTGTGACTAAAGGTTATGTTTTTTTTTTGATTTATTCTGCAACAATACTTAAAGGTGGTGGTTTTTTTTGCAATTTTTTAAAAATGAGAATTAATTTGTAATAGATATAAAGTTTATGGTTTTTTTTGCAATTAACTCTTATTTTAAAGAGCAACCTTTCATATTTTAAAGAGCCCAAAACAATGCATCCGGTTGCTCACTACAGTATATACACATTAGTCCTTTTATTTTATATTTTAAAAAAGGGACCTTTGATATTATATTCATGCTTCAAAACCGCTCTTAATTATCTGAAATATCAGTTCATTTTATTGGCACACTAGATTTATTAATGATTTAATTACATAAAGATATTATATAATAAGTGAAAGGCAAAACTAGTATGAGCCGGTTTCAAACTTCAAATTGGTGGAACCGCCCCACCCCTTCCTTTTATCAATGCAATTACCGCCTACCCCTATCTTCCCAATTGCTGTTCTTGTTTTTTTTTTTCATTTTTTTATTATTTATTTATTTATTTTTTTTAAATTTAATATTAAGAATATAATTGTAATTTTACCTTGTGGTTTAGGGTATATTCATTCCTAGGGTTTAGAGTTTAAAGTATAATTGTAATTTTACCCTTATAGTTTAGGATATAATTTATCCATAGGATTTAGGGTATAATTATAATTTTACCCTTGTGGTTTAAGGTATAATTTATCCCCTAGGGTTTAGGGTATAATTGTAATTTTACCCTTGTGGTTTAAGGTATAATTTATCCCTAGAGTTTAGGGTTTAGGGTATAATTTATCTCTAGGTTTTAGAGTTTAGGGTATAATAGTTATTTAAGTATAATAAATTTAAAAATAAAATAAAAAACAATATTAATAAAGGAAGAGAAATTAATTAAAAATGATGAGGATCACAAGTTCCACCAATTCATTTGGTGGGACTGGTCTCACCCTAGTCCTTCTCTGAGTGAAAATATTAAAGTTGGATCGATTTAAGTGAGTAACATCTACGACGCAACGTGATTTAGAGTCTTTGAGCATCTCCTAAAGACTCTTCAAATTAAAAAATATTTAAAATTTAAAGAGTGAAACATAAAAATGCATGTCCAATAAACTCTTCAAAATAACAAAATATTTTACATAATGATTTTGGCTCTTTAAATTTAGAGAGTCAAAACAACTTTTTAAAATTAATGACATTAACTATTTCATCACTTTCAATACTTTATTCTCTTGAAATGTCCACAAAAAATATTATTTAATTCACATCTATGATAAAATAAATTAGGAGAGAATATAATATAAAAAAAGTAATAAATAAATTTTGGGAAAATAACAAATTAAATGAAATATAAAGAGAATGTTGGAGGAGATAAAAAAACTAGCTCTCTAAATTTTAAATACTCTTTATATCACACAAAATATTCTTCAAATTATAAAGATACTCTTGGGAATACTCTTACACTACAAAAAGTTAAATCTTGGGATTTATGTATCGATTCTTTTAATCAATGTAATAATGGAGTAATTCAATTATTTAATGTGAGATTGAATTAAGTAGCTGAATAACGAGCCAACCCCAGTTATTGGGCCGAAGTAGCCAGTTTGTGACCATCCTCCATTTTGAAAGTCTCTTGGACGTGATCGTGTGAAACGATATTTGATTTGTGAGATACGCTAACTTATGATTATTATATATTAATATTATAAGAGAGTTTTTTTTAAAATACAATATGAATAATATTAAAATATGATTTGATGGTGATATAATATGATTTATTTATGGCACACTTATCTTAATTACAAATAAATAAATTCTACCCATTTAACATTTCTATAAGAAGGACGTTCTATTTAATGACATTTATTTACAGTCTTACTTATATATATAAACCAAAAAAATTGTTAATCATTTACACAAATTTTACGTCTGCATAATTGGATTCGTTGTATTATCCGAGAAAACCCTTTTAATTAATACAAATATTTAACTTTAATTATGGACAAATTAAACAACTTCAAGTATGTCTGTGATTCTATGATTCTTGTTCTTTGACATAAAGTGGATCCATTATAATTAAATAAATAAATAATTGTAAATTCCTATCATATTTTTTCCCAATATCAATCTTTATGTGTAACCTTTTGGAACCTTGTTGCAAGCCTTGTTTAGAAGGCAAATATAACCAAAAGGTTTTAATATTATCTTTTATTGAATTGCAGTCTATTACACCATATCTGAAACAAATTAAAAAGCATGAAGACAATGTCTAGAGAAACCGTCAGATTTTCACTTGAGCCCTTTGTGGTCATCAAGTAGCTGCAGATCATCGTCTACCGTATAATCGAATGTCACTGATGTTAGTCTTGAATCTTCAACCTATATAAGCAGAGTGCTTATCCACAATGAGTTTGATAAGATGCTCTTCAATGTCAGTATTGGCCCGACTCTTGTCCCGTTGAACTGTGATGTTTCCACAATTTGTGACGACAACCACTTCTTCTTTACGGGTTAAGAGCTCATTAGCAACCACCATGTCCATGTTGTACTTTTTGAGGGCCATATTAGCCTTCTCAAGTAGGATCTTCGTATCAGTCTCAAGCTGTGACGCATACAAGTATTGTCCTTATAACACAGTAGGATTATAAATTTATTATCATCCCAGATAATATGTAGCATAGTTGGATTTAATTGAAATGTTAACTTACTGAAAGAAACCTCACCTTAAATGATATGCAGAAGGCCTTGGGTGCCCAATCTTTCCTCAACATTGACAGCATCTTCGGGACCTGAGCAAGTCGCATGTCTAGAGGACCAGACCCAGATTGAATCTTGTGCACTGCCTGCAAAGAGACAATCATTTGGTTTAATATGCTTAATCATTCTCTTACATGCAATCTATACAACAGAAGACATACCAAATGCAAACAATGTCAAAAGCTAGTTTTGGCAAAGGAGTAGATGGTCGAGCAGTTTCAGAGATTAGGAACACAGAATTTTCAAAAGTAGATTTAAGTATCTAACTATCGAGCTATAGAATATTATATAACTTGTTCAATTATCTGATCATCTGAGCACAAACTCCTAATCATTTATCTAAGAGTTAGTCTCTTGTAAACAGGGTTTACATCATAAACCCTTGTTAACCCTGTGGTCCCCCTTGATTTAAACACCCTAGCACTACATAGGGTATATAGGATTGGAAGGGAGGACCACTGGGTTTACATCGTGAACCCGGTTTACACAAGTGTTTGTGTTTATCTTTATAGGTAAAGAGAAATTGCGAAATACAGTCATTTCACTTTTTTTTTTTGGCCATTGAATAAAAATTTAAATCCACTTGTTTTCAACTTTAAGTTCTGACAGTATCTAGAGTAGATTAGTTCGTTACCATGCTCTCCCATGGCACATAAAAATCAGAAACTGCAGCAGCAAGATAAAACAAAGCACTTGACTCAAGACTCCGCATCGACAGAGCAACCAATTGCAACATCTGCACAACATACAAGATACTGATTTAAGTAGATGACGGAGATAAAACTGTCAAGTTTAAGTATCTTGTATGGATATAAATAGAGTTGAAGTAACTACATGAGATTCTATGGATATTTAAGTTTTATGTGCATAAATCCCAAGAAGTTTTTCGACAGAAAGAAAACCTGAAGATACTCAAAGATTGTTGTAAATGGAAGTTTCAATAAAGTGCCTCTAGCAGCTGCCTGCAACAAAATGACAGTCTTGAGTGTCAATGAAACAAATTAAACACAAGCCAAGCAACAATTGTTAGATCAGTGATGATCCTTACAGAATGACTCTCACTGATGGCTTCTTTGACTGTTTTTTCATGTTTTGGGTGCACTGAAATGTAAACCAAGGTTTCACTACCAAGCAAAGAACGATAGATGTTCTGAACAATAACATCAAAGCAACTAGATCATGATACACATCTAAATATCTGTATTAGTGATGAATAGCCCAAAATCTTAATTCTCAAAGAATTGCTACCCCATGTAAACGCAAATTCATACCAGAACAAGTAACCAAAGCAGTGTCGAGAACGATGCAATGGGTGGAAAGTGATCTGGAGAAAAAAAAATTGACTACCGACCTGTAATACATGATTCACTCGTAACTTCAAGACATTCTAGCAAAGGATCATCTGGAAGGGATCTGCAATATGGCTGGTAGGTTCCTCTGCATTTGCATTCACATTCCCATGTTTGTCACTCCAAAATTTTTTTTTAACAACTAATTGAAAACATAATAGTCTATACAGTACCCACCTACGATAAAGAAATACTACAGCGTATCCAGCTTTCAAAAAATATCTGCAGTTTCATTGTTCAACTGTCAAGTGTCAAATATATAAGCAAAATACAAAATATCATGTATAAGCAATACATGAAGTAACTTACTCAGTTGATGCAGATCCTCTATGACCTGAGCTAAAATTGTCGATGTAACGGACACACCGCCGTTCTAAAGGAACGGTTGTTCCTCCAGATGTCACGCATACTATCTTGGTGGGTTTTCCAATATCTGAAAATACAAGTTAAAATCAATATTTCAGCTTATATGTGTCATGCGTGTGCTCCTTTGGTTGGGGGGAGTAAAAAAAGAAAATCTTATATAATAAATTAGCAAACTTGCCTGAAATTAAGTTCTTTTCTACAAACTGATCAAGTTTTCTTTTGATTTCAGCCCCATCCTTCAAAGGAGGGGCAGAATCGAAGAAAGCCTTGATATCTGCATTAGGCGTTGCTTCAACCTTCTCTGAACCATTTGATACATCCATTGTTAGACGATTGTCCTACCACCAGTAACAAACCAAAACCTGAAATTTGAGGATTTAGAAAGCTACAATTTTCAGAATACAAACATAAAATTGGAATAATAATTTTTCATGAATAGAATGGCATACAGCAAACTAATCAGAGTATGGATGAAGCGTAAACACAAAAGAAAATCCCATATTCCATCAAATGTTTAAATTTTTTTAGAAAATTCTCATGGGCCATTCATCAAACAGCTAACGGGCAACAAATTCAATATTTTTTAATCACCCATCTCCATCATCACTTCTGAACAAAACAACTCAGCAAATCACTACTTCGACTGAAAGGAGGCATGCCAAAAACTCACACCTATTACATACCTCACAACAGTCGTAAAATAGAATCATCAAGAGAAGAAGAATGCTGGAAAACTTCAAAATTACTTCAAAATTCTCTCTCGAATTCAGTATCATTTCAAAAATCATAACAATACAGTATAACTTTCAAAATCGTAGAAATTCACTCTAGGGAAGAATTATAGCTTACCTTAGGAAACGAATTGGAGCGAGATGCTAAAATGGGTAAATTCCCACCAGAATAAATAGAGAATGGCAACTAACCAAACTAACCAAATTGAGGCGGCCATAAATTAGTGCTCTATTAAAGTGTTATTACGAAATAACCGTGCACTCATGCTAGGACCCTTTAATAGCCGTACAAACCTGTGGGGAATAATTATGTGAAATTTATTAATTATATACTATTTTTGTATTAATTAAGAAATGTTCTGAAATTAATGCTTTTTATTCATAGCGAAAAATTACAGTCATACTAATTGTTAATAGGCCGGTTAAACGAGTCGAGTGAATCCGAATATTACATACGAGCTCAGCTCCATTAAAAAACGAGCCTATAAACTACCTCAACTCAACTCGAAAATTACTCGTTCAAACTTTGAAGTTTTGACTTTTGAGACTTACAAACTTATCAAGGTAGATTCGCTTTTACCCATTATTTGATTACGAAATAACCATAAGCATGAGATTTAAATAGTAATAGAATATTTACACTAATAAATATTATTACCTTTAAAAATTGTGCCTTTTGGCTCTAATCGATTAACATATAGACCTCATTTTTTATCCGTCTTATGAAAATCCTTCCTCGAAACAGTATCACAGAAGTATTTGTCAATTAGTATATTTTAGTAAATCATACTATAACAAAACTTTAATATATCATCCATTATACTTTAATAAATCATACTCTAATTATTTTATAATTATACTTTATCTATTTAAAAATTATAATTTAATAATGCCTCAAATTCTTAGGAGAACCATTCGCAGAATTTACTCTTTATTTCGTACATGGAAGAAGAGTAGTAGAGTACTCCAATAATAAAAATCTCAATTTGGATAGCAAATGATTTGTAGGCTTATTTAAGTAAATCTTTTAATCTTTGGAAGTAATAATTCATTTTGTACTCTTTAAATAAGCTTTAATTATTTATTGTTAGCTAACTTCCCAACTAAATATTTCAGCTCTTAATTAATTTTGATTTAACGACAATTAAATGAAGTTCAACTAAATTAAAGAATTAATGAGTACGTCCATAGTGTACTAGAGATGGTTTATATTGCTAGCTAGCTCTCATTCAATAGTAGATTTCCATTTTTATTTTAAAAAAATAGAAGCAATTGCATAACATAGATAATTTTAAGTATCCTTTATTAATTATCATTTTTTTATTAAAAATATTATAATTTTTTATTAAAAATAAAAATGTTATACTACGAATTACTTAATAATATATCAAGGGATTATATATAAAGCGTAAAGTGATAATATTAAAATTTTCATTAAAAGATATTATTATTAATTTAAAATTTTTTATTTATATCAGGAATTATTCGTAAAATATTTGAATTTGATTATGAGAACTCATTTCAATAGCACTTAGCCCAATCAAACTATTCAATGCAAAATCTTGAAACTTAAGAAGCTCTTGTAAATTGCAAAAGAATAATTAATGGAATGTAGACAAACATCAGCAGGGAGCCAGTTTCTGGGATTGCTTTGCAATGAACAAGTACATATCGAAAGGAGACCCAATCATAAAAAAAACTTGCTAAGACTTAATCCAATGAAAACATAAGTTAAAAAGAGAAACAAATACAGATGGGTTACCACTCTTGGATTCCACAAACTTGTCATTTAGGCATTCTATCGAACATGTGGAGATACTTGACAAAAACAAATACATCCCGTTTGTTCAAGAAACAAATTCATGTGCAAAGGGTGTCGTAATGTGGATGCTGAGTCTACCCTACACACACACAATAAAATGAATTGCAGCTATAATTTTCTTTGAAACAATTCATCGAACACCTGGTGGACATCACATTAAACAATACACTGGACACCCAATTAACTATGCAAAGTTGAAAGCAAAATAGTTAGAGAGAATACACCAACAAGAAATGAAAGATACCGCAGTGGTGTCGTCTTCTACTTTAGACAGAGATTCGAGCAAAAATGGCGAAGAGAAGTCTAAAAGCGTGGAAGAGGGAGATTAAGCAGTGAACTGGTGGGAAGAAAATATGAAGATCATATCTTGTGAAGGCTTTATAAATTGGGCTTATATATAGATTATTGTTTCTAGTGGGCTTCGTTTATTGGGCTATTAATGGGCCTTAATACAAAAATTGAGAAAATTACTAATGAAAGAGCATAATTCTTCTGATCCAATACTTCAATTAAATCGTGAATAATTTTTATAAGCCACATACATATCAGGTATAATTTTCTTTGAAACTAAAAATGTGTACAAATTATACCTAACCCGCTCCTAAATAAGAAGAGCAAAATGCATGATTGTGGGTGAAGTTTTAATTTGGGCCTACATAATTAACATATAAAGCCCACCATTAATAAATAATAGTTGGGCTTCATTATTTTAATTTCTTTAGCCCAACTATATTTGAAAAAGCCCAACAGTATAGGCTACTTTATAAGGAGGAAAAAAGTAATGAATTAATGGGCAGTGAACAGCAAGCATTTTGAAGGAACCCATTCCAGGTGAAAAGAGAGACAGCTCATCCAAAGTTGCAGAGATTTTCTTGAAAAAAGTTTGATATTTCTTCTTGTTTGGTTTTCGCAAATAGGGTTTCTTTGTAATTTTTGTTTTCTTTCTCTCACATGTTTTCTCTCACTACTCTTCCATCATCTAATTGCAGAAGCAAAAGATCGCCATGAGGTTCTTCAAAATCTTGGTTCCTGGTTTCAAGACTGAACTTGTTAGTCTTTTCCTATGCTTGCTGTAGTAATACAATATCAAATAACTTTTTTTTTTAAAATTAATGGTGGAATGAGAAACTTAAAAATAAACATTTTCCAGATCATATTGAGTAGAATTTTGGATGCAGTTTTGTTAATTGATGATTAAGTTGTGTTTGTTATCATGTATGTGTGTGTAAATAGACTACTCTTGGTGATCTACTTTAGGGAAGAATTGGGTTTATATGAAAAGATAGTACAAATGCATGTTTAACCTAATATTGAAAACTTACTATAGACAAAGCAATACTTTTCTCATCTCTATCAGCTGTAGGAAGAGACAAAAATACCACCCCATAATTAAAGCCTGCTAAAATTGATTTGCAATGCTGCAGTAACTACCAAGAAATCACTGTCACATATCTTTGCAGGTAGAGATTTTTTGACTCATTACAAGATGTAGTCCTAAAACAATAACCTTTGTAGTTATTATAGTAAATGCAATCACTAAAGTGTATGTATCAATAAACTCCAGATTTGGTTAGGTTCATTATCTAACTTCAATTAATCCTAACTTTGATGTCTCCAATCAATTTGCTAATGTTAAGCAGTTCCTCTTAGAACATTACTTTCTATCTGCAATTCTATAAGAGTTACTCTCTCCGTCTCATAGAAGTCGGTATAATATTTTTTGGGCACGAAGATTAAGGAGTATAATAATTTAATGTAAAGTGAAATAAAGTGAAGTGAGAGAAATAATATTTAGGGAAAATAGATTTTTTCGTCCGCTAACTTTCATTCATTTTGAAATTAGTCCATTAACTTTTTTAATTTTGAAATTAGTCTGTTAATTTTATAACAATTTTGAAATTAGTCCATTAACTTCATAAAATTCAACATTTTGGTCCTTTGACCTGCTATGGCAGGTCATTTGAATATTTTCACCCCAATTAATCTATATCATATTTTATTTAACCAATTTTATCTCACTTTTCATTTTTCACTTCCGTATACCAAACAAACAATATTAATCTCATTACTAAAGTGGAGTAAATTTGACTCAATATTGATACTTCCTCCGTCAGCTCGAAAGAGGGTCTTTTTTCCATTTTGATCGTCCGTTCCTAAGAGGGTCACTTTCTTTTTACACACATGAGATCCACACACTCACTAATACAATTAAAATATGGGATCCACACTCCCACTAATACAACTACCCACTACACATTAAATAACAATACTTCTTAATCAACGTGCACAAAAGCAAAATGCCCTCTTTTAGGCGGAAGGATAGAGTATAATATAAATTCTTAGTGGAGACTATTTTTTTAAAATAGTATATATATATATATATATATTACATATTTTTTATTTTTATTTTTTATAATAATCTGCTAATGACCTGTTGAAATAGACGATTTTGTTGAACTTGGTAAACATGATAGACGATTTTCAAAATTTTCAAATATAATGGACGATTTTCAATATTCTGCAAATATAATGGACGATTTTCAAAAGGTAAAAAACTTATGGACTAAATTCAAAATAGGACAAAGTTAGCGGACAAAAAAATCTATTTTCCTTAATATTTAATGTGTAGTGGGTAGTTGTATTAGAGGTGATATGTGGGGTCCATGAGAATAGATTAATTGTTTTTGTGTGGATCTCATGTATTAAAAAGGAAATGTGTCAATTTTAGTGGGACAAACCAAAAAGAAAAGTGTATCAACTACCATGGGAGGGAGTGAGTAAATTCTTGTAAATTCAAATGGTTGGTGCTACACTTACCCAAACTCCTTTGTCCCAAATTTCTCCATGCTGTAAAAAAGTTGTGATTGGGCATGATTGATCATATATCAAATTCCTACACCACATAGTATGCATCCCATGTCATTTGAATCTTTACAAGTGCCCAATTTTCAAACTTTATCCGTTGGTGTAGGCATTTTATCGTGCAACAATTTCCAAATGATTGACACTTTTGGCGAAAGCCTGAGTCGTCATCTTCATTCCTATTGGCACGTTTCGTCCCTAATGATCTTCCTCCTATTGTTTTACTTAAATTTTCTTAATACATGAAAGTAACACATTAAGTTGTTCTGTTATCTGCCCTTCAATTCAATTTCCATTGTTATTTTCTAGATTAACTGACATGGATGCAGTAGATATATATGCATTCTTTTATCCATTGTTGAAATTCATCGTAAGCCTTTGTGAAATCTGTCTTGAATATGAATTGGGTCATGAATCATGTCTTCCGTTTTGACAGGGTTTGCCACTCGATTTCTGCTCAAGTGCAGCAGCCCATTTCTCAGCAACTGCAAATGTGGCAACATATCTAGGTGAGTGGACCGTCAATGTCCGAAGCGAGGGAGGAAGGTTCTACTTGTATGGAAATTGCTGGAATGGCTTCATTACAAGCCATGATCTCCAACTTCATGACTTCCTCTTGTTCAAACACTCTGCCTCCTTTCGCTTCCTCGTGTTGGAGTATGGAGCCTAAATTCTTTGGGCCCGTATTTCTTTTGGCCCAGTTGATCCTAATGGGTTTAGGATTAGGGCAAGTTATCTTGATCAAGAAGTTATCCATTGTGTTATCTTGATCAAGAAGTTATCCATTGTGTTATCTTGATCAAGAAGTTATTCATTGTGTTATCTAGATCAAGATGTTTTCTCATTGTAGTTGACTAGTCCAACAAGGTAAGAAAAATCCTGGTTTGGTATCGCCCCCAGATGTAGTCGAAAGACGAACTGGGTAAACAAATCTCGTGTTATTCGTGTCATCGTGTGCGTGTGTGTCCAAAATTCCTAACAACTGGTATCAAAAGCCTCGGGTTCGAAGGGAGCAGTCACGATGAGCGACGAGAAGATTTCAATCAAATAGTTTGACGAATCAAATTTCAGGTTCTGGAAGATGCAGATCGAGGATTATCTTTACGGCAAAGATCTGTATGTGCCCTTAGAAGATAAGGTGAAACCCGAAAAGATGGATCTGAAGGAGTGGAATCTGTTGAACAGAAAGACGATGAGTGCGATACGTTTATCGTTGTCCATGAACGTAGCCTACCACACAACTAAAGCCAAGTCCGCAAGGGAGATGCTGCAAATCCTGAAGGAGATGTACCAAAAGCCCACAACTGCAAACAAGGTTCATTTGATCAGACGATTGTTCAACCTTAGAATGTCGGAGAGCACACTTGTGCAGCAACATCTGAACGAGTTCAACATGATCATTGGGCAGTTGTGTTTAGTCGAAATTGAATTCACTGACGAGGTACTTGCTTTAGTTTTGTTATCTTCTTTGCCAGAGAGTTGACTGCCACAGTAACTGCAGTTAGTACTTCATCCGCGAAAGATAAATTGTAGCTTGACGAAGTGAAAGATCTGATGATTAGCGAGGAGGTTCGCAGAAAAGAGTCTGGATCTACTTCAGGGTCAGTGCTGAACACGGAGGATAGGGTCAGATCAAAGGGTAGGCAGAATCGTGGCAGATCAAAGTCCAGAGGAAATAGTCAATCCAAGAAAGACAAAGACTCAATCCAGTGCTGGAATTGTGATGGGTTTGGTCACTACAGGAATCAGTGTACAGCGCCCAAGAAAAATAAGAAGGGACAGAATGAGAAGAAGACAGCAAACGCAACCATAGATGATATTGGAGATGCGTTGGTCTTGAGTGTCAGTAGTCCGCTGGAATCATGGGTATTGGATTCTGAAGCATCATTTCACTCATGCAGTGATGCTGAAATAATGGAGAACTATGTGTCTGGTGAATTCGGACAAGTCTACCTTGTTGATGATGAGCCCTTGAAGATCGTGGGGAAAGGAGATGTTCGGATATCCACACCAAACGGATCGACATTAAAGTTGAATGGTGTTAGGCACATTCCAGGATTGAAAAGAAATTTGCTTTCAATTGGACAGCTTGATGTAGAAGGATACTCAGTGATTTTTGGCAGCAACAGTTGGAGGATCAGTAAAGGAGTAATGATAGTAGCGCGAGGGAAGAAGGAGGGGACATTATATACTACAACTAACTCCAAGGACTGCATTGATCTTGCAGGAGCTACGACCAATGTTGATTTGTGGCACTGTCAGCTGGGTCACATGAGCGAGAAAGGGATGAAGGTAATGTGTTCGAAAGGGAGGCAATCTGCTGAAGTTGGCCTATGCGAGGACTGTGTTTTCGAAAAATAGAGAAGAGTAAGTTTCTCGAGAGGTGGCAGAACCTTGAAGGCAGAAAAGTTAGAGTTGGTGCATAGCGATCTATGGGGGCCAGCGCCCACGAAGTCCCTTGGTGGTTCGGAGTATTACATGACCTTCATCGATGACTCCACTCGAAAGGTATGAGTTTATTTTCTGAAAAATAAAACTGATGCATTTGATACTTTCAGGAAGTGGAAAGCCCTTGTAGAGAATGAAACGGGGCTGAAAGTAAAGTGTCTTCGTTCTGACAATGGAGGTGAATATGAACTCCGTCAGTTCAAGGAATATTGTTCTGAGAATGAGATTCGCATGGAGAAGACCGTGAGAGGAACTCCCTAGCAGAATGGAGTGGCAGACGAATGAACAGAACTTTGATTGAGCGAGCTAGATGCATGAGATTGAAGAGTGGACTGCCTAAGATGTTTTGGGCAGATGCAGTAAACACAGCAGCATACCTAATTAACAGAGATCCATCAGTTCCGTTGGAAAACAGAATACCAGAGGAAGAATGGACAGGAAAAGAGGTAAATTTGTCTTACTTACGTGTCTTTGGTTGTGTTGCATATGCTCATATTAGTTCTAATGATAGAAGCAAGTTAGATGCTAAATTTGTTAAGTGTACGTTCATTGGTTATGGTGGTGATGAGTTCGGTTATAGACTCTGGGATGAGAACAACCGAAATATTATTCGCAGTAGAGATGTGGTTTTCAATGAACAAGTTATGTACAAGAATAGATTGGAGGCATCAAATTCTGACAAGACTAATACCCAAGAAGTCGAGTTAGACATCTCAAACTCGAGTGAGAGCAAAGAGAGTCAGAATGAGGAAGAGGTTCTCATTGGAAAACCAAGGACACCACCACCACCATTGGAGGATCCATTGCAGAGACCAGCTAGAGAGCGACATGCACCTGATAGGTATTCGCCCTTTAACTACTACTTGTTACTTACTGATGGTGGTGAGCCTGAGTGTTATGCAGAGGCAGAGCAGAGTGAAGATAGACGAAAATGGAGAGGTGCTATGGATGATGAGTTAGCATCTCTTCTGTTGAATGACACTTGGGAACTTGTTGAGATCCCAAAGGGTAAAAAGGCTTTGCACTGCAAGTGGATCTACCGAATCAAGAATGAAGCTGATGGTAGCAGACGCTACAAAGCCCGGTTGGTTGTCAAGGGGTTTAAGCAGCGACATGGTATTGACTATACTGATGTCTTTACTCCAGTTGTGAAACTGACCACTATTCGAATGACGTTGAGTATGGTAGCTGCAGAAAACTTGATATTGCGTCAGATGGATGTGAAGACGGCATTTCTCCATGGTGAATTGGTGGAAGAGTTGTACATGACACATCCTGAGGGTTTTGTAGAGAAGAGAAAGGAGCCACTTGTATGCAAATTAAAGAAAAGTTTGTATGGCCTAAAACAAGCCCCAAAGCAGTGGTATAAGAAGTTTGACAGCTTCATGATGGAGATTGATTACAATAGATGTCACGCTGATCATTGTTGCTACTATAAGAGGTTTGACAAAAGCTTCCTTATTCTCTTGCTATATGTTGATGATATGTTGATCATAGGAGTCGATGCAAGAGAAGTATATAAGTTGAAGAAACAGTTGTCAGAACGGTTCTCCATGAAGGATCTTGGAGAGGCAAAACAGATTTTGGGCATGAGGATTGAACGTGATAAGGCGACGGGATATGTATATCTTTCGCAGGCGAGTTACATTCAGAAGATCCTGGAAAGATTCAACATATCAGAGTCGAAGCCTGTGAGTATTCCACTGGGAAGTCAATTCAAACTTTCAAAGAAGGAATCACCAAAGGACAAGGAGGAACGTGCACAAATGATGAGTGTTCCATATGCTTCAGCAATTGGTAGCATCATGTATGCCATGGTGTGTACAAGACCAGATATTGCTCATGCAGTGGGAGTAGTAAGCCGGTTCATGAGTGATCCGGGCAAGCAACATTGGGAAGCAATGAAGTGGGTCCTGCGATAGTTGAGAGGTACCACATACAATGTTTTGTGTTTCAAAGGCAAGAGTGTGGCGCTGGTAGGTTATGTGGATGCAGACTTGACATCTAATGACCTTGATGGGAGAAGAAGTACAACCAGGTATGTCTTTACTTATGGTGGTACTGCTATATCTTGGACTTCTAAGTTGCAGAAGGTTGTTGCATTGTCCACCACGGAGGCAGAGTATATAGCTGTGACAGAGGCAAGTAAGGAGATGGTGTGGTTGCAGAATTTCTTGGGGGAACTTGGGAAGGAGCATGAAAATAGTACTCTTTTCAGTGATAGTCAAAGTGCTATATTTCTTGCAAAGAATTCGGCATTTCACTCAAGAACAAACATGTTGAATTGAAGTATCACTACATCCGTCACCTTTTGGAGAAGAAGGTCTTACAGCTTATGAAGATCCTTGGAAATGAGAATCCAGCGGACATGTTTACTAAGGTGGTGACCTTAGAGAAATTGAAGCTATGCATAGCTTCAATTGGCCTTGGAACTTGAAGAAAAGGCTAGGCGATGCCAGACGGATACGGGAGGAGAACTAGAAGATATGCTACATGGAGGATTTAGTCTCCAAGTGGAAGATTGTTGGAGTATGGAGCTTAAATTCTTTGGGCCCGTATTTCTTTTGGCCCAGTTGATCCTAATGGGCTTAGGTTAGGGCAAGTTATCTTGATCAAGAAGTTATCCATTGTGTTATCTTAATCAAGAAGTTATCCATTGTATTATCTTGATCAAGAAGTTATCCATTGTGTTATCTAGATCAAGATGTTTTCTCATTGTAGTTGACTTGTCCAACAAGGTAAGAAAAATCATGGCTTGGTATCGCTCCCAGATGTAGTCGAAAGACGAACTGGGTAAACAAATCTCGTGTTATTCGTGTCATCGTGTGCGTATGTGTCCAAAATTCCTAACACCTCGTCAACGTCTTCAATTCCTCTGCCTGCAAAAAACTCCACCTTGGTATCTATACTCTGCACTACAATATACTCCCTATGCACACACACACACATCATTTTTTTAGTTATATATTGGCAATAAATATTTAACTTAATTAACAATTTAATCAATGCAGATGCAATAGTGCCTCCTCCTCTTCGACCTCATCATCCTATCAATCCCACTTTCCAAAGAAAGTTGAGTGCCCACAGCGGTCGTGAACATGTGAAAACTCTTTGCCGCTTGGTAATATATATAATAATCATACTTTAATAATGGTCCGACTCGACTACAATTCATAACTATCTAAGTAGGGCACCTCTTTATAATTTACAAAAACTCATATGAGTGCAGTACATTCCTACGAAGCTGTGGAAGGCATACAAGTTGTACGAGAAGAGAGGAGCAGTTCTGAAATTTGCGGGCTCGTCTAGAGTCTGGCTCGTAAATCTCACGTTCTACGCGGATGGAGTGATGGATCGGGGCTATGACCGTTTCGCGGTGGCGGAAGGCTAGTACGAGTTTGTGTCGGAAAACAACCTCAGCCATGGAGATGAATGCCATTTTGAGATCATTGTGGATGCTGCTGCTGCTGGTGGTTATCCTGATAATACAATAATCATAAATGTCACAAAAGTAATTAATTAGTAGCTTAGCTTAATTAGCTTGCATGCATCTCTTAATTTACTCACTTTAAACTCTAGATTATAGAGATTTTATTTAACTCTGAACTCTTGCTTTGTTTTTAGTTGCTTCTAATTAATTATTATGGTGCATGTAATTAAATTAATGCCAACTTGCAGTCTATATAAATAGGACTATTGGGAGCTGATCAATCGATGGTCATAAGGTTAATGAAATCTCAACTTCTTTTGTGATTAGCATCTCACTATAATTATGATTTTTTTATGCATACAAGTGAAAAAATATATTAATAAAAGAGATCTGTTATGCTAATTAATTGTTAAGATTTTATAAACTCCTACTTTTAGAGGAAATCATACCGATTCCAAAACATCAATCTCACCTAATTAATATAATAAATGTTGTTATATATAGATCAAGGTCTAGTTATGCTAATCGAAATTAGTACAATAATCAAATTTAAAACCCATTTTTACATCAATAATTACATATTATTATTATTAAACTATAAGTTAAAGAAGTGGTTTTCTTTTTTGAAATAATAATAATAAAGGAAGTGATCACAACATTAAAAAATTAAGTATCAACTTCATAACCGTTTATAATGTTATGGGTTGAATTTAATAGTAAGGTCCATTGAATTGATAGTATTTATAAATAGCTCTCTCTTTTACTTTTGTAGGTGTACTCTGACACATCACAATATACAAACGTTTTCAAGTTATATCTCTGCAGAGTGCAAATATTTCTTCATTCCTACCCACACTTTCAAGATTTGGGAGAGAGAAAGTGGGAGAGAGAGAGAGAGTCAGCCATCTCTCTTAAGGGGTAATGATAATTTCTAGAAAAATAGTGCATCTTTATTTTAATAAATGGAGTAACAATTATTTCTTCATTTTTCTGTTAAAATTAGTTTACTTGTTGTGTTGTTTCAGATTTTGTCTAAATCCTTCCAAAGAAAGAAAGAGACTCTTCTCTCACATCTTTTGGAGCTGGAGTTGGATCTGTATTCTTCAAGGTAAATACCTTTTTTTTTTCTTTTTTAAATTTAAAAAATAATTTAACCTTTCAATAATCCTAATATTTCTGCAAATCTCTGTTCAAGAAAACATTAACGTGCAAATCAAGCAACACAAATTGATCATGAAGTTCTACAAGATTTTGCTACCTGGTTTCAAGAACCAACTGGTAACTCTCTCTCTCTCTTCTCTCTCTCCATATATGTATATATAAACATGTAGTGTTTGCAAGTAATAAAATATGCAGTCATAATTTCTTGTGATAGATTAAGAAAAATGTGCTTCTTCATGTAATAAACCCTAGAATTAATGGAGCACACCATAGAAATTAAGCACCATGTATACGTGTCTCATCCCTATTGGCCATAGTAAAAAGACAAAATTAAATATTTTATACGTACGAAAGATTTGGGTCATTTAATTTGGTTGTAGTATTATCGAATATTAATCTGACCACTTTTTGTTATGTAGCACAGATTTTATGCCTATAAATCAAGATTCCATATAATCAAACCCTCAAAACAATTCATTGTACTCAATACTTTATTAGTTATTACAATAATTAATGCAATCACTAATTATGAAAATAATAATCGAAATAATTTGGAACTTCAACTTACAATTCTAGCTAGGGTGTGTTAATTAAATTAGGATTCATGAATAATTTAGTGACAAATTGTGGTAATTTAGTTCTATATATATTAAAAATGTCACATAATGATTAATAAATTGTTAATATTCATGACTATGGTTTGATATTGATACATAATACTACTACACTATAAACCTTGCCACTCGATTTCTGCAAAAAGGCTTCGGATGAGAATTCACCGAAACTGGCTGAGATCACAACTTGCCTGGGATGGTGGTGCATCAAAGTCGGACAACGGGACGAAAGATTTTACTTTTACGGAGACACGAGTGGGATGAATTTGTAGGCAAGCACAAACTCATTTACACTGATATCATTGTGTTCGAACACCATGGCGGATTTTGTTTCGGTGCCACCATTTTTGATCGTTCTTCGTTCGAGAAAAAGCTGACTCAACCTAGCTTGCCCCTCAAGATCATAAAGAGTACATGCATGCATAATATTAGATTGTATTGTTAATTAAACTTAGAAGATTAATTATACACATAATTTAATTTCTCTTGTTAATACAGAAGAAAATGTACCACTTGATCAGCATGTAATAAAAAACCCTACTTTCAAGAAGGTTTTATGTGCTGGTAGTGGTTGTGACTATGAGAACAGCTCCCTCTCTGGATTTGTAAGTATTTAATTAATTTAATTCTTTATTAATGTATTAATTGCCCTAACTAAAAGCAATAATTTTGAAATGATTAATTTGTAGTACATTCCTTCTGTGGTATGGAAGCAACATAATCTCCTGAGGAAACAAAAAGTGATTCTGAGAATGTTGGGTGTGGAGACGAAGGAATGGAAGGCGAAATTCACACTTTACAAGGCTACTTTCTCGTGCATGAACGACCGACTGGCGGTGGGGATGGGGTGGCACGACTTTGTCACGTCGAACAACATCAAGAAAGGAAGTGAAATCAAAGTTGAGATCATCATGGATGATCCTGGATATCCTGAAGATACAGCCATTTTCATTGTCACTAAGTTATTTTAGTTGATGTTTAATGTTACTAATTAATTAGCTTCTTTTAATGTTAGCTTCAATTATTGGACTTTGCTAAACCTATGGATTATTATGTGCATGTATGGCATTAATTAAGTACAATCGATGTTAGTATTTATCACTTTTAATTAATATTATTAGTAATTATGTGTTGATCATTTTTTCCTCTTCAAATTGTTGTTATTTCTCATTGTTTATTCATTTGATGAAACTATAAAAACAAATTATTATAACTAATTGTAGATATTATACATACATTAGAAATATCTTCTTTTTTAATTTTTTATGCTCTAAGAACAAACGACATTGGATAGTAAATATTTGATGTTTATTTGAATTGTAATTTAAAAAAAAAAAAAATTAATTACTCCATTTTGAATAACATGAATCGCAATTATTAACTGAATGTTGTAATTATTTTTGGAATAAACTCACCAAATTAACTATTATCACTTGCAAAATGTAGGTATGAATGTGGGGTAAATTAATTTTATATTTAATGAAAAGGGCAGTGAGAATGAGATATTTGCCATTTGACCCCATTAAATAATTCAAACCCTAAACCCCTAAGTGCAAATATAAATAAATTACTGCAAATACCTATTTCATGTCCATTTTTATCCCATCATCTCTTTTGTCTTTCTTTCTTTCTTTACTGTTTGCCCAATCAGTTTTGAGTCTTGAGAGAGAAAGTGGGAGAGAGAGAGAGAGTTTCAGTCTTGATTTCTTCTACCTTTGTTGTCTTTTATTAGAAGGTACAACTCCATAGATGTGCAGCTTTTTTGTACTTGTTTCATGTTTTGGTGTATACATTAATTAATTACTCTGTGTGTGTGTGTGAGTGTTTGATGTATCAGAGTTGGAAGTTTGAATGGAGGAAGAATCTGAATCAATAATCCAGAAATCTTCATCTTCACTAATCTTCAAGGTGAAAGTAAACTTTAATTTCTGCAGATATGACAAAAGAGAAATTGAGATAAATTTGTGCAAACTGATTTTCTAACTGCAGAGGAGTACTGATCAAGAAACCATGACTGGCAACACCATTAAGTTTTTCAAATTCTTGCCATCTGATTTTATCACCAAATTGGTACTGTACTCTCTCTTTTCTTTTCCTTCTCACTTATTTATTTAGTATTTGTTTTTTTCATTTAAATAATACTGATGGGTTAAATTTCAATCTACTTTGAATTTAGGGATTTTTTTTTAAATACCCCCATTTCTTATGATAAATATCTAATCAAAATGACGAAAAATACGGCTGATTCAATTTGTGACTGATCGATCATCTGTCAAAACAAAATTGTGACTGATCAGTTTTAAAGATTTAACCTAGCTATTTATAAATATCTACAATCAATTCATAAATATATACAATTAAGTTATTTATTTTTATCGAGTCACAAACCGGATCAAGACTATATTATATATTGATAAAATTGGACATTTTATACCCTTCCATTAAAAAAAAAAACAAAAACAAAACAAAACCTTAAACAAAAATGGGACTCTGTATCCCATAATAAATTGTAGCCAATAAATTTAGGGGTTTTTTTTTTAGGATTTGTTATGAAAAATTCATTCATGCCAAATTTGATCAATCAAGATGTGATTTCTATTAGAGTGTACATATTCAATTTATCTCTCCGAAATTTTACGATCAATTCATTCAAATTAAGACACGTAATAACATTAATTACTCCATCGACAGAGTTTGCCGCCAAATTTCTGCGACGACACGGAGTTGACGACAGCGGTGGTAACGACGGATTTGGGACGTTGGATCATCAAGGTTGGAAAGGAGGACGGAGGAAGATTTTACTTCTATGGAGAAGGGTGGGATAAGTTTGTGAAAGGCCATGATCTCCATCTTCATGATTTCTTGGTGTTTGAACATCGTGAATCATTTTATTTTGATGTCTCAATCTTTGATGCCACCTTTTCTGAGAAATCTCAATATCATGGTATATATATCATCTTTAATTTCTACCTGCATTATTTATATAATTAGGTAGATTAATTGATTTATTTTTTATTTTTAACTTTTTAACTAGTATTAGCTCAACTTGATGCAAATTGAATCCAAGTTTGAAGAGAGAATAGAGTGCCACATTAAAGAGCTTGGTTGTCCGCAGGTAAGCCATATACATGTAAAATTTTTAAAACTTTTGGTAAAGTTTTCTATGCCCTTTACTTAATTACTCTTAGATTTTAAATTTAATGTTAATTTTAGGACTTTATCTTCTTTTTATATTTACATTATCATTATTGGATTTTTTATTTGTTGCTTTGTCTTTAAAATTTTATATTACTTAATTCTTAAAACTTTATTTTTTTTTTATATTTGACAAAAACTTGTATGAGATAGGTAAGAAATGTTTTTTTTAATAATGAAAAGTAATAATGATGATGTGAACTATTATTTGTATAAATATATAATAATGAAGTAATATTTTAAAATAAAATTAATAATATCTTTAATAAAAAGTGAGATCCACACAAGCAATTAATATTCTCTCTTTCCCGCGTTAACGTTTACGTTTATTTTTTGCACGTAGATTAAGACATTTTAATATTTTAATAAATAGTGGGTTGAGAAATATAATAATTAATATGTAGTGGGCAATTTTATTAATGTTATGTGTGAGCTCTATGTAAAATAATTAATTGTTTTGTGTGGGTTCCACCTGATAAAGAGAGAAATGTAAACGGAACAAACTAAAATGAAAAACTTAAACCTTAACACAGGAGGAAAGAAGTATATCTCTATAGGGTCCACACAATAGTAATGCAATAACCTACTTTATAATAAAATATTATTTATCTTACATCACTACATATTAAAATATTATATTTCATAATTCCAATAAAAAACCAAGCTTAATTATTATTTTGGAATAGAGTAATTAAATGGTTTCTTTGTTAATTATGATGAGAAGAATCTTTTTTATTTATTTTCATTGGACTAATAATGGACGCTATGAGACTATAATCATGAAAGATAAAAAATGATTTTGGAATTTAATATGTTAAAGTACTAGAATATTATTATTTTCCTAATTCAATATATAAAAAAAATGTATACCAGGATTTTTATATTAGTGTGTATGCAAAAAAATCAAAGTATATGGCAAATACTTTTCCTAATTCCTCTGCGCCAAAAAAATGTCATAAATGTGAAGTATTATATTTTTCTATACCAGGATTTTTCCAAATAGAAAATCTGATTTCTGTAAAATCAAACGATTAGAAATTAGTTAATATCATTAATAAAAATAATAATTGCGTACCTTACATTTTGAATCTCGGATTACAATTATAGAAAACAAATAAATAATACAGTCTCTCTTTAATATACTTAGTGAATTTTTTTTTCCCACTAATATGGGCATAAATCGAGATGAACATAATGGGCTTGGTCAAACTTTCAATTAAATTTGTGTACGCGTTCGATTTAATTTGGATTAAATCAATCATGTAATGAACATATATATATATATATATATACACGATAAAATTGGAAATTGGTAATATTCATGGGTCTAAAATGGTCTTATTTCTATTTTATCCGAAAAATTAAAATTAAAAAAAATCTTAACGATTAATTAAGAATACATATGTATCAAATACAACAATCTACAGCACACCTGCAAATGCTACTAGAAATACACTCTCCATATCTTGTATCTCTATACTTATCAGCACATGAAACCATGCATTTTCCAGGGGTACAACCGTCTAATCCCTTTTCCACAGAGCAAACCATGTCATAACAACCCTTCACTTGTCTAATTTCTGAAAAAAAAAAGTCCAAAATGTCTTGTTTAATCATTTTTCATCTCGATTATCACTTAAAAAAATATTTTCTTAGCAACGGATTATCAATTAAAATTACATTTTTTTAGCAACGGAATACCAACGAATTTATTATGTTTTTACCAACATAATAAAATTCATTGCTATTTACCAACGAATTACGAATAGAATCATTATATAAATGACCAACGGAATTATTAGCAGTAGATTACCAACAGAATTATTTACCAACGAAATTTAATTTTTGTTGCTAAAAATTTACCAAAAATCATTTTACCAACAAATTTTATTTTTATTCCGTTCGTAAAACAATTTAACAACGAAATTAAAATTTTTACAAATGAAATAATCTGCTGATAACAAACAATTTTTTTTTAAAAAATCTTGAAGTTGGGGTGATTTAGATTTACGTACCTTGGGTGGCAAAAGTGAGAAGAATAAAGCAAAAGGGAAGAATAAGTGGATATGTGTCCATGTGAAAGGGGGTGTGAAATTAGAATAGATTAAAATTACAACAATTACGTTCGATAATTTATAAATACAAATAATTTGGTTACCTTGGTTAAACTTAGAAAATTTTGATTAAAGATGATGAGTGTAATGTGTTGGATATATTGTGTGATGAATGGTCATCATTAATGATATTCCACCTTTCACTATTGTGGGTTTAAATTTTGAAATCTAAATTCATGGTTGGATATAAAATAATTAAATTAAATAGAATCCAAAAGATAAAAGAATTAATGAAAATAATTAAATTGATGAGTTTATCATCTATAAATATATAGTAATATTCTTCTTTTACAAAGCATCATTAATCCTAGAACCTTAATAACTTTTAACCAGCCATTCATCCATTATTTTCTATCTGGGACCTACCATATATATTTAGATAAAAATTTTATATTAATTAAATGAAAACGTTGTACAAATGTCTTTTTAGTTGATGAATACACAAGGTTTTTATAAGAATACGTACGTTATATTATATTTTTGTGTTACATTGGAAAAATTCAATCTCTTATCATTGATATTTTTTATTTAGTTTCTCGATTATATTTAACACCAAAATGTAATAAAAGATTCAAACCATTTAAGAGTATTATATTTTATTCTAAAAAAATATTCTTTTTAACTATGGGAAAATTGCACTTTTAATAGCATATGAATTGTCTCATTTCATTTTTTATTCCTAACCTTTTCTTTTTTGTCCCAAAAAGTTGCAATTTTTTGTCCCCCCGTTAAGTTTTGGATGAAACTCGTTAAATTAAAAAAATAAAAATAAATAAAATTTTGAGAGAGAATTAACCTCACCCCATGAAAGATTATCAGGGGCAACACAATTTCACTCCAGAGATTAAATAAATAAAAGAGCTGTAGCATAACAAGTGGCCTAGGTAGAACATCTCCTGAAGGAGATCAAATTGTTCATCCATTACAAGTTTACAACAACCAACAATTTATACATGAAGAAGCACTACCCATAAAACAAACAACAATTTAAGATGAACAAATTGACTTCATATTTCTTTGGAACAAGCCCCAACAAAGATGATGATAAACATTCAAACTTTATGAAAACAATTTACTCTATTTGACAAGCCTATTAAAGCAAGATATGAAGTTCTCTCAAAATTTATAGATTTGGGATTCCCTATTCCCCCACCCTGTTTCATCTCGTGTTTCACGGGTGGTGGAGTGTGTCAACCCCACCCCAATAAAACACGACATGGAACAGGGCTGTAAACAGGGAATTTGAACACCAATTTATATGTCCAACTTCAAATTGTACTCATAAGCCAGTGGGCTGATGAGAAGCAGATCCAGCAGCTCTTGGACAACCCCAATGGGGTGTTGTCCTCAAATCACCAATTTTTTGATGATCTGGTGATATCTACTCCAATGGTGTCCTCAGATCCTCAAATCACCAAAAAAAATTGAGGATGGTTTAATGATAGTATCAAAAATGGGGAAGGGAGGACCATCCTCAAATTTGAGGATGAAATGGTACTTCCATTGGGGGATCAAATGGTACCAAATACTCAAATTTGAGGATTTGCTTGAGGCGAAAAATATTGAAGACTCTAAATAGACCTAGAGAAGATGCACTTTTATACAAAAGAGTTCATCTTGTGTCTAATCTTGAGGTTGGTGAAGTTGTGAACATAACAATTTCAGAAAAGAAAATATTTCTTCTGAAATTCAGAGACCAACAAGCTTCACATTTTTTGATGAATTGCAAACATGATCTCTTCATTTTTATGCTAATTCATAGTGATTTGAAGTAGTATTTTAATTCATGTAACTTTTCAGTCATATCATTCCAACAAGAAGACACAAATCTTGCAATTCTAACTTAATTATTTTCAGCAAGAAATTAAGTTGTAAATTAATTGACACACAATACTGGAAATGGCTTAACCTAACCTGCAGCATTCAAGAATCCAAAATCCTCTTCATCTACATCTTCATGTTCATCTCCAGAGGAATCGCTTCCTAAAACCGAAACATCAAATTAATATCTGTTTTAATGGCGAGAAAATATTTTGATGTTAGGGTTTTCGGCAAGCAATTGCTGTGAACGAAAACCCTAATTTCACGGAAAAGAGAAAAGGGAGAAATCGCCTTCAACTTCAATCGCTATATTTGTGTATGGAAATTCAATTGTTTTCTGCTTTCTCTCTGCCATTTCTATAAACTGGGCCAAAACAATATAATTTTATTAGGCCCACAATTTAAACTTCAAATAATATTTAGTCTGGGCTTTTAGCCTGAGGCCAATAAAATATTCAAACGGGCCTACAAACGTGTTTTTATATCCAAGGTCCAATACTTGCCTATTGAGTTTTCTAATATTTTAAAATTATTTTATAATTAATCAAAGATTATCTTTTGTTATGTAGATTTGGAAATGTGATATTTTAAAATAATTAAATCAAATTACATAAACACGTTAGTTTTTACACATGGATATAGAAAAACTCTAGAGTAGTATATTAAGGATTTTTCGATGAAAGGTTTAGTATATCCTTGAATCTAATAATTTGTCACAACTTAAAAAAAAAAAAAAAAAATAAGAAAAATAAATTGTTAGAACTTTGAGAAGTGGTGGAATGGGGAGGAGTTTCGAGTGGCAATGAACGGTTACGATTGAGATGATTAAAGTAGCGGACGGCATAGATTAGAAAAGTTATTTATGGGGGAAAGAAAGATGATGTGTCACGTGTAATAAGAAAATAACATGCGTGTCTAATATAAGTACATAGATTAATTTGTTGGAAGGCCAAAAATGACAAATATTTGTATTAATTTGTGCTTGCAAATGTTCAATTATTTAATCAACTTACTAGAAACTAATATGTTAAAATAACGCTACAATCTCTAAAGAGATTAATATTCATTAAATTGTGTATGTACCAAAATGTAAGTTAATAAAAATACATTTAGGCTAAAATTTTAAAAAATCATATTCATAAACAACTAATTCAAATGAAAGACATTATAAATCACGTGATAATTTTTTTTTAATACCCTATAGTATTTATTAGTACATTTGTCTCCAAATTCTTATAGTATTTTATAGTTATTCCATCAATTATCATTCAATTCAAATATCAACTTTAATCCTCAAAGAGTCCAAGAATTTGAAAAGATTGAAATTTGGGCACTGAAAGCAGATTATACCGGTTTTCTGATTTTAATCCGTTGAGCCGATCAAACTTCTACTTCTACCGGCTTTCCCCTGAACCGTTTCAATAAAACGAACCGAACCGGTTATGTTTCTACAACCATATTTTCGATCTTACAGAAGCTAAGTAAACACAATCTCTCCATATCACATTTTACTATCAATCTACAAACAGATGAAGAACTGAAAAACTACAAGTTTAACCAATAATTTGAAAACAGTCATTCATAGCATCATAAGAACTCATCTCACGTTCAAGTGTAAATCTACCAGTGCAACATTTATTCATGCATAATATGAAATTTATATGAACTGAAGGAACAACCAACATCTCAATTTACAATATACCGTTCGAACGAGCAGAGTACACAACCCGGATAACAGAATCGAAATACTAGAAGCCTACAGCAATATCAAAACATGAAGCAAGCTTACTTGGAGTCCGTAGGCGACCCTGCATAAGGACTGAGATTTGATCGTTGAGATGAGAATAAGTTTGGATATGAGAAATAAGTTTCGTCGTCCATTGAAGGTAGTCGCTGAGGTTGGTGATGACTGGTCCCAGGACTGAGTAGATTATCCGGTGGTGAAGAGGGATATCCAGCCAACTGCGGATCATAAGTCGAGGGAGGAGATGTTGGGTGTTGAGCAGTGGAGTTTCCACCCCCATTTGTATGGCTTGGTGTAGTCGATTCACTGTCAGGATCACCAATTGAGTTCTGTTTATCAAGTCGGTTGTCAGTATTGGGATCAGATGCATCACAGTCTTTTTTCTTGAAAAGCTCATTGATTCGAAGTTGAGCAATATTGGCAGCTGAACGTGCAGCTGCTGCTGCTCGTTCAGCAGTTTCAGCAGCTGCTTGAGCTGCAGCCAGTACATCCTGTAAATCCACTTTATCATGATCTTTGGTTTTTGAGATAGAGGAAGGTGAATCGTGCACTCTCACAGTATCTGTTGCTGATGATTGTGATGGAGGATGAATGAATGGGACGAACTGTTTCACTTCTGTTTGGCTTGATTGAACCTTGGGCAATGTATCTACATCAGAGCCTGGTTTCTCCCGAACCGTATCCTCTGGCTCCAGCTGATTTGATTCTTCTTCCTCATCATCAGACAGTGCAGAGGCAGGAAAGTGTAGCATCTCAGGTGCAGCAGCACTACCTTTATTCGACTGTAATGGCTGCTTAGGAACATCTGGAAAATCTACCAGGTCAAAATCTGCATCTGAATCGGAACTTTCATGCGCAGCAGGTTCAGGATTAGTGTACGTTGTCTCATCATGCTTCTCTTTTGGAAGGGGCAATTTGGAACCACTGACGAATTGAGTGGGTCCATTCTGAAAAATTAAGCAACATAAAGAAATGTGAACCTAGAACATTCTAGAACATAGAACTGCTATCAAACAGAAGTTTCAAATCTTTACCAGTAAGTCTTCGTGACGCTTTAATAATTCACTTTCTGTGGAGCTTGGATCCCAATCAAGCTCATGCTCTTCAGCAATTTCCTTTAATAGCTTCAGTTTTACATCGGGTGCTGGAGCTCGAATAGATAGAAGTTCCACCAACTGCAATTTCAATGATGTAACGAAGATAATGTTAACTGAGCAAGGTTTGAATACAAGTCCCAAATATGAAATGGCAAGAAAATGATTGGTCTAACCTGCCGATTGACACCACACTCAGGTATAAGCTCAGTTGCTGCACTTACAAATTCTTTACCATATTTACCAGCAAACAGCAATTGTACCTGTAGCAATTCTGGCAGATCAGCACACCTTGGTGCTGCAAAGCATACACTGGAAATCGCCTCCTTTAAGTCAAGAGGGCATTCCCTGAGAAGCATACAGCATGGAAAGCATTCAGTGATGCGCAACAACTTTTTTTACATCATGGACAGCGCAACTCAAAGTGATCATACTATCTTCCGAGCAGTAATATAAAATAATAAACCACATGCATAGAAACCAACACAGTATCTGGAAAATGAAAACAAGAACTGCCTTTTTCATGTTCATATCATGAAAAAAGAATGAGATGACAAAGGAAATGTCCTAAGTCCTAATCCTGATAAGCACTATGGAAAAACACCAGAAGGGATCAGTGAGCTCAGCTCATTCTAAAGACTCCAGATCCCTTCTCATATTGGACTACATACCCAGAACCAAAATGATAATTAATATATCACCAATTATTTAAAGAATACCTTTGCACTTCAATAATCGGAAGGCGTACAGCAATGAGCTCACAGAACAGCTCAACTATTTCTTGTGCAGCCATCATCTTCTCTTCTCTAATGATATGCTCTACCTAAACACAAGAAATAATAACCCCACAATCTACCAGTTGAGTTAAAACCTATAATTATGATTAAAATCCTTTAATATACTCAACAGGCTCCAGAAATTCTACACAGATGAATGATTATAAAAGAACCAGATCATTGTATACAGCATATATGAAACAAAACCCAACAAAGTATCCTAAGGCAGAATGAAATATATCCATACCCGAATCCGAGCAGTTGCTTCTTGACCAGTTTCAAGAAGCTTGGCAATTTCTTTACGCATCTGCTTCAACTGAATCTCTCTTCGATTCCTCAGTAATTTAATCCGAGGGATTGTGAGTTTTAGCAAAGTTTTACTGTAAAAGTACAAAAAACCAACAATCAGAGGGCGTATTCATACAACAACTCTTGAGCCCAAGTTGAATTCACTAATCAACACGAACCAAAACTCGGATTAAATCCGATTGAAACTTGCAGAAATACAAGCCAATATAATAAGATCAACACCAGAATTTCCAAGTTCATCTTCATCGACATTAACATTTTCAACAATTACCGAAGAATCGGAAAAACGGACACATTTATCAAACCCTAAATCACATGAAAAGGAAGTTCACAACCATAATCGATCTGGGAAAAAAACCAAGAAAGTTGATACAAGAATTACCATTTGGGAGCGTTGAACCGCTGTTTGAAGAAGGAATCCATCGACGACGTGGTAGAAGAGCTCAATTCACAGTTCCCCTGAGTTGGAGATTACTTTCTTGAGAGATGATTATTGAGATCAATGGCTGAAAAGTGAAATCGCAAGAACACAACTGTTCCACCAGATGACAAATGGATTATATATAATGTACCGTTTAAAGATATTTAAAGATTAATTAGACTATAATAAGAAATTAATTATTTTAATTTTTTTTAAAAGGCACTTTATTTATTTATTTATTTATTATACGCATAAATATATTACGCGGTACCATGAAGATGTACAAATCTTACTTGTTAAGTAATGATGATACTCAATTGAAGAACATTAGAGTCTTGACAATAACATGTTTTGAACTTAGTTCAATAAAAATATCAAATTTAATTAAACAAATTTTAATAATCAATAAAATACATAGCATGATTTAATTGATTATTAACAAAGTATCCTACAACAATGAGATGGATTGTGAAAGCTATTAAAAAATAGTTATATGTAATATGAAAATTTTCATATGTAATATAATTAAAATAAATCTGTATTTTTTTTTAAGACCAATAAAAGTACATGAAAATGGAGTCAAAGACTTACTCATATCAAGTCGTATGGTATTTAAATTTTGACAAAACTTGCATGCCAACACGTGACCTTCGTATCCAACGATCTCAAAAAATTGGTAATCCCTCCCTCCCACCAAGCTCTTCACCGTTAATGTGAATATGGAGTTTAAGAAAAAAGAATTTTTATCAACTTTATTAAATTTTAGGGGTATTGTGATATTTATAAGTATAAATAAATATAATAAAGTAAGTTATGTAAGTTAAGTGAGAGTGATGTTTTTTAAAATATAATATAGTAAGAGGTTATTTATTTTGAAACTTTTACTATTTTTAGAGGGTGAAAAGTGTAGTGAGACAAACAAATGAAGCAAGAATGAAGAGCTCAGTTGAACGATGAGAGTATCTTTTAGTATTAAATATTATTATTTAGTATAAAAATTTATACCTTTCATAATAAAAATATCTTACTCAAGCATTATTAACCTTCATATTTCAATGACTGAAAAATAATGCCCTTCTAAATTTAAATGTTTGCCCTTTAAAAGAAAAAATGTGTCTTAGTGAATCTGGACATATAAGAGAACAAACTCTTTTAAGTTTAGGTATATTCAAAGAATCAAAATCCATGTTGTCGAATACTAATTTCTAAATTGAGGTTCGCTCTTTCAATTAATATTTTCCCAACACAATCATATTCATATGTTGATATCTGTTCAAATCTATTTTTTACTATTTACCTTTGTTTCTTCTTCCTTTTTATTTTTCAGTTTGATTTAATTTTATTCCATAATAAAAATATAATGATGAGCCATGGCATTTAATAAATACCCACTAAATTTTGTTAATTAGCACAAAAATAAAATGTGGAAACAGTATTAAACCTCTTTCAGGGCTGGATAAAATAGATTATACAGCTTTTTAGGGCAGGGTGATGCATCCTCACAGAATTACATATTATTCTTATCATCAACATTTAAATACACTTATGTATGAAAAATACAAACACGTCTATATCTATTTTTATGATATAATGATTACATAGAGTACACCAATGAGTCCAATTTTACACATAGATTCAGCAGGAAACTTCAGTAATGATCCTTGATATACCACCAAAGTATCTGCCCTGAATTGATATGTTACATCACACATCACTGTGAGGATCCCGGCTGATCGAGGCTCCGGGGATAACGATGACAACGACTCATGTTCGTAATCAAGAGGATCGAAAACAACTCATGAAAGTGAAATCAACACAAAATTGCGTACCAGAAGGAGCTGAGCCGAATACACAGAATCAGTTCAATGCCTTTCTTAGCTCGTCTCTCAGTTCATCTCTTGTGGAAGGATCTATCTGCATTGAGTACCGTTTTGTTGTTAGTAAAAATGATTTAAAACAGCTAAATAAAGGTATGGATTGTAATGAATCAATTGACTGACTGGTTTACCTTTGCCAGCAAAGCACGCAGAGCTTGAGGCAACACTCGTATATCCATGGTGGAATCTCCGAATTTGGCCAGCTGTTGCGACAGCTTATGAATGCGCAACTCCTGTAGCTTTTCCTCGTAGTTCCTCACATCATTCTTCCAAGAGAAGAACAATTCATCATCCTTCCAAGAACTCTCTTCGCCTTTAGCAATCTCGGAATTCAAGAACCATTCCTTTATCATGTTTCTTGCAGATCGATATTCAAGTTGATAACCAGCAGCATCTCTCAGATTCTTCACAAATTCATCCTCAACGATCCTCCTGTACAATCTTCGGTAGAAGAAAGAACGAGAGTTCGACCAATCTACAACTTCCTCAATCACTCCTTTGGCAGCCAATCTAAGTGAAGTATCATGCAGATCTGCAAATTTGATTGCTATTTGAGTATACAAAGGCAGAAGTTTCTTTTCCCTGGCTTTTATTTGATTCTGCAGATGTTCTACCATTGCAGGTGTTCCCGAGTTTCTTTCTTCCTGAAGTCTAGACTTCAGGTTGATTAGCTCGGGGTCGAGCCTACCCATGCATTCGAACAAATCTCTAGATCGAAATTTTATCTCAACTAAACCTTCAGGCTCAAGGACACTCCCTTTAGCCGTTCGTTCAGCGTACATCTCGATATGATCAGGATTTATCCTACTGTCCATGACAACCCACGCCCCACCACGGAGCTCGCCCAATTTAGGGATGTACATGAAGGTAGGATGTTGGTAATTTCTAAGGTTCTCAACAATGTTTGATCCAGCCTGTAAGATACCTTCAAAGAGATCCCTTTGTCCACCCGAAAAGCCTCTCCAGTTGGCAAGAATGAATAACGGTAGCCCCTCTCGATTATAATCCATCAGTGCTTGAGCAGTCTTAGTTGCAGAATCTGGAAACCATACCTGCCCCGCTTGGGGAACAACCCTTTCATGAGAATCAAGCTGCCCGGGATCTGCAGGTATCACTTGCATCATAGTTTGAGTCTCAACTGCAACAATTCCTACGGGTACTCCTCCAAGTTTTGCACGTCCAGTCACCACCGTTCTTGCCCAGCCTTCAAATGTTTCGATGAAACTACCACGGTCAAATATACCTCCAAGCCATTTCCCAGTACCATCCAAAGCACCACAAAGAGCTGCACGAGGATCACATGATGTCTCGGGCAGATAGTTTACAGGTCGGTCCGGAGGATCTAACGGACTCAAAATCGGAAGTCCGCCACCAGCGTATTGTGGCACGAAGCTTAACCACTTCAAAATAGCAGATACACCCTCAAGATCATCCGACACAGTAAGATGAACGACACCATTAGTTGCCATGATTTTAGGTCCACCAAGTTGCATGTGGGAGCTGTAAACCTCTCGACCGAGAAGCTTATTCAGTGCAGAGAAACCAGTCAGAATAATCGGTTGATCAAGTCTCTGTATGCAGCGCATACCAAGACGAGCAAGATAAGCACCAATGCCAACAGTCCTTCCAGACACAAACGTTACAGTAAACGTTTCGCGGTATGCCTTTGAATATGCGCTGGCAATGGCACCACTTCCTGATAAATTTTCGACTCCTAAACCATCCTCCTTTCCTACTACTGTATCTATTACCCAACGGATTTCTCCACTAGGGAGCTTCACCTCATGCGATATCACAGAAGTCCCAATACGAGCATGATCCTCAGGAGTTAAGTATACATATTGGAAACCACGCTCAGGGTCTGTTTCATCAGACCAACCAACTTTAAAGCAAGATTTCACTTCATCAGCTATACCAATACGAGCCCCAGAATTGGCTGCGAGATAAATAAGAGGTAGTTTCTGTGAGCAAGCAACATCAGTAACTGCCTGGAAGAAAGCATCTTCTCTAGGACCAAATGAACCATTTTTAAAAGTAGCGTCATTTGCTACGACAATGATTGTCCGTCCAGAAGGAAACTCAGGTGTCAACATTTCCATGCGCCAGGCTACCATACCAACATCATTTAGCCCAGGTTGCCGTTCAACTGAAGTAAGAGGAGTACCCCAAGTACAGTTTTTATCAGCAAAAATTAACTCTGTCACTTTAAGTATTACTTTATCATTAGGATTGTTAATTTCAGGATGCTCAGCCCATGAATTGTTCAGAGCTGCCTCAAATGCCTGTAAGAGAGAACTCCTTGAACATATAAGCATAAATCATAAATCTCGAAGTTAAAGGTAGAAGTATACCAGAGGGAAATCATAGCAATAAGTTGTGCTGATTTTCCGGGCTAGTAGACGCTTCTGGTCGAGAACGCCCAAAGGTTTATATTGTGCATTTACAGGCAATCCATGCAAAGGGCCCTGTCCAGAGATGGAACTGTAGACTACTTGATCTTTATTGGAATCCCCAACTTCTCTATAGATCTGAAAGTTGGAACACATATTATTATATTCAAACATCTCGTATACTACATTAAACTAAACTCTAAATTATTATATTTTAAAACGGTTTTTATGGTGTATTTTCATTTTCACAGCATATCATTGCAATGAACATGTAAATTTACTGTCATATAATTCGCAAACCAAACTGTCCTGTAGATCTCACTTACATGCACAATGCAAGTATGACCAGTCACATTTGTGACCAAAACTCTCCAAGCTCCATTAGCATCTCCATTTGATGATATCCAAAGCTTAACTTCCCACTCAAAAACTCCTAAACGATGCATTTTAACACCAACTGATGCATTAACTTCATGTGCCAGATCCTCTAGAATTTTCCCCACCACAGATTCCTCACAGCCAACTGGTAAGTCAACTCTTCTGGAGATGATTTTGAGAACTAAGTTAACATTCAATTTCAAGTGTGAAAACTTTCTGCATGAAAGAACAGCAGAAACGAGAATCAAAATAATATTACCTGTGATACGGCAAAAGATCATCTATTTGTTGCTCTCGCAATATATAGAGGTACAAATGAGCATGGTCAGGTTTGATGGCAGTGTTATGGGCATTGAGTTCCAGCTCCTCCATAACTGACATTAAAGACCTCAAAATACTCCTTGAAGTAAAGGATAGAGTGCCAAAAGACTGAATCACACCCTGATCCAATACAGACAATCCTTCACTTGATATGGGCTGCCTCACAAGTGTTCTGAGAAACATCCTTTGGATAGGACGTGGCTTGTCCGTGACAGTATAGAGGTGCCACTGACGATCTCGAGAAGGAGTGTAGCGTATATTGTTATAATCTTTCAGTTTGTCCTGTTGACAGAAACATCAATTTAGTATAGAATCGAATAAGCTCAATTTTTAACAAATATTCACTCTGGAAGAAAAAAAGCCCTATCTACAGACCAGCTCAAGGTATATGGATAGAGGTGGCTCCAAGTGACGGAGTAGAGGTTTTTCCTCATAGTAGAGTTTCTCTTCCAACCAATGAAAGGAGTGCCTCATAGGACCGCGACCTTCATCCCTCTGTATAATACAGCTGACAACTCCAACCCCAGCATTTCTTAGACTGGAGCTTACTTCTTTCTCCTTCAAAAATTTGGCCAACTTGTTGATTCTTTCTTGAGCCTGATCCTCATCTCCACTGCAGAGAGACACAAATCATGAGGCAAAAGAAGAGAAATCAAACTAAGGATGAGCTGACTGAATATCCAAATATCTGCAAAAGCTAGTATCCAACACGTGACACTCAAATGGATTTAAATCTTTTTTCTGCACTTTTAAATTACACCTCCTTTAGGTTAGTCTTTTGTGTAATCCTACAATATACAATGCCACAGAATGCCTCTTTTCTCATTTAATTCAGCAGTAGATATAAAAGCTAATTTAAAGAAAAAAAAAAAAAAAAAACAGATGTCCAGAGCCACTAATCTGATCATGGAGGAAAGTTACTCTGGGATTACATGGGAGTAAAATTTTAGACATTCTACACTTCTCAAATGTGCGACTTAAATGTTGAAGACAATTTCTTTTGTTCAACAAAATTGTCTATATCACGGTTATAGATAAAAAAGCATGGCATGACAACATGTTGCTATATCCAATGCACAACAGGAAAGATTTAGAAACTAATGGAGTTTTTGTGTGGCACGCCCAAGATATCTAAATTTAACCCAAGAGCTGGAATTTTTAATATTAATATGAAATGGAGACAATGCTGTAGATCTAGTTACCTATCCTGAAGTAAACTCATAGGGTTGTTGATGCCTGCCAATGCAATGTGCATCATGTTACCATTAGAGGCTGTTTGAATAGATTCATTCGAATTTGAAGTAGGCGAAATATGTGTTGCTTCCCTTAGCGCAGCAGTTACCGCTGTGGGCAAAAAATGAAGAGACTTGATGACAACCATTGCTCCCCACTTCCTCACATTCTGCTTTTCAAGTGAAGGTTCAATTGGAATGTCATCCTCAGAACCGTTCATTCTCTCTACATGTTCATCCAAGAATTCCCATGATGCTATAAGTCCAGATCTGTGCCACTGCATCCTGACACTTCCATTTACGAGATAGGGCTGGTGATTCATATCAAGCGTCAGAAAGGAAAGTCCACAGATGGGTAGTTTTAAACATAACTTTCAATATTGTGAGAATTGATACCTGATATAACCTGCGCACATAAGTCTCAACAACCCGTCGCTGAAGTGTATGATCACTGTGATCAAAAAGACCAACAAGTGCATCTTCAACTGCCATAGGAGCATTCACAAGAGCTTCCATTCGTTCATTTATTGCACTTTTTCTCTTAGGAGTATCCATATTCTCACCCTCTTCAGTAAACATTTCCAACTCTGAAAGACTTCTGGCAATACTGGAACGAAGCTCACTTAGTTTTGTCTGCTCTAGCAGTTGACTTGCCTTTAATGCTAACTGAAATAATGCAGTGAGGACCAGAGCATAAAAACCAGAGTCATGGTTGAGCAACTAAAGGAAAAGGACATCTTAAAATTTGTATCAGAACATAGTTGTTTAACATCAAACACAGAACTTCAATTAGAAAAATATGCACGACATAAATAAATGGAATTTCAAACCTCAGAGTAGTTTGTATGATTGAGTGATGAAAAGCGGATTAGTTGATCACGGTAAGCAGCAGGATTAGGATACACTAGTTGTTCCATGAGAGATAATATCAGCTTATTTTTGCTTTTGATGCCCTGAAATTTTAGGATGATTTGTATAATAAGCTTTCGTAACAGAATGACAAATAATAAGAGTAGAATAGGTGCACATGTTAAATTGGTCATACCTGATGCGAAAGTACAATGTCCACAATTTTAAGAAGATCTTTCTTATATTGAAGTCTTAGACGTTCAATAACATCAGCCTGAAATGGAGAAGACACTTCAACAGCCTTTCCAGATAAGAACAGCATTTCCATAGTTTTTTTTTTTTTTACTTTTCTATGGCCTCCTGATGTTCGTCAATTTAGTTTTCAGGAATATATCATGAACGTGCAGAGAGGAACCATAGAAGATTGAAACAAGATTCGCAATATTTTTTATCAAGAGAGTCTACATCAAGAAGCCTTAATGATGTGTTATTTGCAGGAATTAGAAGATATTCAAACAAATTTGGTAGCATAGTTGTTAAAGGCGAAAGGCGCAAAGGCCTTGTTGGAGCCTGAGGCGCGCGCCTGAGGTACAAGATACTTTAAAACATATATACATTCATATATCCAACTCAACACATAATTTTCCAGCTAAATAAAGGAAAAAAAAATAAAATTTTGTCAAATAATAATACTTAATAACTCATAAATAACATAATCACAAATTAAAAACCCGTATACAATGTCATAATGAACTTCACAATTCAAGTTCTCAACACAAATAGACAATCACAAAAAGCAAATAAGCAGAATCCTTAGATTTTAAGAGACACAAATGATTTCCAATGAGATAAAAATCATAATTATCATGGTCTATGGTCCTCCTTATAATCTTCATTTTCTTCTTCACAATCAAATTGATCATTGCATTCATTAAATTCTTACTCTTAAAACAAAAAATTCCAAAATTAGGAAATGTACCCAAGGCGCGCCTTTTTCATAAAAAAAGGCGCAAAAGGCGCACAAAGGCGAGGGTTTTTTGAACATCAACCGAAACCCCAAAAAACCAAGAAACCCAGGCGATCAGGGCTGCGCCTTGCCTAAGGCGCGCCGCCTTTAACAACTATGTTTGGTAGGTATTTAATTTTGGTCCCAAAATCCAGGAAGATAATAGACATCCTTGTTTGGTGTTTCTGAGCTAATGAGCATGAAGAATATAACTTCAATTACAATTATCACAACTTTTTATGTATCATTTAAATGTTTTACCTGTATATTGTCACTAAATAATTCTTCAACAGATAAGTAGTCTTCAAAAAGGCCCCGAACAATAATGCGAGCATGGCCTTCTCTGCCTCGTTCATAGGACTTGACAAGACTCATAAGAGGCTCAACCAACCGTTCCTGGGCCACTTTTTCTTTCCCAGGACAGGAGTTTAAATGTACCTGAAGAGATCAGTATATTGTTTAATATAAAATAATAGAAAAAATAAAGGATTGGCAGACAAATACAGTAAGACAGAACAAATGACTAACCTCAAGAATACCATGTAAAATTTTCGCAGGGAAGTCAACATTTTGCACATTGGCAATTCCCTCAAACTCCTTGTATCTTGTTTCCAACTAAGTTCAAAAATAATAAAAGAAACCACGTCACATTAGAGCAGAAAACTAGTATTTGTTTGGTATTTGCTACTGCACAAGTACAACCTCATATCTAAGGTCTTTAGGCAGTCTGTTCGCTAGCACACCGAAGCACTCTTGCCACTGAAGGTAAGGAAGCTCGGGATTGTCCAAGCAACTGAGTAAATTCTGAACCACCTGGAGAGGATAATACAGTCCATCCAGTGAGAGATTCATATTTATAAATTCAAGAAGTATAGCCACTTTATGTATGCATGTTTAAGAATCAAGCAGTATTGACATTAAATATATGCATGCTCAAGAATATAATTATATAGCCAAAGAAGTTTACTTCATCAATTTTATGCTCGTAACCAGCAAGAATCATTCGAGCTGCATTCAAACTAGCAGCACACCTTTGATGAACTTTTCCAGATATGGCTGTTGGTGGTCCAAGAACAGGAAAACTACCATGGAAGGGCTCTGCTTTCCTTACAGCTGAAGGGTCATCTAAATCCAGTCTTGCAATAAGTTCACCAGCCTATGAAATAGTTGCTTTAAGTTGCTTATTGGAACTGAAAAAAGAGATAACAGAATATAATTTACGCTAGATTACCTGCATTGCTTGACCTTCAGACATGCCAAAATGGATTTTTCCGGAAGCAGGTGAAAGAAGAGGCATGCACATCTTCATAACCTCTACTTCTGCATAAGGTGTGTCCGCATCAACATGGCTTCCATCTAGAACCAGATACCGAAGTAACTTACACGGTGTCTCCGCTACTAACTTGGACGGATCATGATCATTCTGTGCAAGTAGTGAACCAATTAAATCCATGTCAATACTAAATACCATGGTACTTATTTGATATATTGATGAGTGGGAAGTAAATGCACCTGAAGTAAACAAGTCCTTCCATCAATGAGAAGACGTGTTCCAGCAGCTTCTTCTTCTGCATATATGACATGACTGTTTCCATCCAGCTGCAACAATTACGTAACCAATCTCTACTATTATAAGTGTTAAACATAGTAAATAGATGGAATGAGGTAGATTAGTAATCAGTAATAAGTAGACAAAAAAGTATACTGATTTTACATGGGTGGATTGATTAAAAATAATAGAGACTTGCCTGCATTAATAGACCACCATCACGCAGAGTGTGTATCTCTGCTTCAACCTCTGAGTCATTCATCGTCAGTCTGTAGCTTCCAGGACCTCCTCTTACCATATTAATCTAAATAAGACAAATAATTTTTAATCTAAAGATATACTCATGTACCTCTATTTAACTTTTTCTCATTATTTAAAAAAATACAAAATGTTAGCTTATTCCAGCTGTACAGCGGAGGTAGGTAGACATATTTTCACTCAGTTTTGCAGTTCAAATACTCATACTTAACTGTATATTTGCTCCCTTCGATATTCAGTGAAACTTGAGAATAGACCAGTGAAATATGCTGCAAATGGGAGTATGTCAATAAATTGACTAACAACAGAAAACAAGTAGTAACCCTAAATAACACGTAACATAAAGTACCTTCGGGGGTATCTGTCCTTTTTCAAGATAACCAACATATTCTGAAACTGTGTCCGCACTACGAGCAGAAGCTTTCTGATTTGACAATATGGAGAAATTTTATTAGTATGGTGATTAGAATCATATGTCCTTAGAATGAGTGTATATTGATTATAAAGAAATTTTTCTTGAGCATTAAATTAAGAGTATACTTACATATAGAGCTCCAGCAACCACAGAAAGATACCAAGGGGGCCTTTCAGCTCTGACCCTCATCGCAATTCTACTGTCTAGCCATCCAGTATGAATTTTGTTTTCCTTGTAGTCTATAGCCTACAGAGAAGTAAAAAATAAATAAACTCTATCCACTGAAAACTATTTACGAAAGAGGCTAATGAGATATCACATCAAAGATTCTCACATTTAAAAGATCAATAGAATAATCGACATTTGTATGAATTTCTCCTCTGATTTGGATTTCTTTGAGCCCAAGAGCCATATTTGCGATGGCTAGGCCTCGGGACTCTCCAAAAGCAAATACATGACCTGAAGTGAGAAAAAATATTAAGGATTTCTCAAGCTGCAATCTATATCACAACTTTGATAAACAAATTTCATGTGAGACACTAATAAGCATTCATAGATCACATACAAAGTACTCACTCCGTCCCAATTTGACGAGTCAATTGGGACGGAGGGAGTACTATTTTGGGGATGGTTGACCCTTGACACAGTTCTCGCCAATAGTATGCATCTCTTGTTAGTTAATTTACTGCTCTGTATTTTAATTTGATTCTCTTAACTGAATTCATGGGTAACTACAGAATAGACTTAGTAGTAACTACTACACATCAGAGATGTCAGCATTTAATAAGACAGCCTTACAACAATTTTTTAAAAAATAGAGGATAGAATGCAAACATATGAACGTAATAAAGGTTATAAAGGTTATATCTCAAAGAAGAACTCATATGCTCTTAGGCCCTTTGTGCATATATCAGAATTCAGAACTCAAACTTTTAAGGTGCCCAAGAAGACCTAGATAGAGTATTTCTAGCTAGCTTAAAACAGCAATTTATTATTTGACAGATAATACACAAAACATGAACATCATTTATGAAATCAAGATGAAAAGGGAATTACTCTATGAAAAGAAAATAATTGCTGAACTTTATAGTGCCCTAAGTTTTGACAAAAGCATCCAAATTAGTAAGTCACATGTACAATCATGTGCCTGATTACACATCAAAACTTACCAAATTGGGAATCTGAGAACTCATGAATACCGCCTCCAGACTGTCATCATTAAGATGTTAATCCAAATGAGGTTTAGATCTTTAAGTTCTTTGGGAAGTAAATCATTGAACTGTACCTTGACAGAAAAGTAGGCCCACACATTTGGCTTACTTTTGAAACTCAGCTCCTGTATGGAGATGATTGAATCAATAAATAATCTCTACAACACAATTAAAAAAACAGTCATTTTCAGTCAGAAATTTTGACCTGTACTCTTCCACCTGTTGGCTTAAAACCATCATCAGGGTCTTCACTTGTCACACGAACCGCCACACAGTGACCTTTGGGCCTTGTTGACTCTGCCTTATCAAAATCAAATGGAGTTGCAGCAACAGATGTTTTCCTCCAAGCATCATATCCTCCACCATGCTCCATTCCATAGAATCTCCGTATCTCTGATATTAGTCAGCACAGAAATAAATGAATGAATGAATAATTAAATAAATAAATAATTAAAAGATCAACAAATATAGCACAAAATTTTCTGATTATATAAATTCTTAACAGACCTGGAATTTGCCACAGTGGGATACTCATCCCAACTGCCACTTGTGCCGCAGGAAGATTTATCTCAGCTATCCACTCTGTGACAGGGTGCTCAACCTATGTCATCATAAGAAGATAAAAGGAATTCCTCAGAGCAGACTCCAGTAACAAGTAAGAAATATAAATTCTTAATTTATAGAAGCATATTTTGAATAATATTGGCCTTGTAACTTTTACGACTATGAACTATTATTTCTTTATGTGTGGATAATCCAAAATTAATCATGGGATGATAAACAAAGCTTGATAAGTATCAGATGAGTCCTTGTTGATGTTAAATAGAAGAATAAAAACCTGAAGCCTTGGATTTAACTCCAAAAAGTAATATTCTCCTGTTTCCATACTGTATAAATACTCAACAGTTGCAGCTCCAACATAATTTACACTCTTTGCCAACCTTCTAGCAGACTGCTCAAGTTTCTTTATTGTTTCAAGGGGAGCAACTGTAATTGGGCCCTCTTCAATAATCTAACTTAGCATAACCATACAAAAAATGATAGCAAAAAGGTCAGCATAGAGAAAAAAATCCAAATCGATTCTTAATAAGAATGATGCCTACTGGATGTGTACAATAATAACATATGGACAAGGAAAAACTATGAGTATGTTTATGCTTGTGTAGTGTGGTGTCAACCAAAGACAAGCAGGGTAGAAGCTAACCTTCTGATGTCTTCTTTGAACACTACAATCACGGCTATGCAAAGCTGCAACATTTCCATATTCATCACAAAGGAGCTGAACTTCAAGATGCCGGCTCTGATGAACAAAATGATATTGGAATTAGAACAGGATCTCAGTTCTTCAGTCATTAGATTTCATGAAAATATAATGTCCCTTACCTGCGAAGCAACCTTCATTATGAATATCGGGGAGCCAGGAACTTCACCCTGAACTTGCTTGAACAAAGCCCTGACGTCATCATCATTGTGGACCTGAAAACTCCAATGAGATATTTTTTAATCTCCAGTAGAAGGCAAGCACCAAATTTGTTAAAATTGGAAATCAAGTTTGCTGTTTTAGTACCTACTTAAAGAGGACAGGTTCAACATAAAGCACAAAAGTTATATAAAAAAGAGGTCACACCAGAAGTAAGGTGAGAATCACACCTTTCTAATGCCTTTTCCACCTCCACCCCAAGATGCCTTGATCATTGCAGGGTAACCCACAACTTGACAGCTAGCAATGGCTTCTTCTGTTGAATAAACACATGCTTCACGATAAATTTCATCTGGAATAGTGACCAATGAGCTCTCCGGAGGAATTTTCACCTAAAATGGGTAATATATTAGACAAGGAACCTTAAGGACAGCAAAAAGCATCAGCTTCATAACCAGATACACATTACATGAGAGCCACTCCATTGAAGAGTTGGCACTTCTGCAGCTTGGGCAATCAAAGATGACCCAATCTTATCTCCCAATGCAGCCATGGATGCAGCTGGTGGCCCAAGAAATATAATGCCTTTTGCTCCTAAAGCATCAGGTAGTTCTGGATTTTCAGATGCATGACCCCAACCAGGCCAAACAGCATCAACACGTGTTATCTCTGCCATCTGGACAACATGAATATACTATATATCATTTCTCAGCTCAACCCACCAATAAATACAATATCTTAAAATTAACTCATTCTCCTACTCGCCTCGCCTCGCCTCTATATCTTCCACTGTGTTTGTGAGTTCTACTGCAAATACAAATGCATCGCCCCCAGATTTTATTACCTATAATTCCTTAGTACTAACACATTGCTCAAATATCAACCATTAGCCACGTTCACATAAACTTTGTGTTGTTTATAATATTCCTCTATATCCATTCCCCAGCACTGCTTGTGAAATATAGTAATGCATCATACTTTCAAGAAACATAATATGAAAAAATAACAATAAAGTAATGGCAATTTAGTAACCTCTACAATTCGTTGCACATTAGCATAGTTGTTATTGTTAGATCCACCAGGAACTTCTACAAATTGATCAGCTATCCTGATATGTTCTGCGTTGATTCTCATGTCTTCTGGAGTAGCCATTGCCACCAGCAAAATTGCCTTATCCGTACCAAATGTTTCATTAGCCCATGTTCTGATACTACGTATAAACTTTACAGCTGCCATTCCATTGTTAGCTATCAATATACTATGAATTGGCCTTTTTCCACCAAGGGCACGACAGAATTCATCCACCTCCGATATCATACTAGGAGACCTTGATGGAACAGCTCCATTTTTGTACCCATTAACAGGGCTGATGCTGAGTGTTGACGTCCTCCGCTGGGCTTCTGACATCTTATTATTACTGGGGGAAAAACAAAAAGAAAAGAAACTGAAACTTTCAGAACACAGAAATCTAGTATCATTATTTTCAAAAATCTGTCTCAGTTGGAGTGAAACGCAAGTAACAAGTGGCTCAATGAATGCATCCACCACAAATACTGGGTCCTGTAAACCCCCTCCCCCCCCCCCCCCCCCACCCCCCAAAAAAAATAAAAAAAAATAAAACTCCAGCTTCTACCAATGCAATGAGCATCATAATACATATCAACATTGACCGCACAATTCACAGTGTGTGCCAAAAGAATTATTTAATACCCGATTAAGCGACACAGGCTAAGCTAAAAATAAATAAAACAAATATCCATAAGAGAACAACCAGAGTAACGATCAAAATACTTCAAACAGCGATCAGCAGCAGATATACAGAGAAAACCAATTGACTTCCTTCAAATATAAGAAAGAAGCTCAATCAACTTGAGAATTTTCAGAAACGCAGCCTTTAAGTTCTAAAGTCCCACTCAGACCATTTTCAGTTGAATTGCGTCAAAACTCAAACAAAAGCAGAACCAAATTAAGGTACAGAGTTTCAGCAGAAACCCCCTTTCTAAAATCAACCGAACAAACAGGAAAAGGAAGAACAACAGAATAAAAATAACAGAGCTGCACCTTCTCTCAATAAGCCCAGCAAGGAGGAAAAGCTGAAAAACTCTCTCTCTCTCTTCTCTCTCACTCCGGCTGCTGTTCAATTGGCTCTATTCAATTCAAGCATGATACAATCTGAAGGAAGAGAATTGAATGGAGTTGGAATCTGAGTGATGTTTTGGCAGAGTGATTATTGTTGGAAGAAGAGTAGATGGTGAACATTAAATTGAATTTGTAGTTTGGGGTTTGGTTTGGAATGGTTGGGGGTCAAATAATAAATAGGATCATAATGAGGGGCCTCTGGATTAAATTCGGCACGTGGTACTGTAGAAATTGTGTTCACAACCCCGCCCCACCCCCCCCCCCCCCCCCCCCCCCCCCCCCACACACACACACATCTACTTAGCCTGTTGGTTTCAACAATAACACCTATGTTCGGTTAGGTTACTAATGCAACTAAATTTATTTGTTTCAATTTCAATTTGTATGAAATTTTAGAATGAATGTCGCGACGTCACCTGCACAAATTACGTGGCGTGGCCACCTATATAATTCCAAATTTTTATTTTTAACCGGCACTTTTAAATTAATAATGTTAATAATATTTTAATATTCTATGTAGTATGTTAAAATAAAATGAATAATTGTATTAGTATTTCGTGTGTTTCATGAAAATATAAAAAAAAAATTATCAGTAAAGAAAAAGATATTATAAGAAATTGAAGTACAAGTGGATACTTCAAAGAGTCTAAATAATGATAAAATTTCACAATCAAACATATCATAGAGATGGGTTTAGATTTCAATCTATAAAAGGCAAATTACTCCTACTACTAACCATGATCAAACTTTTACCTTAGTTTTTATGAACAGTTTGGAAGCATTAAATTCTTTTCCTTGGAAGACAAATTCGTTTCTCCCCTTCCATTGTCCAAATGAGGGCGTTGGATGTCCTGTTACACGCGTTAGATGAGTGATACGTGTGCGGAGAGAAAAATCTCAATATTTTCCCTCAGGGTTAATTGTTAGGGTATAAATTAGTCTATCCTACGTGTCAATCATCCAACGATTTGTAACAGGAGATGTAACACCAAATGTAACAGAAGATCCGAGCCGCCAAATGAGAGCCGCCCAAATTGTTTTAGAAATTTTGGAATTCTTATGATCCCCCCATCAAGTTGCTATGTTGCAATAAATGTCGAGCTAGATCAATGTGAGGTACCATAATCATCTTTGTCTAGTCACAGTAATGGTTCCACATTCTCTGCACTACTTTGCAACTAAAAGAACATGTGGTACATTTTCACCCTCCTCCCTACATAGTTCACATAATGGATTCACGTTTACCTGTAAAGCACCACTTCGTTGGAGGTTTGATTTTGTTGGAAGCCTCTGCTTAAAAGCCTTCCAAACAATTGATTTTACTCAGTTTGGTGCATAACATTTCCACAAGCTCCTGCAAGCCTTTGATTCAAAGTAAGTCTCTCCAGTGTCTACAGTTTTCACAACATTCTTGTAGGCTAAGCTCATCGAATACACACCATTGGTAGCGTGTATCCATCTCCAAGTATTTTCGCCATCATTTTCCAAATGGTACCTGTTTAAAAGAGATATAAGATCATTAAAAGAATTTCTATTTCCCTCCCTCAATTCCCTTTTTCAAATAAACGACCAATTCCATCCCTCCATTCCCAAAAATTGCTTTGTGTGGATGATCATATACTAAAATGAGAAACATAACCAAATGAAAAATCCAAAATTTTATAATATGTAACTATTATGACAGACTAATGTGGTATATTTTTTTCAGAGTTGTTATAATTGTTCTTATATTATCATTATCAAATTCATAAAATATTATTCCCTCGTCCCACACAATCATTCATATTTTTTCTCTTTTATTTGTCTCATAAAACTCTTTTCAACTTTAAAAAGAAAACAACACTTTATTTAATAATATAAAAAATTACTTTAATTTTAAATTTGTCAATGTTTCCTTATACTCATAATATTGCTTTACACTTTTATTATATTAAAATACATTCAAAAGTTAATAAAATATGTAAAAGAAAAAAAACAACATGGAACAACAAATATGAAGGGCGGTATGAAACGGATAGAGTATTTTTTTAAATATATATACTCACTCCATTCTCTTGATACGTATTCATTTTGTTATTTTAATTCGTCACTATACAAAGTATTCATTCTCTTCTTATAACACATTAAAATATTATATTTCTCAATTCATTATCCATTAAATTATATATATATATATATATATATATATATATATATATATATATATATATATATTCTCTCCATTCTCTTGATACGTATTCATGTGGGGCCTTTCTACTTTTTTTACTATAAGTAGAAAATGGAAACATTAGTATAAAACATTCAATATAGTAAAATAGAGAGCTTTTAGTGGGATGGGGGAGTAAATGAATTTGTCCCTTTTTAATTCATTACACGTCAAATTATTATATTTCTTACATCACATGAAAAAAATAATATAGGAGTAATAAATAAATTTATGCCTATTAGGAGGGACTATATAATTATCAGTGAACTAGATAAAGTACATGAGCTTTGTCCCTCTTTATCTTTTTTGTAGTTGACTCCCTCCCCATTAGAAACTTAGTCAAATCTGAAATTGTTATAAAAATGTCCAAAAATATATTTGCAAAATATAATAACAATACCGGAGTGCACAAAATTAATGGGCATATTTGACGTTTTCACAGTAATTAATTAGCAATAATAATATGTATGTAGCATCTATATAGAATTTTGTGCACCTATTAAAATTGCTTCAAAATATTTTCCGATTGTGCCTTCAACTAAAATGTAATCTAACAGTCTCCTCATTAAAAATCCCAACCTCCATTGCCACGTGCCCAACCCAAACTTCTTTTACAAAACAAAAAATCTAGCATAAAACTTTATTTTCATCACATAAATATTTGTGAATATCATTTGTTTTAATTTTATTTTCTATCACATTATAAATATTTGCACACACTATTTCAACGGGTTTAAATTTACACAATAAAATTGATCCTATTTTGATTTATTAGGCATGGTATTTTCTACTGATCTTAAATTTATACTCCCCTAGATCTATTAATTTTAGAATTGATATTTTTCTTTTTAAGTATAAATTTTATTACATCATACATGTATTAATTATTTAACAATTTTTAATAGAAGATGGAATATCAAAATGTAACAAAAGATCTGAACTCACTATTACATAATCAATTGAATAGGGATAGTAGAAAGACCTTTTAATTTCCAATTGAATTGGCAACTACATGGTAAATGTTTGAATCTTATATTTAATATGGATTTGAGTGTTCCTCCACTGATTTCCAAGTAAGGGACATGACCCTAATAGTAAAGTGCACCATTTATCATAACTCTCTAACATAACTACTCACTAAATATAAATAATATCATGCTCCCAATGCATAATTCAAGTGGTAGAAGGTGGGTGAAAAAGTCTACCAACTGGTAGAGCTGTTATGAAAGACGAGCGCGTTCGAAAGCTCAGCTCGGCTTGACTCGGCTCGACTCGTTTCTATTCGAGCTCGAGTTCGAGCTCGTTTATATACTCGTTTAGTTAACGAATCGAGCCGAGCCGAGCTCGACTCGATAAGGCTCGAAAACTCAACCTTTTTACTTAACGAGCCAAGCTCGAGCTCGCTCGAGTATTTTTTGAGTCGAGCCGAACTCGTATATAAAAATAAATACGATAATAAATAAAAATGCATATACGTTGTTATCAAATTTTCTGTTTGTTTTTTTAAAAGAAAATTAAATTAAAAATATATATACAATTATTAAAAAATATATATACACTATTAATTAAAAATATGACTATTAAATAAAAATATGGATTCACATATAAACTTAAATACACAATATATCTACTTTTATATTTTTTTTGTGTAGCGTTTGATCGGTCACTATTCATTTAATTTGTCCATTAATAAAAGGGAGACTATTGAGGTAGCTGTTGCGGGTGTTGACTAAGTTTGGTGGTGTAGCCCAACAACCTTCTTAATTTATTCCTCTATTACTTCATTTAGGTAAAGGAGAAGATCATAGTCAACTTTTATTTTATTTTTATTGGCCAGTTTCACATTAATAAATAAACAAATTCATGCAAATCTTGGATATTCTGTTAAAAAAAAAAACTTATAACCCACTTTTTTAAAGCCATATTTTCAACTACGTTCACATTTATGCACTAAAATTATTTGAATGTAAAGTTGAAAGGGTAATTAATGGAGTAATAGATTATTACGGAGTATTTTTTTAGATTCTAACATGAGTAGCTGTTTAGAAATTTATTTTATTTTTTCATCTATATATTTTCCTAATTTTTTATTAACTCATTTATGGTTAAGATTCAAAGCTTTGTCCTTAAAAGTTTAGAGATGTCTAAATAGGTGGCAACTTTTATTAAAAAGTTGAAAAGAAAATAAAAGAGTAGTATACAATAAAAAAAAATAGCGCTCAAGACCAAAAAATGATGTGAAAGAAGTTAAGACCCCAAAAGACAAAAACTTATATGGCACGAGGCACTGTCTTTAAAATTTAGTGTTAAATAGTATATCTTCTATTATAAAAATGTGTACTCTTTATTTTTTGAAAAAAATAAAAATATTAATAAAAAATGTATACCCTTTAAAACAAAATGATGTACCCTTATTAATTAAAGTGTATACCATTTATAACTAAATAATATACTCTTACCCATAATATTAAATTCTAAAGGCGCACGGTGTGGCCCAGAGCAACGCAAGACCAACTCACCCAAAAATGATCTCTAAATATGTCCATTCAAGAGCTAAGGTTCAAGAAAGCTTAGATATCTCCAAAAACTCACTAAACTAAAAAAAAAATAGTTACATTATAAAGAATAATCAATTATGATATTGCTCAAACAATTTTTTTTATTTTTTATTTTTACGATTCATTCTATTATAAGACGTAAACCGAGACAAGTCGACTCATTATTAAAATATATTTATTATATATGTAAAATATGTTTATTGGTACTACAAGAAAAAATACCTATTACAACACATTTTTTCATAAAACTTTAAAATTAATATGTTAATAAGTATTATATTGACACATTATATTTTTAGGGATATTAATATATGTTTTATAAAGATACTTAATAAAATAGTACATCGATATTTATCCTATTACCATACTTAATTAAAAAGTCACACTAATCTATTTCTACATCCTTTTTTACACACTATAAAATCAATGTCCTTATATGTACTAAATTGTAGATACACTTTATAATACATACATGTATTAATATATAGGGTTTATTAATTATAGGTACGTTTATTTACAACCTAATTATTAATAAATACATTAATCTAATATATTACTGTGGGATACATAACTATTTTTTTCTCCCAACATTACCCTTGTTCACAACGGTTAATATTCAACGTTTATACAGAACAATAATTTCGTTGAACACTAATATACACATCAAAACTAATATTCAATGTTTAATATTAGTGTACACTAATGTACACTAATATCCAACGTTTAATATTCAACTTTTATACAGAACTAACCTTTCTTTTGTCAATGTACACCTATGTACACTATTATTATACTTATCACTCGAGATTTTAGGAGAGGGAATTTAGGAAAAATCATTTTTCTAATTATCTCTGCGGTCACTTTCTTTTATTACTCTCTCTAAATGCACTCCGATGTACAAATTTTTAAAGAAATAATTTAGGAGAGGAAATTTAGGAAAAAATCATTTTCCTAATTCTCTTTGCGGTAACTTTCTTTTATTCCTCTCTATAAATGCACGCTGATGTACAGATTTTGAAAGAAATAATTTAGGAGAGGGAATTTAGGAAAAAATCAATTTCCTAATTCTCTCTACGATCACTTTCTTTTATTCCTCTCGCACGCTGATTTACAGATTTTGAAAGAAATAATTTAGGAAAAAATATTTTTCTTAATTATCTCCAAGGTTTAAAATATCCCGAAATATCCACGATATATCCATTTTTGGAGAGCATCGATATCGATATTAGGGAAAAGATATTTCTTTTATGATATTGAGGATATATCGAAAAATATCGGTGGAAATATCGATATCGATTTGCCACAATTCAAATTTTTCTGGATGTCGAGATATATCAAGGAAATATCGATAAAATATTAATGAAATATCGAAAATATCAAAAAATTATCCATGATTTTAAGAAATTTTAATGACTTTTTTATGTTACTTTTATCAACTAAATACATTTTTTGTCATTAATTTGTACAGTTTTAAAAAAATAAAAAATGGAGCAATACTTTCGTGAAACAATCTCATAGTAGTGAGACTGTTTTACGTTTTTTTTAATTAACTATCTTTTTTATATTAAAATAGTTATCACATTTCATTAAAAATATTATAATTATTAACTAGTAAATATGAAGGGTTCACGTAAACAGTATACTCTGATAAAAAATACAATTATTTTGGCACAATTGGACATGATAGAACGATATACTACTAACACATTCAGAACAAGGTTTAAAAATTTATCTAATTCGATTAGGTGGTACTCATATTGTTTAGATCATGACAATTTGACAAGTTTTATATTTGAACCTCATAAATCATCATTTTGATATTAGTTATTATGTGTTAAACAATTAATAATAATTATTGTATGATTTCAGTCTATTTAAATATGTTGTTATTGATTACTTATCATATATTTTAAGTTTTATTTTGATTATAAATTGTATTTATATATTAAAATTAGTTATAGAAAATTGCAAAATTGAATAATCAATTTTCTTCTTTTTTCTCACAAATTTCCATAATTTTTAAAATTTTTATCGATATCGATATTCGATATATTCATCGATATATCCGTAAATTTGAGGTATCGATATTTTTACCAATATCGATATTTTAAACCTTGATTATCTCTACAGTCTCTTTCTTTATTCCTCTCTCTAAATGCACGTTGATGTACAGATTTTGAAAGAAATAATTTAGGAAAAAATCATTTTACTAATTTTTTCTGCGATCACTTTATATTATTTCTCTCTCTAGATGCACGCCAATGTACATATTTGTCTTCGTTCTTCTAATTGTGACTTCATTCTTCATTTTGTGACAAGTTTCCGATTAATTAATCAAAGTTCAGATTGATTAAGCACATTGTGCACACGTGTGTACAAATTAAGATTGTATTCAATGACTCTATCTTCGATAATTATTTTTCTCACCTAAATGTACGCTGATGTATATTCATATAAATAGTCTTTTTTTTCTCCCCAAAAATTATTTATCTCAAATGAGTGCACAGTGATGTATATACATATAAATACTTAATCGTATTTTTTTTTAACTTGCTTCACACGATGCACACTGATGTTCAATAAGTATAGGTAATATGGAAAAAACACAATTAAATTTTGTATCTATTCGTAGTTTTCTATAGCGAATGTATGAATTAGTAATATCAAATACGTTTTGTACCTAATATTTATTGACCCTAATATATACTCTATTACCACACATATCTATTAAAGATTACAAATAATTAAAAATAATTTTTATAGCTGTTAAATTATTAATATTAAAAAAATCAAATACATAATAAATAATTAAATTAATTAAGTAAATAAAATTTATTTTTATTTTAATAATAACTTTTTTTACATTAAAAATGTAAGACAGTAATATTGTTTAAAAAATTATTAATAAAAATTACTTCATTAAGACTGATTAATTTTAGAATAATTATAACTTATATTTATATTTTTATGAATTTAATAAAAATATTAAATTTACTTTATAATTTAATTAATAATTTTTATTATATTTATTAAATTAATAATATAAAATTTTAATAAGAAGTGCATATCGGTTTATATTTTATTTAACATTGTTTTATAATTATAACATTTAAATGTGTGTTCATAATTAAGTTACTTTTCTTCACACTTTTAAGTATTTCTTCACACTTTAAAGTGTGATGTAATAGGGTACTATCTATCCCAATGTCAGAATGGAGTATTACACTAATGTGGATATAGGTAAAATGTACATATTATCTGATGAATGATATTTTCACCTAGATTTTAGTATCTTTTTATATGTGTTTTCGTATTAGTTTATCCGTATTTATGTGTATTTTGGTTGTGTTTGTGTTTTTATGGAAATATGTGAGAATGAGTTTAAACATATAATTTTCAGGTAAAAATAGATCCTAGACGCGAAAAGAAAGACATAGGAAAAAACGAATCTTAATTCAGAGTTGAAACGAGGGAGAACGAGCCAAAATAAAAGAAGAAAAATAGGGGCATGCACCTACACGGCTGTGCACGCACACGAGCCGTGTAGGTGCAAAATCAGAAAAAAAATAAAAATCTTCTAGAAGCTTCCCAAGGGGTATAAATACTCAATACTTCAATATTTGATGAGATTTGGCGTGGGTTTGAGGTTGCACACACACATCACACACCATTTCCTCCATTTTACACCATCATCTTCATCCATTCTTCATCCATACCATCTACCTTCATCCATCCATCAAAATCACCATCCATTTGAGGAAAAGAAGCAAGGAAGAGAGGAGAATTGCAAAGGGAAGAAGGAGATCACCATTGGAGCCATCAAAGGGAGTTTTCATCTACACTTTGTATTGAAACCTTATTGTTTATCATGTTTTGTAATGATTTTAATGTCTGTGTTGATTTCCTTTTTAATATGGTAGACTAATCTCCCTTTTGAGATTAGCAACATGATAGTTGTTGGATAATTTTGGGATTTGTGTATTAAAATTCATATGTTGATTGGGTTAATTGATTTTCAATCATTGATGCTTTAGATCTTAATGTTTATAATGATTTGTGTGGTTTGTTGTTTTAAACATATGATTAGATTGAGATGTCAATTGCATATTTAGGATAATTAATTGAATCACTTTGTCATACACCTCATGTGCATTATAGATCTTAAAGAGATAGAGATGTCCTTTAGGATTTAGAACCCTTTGATAGGACATCCGATTTGTTTGATCGAGAGGTTGATTAATCGTGTGAAGGGACTCTCATTTCAAGCTTAGTACCTAGTTGAAATTGTTTGAGTGAGAACCAATCCATTGACCTAATTGAGATTCATATCTTATCCATTTCGAGAGGGAGTTTAGGTGAACTTAATGTTGGCCCTTAGTCTTACACCCATGATTCATATCTCACTTTTGCTTAAATTGATAACAAACCACTTTCATTTTATCTTTGTTTGATTGATCATTATTTACTTGTTTATTTTGATCATTTTAATTTACTTGTTAATCAATCAACCCTTTAATGATTCGTCTCTATAAAATTACAAGAAACGTGAGATCGCTTATGCACTTATACCTACCTCCCTGTGGTTCGATAAATTGTTGAATTGGTCATTCCAACTACAAAATGGCTAATCATTACCTTATGCAATTTATTTTGTAGTATGGTAGTTTAAGTATGTTTGTGGATAATTATATTATAACACTCTATAATCATATACTTTAATGCATGACTCATCATAATTTAAGAAAACATAATTGAGTTAGTCTCTTGTAAACTGAGTTTATATTATAAACCTTTGTACCCTTAATTTAAATACCCTAGCAAACATATGTATATAGGATTGGGAGGGTGGACAACAGGGTATACACTGTGAAACCGATTTATACAAATGTTTGTGAATATACTTTAACAACCAATAAGCATATTTTATATATATACTCCCTTCGTTCCATAATAAATTTCACCGTTACTGTACACACAGAGTTTAAGAAAAGTTACTTTTTGATCAATTTTATTGACTTTTGGAGGGTAATATAGGTGATAAAATAAATTATAAAGTATGTTATGTATGTTAGGTAATAATGGTAAATGAAAGTTTAATGTGGGACGGATGAAAATGAAAAGTGTGAAGCTTATTGTGGGACGAAGAGAGTATAACAATCATACTCTTGTGAAAGTGTTTATGTGGGACAGATTGTGAAAAGTGTATGTTTTTTAAATAGGTAGTGCGTTTTTTTTAAAGTATAATCTTAGAGACGTTATAATATGATTTATTGTAAGCATATGTATCAATTTAATAATTATACTTTACCACTCTTCTTACAAGAAAATATAATGTAAATATAATATGGAGTATATTTTAATAATAAATTGATTCGTGTCACATGTATCCTGAGATATCTATCTCAAGACATTTAGCTACATCTGGGGGTATAAATGTACCGATTGAATTTGATGTAATATCTTATTTATTTAATTTACATATTTCGATTCACATTTTAAATATCATCCATGAATACTTATATTTTTAAAATCCGAATAAATCATACTCCATTTTTATATTTCTGGATTCGTATAAAATATTAAAATTTATTAACATTTGGCCTCTATTATAAAACAAATCAAGTTTTGAGTAGCCTATTTATAAGAATGTATAAAGTTTTTAACTATTACTTATTACTGAAAATTAAAAAAGCAATACAAAGAAATAGATGAAATAATATTAAGCAATTAGAGTGCTTAGATGTCAAATAAATAAAATAAAAAGAAATCGTTTCAACAGATCAACTTATTATAAGAGTGACATCTTGTGTTATTATAAGAATCGAATTTCTCCATCCATAATTAAAGACCAATAATAAATAAATAAAATAAAAAGAGGTTGCATGGGTGTGCTGTGTGCAGTTATGGTTGGAAGTTAGGTACACCGTACATCCATCCATGCACTCCTCACCTATTGCATAATCTTCCAATAATAGTATTTGGTTTAATTAATCTTTCAGCTGCAATATTATATATATACTCCTCTATATATATATTCTCAATAACGGTTTATATTCTACAATATTAATCATCTAGAGTTATATTTCCCCTCATAGAAAGAAGACTTATCCATACCCCACACATAGTATTATAATGATTCTGTATATTCCCTCCGTCCCACACTTATTTTTACATTTTTCGTTCATCCCACATTTATCTTCACCACCTAAAAAAGGAAACTTCATATGAACCAACAACAATACCCCTTAAAAGTCAATAAAGTTGGTCAAAAAACAATTTTTCTTAAACTACATATCTACAGTATCGGCGCAGATGAGTATGAGACGGAGAGAGTATAAAATAATAATATTATTTAATTTACATGTAAAAATAAACCTAAATCTTCTTTAGAACCAAGGGAGTATATAATTTTCCTGAACTAAAATTGTCTTGATAATTTTTATTTTTATTTTTTAAATTAAAACAAAGATTCAAAGGGGACAAGATTGACAGTCTTGTGTCTTGTATGAAACCGGATTATATAATTAGGGTTAATTTAATGTTTAACTCTTATAATTTTGAATATTTAAAGGTATTATTATCTTTAAATTTTTAAAGAGAAATGATTTACTATTTTAGCATACTCACTCATCAAAATAAATGCATGATCAAAAGAAAATATTAGAAATAGGTATGAGATGAACATACAAAATAAGCAAATCAAATTTATCTCCAAGATTAATCAATTTCCAATTAGAAAACAAAATAAAAGATGGTAAACATCTATAATCCTATGCTGAATGACTATTAATTCACAAATAATTAAGTCCAATAAGTCTATTAAAATAGAGTAGATTAGCAATTTAAAGGAAATATTCGAAAATAAATTATATTCACGTTGTATCCAGTTATTTATGACATCATAGGTGATATATATATGATGGTAGTTTATAAACCCTCTCATTGTCGACTCCTCCCCAATTAACACTTTCTTGTTTTGGCAAATATGTATGATAGATTCGTATAAAATTAACTAATCTCACATTTATTTATTTATTTATTCTAACATCACATAATTGAAAATTATTGAAGTTATATATTCACGTTTTAAATATAGATACGAGTTTATATTTAAGTAGAATTAGCTAGAAAAATTATTAATTAATTTAATTTTCTCGTCTAGCTTCAATGTATCGCCTATTCAAAATGTGTATCTAATAATGCATAACAACACCGCAAGAAAAACATATAAAAATAAATTGATATGATTTAAACTAGCAACTTAGGAAGAAAATAAAATTTTTGAATTTTTGAATTAAGTTATAAGCTTGATGGGTGCATAGACCACTTATAAGGTTATTATTAAATCCTTGGTAAATCAAAAACTCGAAATTAAGGTTTCTGTATTTTTCAATATTCCTACATAAAGCAGAGATAAGACAATTATTATATATATCCAAGTGCGTTTAGGGAGAGAACTTTATTCACAATATTTTATGATTCTTTCTTACAGAAAGCATCAATCAAAATGAAATAGTGTCTGCAACCCTTTATTGATCTCTCTTCAACTAGTTAATTACAGAAACCATGAATAAACCCTTTATAACTAGCTAATTGATGCAAAGTAATGTTGTAAGTGTAGATATCCATCACCAATTATAGCTTTCACTAGCTTCTTCAAAACAACTACTCCACTCCAATATGGCCATTGACTATAACAGAGGTTTAAGTGATATTATGACAAAGACCAATTATAATATCATTGAATATATATACTCACATTACCTTCAAAGCATCTGTTATCATACCCTTCCTCAGCATATCATAAATAACACACCACAAGTAATAAATCCCAAAAACTAATTGAAAATAATTAATTAAATTTTCTGTGGAAAACTAAAAACTATGGAAAAAGTGCAGCTGGGGCAGGAGTTGGTGCATCAGAGGGAGGAATACTTGGCGTAGTTGGCATTCCATGAGGAGGGAAGGCGGTAGGAAGGCGTCGGAGGGAAGGTGGTTGGGAGCGAATTATAATCTGCATGTACCACCACCAAAGTGTTGGAGAAGGATTAATACACATATTAATTATTGCTTTTTAAATGTAAACTAAACAACCCAACTTAACTAGAATTTATCACTGCTAAGAATAATAAACTTTAAACAATTATTTAATTTCATAAACATCAGAAACTACCTAATTCTCGATTTAATTAGAAAAATCAATTAACAGAAATCAGAAAGATATGCAGAATGATAACACTTAGAAATTGTTAAAAGAAACAATAGAAATGGCGTCTTAACTATACATACCTGGAGATCCATTTGGAGGCAAAGACACTGAAAAGAAAAAGAAAAAAAAAACTATTAAATGCAAAATAAAACAATAATAATTAATTTTTTAATGAGAAAAAGTAATGTGAAACAAACCGTGACAATTGGAAATCGGTGGAGCCACAATCAGATGCCAAAGATTGAGCCCTAGTCATATTAATTTTGAACCCAATACTATCGGAATTTTCCAGAACATAGCATATACAATCAGCCGCAACCACGTCAGCATAGCCCAAACAGCATGAATTAAGCGGCCGGTGGTTGCGACGGCGCAATCTGACCAGCAGCGGTCGCCATTATAACAAAAATGCTTACCAACCCTGTAAACAAATTCGACATGTTTAATGATGTGATGTTGTATTCTGAAGAAAATAACAGTACGTATATATAGTTGATGGTGATTAAGTGGATTGAGTTTGTTAGATATATTCGTTAGTATTTAAAAAATCTTTTCTCTCGTATTTATTGAATTTTTTGGGATAAATTTTAATATTATTTATTACAATAAAATCTTATTTATTTTATTATATATACTACGAAAATTATGTTATCTCTGATTAAATGATGATTATTGAAGTAAAAAAAATCTGACAAGTTCTTGATTTTATTTAATAAATTATGGAGTATTATTTTAATACTTCTTAATTATATAGATCACATGATGATAAACATATTAATATTTTTTAATTATTTATTGTGATATGCTCAATTTTTTTTAATTATCCTGAATAATTTAAAATAACATTTTATCTTTTATTAAAATTGAGCATTCTTAAAAATTTGCATATATATATATATATATATATATATATATATATATATATATATATATATATATATATATATATATATATATATATATATATTCAATAGGATATATGGCGTAAATTATGAGAACATATATATTTTTGAAAATTATTGTTGAATTGATCTTTTAACATAATATACTAATTGTTGACTATAACAAAGAATTAAAAAAAATAAAATTTGTTGTTATTGTTCATTAGTAAAATATTTTAACTAAGGGGCTTGGACCGTATGAGTTGGGCCGAGTAATGATGCTAACGTATTCCAATTAGGTTTGTTTGATTAACGGGCTTTGGCCCAGTAATGATCCATTTTTGCTGATGTGTTCAGCGTTAGGTTGTTTAATTAACGGGCTTGGGCTATATTTAGTTGGACTCAGCAATGATCTTATGGACCAATTGGCTTAATCCTGAATGTAAGAGTTTTTATTATTTTTTTCTTTTCTTTTCTAACAACTTGGCATTTTCACATTATATCCATAAATTTAAGGCATCATATGTAAGCCGATAGTAATATTTTCATCATAAATATCATTGACTGCAGTCAGTCTGCAGCTATATCAGCATGAAGAAGCAAAGATGATTTCACATGGAGTATATTCTAATTAATTCAATAGTTCATCTCTATTTTTAGTTATTTAAACAAAATATAGATATAAACTATTATTCTAATTAAGTATGCAGAAATCACTGTAGAAAATCCAGCTACTAAAATGTTGTCCTCCATTTTGCATGGCATTGATGAAGATGGTTGTATATTAATGGTAAATAGAACCAAATAGAGTTTCTTGTTTGCTCAAAAAAACATTTTACAGAGCTAGTCTTAAAAAAAAAACATATGAGAAGAATGCTTCAACTTCAAACATAGTGCATGAAAAGGTGTCATAAGAGCATCTCCTAAAGTCTCTTCAAATTAAAAAAAAAATGTTAAATTTTAAAGATTAATCAATTAAAACTTCACTCCAACAAACTCTTTATTTTAACTTTTGATTTTACATAACAAGTTTCACTCTTTAAATTTAAAGAGTCAAATCAAGTTCTTTAAAATTAAATGCAATAAATGATTCATTGTTTCCAATGCTTTTTTTAAAATAAATATCACGAAATATAGAGTAAAATCAATATTACATTGCATTTATAATACAAATAAAATTAAAGTAAATGAATAGAAAATATGTATAATTAATTAATATGGGGAATAGAGAAAATAAAAATCAAATATAAAGAGTGTGTTGGAGTACTTCTTAAAGTATCTCTCTTTAAATTAAAAACCCTCTCTATTTCCTTAAAATCATTTTCAAATTTTAAATAAACTCTTTGAGTTGCTCTAACAACATGAATTTCCTGCACACAAAAATTTCTCCCAAAATCTTTGTTGTAATGAAAACATCCAGAATCTTTAACTTAGCAAAAATGCAGGAGCAACACCTACACTCAACTGGAGTAGTAATTGATTCACTCACAGATTCTACTCCATAACTATCTGTCAATTCAACGTCCAACAATCCCACCTCCATATATAATTGGTCACTCACAAAAACCAAGACATAGCTAGCCATATAGTCATGGTTGTTAGGAATTTTGGACACACACGCACACGATGACACGAATAATACGAGATTTGTTTACCCAGTTCGTCTTTCGACTACATCTGGGGACGATACCAAGCCAGGATTTTTCTTACCTTGTTGGACAAGTCAACTACAATGAGAAAACATCTTGATCTAGATAACACAATGGATAACTTCTTGATCAAGATAACACAATGGATAACTTCTTGATCAAGATAACTTGCCCTAATCCTAAGCCCATTAGGATCAACTGGGCCAAAAGAAATACGGACCCAAAGAATTTAGGCTCCATACTCCAACAATCTCCCATTTGGAGACTAAATCCTCCATGTAGCATATCTTCTAGTTCTCCTCCCATATCCGTCTGGCATCGCCTAACCTTTTCTTCAAGTTCCAAGGCCAATTGAAGCTATGCATAGCTTCAATTTCTCTAAGAAACCCTCAGGCTGTGTCATGTACAACTCTTCCACCAATTCACCATGGAGAAATGTCGTCTTCACATCCATCTGATGCAATATCAAGTTTTCTGTAGCTACCATACTCAACGTCATTCAAATAGTGGTCAGTTTCACAACTGGAGTAAAGACATCAGTATAGTCAATACCATGTCGCTGCTCAAACCCCTTGACAATCAACCGGGCTTTGTAGCGTCTGCTACCGTCAGCTTCATTCTTGATTCGGTAGACCCACTTGCAGTGCAAAGCCTTTTTATCCTTTAGGAGCTCAACAAGTTCCCAAGTGTCATTCAACAGAAGAGATGCTAACTCATCATCCATAGCACCTCTTCATTTTCATCTATCTTTACTCTGCTCTGCCTCTGCATAACACTCAGGCTCACCACCATCAGTAAGTAACAATAGTAGTTAGAGGGCGAATACCTATCAGGTGCACGTCGCTCTCTAGCTGGTCTCTGCAATGGATCCTCCAATGGTAGTGGTGGTGTCCTTGGTTCTCCAATGAGAACCTCTTCCTCATTCTGACTCTCCTTGTTCCCACTTTAGTTTGAGATGTCTAACTCGACTTTTTGGGTATTAGTCTTGTCAGAATTTGATGTCTCCAATCTGTTCTTGTATATAACATGTTCATTGAAAACCACATCTCTACTGAGAATAATATTTCGGTTGTTCTCATCCCAGAGTCTATAACCGAACTCATCACCACCATAACCAATGAACGTACACTTAACAGATTTAGCATCTAACTTGCTTCTATCATTAGAACTGATATGAGCATATGCAACACAACCAAAGACACGCAAGTAAGACAGATTTACCTCTTTTCCTGTCCATTCTTCCTCTGGTATTCTGTTTTCCAACGGAACTGATGGACCTCTGTTAATTAGGTATGCTGCTGTGTTTACTGCATCTGCCCAAAACATCTTAGGCAGTCCACTCTTCAATCTCATGCATCTAGCTCGCTCATTCAAAGTTCTGTTCATTCGTTCTGCCACTCCATTCTGCTGGGGAGTTCCTCTCACGGTCTTCTCCATGCGAATCCTATTCTCAGCACAATATTCCTTGAACTCATGGAGTTCATATTCACCTCCATTTTCAGAACGAAGACACTTTACTTTCAGCCCCGTTTCATTCTCTACAAGGGCTTTCCACTTCCTGAAAGTATCAAATGCATCAGTTTTATTTTTCAAAAAATAAACCCATACCTTTCGAGTGGAGTCATCGATGAAGGTCATGTAGTACTCCGAACCACCAAGGGACTTCGTGGGCGCTGGTCCCCATAGATCGCTATGCACCAACTCTAACTTTTCTGCCTTCAAGGTTCTACCACCTCTCGAGAAACTTACTCTTCTCTGTTTCCCAAAAACACAGTCCTCGCATATGCCAACTTCAACAGATTTCAGCCCTGGAAGTCTCCCTTTCGAACACATTACCTTCATCCCTTTCTCGCTCATGTGACCCAGCAGACAGTGCCACAAATCAACATTGGTCGTAGCTCCTGCAAGATCAATGTAGTCCTTGGAGTTAGTTGTAGTATACAACGTCCCCTCTTTCTTCCCTCGCGCTACTATCATTACTCCTTTACTGATCTTCCAACTGTTGCTGCCAAAAGTCACTGAGTATCCTTCTACATCAAGATGTCCAATTGAAAGCAAATTTCTTTTCAATCCTGGAATGTGTCTAACACCATTCAGCTTTAATGTCGATCCGTTTGGTGTGGGTATCCGAACATCTCCTTTCCCTGACGATCTTCAAGGGCTCATCATCAGCAAGGTAGACTTGTCCGAATTCACCAGACACATAGTTCTCCATTATTTCAGCATCACTGCATGAGTGAAATGATGCTCCAGAATCCAACACCCATGATTCCAGCGGACTACTGACACTCAAGACCAACGCATCTCCAATATCATTTATGGTTGCGTTTGTTGTCTTCTTCTCATTCTGTCCCTTCTTGTTTTTCTTGGGCGCTGTACACTGATTCCTGTAGTGACCAAACTCATCACAATTCCAGCACTGGATTGAGTCTTTGTTTTTCTTGGATTGACTTTTTCCTCTGGACTTTGATCTGTCATGATTCTGCCTACCCTTTGATCTGTCCCTATCCTCCGTGTTCAGCACTGACCCTGAAGTAGATCCAGACTCTTTTCTGCGAACCTCCTCGCTAATCATCAGATCTCTCACTTCGTCAAGCTTCAATTTATCTTTCGTGGATGAAGCACTAACTGCAGTTACTATGGCAGCCCAACTATCTGGCAAAGAAGATAACAAAACTAAAGCAAGTACCTCGTCAGTGAATTCGATTTCGACTGAACACAACTGCCCAATGATCATGTTGAACCCGTTCAGATGTTGCTGCACAAGTGTGCTCTCCGACATTCTGAGGTTGAACAATCGTCTGATCAAATGAACCTTGTTCGCAGTTGTGGGCTTTTAGTACATCTCCTCCAGGATTTGTAGCATCTCCCTTGCGGACTTGACTTTAGTTGTGTGGTAGGCTACGTTCATGGACAACGATAAACGTATCGCACTCATCGCCTTTCTGTTCAACAGATTCCACTCCTTCAGATCCATCTTTTTGGGTTTCACCTTCTCTTCTAAGGGCACATACAGATCTTTGCCGTAGAGATAATCCTCGATCTGCATCTTCCAGAACCCGAAATTTGATCCGTCAAACTGTTTGATTGAAATCTTCTCGTCGTTCATCGTGACTGCTCCCTTCGAACCCGAGGCTCTTGATACCAGTTGTTAGGAATTTTGGACACACACGCACACGATGACACGAATAACACGAGATTTGTTTACCCAGTTCGTCTTTCGACTACATCTGGGGACGATACCAAGCCAGGATTTTTCTTACCTTGTTGGACAAGTCAACTATAATGAGAAAACATCTTGATCTAGATAACACAATGGATAACTTCTTGATCAAGATAACACAATGGATAACTTCTTGATCAAGATAACACAATGGATAACTTCTTGATCAAGATAACTTGCCCTAATCCTAAGCCCATTAGGATCAACTGGGCCAAAAGAAATACGGGCCAAAGAATTTAGGCTCCATACTCCAACAATGGTTACGTTAGAGAACAATAATTAAATAAATAATGAATACGAGTAGAATAAACTATAAATAATTAATTGAATTTCTCTGTCACCCAAAAGTACATATCACCTATTAAAAATGTCATAATCTAAATATAAATTCTGAAAAACAAAAACCCTAAAAAGTGGAAAAAGGGCTATAGGTCAAAATGCGAAGACTAGAATATTGATTAAAATAAGTGAAAAAAAGGAGACACACATGGCATAAGCTCCAGATTTTTTTTGGCAATTCTAAGGGTATTAGAGAAATAATATTTGATGGATTAATTTATTTATGTAAAAGGTATCGTTGATGTTATAATTAATGAATTATTGCTCGTAAAATGAGCATACATGAATAAACTAATAAACCAAACAACCCAACTATTAAAATTATTGCATTTTTCTATAATTTTCAAGATAGTTAGTTATTTTGATGATTCTAGAGTATTTGGTAGGAAAAGTGATGAAATTAGAAGAAATTTCTAGAAAATGAACAATCTAGAAAAGTGATGAGATTAGAAAAAAATTCTAGAAAATGAATAAATCTAATCACCTATAAATAGTTGATATACTTTGTAGAATAAAAATCTATCAATTACCCATATAAACACTAGGGATGTCAATGGGTCGGGTACCCTACTACCTGAACCCGGCCCGTTTTAAAGGTGTCCGCCCCGTATCCGTACGGGTCTTATTTTTTGGGCCCAGACCCAAACGGCGCGGGTCCGCCCCGTCCCGTCCAGTCCAGCCCTGTTCTTTTTTTTTAATTATTTTTTAAAAATAATTTTATATACACTCTTAAATTACTACCTCTCCCACTTCATTATTTTTCATAACTTCAAATAATAATTATATTAAAAATAAAAATGAAATGTAAATAATAAAATAATCATAAAATTAGTAGTAATTTAACAGAAATATAAATAATTATTAAAATAAAATAATATAATAAATATATTTGTACGGATCGAGTCGGGTACCCGCGGGTCTGGAGTGGCACCCGGATCAGACCCATTTCAAAACGGGTCCGGGTCGGTCTGGACCAGCCTATATGGGACTGGTCCGGGCCCAAATTGGCACCCCTAATAAACACGTATAAAACACATTTACTTCTATCCATTTACTTCTATTCTAAAAACGTGTATAAGTTACATGCATATACAAAAAAGTAGCCATCAATTTTCTAATTTCTTTCCACAATTAAGATCAATTTATTTATAAAAATATATATTCAAGAACACAAAATACTCGAAGGCCACATCAATTTCTTCATTCAACCATTCAGAATATATAAGTATATTTAAGAAAACACATGAAAAAGAAACATAGAAAACATGTGAATATTGAGAAAAAACATAAAAGGAGAAATTCCATTATCAGTTGAGCTTTAGTCATATTATTTTAAATCTAATAGCATTACAAGTTTTTAAGATATAGTAACATTCATTTTTGGCTATCCACCAACCAGGCAACCACTATATAATCCACGTAGTCCATTATATGGAACATTTATTTTTGGCACCACTATATAATCAATGCAGTCTATCATATCATAAATCAACGTTTAACAATTTATCCCAATAGCTCAGCAGATCTGCGGCAATCACCATTATAGGGTGGCTCACTATAACCGGAATGGATTAACCGGCAGCGTCATCGCTATTATAGCCAACTTAAACATATATAAAGGCTCAGCAGATCGGCGGCAGTCACTATTATAGGGTGGCTCACTATAACCGGAATGGACTGACCGGCAGCCGTCATCGCTATTATAGCTAGCGATGAACAACTTAAACATATTTTTTTTCTTTTAGTAAGAGAATTGTGATTGAATTTTGTTTAGATATACTATGTGATAGTACGTATTTACAAAAAAAAAATTCATAGAATTAATTTTTAGGATAAATTTCTATATTACTATGTAAATCTAATTTATTTTTGTCAACGGTATATTTTTGAAGCTGGCCATAAATTATTTATTTTATTATTTCTTAAATATATAGATCACATGAGGATAAAAATATTCAAATTAATATACTATGTTATATTATTCTATCTATTCCGATATACTACTTTCGTCCCACTTTAAATGACACACTTTTCATTTTGGGTTGTTCCACAAAAGTTTACATATTCCTAAAAAAAAAAAAATCAAACACAATCACCCTTCTACATCTACACTTTATTTACAAAAAAAAAAAATCACCCTTACCTAACACACCTAACATACTTTATCTTTTACTCCCTCCGTCCCATCCAAAGGTCACTATTTTACTATATTGGGCATCCCATCCAAATGTCACCATTTCTCACTTTTAGTAAAAAGGTACCACATGTGATCCACCCCTCACTACTAATACAACTACCCACCTTACATAAAATAATAATACTCCTTAATCTACACACGAAAAGCAACCGGTGACATTTGATGCGGAACGGGGGAGTATTTACTACCAAAAATACCATAATACCCCTAAAAGTTATTATTTTTCTTAATCTCCGTATCGGAAGAGGTATGTAAACTTTTGAGGGATGGGGGGAGTACTCAAATATTTTCTAATTATGCTGAACATTTTAAAATAAAATTTTATCTAAGTAAGATTAAGTATTCTTATAAATTTGCATACATATATCAATTGATATACATATTGCGTGAATTATGAGAACATATATATGATTGAAAATATATGTTGAATTGATATTTTAACATAATAATTGTTTGCCTATAATATAAGAACTAAAAAAATAATAATAATAAAAAAAAGAATTGTTGTTGTCGTTCATTAATTAAATATTTTTACTAAGGGGTTTGGATCGTATGAGTTATCAGCATGAAGAAAGCAAAGATGATCTCACATTACATTCTCCAAAATGCAGTTATTTAAACAGTGCATCTCATGGCACAAGCTCCATATTTGAAAAATAAAAAATAAAAAATTAAATAATAATATATCATTTTTCAATATTATATTAGTTGTTTAAACAAAATATACACATACCCCATTATTTAAATAAAATATACACATATATATTATTTAAACCAAATAAAAAATAAAAGAAAAAAATAGTAGCCGAAAAATCCATCTGCTACAGTGATTTCCTCTATTTTGCAGCACGAAATGGAGCATTGCCTGAGCAGAAAAGTGTGCTCCAACTCCAATTTGGAGCATTGATGGAGATGATTGTATAATGGTAAACAGAACCAAATAGACTTCTTGTTTGCTGTCAAAAAACACATTTTACAAAGCTAGTCTACAAGAAACATATGAGAAGAACGCTTCAACTAAGAACATAGTGTAAGACTCCATTTGTCATAACATGAATTTCCTAACATGGCTGTTGTTGTAATGAAAACATCCAGAATCCTTGACTTAGCAAAAATGCAGGATCAACACCTACACTCAACTGGAGTAGTATATTGTTTGACAGAGGAAGAGAATCAAGCAACAATGGAGTGGAGTGGACACCTCAGTTATTGTAAAACAATGCCATTCACACATATCATTACCTCACTAACTAATATCTTTTCACCAAATTCTAACACATTCCACTCTTTAACTAAATCATAAACCTTATTTCATTTTTATTTTAGGGATTTTATAGTTAGTTCATTCAATACTAAATTGATGATCACTTTGGTTATTCTGCATCCATAAGATATAATCATTCTTTCCTAAGCTTCATTACATTCTTTTTCCTATAAAATTTTTCCTCAATTTCTTTTTCCTATAAATTTTTTCCTCAATTCAATCAAAATTAAATATTAATTATCACAATTTCAACAACACATTTTATTAGAAAGATGTTTAACATCACTTCCAAAACAGAAGAGCATCCATTCACAAAGAAAACCCAATGTAGAGTAATTGAAAGTGTAATAGCATCAACCTGCAACGCCGCCGCCGCCGGAACGGTGGTTCACGCCTAGAGACTTGCCGCCGCCGCAGCCGCCGGAACGGAAGCCCCCACAACGTAATCCAGCACCAACACACCATCTAGAAACTTCCTAACCTTATCCTTCTGCTCATTCACCAGCTCCGATTCTGAATTCAACCCTTCCAATTCCTCCAACCCCTTGAAAACCGCAATCGAACCAATCGAAAACCCCTTTGCCCTCCCCGGAGAGAAGTTCTCCCCCACCGTCAATTGCTCAATTGAGGGGAATTTACCCTTAATCCCACCCAAAACCCCCAATACCTCATCCCTCCCACCCCCTTCCTTCAGCTTCAAAACCGTCAGCCGCAAAGCCGACCCGGGTGAGACCATCGGCGAACCCGAGAAGTCATCGGCGACCCAATCGACGGCCATGGCGTCTTCAATGACGGGCTTGACGTAATCCGCGACAACAGCGACGTGGGTCGGGTGGTCTGTGTAGGTGGCCAGGTCGGGTTTGGATAGGTACCGGGAGTGGAGCATGTGGGTGAAGGTGAGGGATTCGGATCGGCATCGGGAAACGGGTCCGGCGGAGAGGTGGAGCACGGAATCGAGGGATACGAGGGCGTTGAGATTGGAGAGCATGGCGTTGACAGCAGAGGGTTCTGCGTCGGACTTGACTTTGAAAAGCACGATGTGCTCGACGATTTGCTTGGGATTGGTGGATGAAGACATTCTGACGGAGGAATTAAGGCGGAGATTCGCCGGTCTACGGCGGAGGGGCGGCGATGAGAAGAAGGCGAGGGAGTGAGGGCGAAATGCAGTTTTCACACACAGCATATTCAAATGGTTTACCCTCAATCAGATTACCCGTAATAATGCAAACGGAATGTAAATTACCTAAATTACCATCATTTGTACTCAGCTTGTCTACGGTTTCACGATTTCTATTTTTGTTGTTCCACAATTATCTTCACCATTAAAAAATTTGGGTAAAGATTTCTGTCCTGAACATTCAGAATTCTATAAAAACTACGCATTAATAATATGTAGTCATGTGATTTATAATTTTAAAAGTTAGGATTTATATTTGTAACGTTTAGATTTTTTTTAATAAAGAATAAATTAGTAAATTTACATTTTCTATTATATATATTCATGTCCATATTATGGACATTTAGAATCACCTAAAAAATAATTAGGTGAGAATCTAAAAAATTATTTTAATTTCAAAATATTACTCCTACATAAAACACATAACATAGATTTTCTTTATTTACTGCCTAAAAATCCACAATACTCTTAAAAAAATTAATAAAATTAGTTAAAAAATAAAAATTTTAAAATACTTATCTAAAATAAATTTTTTTAAACCATGTATATGTAATGTTGGTAAAGATAATTATGAAATTATGAGTTTATAAGTGTGAGATAAACTCTCCCTAGTATAAGCCTTTTAGGTATGAGTCCAAATATTAAAATCATGCGGGCTTCTGGTGGCCCAAAACGAACAATATCATACTATTGAATTGAGTGAGCTCGACTCTCAGTGGCCCGTGGGCCTATAATCTCAACAGGAGGGAGTATTAATTTTCAATAATATATACTCCCTCCGTCCCAGAGATATTGACGCATTTTTTTTGGCACAGAGATTAAGGAGTATAATAATTTAATGTAAAATTAAGTGAGAGAAATAATATTTAATGTGCAGTGAATAGTTGTATTAGTGGTGAGTGTTATGTGTGTGTAGGCCAATGTAAATAGTAAATAAATTATTTTTGTGTGGGTCACATGTTCTTAAAAAGGAAATATATCAATTTCGGTGGAACAACCCAAAAAAGAAAGTGTGTCAATATCTTTGAGACAAAGGGTGTAGTACTTTATTCACTTCGTCCACAAATAATATACGGTATTTATTTTTCATTTTTAGTAAAACATTCTGTACATGGTCCGCAAATGGGATATTCGGAGTAACTTAATAAAAAAATATGATGAAGTTGTAGCATTATATTATAGATGGATTAAAATTTCATTTAAAAGTGTACAGAGTTTAGAATTTTTAGAGTGATTTAATTATATATTAAACGATTTACTCCCTCCGTCCCACAAATGTTTGCACGCCACTTTTGGTATGGAGATTAAGAAAAATGATAACTTTTAGGGATATTATAGTATTTTTTTGTAATAATAAATAAATGATAAAGTATGTTAGGTGTGTTAAGTGTGGTGGATTTTTTTTTTAAATAATAAAGTGTATGAGGAAGAATGATTGTGTTTGATGTTTTATTTTTTAAGAATGTGCAAAATTTTGTGGGACAATCTAAAATGAAAAATGTGTCATCTGAAATAGGATGAAGGGAGTACTTCTCTATTAAACTTAAACCTTTAAATTAATATGACAACAGAGTCATGACCTAGTAAGGTTTGAACTTATCAACTTATTCAAAATTAATTTGATCTTTTCAACTATATAAATATGTAATATTATTAATTTAATCTTTTTATTATATCTATACTACTCTATTAAGCATCTAAACGGGAGATGTGGCCAGTTTCAAGCCGGTGGACGGTCACCATTTCACATACGTGGCAGCCTAAGATACTTTCTTACTCCAGCTGTCCTTGAACGTCTACTCCCTCATTTCCTCCCCCTTTCTCTTGCTTCCGTTCCATTTCTTCTCTCTCAGGCGCACCGTTTCACTGTTCCTTGTTGCAGACACCAAATTCGTGGCGCTTTCGTGTTTCAAATTGAAGCTGCATGTTGCCTCCGGAGTCACGATCGCCGAAATCAAATGTAAATAGACATAGGTATGTCTTATAGGTCTCCTCTCCCCTTTATCTCTTTATTTTCTTTCTCTCTTACTTATGCTCTGCTTTAGTTGATCCTCATTCGGTTTATGCGAAGGCAAATCGTATTCAATTGAAAGAGAAAGCCCTAATTTTAATGTCTTTTTGAATTGCAGGCTTTGATTAAAAGATAAAGGTACGATGGTCTCTTTGATATTGGTTTAATTTTCATGGTTTCTTGAATTTAGTATGTTCTTCTTAATTTCTCTATGTTCTGGGTTTCTGATTTCTCTCTGTTCTATTCTTGAATTTGGTTAGTGATGATGGATTTGCTAGTAGGACTGCATATTCTGCGAAATATGTGTTCCCAAATAGGAGGTTCGACCCGAGTTTTAAGGAAACATTGATGTCTGGTAATTTTGATTACATTTGTGGTTTGATTTTGCTATAGATTTTTTTCTTATTTATATATTTATATCTTTTTTTCCTTTGGTTTCTACATACCAACTTGAAGTCCCAAAATGCCCCAGAATGAGATAAGAGAATGAGAGGTACTCTTTTATGATTTTTGGTTTGTGGATTGACTGTGGTGAAGATGCATTAATCATTTAAAATGAGTACATGCAAAAATTGAATGAAAATTGAAAGAAAACAAGTAACTAACGTTGCTTTGCAATCTTGTGGATGATCTGATCTTATCACTATGAAATACTATGAATTATGGGGATGTTAAAAGTCATTGACTGATATTAATAGGGTACATTTTGCAAGTATTTGGCACTATTCTATCACAATCAATCCCTGATAATTGGTCCCATAAAATAAAGTCATCTTTATATTTATTACAAGAACCAATCACTTAGCTCAAGTGTGTGTATTCATAATCTTAATCTTGGATGTACTGTGTGCTAATGGATGGCCTTGCCAAATCTGGGAAATTGTGGAAGCTCGATTGTTTTTGATAAAACGAGGCAAAAAAATGTAAAAAATGGTATATATAGTTGGAAATTCAAGAATTTTAGTCTAGAATTTGTGTAAATATATATTAATTCTAAAAAAATGTACTAATAATATTTAGCATGGTATAGTTTCAGAATTTTCCAATAGTTGTCGACATATATGCTCTCATTTCATACTGGAAATTAAAAGAAAAATTGTAGGGTTCATACTTTGAATGTACTTATTATTTTACTTTCATGCTCGAAATTGTATAAACGGAATGGGACATCTGTTATTGAGACCAGCATCTAGGCATACAAAGTTAGGGTTCTGGTTCTGATTTTTAGTTCCAAATGGTTATTTCAGTTATCATTCTAACTTTTGATCCAAAGCACAATTAAAGTTGGTTAAGTATACTCTGAGAAATACCTTAAAGTAGGAGTTCTGTTTGCTGATTCCAGTCTGATTCTGGTTTTGATCAATTTGGAACATATTGGTTCTTGTTGGAACTGTCTCATAGGCCTAACAGTAACAGAAGTGCATATCTGTAGCTAATCCTTTCATTTTCATTCAATGTATATGATTAAACATTTGTATTTTTTCCATTATGTATTTTGTTAGAACGAAATGCAGAGTGTTTTACTATGTATATATGCATTCCTTTATTCATTTATCTATTTAATTATTCATATTTTCGTTTCTTTTAATGATGTACTTTTTCACTTTGTGTAGACGGGTACTCCTACAGTATAATGATATCAGCTCTCTGCCGCTGTGGGCAAATTGAAGAAGCAAAGCAGTTGGCTGGTGAATTTGAGACAAAGTATGACAAGTATGATGTGGTTATTTTGAATACAATGTTGTGTGCCTATTGTAGATCTGGAGAAATAGAGAATGTAATGAAGATGATGAAGAAAATGGATGAGTCAGCAATTAGTCCAGATTGGAACACCTTTAAAATCTTAATAAAATATTTTTGCAAGGAGCAGTTGTATTTGCTTGCCTATCATACAATGGAGGATATGCACAGTAAAGGTCACCAGCCTCAAGAGGTAAAATTTGAAATAATTAAATGCATGAAAATGCAACTTTCTGGAGCCCTGATGCTCATCTTCATTCACCTAGATTTTTGTTGAGATTCTTTTCTTGATCATCTAACATGGATGTTCTTCCTTTAATATGATCAGTATTGGTATATCAAATCTTGTGTCCTTGGGGCCCAAAGAAATGTCGTTTCTATTTTGGGTACTTTATCTGCCTACAAAATTAAATTAATACTTATCTTTGTACATTTTTTAGAGTAAATTCAGTTTTTTTTTTTTGCTTCAGTCTTTAAAACTTGGCATTGAAACTAATATTCATTTGACAAAAATTGAGTAAACTATTTGGATTCTAAAGATAGATCCAGTAAAGTTCCTTGGATTAGTTATTCTTAAAAATGGACCTTAAATCTGTATGTCCTGTTAACTATTCTTTATTGATTTTAGTATATAGAAATCCAAAAATCCTACCTCCAAATCTTCCCTTCAATTCATTTTTTTAAAATCCAAATGCAGCCTAAAAGAAATTTGTTTCGTCGATTCTGTTTGACTGGAAAAATGTGATTCAATTGAAACCACCTGGTAACCCAATTATAGAGTGCAAATATTTAAATTGTCGAGACGACTTCTTCTCTAAGAATGACTTCTTAGTAACTACTATGTGATTGATATGAATTTTGACAGTTTGTGTCTTCAGATTTCACCATAGATTAGCCAGTGAAACTTTTTCATGTTTCATCTCTTGCTGTTTTCTCTTATCACCCCAATCCCTTCCTTACGTGGCGCCATTTTGGTTTCTACGTGTCGTCTTCTCTCCCATTTCACTTCCCTCTGTTATCTTTCTCCCTGATCACTGTCGCGACAAGTCATAGACTCTTCTCCTTAGCCGTTCTCTTCTTCTCCACCGCTCGCTCGCCGTCGCCAGTCATGAAGAATCAAAGTCAGTGCCTATCAGTAAACTCTTTATTCTCTCTAATTTTCTTATCTCTGATTTAGGTTTTCAAATTAATTGTCATCTGTTTGTACACTTGATTGATTTGCCAAAATTGCATCAGAATTGAATGTTGTTTGCACTATGAGTCTGATTTTCCAAGGTTCTTAACTGAGTTAATTATTTGATTAAGCCCTAATTTCTAACCCAATTTTAAGTGTGAATTTCTCATGGGTTTTTTTGCTTTGGTGATTAGTTTTCCGTTCAATCACGGACAGCACCACCGTCACCACAGCTTCAGCTTCGACACCGAGGTATGAAAGTCATGATTTCATTAATGTTATTTTCTTATTCCCTGCATGTGATTTCTTTCCTTTTACTGGACTTTTCACTGCATATTTAAATTCATTGCTGAGCATTGTCGTTGCCTTCAAATGAATTCATAATCATTTTCTATTTAATGTATCGGGTGATGAAATTTTTATGTTTTTGTGTTCTTTGTTTTAGATTTGGTTAGGGATGAAGTCACATTTGGACTACTAACAGCAATGATTTCAAGGTATAGTTCTTGATGATTTTCAATTTTTTGTTGTAATTAGATTTAGATGCGACATTGTTTGCCTATTAGATGTGAAAATAGCAAACTTTAATTGAGTCTAATTAATGCATTTAGTTCTGAAAGTTATGCCTTACACTTAATTTGTTGGGCGTATTTAATTTGATAACCTTTTTTTTTTTTTTGCTACTGTAAGATTCAATGAGATTCTTAACGAAAGCATCCTACAAATGTATGATTTAGTAACAATCATGTACTCCCTCCGTCCCATTGAAACGTACACATTTTTCCATTTTGGTCCGTCCCAATACAAGGTGTGTGCATTTCCCTTTTTGGTAAAGGGGACCCTCACATATTAATTACTTCTCTTTCCATGAGCCCACATGTCATACTAATACACCTACACACTTTATATTAAAATATTATTTCTCGCACTTCTGTACAAATTAAAATATTATATCCCTTAATCTACATGCAAAAAGCAAACGCGTACGTTGTAACGGGACGGAGGGAGAATTTAGTAATGTACGGATGAGTTGTTAGGCTTTGGGCAAGATTGATGTTAAACATTTGTCTTCGTTAATGATCTGTTTCTGTTTTATGAAGGTCACGTCTGGAGGGTTTGGTAAATTATGTCTAAGATTTTTATCTTCTGATTTCTTTGAAATGTTTACCATGATTGTTTCCCTTTACTTTAAGTGAACCTTTTCTTTTCTTGTTATAGAAAGCCTTCTAAGAGTTGCAACTCTCAATTTAAGGCAACTATCTACACAACTGATTAGGCATTATAGATGAGGTCATTTGACTATAGCATCTAATCTTCTTCTATGCTTAACCTTTATTCTCTTCGTGCTTGAAGTATAATAGTTAATGAGATCAGTGTTCCATATATAGAGTCAAAACAGTTATGGTCGAATCTGATGTTTCATGTTTGTTTTGTTAGAAGCTCAAAGAGCCATAATATGTTCTCTGTTTTAATTACATCAAAGGCGCTGTTCAGCGAAGTTTCATTATGTATGAATGCTTGTTATTTTGTCGCTGCATGTGAGAGGTTTAACTATCTTCAAGCATTGCAGGAGAGCATCTAGCATCTAGCATCTGGTGCTGATGGTAATTAGTTATTCCTCAAACTAGAGTAGTCATTAGCATGCTGTTTCTTATTCTCAAAGACTAAAAATGCCAACATATTGAATCAGTTTCTTTATATTGCATGTGGCAACCTAATTATATGGAAATTGCATAATTCTGATGTTGGTGATGCATGGAAAGTACACAAGTCGCTGATGTGAGTGACTTAATGATTTTTCTTCCTGAAATATCTTAACTTTGTGCTGGCTGAAATTGTTGCGAGTGTAATGTATTATTGCATGTATGTGAAGAAAGTCTCTACTCAATTGGTAAATACACCTGCTTTCAGGTTTAATCTTAAGGATGAATTACACTCGCATGTATAAATTTCAATGATGGTATCATACATAATGTAAATCTAAATGCTTTATGTCATCATGCTGAGACAGGTTCTGTACATCAAATTCTGGATGCGGATCTTCACTATGTTCAAGGTGTAGCATGGGATCCATTGGGAAATATGCAGCATCATTTAGTTCGAACAGGGCAAGACAGCACAGAAATGAAGTACGTTTAGATGATGGGTGGAGTGGTCAGCGGCCTCAGCAAAAGGGTCACCGCCAGCAGTATTGGTTTTACCCTCAAGGCCTGCGGACTACGCGTTACTTCCATCAAGATTGGGTATTTTCTTCTTTCTCCCTTTCTTTACCATAATAGTGGCCTTTTTGTTGCTCAAATGAGATTGATGCCTACTGGCATGTTCGATGTTCAATTGTTGTATTTTACTCTTGTCATATTTCTCATACTTTGATTTTTGTCAAATGGAATTCATATGAAAGTTGACAAGGTCTTGCTCAAATTCATAATTGCTCCATTATAGTACATTTAAAAATTACTAATGAAAAACTACTATTATTTCTAATGATGATACACTATTATTAATATAAAAAATGACACTAAAATCTGAGTCTTAACACCTTACGAAGTAAGGTGTGATATTACCTAGTCTACATTATAAAGGGCATTAAAGGGAATGGTGGCCAGTTTCATGCCCGTTGCCGGTCACCATCCCCTCCATACGTGGCATGATTTTGTTTCTGCGTGGCGTGCTGTTGATTCTCCACGTTTCACTCTCTATTTTTTCCTCTCTGTATTCGATGGAGGCGAAGCAGGAGAATACTCGAACGCTGCCACCACCGTTTCACGGACAGATTCGATCAATACTTCTCTCTCCATCGCCACAGTCCTGTTCGTCCCTTCCTCATGAATATCTTCAACCACCAGTTTTATTGGGCTTCCGTGAGCTCAAATTTAAGGCTGCATGATGTCTTCGGCGTCACGGATCGCCAAAATTAGGCGTAATTTAGACCTAGGTATGTCTAATTTTTTTTCTCGCTGCTGTAATTCCTTCTTAAAGGCTAATATCTTGCAAATTGGTTGATGCCCACCTTTTTTTCAACCCAATTACTCATATGTAACTCAAACTGCTGTTCCCAAACTGATGGTGAGCAATTTCACGAGAAATCCCTAATTCTGTTTCCCTTTTGTTTTCCTGATATAGGTTTCTCATTTGTTTGCTGCATTAATGCTGTGGCTTTGGATATACCCGTAAGTTAACTGTGCACTCTATGTACACACACACATGACTGATATGTTTTGCTGCTTTGCATGAACTTTTTCCTGACTTATTTGGATATAGTCTAAACAATAAATGGTTTCTTTGTTGAACATGCATAAAATAAATTAACATAACAAATTGAGTGTGTGAGGATAGAGATATCTCAACACATAAATTCTATATAAAATTTCCCAGACTTCCAAGGAAATATAGTAACGGAGGGATTAAATTGTAATGAAAATAAGGACTTCCACAAGCATGAATGGTGAAATATTTAACAGAATGATCTGGCTAATAAAATCTTAAATGTCGTAGAGCACATGGAGATGTTACCTGAGATTAGAATAGTAGTTACAATTCATTGTTCATTTCTTTAATTTTTAATGTTGTCTATTTTTTTCTTTCTTAAAGATTATTTCGTGTGTGTTTTCTTAATGTATTACCTCTCCCACATAAAATATCATAATTATTAATATTATATTATGTTTTTATTTGAGGCTTGGTGTCACTTCTAGCTGTACAATATGTCATTGGAATTAGGTTTCCAACGTTGGACTGCTAAAACACATGCAGTTTTTTTGCTAGCAATTTATTTTTAGATTTTTTAAATATTAATTTAATAGTATGCGGTAGAATATTACATATAATACAAATATTACATGGATTTTTTCTTTTCTGCCATTTAATGTATTTTTTTTAAGTATCTATGGCAACACATAAAAGAGAGTATAAAGAAATTAAATTACAATTGTGTGAAAATTGTAATTGTGTGTGGAAATTGTGTGAAAATTAAATGTAGTAGTTGAACCAATTGATAATAAATCATAAATGTTTCATTTACGTCGTTTTCCATTTTTTTTTCTTTCTTGAATAGGACCAAATAATTGAGAAGAAAGATAGCTATTAATATATCTAAATTATTGGGACTAAATCGACAACTCTACCTTCCCTTCCTTCTCCACTTTTTTTGATCGATGATTATTATTATTATTATTATTATTATTATTATTATTATATAGGAAGAATAAAAAAAGAAAGAAAGAAAAAAAAATCTGATCAAACTTAAATAATAAATGGCCATTCATAAATTTAATCATTTAAGATATCATTAAGAATTTGTAACTTAACATTAATGGTCAAATGAACAATAGAATGACACGTTTTGATGCCACATATTCATTTAAAAGATTTTCATAACTTGCCACATACTTTTTTAAACAAAATAAAAATAAAATTACTATTTAATCTGTAATATAAGCTTATTATTATGTAAACATTAATTATGTTAAAATTTATATTTATGTAAAAAAAGTTATTATTATGAACTAAATCTACATTATGATATGAAATACTCCCTCCGTTTCATAATACTTTTCACATTTACTGTTCTACGTTGTTTAAGAAAAGTTGCACATTTTGATCAATTTTATTGATTTTGGAGGGTATTGTAGTATTTTTAGGTAATAAAAAAATTATAAAGTAATGATATGTGTGTGAAAAATGAACGACAAAATTGAAATTAAAGTAAGTTTTGAGGTTGTTAGATACAGTAATACTTCTTCTTTTGGGGTTTGAAAAGTTTTGTGGGACAAATAAATGAGAAAAGTATGAAAGATATTATATAACGGATGAAGTAGTTAATAAAGGGTAAGTAACTAAATAGAAATAGAAATGGAGGGGGTGGGCTTATTTGAGTGATTCAAGAATCTATGGCATCACTCAGACACCTGATCTGTTTAAGAATTGACAACCCATTATTTATTGCCATGATTAGTATTATAATTAATGTCCCAAGATTAACACATGTCCACTTGCACAAGTGGTTATATATTTAAATTAAAATATTTTCGAAATTGTGAAATGTAATTTATACTATGTATAAAAGCTTTTCCACTCATCACAAAGAAAAAGATAAAGTTTTGTGGAAATGAAGTTAATGAAGATAAGTTAGTGCAAAAATTGTCTAAAGATACATTTCTTTTTCTTTAATGAATTTAATTTACAAATTGTTTCCTAACTTATTACATATGGCACATAGACTCTGCAAAAAATTTAAGACAACCATCTATACCATCTAATGTTAATTATGTAAGTTCAATCAAGTTTTTAACTTTCAAATGGAATTACAAAAATATTTACGAAGAAAAAGTTCATTTGTTGTTCAAGAATATATTGTTAAACATGTTTATGAATATGTTTACGAACGAATTTACTGACAAAATCGAGAAGCACAAACAAAATTTTAAAATTTTAAACAAGCTTAAACTTATTTTTTGCTTAATAAATGATACTCAATTAGTTATAAGCTCAGTTAAGCTCGTTTACAACTTGTACCTCATGCATTATTCCAATCATTTAAAATGGAAAAAAAGAAAAATAAAAATAAAAATATAGGAGCACTATAATTTTAAAAATTAAAACAATGTCTAAAATACTTTCTCCGTCCCGTTTCAAACTTTACGTTTGCTTTTTTCACGTAGATTAATGAATATAGTATTGAAATGAGACGTTGTTTATTGGGATTCGAATAGGGTTTATTTTGCAAACATTTCATGATGATATTTTTTTTAATCACGATAATATATATTTATATATAAATTATCAAAATATTAAGCTTCTTCAAATTCAATTATTTTTTGAGGAGGGAAGTTGCTGGTATCTAAAAAGGAATACTATATGTAATTGTATTTATTCACGACACGTTATGCACCTGCTGAATTTTAATTTAGTTGTACTATCAATAAATCCACTAAACATATGATTATTGTTTAGTTGTACTATCAATAAATCAAATAAACATGTGATTTAGGTGCAATATAGCGCTTACCTGAATTATACAATGGAATATAGAAAATCTAGACTTAGGTTTGTTTGTTTTCGAATTTTTAATTTAAATTGAGAATTATTTAATCAATTATTTATTATCTTAATTTCTCACACTAGGTGATTGAGAATTATTTAATCAATTATTTATTATCTTAATTTCTCACACTAGATTTGCACATTTTAACTGGAATAATTCATTTTGGAACTGGCCAATCGGCTCCTCATTTCAATGAATCGGAACCATACCATTCCAAATTAGTGTTTTTTTTTTAAACGAGAGGAATCGGAACCGGCATTTCCAAACCAAAATTGAAACCACTATAAAATCGATTCAATTTGAATTACTAATTCTCCGAAACCGAAACCAGTAGTTTCTAATTGAGGTGCATGCCTATCTAACACACATTATTTTTACTCTTATATATTAATTTAACATAAAATTAAAAATTACCTTATTTTAATTCCAAAACAAATATATATGAACATTATTTGTTAGATTATCTATCATAAACCTAACTTTCTTATTCCTAATAATACTCGAAACAAACTATCATAATTCACTATGTTTTAAATTAAAGTGAACCACCGAACCAAAAGGGGCTAAACAGGATGTGCCTCAAGTCTTCACTCTCACTCTCATATATGGTGTATCCCACCATTAGGGGCTTCCACCGCCCCTGCCCCCTGGGGATTGGTGGAGGAGGTAAATCGCAGGATGTGCCTCAAGTGGCTTATAAAGAGAGCTCATTGTTAAACTTGTGCTTGCGATTCGAACCCCCACCCTGCAGCAACCAAGTTCAGCTGGAAGACCTTTCCACCTTCCCCTCTACCATTTGAGCTATGTCCCGGGGCACTTCACTCTCACTCTCATTTTAATTACTTCTCACCCCACCTCAATATTATTCTTTCAATTATTCAATATTTCAAGATATAATTTTTAAATAAATTTTAGGTCTTGAAATCCTATTTTCATTTGATTTTTTTAAGTTAAGATTTTAAAAATGATTGCACCTACAAACTTTATCAAATTTTCAATTCATTCATATTACAATCGTTTCTTTTCTAATTCCTTTCTTTCACTTTAATTAATATTTTTTATATAAATTTTGCAACTTATCACCTACGATTTGATTGGATATAAAATCAAAACCTATTATTACAATAATTTAAAACAAACATCTATTGTCACTATTTAATTTTTAAGGTCAATTCAATCAATCAAAATATATATATATATTACAAACTATAATTCATAGACTCAAATATCAAGAGAGTTGTTCAATAAATAAATAAAGGATTAATTACAGAAAAAATCTAATCTTTTTGTCAATTACAAATTAATTCAAAAATTTTAATATTTACATATAAGTACTCGATCTTAAGTCAAATTTTCAAATCAAGCTATTGGGCAGCCCTTCAGTAGCCCGGACAGCATTTCCTTTGCAGAACAGTCTCCACGTGTCATTGACTCACCCTCAACCATGTATATCAATTTCCACGTGTCAATGACTTAATTACACTCACCCAATGTTTATATATTCTTTCTTCTACACCCGAAATTGAACAGAACCGAAGAACCCATTACAAGCAAAGATGAAGCAGCACAAACCACCGTCTCTCTCCACAGCCACAGCCACAGCCACAGCCTCCCCCTCCGCCATGATGGCTAAGATCCAATCGGATCAGCTGAAGCAGCTCAAGGACATCTTTTGCCGGTTCGACATGGACCACGACGACAGCCTCACCCACCTCGAACTCGCCGCCCTCCTCCGCTCCCTCGGCCTCAAGCCCACCGGCGTCCACATCCACATCCTCCTCGCCAACATGGACTCCAACGGCAATGGCTCCATCGAATTCGACGAGCTCGTCGACGCCATTCTCCCCTACATCAACTAGCAGATCCTCATCAACCAGGATCAGCTAATGGAGCCTGGAGGTCTTCTGCTCCTATCGCGACGGAAACGGCTACATCACCGCCGCCGAGCTCGCCGGACAGATGGCCAAGATGGGCCACCCACTCACCTACCGGGAATTGAGCGACATGATGAGGGAAGCTGATACCAACTGCGATGGCGTTAATTCGCTAACATTTTGGGGAAATCAGTCGTTGATTATCTCGGATTATCTGTTTCCTCCTAATTAATAAGGTTGATTTTGTTTTCCACTGACATACGGATCTCCATTGGAACCCACCAAAAGAGCTGAAACTAAAATTGTAAAATTGCCCACCAAAATTCTCACCTTTGTGTGGTAGAATTTCACTGGTGTTATTCGCAACATTCGTTTTCTTGTCTTTGGGTGGTGGCGGTTCTGCAGCAGCGGGGCGTTTGGAGGAGGTGGAGGTGGCGGTAGAGGAAAGAATAGGTAAAGGAAGGTTGGTTGAGGGTGAGTACAACTTGGGTGAGGGTGAGTCAACGACACGTGGAGCCTACTCTGCAAATGAAATGCCATGTCATCAATGGGGATGGCTATCCGATGGCTTGATTTAAAAAAAAGGTTAAAGGTTGAGAACTTATTTGTAAATATTGAAAAGTTTTGAATACGTATTTCTAAATATTGAAAAGTTTAGATTAATTTGAAATTTCTATAAATATCAGGCAATTAATCCATAAATTAAATAAAATTTGCTTCCAAATTAATGACAAATGTCATCTTTATTTTAAATCAACCATAGTACATGAGATATTCCTTTTTACAAATGTGGTACAAATAGCTCGTATGTACTTATGTAGGAATTTAAATTAATCCCAAAAATTCGGCCATCAACTTAGTGACAAATTACAGCTAAATAATTAACCCACATATGCATGAATTGTTGGCGGTAGCTTAATCTATACGGCGGCAACAGTCTCTCCGGCGGCGGCAGAGACTTTGGATGCGGAGGTGGCGGTTGCACTAGCATCCATCGAACACTTGTCTTTCCTCTCATCTTATGCCATTTGTTGTTGTCTACACTCTAGACTGCAAAAAGCACTATCACCTCTGCACAAAAACATAACACAAATTACTCTCTCCGATATTACGTATTATTATTTAATTTAATGTGTTATGTGTAGTTGTATTAGTAAATGTGTGGGTCTATATTTTAATTATATTAGTGAGAATGTGTGTGAGTCATGCACATGTAAAAAATGTAATAAATTTCTTTGAGAGAAAGCCTAATATGAAAAAAAAAAGAATTCTTTAAAGGGGACAAAAGGAGTATACTTCATACTCCCTACGTCGAACTTAAATTGTAAAGTATATTATATGTGTTACATGTTCATGACATGTTTAAAATTAAAATAACATATTTGAAATTAAATTGTATTATAAGATTATTAAACTTGTTTATTTTTGTTTATTTTTATGAGGTGTGAAAATAAGTTGGAGCTGGAAGATAGAAAGCATGAGTTGAGATGAATTATTACACAAGATGCCATCAAATTAAAATTAGAAAAGAAATATATAAAAGTATAATTAAAATCTACCACTAATATTATACTTCAATGAGTCCCATTTACTTTTTGCATGTAAATTAAAATGTATTATTATTTTATGTATAGCGAATAATTATATTAACGGATTCCATGTATTTAAAAATGAAATGAGACTTTTTGGAGTAGCCGCTCAAAATGATAAAAAGACTACACTATTTAAAAATATCATTTTTATTCATCAATTTTAATAATTTTATTCATTTTTTTCTTATTAAATTACACAAAATAATTCATCTTATATTTTATTATACAAAATACTTTCTCCGCCCCACAAAATCGTTCAAATTCCAGAATAAAAAACATCACTAAATCTAACAACCTCAAAATTAACTTTAATTTTAAATTTGACACTTCTTTTTCATATATATACCGTTAATTTATATTTTTGTATTACCTAAAAATATTATAATACCGTTTAAAATTAATAAAATTGATAAAAAAAAATAAGTAATTTTTTTAAAACATGTAACAATAAATGGGAGGCGTTATTTGGAATGGAGCGAATACTTTTTTAGTCTCCAAGCATTTATGCATGTGATGAATAACAAAGGTTTTTACCAATAAATAAATAAATAAAATTACAAGGGTATTAAGACCGTTTTACTTTTAATCTTTTAAATTAAAATACTACTATTAATCTTCTACTAAAAACTAATTAAATTCTCTGGCTTATTGTTAAATCTTCTGTCAAAGTAAATGATTTTGCAACTTTTATGAGTAGTAGATATTTTTGCGAGAAAGATTATTCAAAACACTTCCCATAAATCTCATGTAGAAGTATTCATTCATCCCAAAATAAGTGAGTATGTTTTTATTGTGGTTTTGTTTAAAAATAAATAAGTAAGAGTAATAATTTATAGCATTTTATCAACAAATTTCAACACAAGCGTCTCACCTTTGTAACATGCAATTTACATATGAAAATTAATTATGTTTTTGGTTAAGGATTTTCCCTCAAATTACATTGCATTATTCACACTAAAAATATTCCCCTTAATTCCAAAATGTTAACTATTTACTTCTTAAAAGCTAATTGTTAAAAAAAAAAAAAAAAAAAGTGGGAAAAAGCCAAAGAACAATTACGAAAAAAATAAAAATAAAAATAAATTAATTCAATTAAGTGGCGAACCAAACGATGATCACTAAAAGTGGATTTGACAAAACTGAAAAGTGTGCAAAAATGGTGACGCACACAGTAGAACACGCAGTGAATCAGAGGCTGATAATTGGTTACCTGTACATGTAGATATCACGGCCGGGGATAAGGCGGCGCTTACAGAGCGCGCAAATCCTCAGGAAATGAGCCGTTTCGACGAGATCCGCCGAGTTACGCCGGTGAGGCCTCGGAGACGACCGATGATCCAATCCGGCGCCGCCGTTGAACGGATTGTGAGGATCCAACGGCTGATAAGTGCCTTCGGAGCTGCGTTTTAGATCCAGAGTCATGAATTCGGTCATGCTGGAAGTCCTCGTGATTGGTGGACGTGCTCTCTTTCCTAGCATCATCTTTCCCGATACTTTCTCTCTCACGCACACCCGCACCACCAACGGAAGCGAACTGCACACACACACACCTCTCTTTCTCTTCCGCTCTGTTTATGTATGCATATGTGTGTGTAGATGTGTGTTGTTATGGGTGTGGGAGTGGAGAGCGGAGAGAGTGTTTAGAGAGAGAAAGAGAGGGTGGTGGCCTGGTGGTGGGGAAGGGAAGAGTGAGAGTGAGAGTGAGGAGATAGCTGGGAATATAAACGGATGGCCAGAAACAGTAAACGAAATCTGGTCCGTTCATTGCATTTCTCTTTTTCTATTAAACTTTTGATGCTACAGCACTCACTCAATTTTGATACTCCTCTGCTCTGCCCAAATACAATATTCTCACTTGTTAAAAAAAAATAAAATAAAAATCATATTCTCACTCAATTAGTGTCCACGGCACGGCTGAATAAGTTTTTAAAGTTTTTTATTTTTATTTTTTATAAATAAACTTTTTATTGGAACAATTTTGATGAGTCTATCTATAAAATTATTTTAAACTTTCGTAATTAAAGTTTTATTTTTTATTAAAAATATTATTATATAGTATATATATTTAATATTATCATTTTTTTTATTTACACTATAAATTGTTCATTAAATACTCCTTCCGTCCTGCCCAAACATCACCGGTTGCTTTTTGTGCTTAGATTAAGAAGTATTGTTATTTTATGTGTAGTGGGTAGTTGTATTAGTATTGAGGTGTTGGGCCACATATGATATCTTTATGATAACTTTTTACTCAAAGTGAAAAATAAGAATATTTGAATATGACAATGAATATTTTTCGGTGGAACTGAGGAAAGTAGTTTACATTCCCATTACATTACCATTTTCATTTTATATTAATTCAGGCAATTTTCATTGAAAATGTTTTTACTTTTTATTTGTGTCCTGAACGACTTCTCAGGTTTTTGTTTTTATTTTTATCAAATGAAACAGATATACCCTTTATAATTTAAAATTAATATTAATACCCTTTATCTAAAAAAATAAATCATTCAAGCCCTATATAAAAATTAAAAAATATAAACATTAATACATATGCTCATATATTTTCTTTAAGTTGATCCATGAACAATTCGACATTTAGATTTTTTGTAATTTTATATTAAAATGAAAAACTTCTTATGAGCTTCTCGTCTACTATTTTGGATTTTAAATCCGCTTTAATATATATTATTCCATCCGTCCCATATAGAAGTTGATCCATTTTTTTTTTATTTATCTCACTAAAATTGACACATTTTCTTTTTAATATATGAACCCACACAAAAACAATTAATCTATTCTCATGGCCCCACATATCACCTCTAATATAACTACCCACTACATATTAAATATTATTTCTCTCACTTCACTTTACTCCACTTTACATTAAATTATTATACTCCTTAATCTCCGTGACAAAAAAAAAAAAAAATTATACCAACTTCTATAGGACGGAGGAAGACCATAATTTGTAATAATTTTTCAAAAAACGTACTCGTATATAAGTTTATTTTAAGTGGATTTTCAACCAAACCAATCATAAAATTTTTACAGCCTAGAAGAGACTCATTCTCAAAATGAAAAAAATTGAGGCTCTTTTAAAAATTATTCAATATTAACAAACTAATTATTTTTATATCAAAAGTTGAAAGTCATAAAAAACTTCGTGAATCTATTTTTTTTAAAAAATGAACTTGTAAAAAAAAAAAATAATAATAGCTATCTAAATATATATAGATATAAAATTCCACCATTAAGGATTATGTACATAAAGATATAACATTCCAATTGAATCGGATAATAACAATCTAATGAGCGGGACCTTGATCTTGAAAGTCCAGCAGAAATTGGATTTTTTAATTTCTTAATGGGGTTTACTGAATGATTGAATCTATATAGATTATTAGGTGAATTACTAAGATATAATGACCCTATAAACACAAGTCATAAGAGAATAAGATAATTGAAGGGAGAGTTTAATCCAAATGTCCACAAAGTAAAACTATTGCAATGACAAATTAAACCCAAGAACTCACTCAACATTCACATGGAAAACATCATTCCTCTCTTCTTCCTTGATCTTCGGAACGAACAACTTCAGAACACCATTCTTCATCTCCGCCTTGATTTCATTCGCCTTGTACGCCTTCTCCGGCAGATCAATCCGGCTGGTGAACCGCCGTCCCTCCTCCTCCGACTCCTTCCCCTCACCCTGAATTATCAGAGTGTTCTGCTCCACCGACACCTTGATATCCTCCTTGCCTAACCCCGGCATATCCACCCGCAGATGGAGCCCATCCTCGCTCTCCCTCGCGTCCCAGTTCCGCCGCACGCTGGCGCTCACCGGCGACTCCATGAATTGATCCATCATGTTCAGGATCTGGCCGAGGCTGCTCCTCGTTGAAAACGGAAACGGATCCAACACACCTGATCGAGAAATCAAAATCGAGGAATTAATTTACAGAAAACAGAGGTTTTCGTAGGAAGCAAATACGAAATCGTATTGAAGACAGTACCTGAGAAGGGGGGGAACGAGCGGCGATAGTGGCGGCGATCGACGTCGACGTCGCGATCGTCGCTTTCGTACTCCCTGACGGCGTTGGTGTTGAAGAAGCGGGAGGAGGCGTAGGCAGGGCGGAGAGAGCGGGAGGGGAGGTTGAATGAGGCGAGTCTTTTTAGAGCGAGAGAGGAAGCCATTGTTGTGGTTGTTAGGGTTACGATGGAAAGCTTCAGTGTGCTGATTATGGCGTCAGTAGGGTGTGGGGGTGAGGATTTATTGGGGGGAGAAGAGAAGAGTGGCGGTGTGTAGAAGGTGCGAGAGAGTGGATGGCGTCTCTAGAACATTCAGGTAGCTTTGGGCTCAAGAAACCCAAGATTTTATCAACTGGGCCTTTCTTGTATGGGGCCTTTACATTTATTAATAATTACAACAATACCCCTCCTAACAAAAATTACAGCAGTAAAAGTTTATGGTTTGTGATTTTAATTTGTGTCGTTTTATATGGATTCACATATAGCATACTACCATACAGTAAAATATTAATTCAAGTAAAAAAAAATGTAAATCTTTACTCGAATGAAATAGAGAAGTGACTCAAGAGTAGTAAACTTTTCTTATTAAGCAAGAAATACTTTACTCGGATGAATCAGGCTATTTAATAGGGTTTTACGGGTGTTCTTTAGGTTGCCTTTTATAGTACGATGTTATTATCGCTGATAAAACTAATTATACACGAAACATTAACAGTTTCCACCTCTTTTTAGAACTAATTACTTAAAATTAATATTCCACTAAGATAAATATAAAAATTTAAGACCAAAATAAGAATAAACCATAAAAAAAGGAAAAGAAATCCTTAGTTGAGAATGATTTACCTATTATCAAGAAGAATCTATTTTATTGTTAATCGTTTATGGAAATTATCAGATATATAACAGGTTATGCAAAAGGGAGCTAGCTAAAATTAAATAAATTAATTAATAAATAACAGGGGTTTTCTAGTTTATTCATTACATTACATTCTAGATAACATAATACAGACATTAAATCCCACTAATCATAGCTTCATATAGTTGTTTTCTACCATCCACTTGAAACTCCAGTACTTGTTTTCACACTTGTATGACCAATAAGCCCATCCAAACGTCGCCTTCCCATAGACGTCTAGCTGAGCTCTTGCAAATCTCCGGTGGTCATCCTTCGAAAAATCACGGCGGTAGAAAGCAGCTGTCCATTCTCCTACAACAATGGCACATCATCAAAGTTAGCTCATTCCATGCAAATCAATCTTGCTAGAAATTAAGGTGAATGAATCTAGTGACCCGATTCCATCGTACCAACAAAGCTTAGAGGACCATTTTCGCGAGTCACTTCTTGCAACTGCTTCGACCTCTTTTGATAAATGTAATCGACGTTCTGTTGGCCATTCATGCTTCTGAAATAGTCTGAATAGCGATTGTAGTAATGCACATCTATGACTGAGTTGTTAAGGCCGGAAGCAAAATGGAGGAGCTCGGTATTGTTTGCTTCTCCCAATCTGTTCGACAGGATCACGTAAGCACTAGCTGTATATGTTCTGACTGCATCGTAACCTGCTTTGTAGTACTTCGTTAAGCAATCCAATGTGACGCCTGGAGCTAGCGGCTCGTTCATCAGCTCAATTGCTGCTAGACTCGGGTGATCAGCATACCTAGACAAAGCATTTTAACTTGCTAATCAGAAGGTTATAATATGCACATGTAATCAACGTCCAGGTTAGCAGAAATACAAGAGATAGGATACATATTAGACTGACTCAGAGATGTATGTTGTTGGGACAATAAGAACACAACTTGTTATAGTTTGCAGTTATTTAGAAAGATTTATAGAACCTTTGAGCTAAGAATTCTATGACTGAAACAGTTTCTGGTATCCTGGAACAACCCCATTGAAGAAATCCATCTCGTGTTCCACTGTGGTGATTGCCATTCTGTGATCCTGGAGCTGCATGGAGATCCAATATGATCTTCATATCGTTGTTACTGCAAAAAAAAAAGGTATGAGGATATTTTACCTTGAACCAAATTGAGACGAAGAGAGTAGAAGGAAAAACAAGTGAGACAAGTATTTGTTGATTCTTAGATTGCAAACTGGCAGAAAGGAAAACAGTGAACTAACATAACCAAAGATTATAGTTGAAGTGCTTACAGAGCCCACTGGAAGGCATTATCCAAAGCTTGCAAAGAACCTCCAACAAATGGTTTTGGTGGAGCAGGACCGTATCTGATCCACCACCCAACTGGAATCCTTACAGCATTGAGACCATTTTGAGACATAAATTTGAAATCTTCTTCCACAATATAAGTGCTCCAGTGATTCTGCGGTTATTTGACAACTTTTAAAACTTGATTTGTATTGAAAAAAAATTCTAGAGAGTTATTTTAACATGGAGCAGCTAGACACTTTCAGCCCTGAGAATCTTGAGAAGCAGTGATGATATAATTCAAAAATGTTGCATGATTACCATCAATATTTTTGGAGCTTCATCTGGACCATAACCATTGGTTAATTGGTATTCTCCTTGTAAGGTCTTGACAATATGTAGTTCAAAAACAGAGGGATCTTGATCACCCCACTCATCAGGACTTCCTGAGTAATCAGCCATCACAGAATCCTCAGTTTCTGCCTTCACAGGTAAAAATGTATTAGAAAAAAAGGAAGCATCCTTTTTATAATTTCTTAGGCTAGACATAGTTTTACCTGAAGATAAAGATCGTTTGATGCAAGGATCCGAACTCTGCTTGGATTATCCACATTATAGATAATTCGGAAAGTTTCAGTTGGCCCTGGTTCAGCAGCGTGTGCGAATACTTTAATCCCACGACCTTGGGGAATAAGTCCGATGAAATCTTTGTTAGAAACTCTGAAATTGAAGGTGGACTCGTTGATTCTCCATACCTGCAGATTAACAGGAATAAGAGTGAGATAGGAAGCAGCCTGTAATAAGATGAAAAAGAAATAAAAGAAAAAGCAAAACTGACTCTAAAAGTTTCCCAGCTTCTAGGATTACGACGGTTGGCAACCAACTCTGAACCACCACCATTTTCTGCACAAAGATACTTGTTGAGCCTTACAGACTTGAAATGCACTTGAGTTCCATCCTAATGAAATAAAAAAATATTAGTTCTAAGTTTCAGGTTTCATTGTTCTTTTCTATGGAGATATTATGCTTTTTTTTTTTTTTAAAATGTGTAGTTAGTCATTAGTTGAGCAAGCAAATCCATGAAAAAAAAAACCGTGTTCTCAGATGATGGGATTATTAAGCTGATACCGTATTACATTCATTTAACTTGATAATAATTTGATGCTTCAGTTTATCCAACATTGTAAGTTGTAACTAGTAAGCAAGATAATGTAACAAAGAGGCTGACATTATTCCTAAGTAGAAAATAATTTAATTCCTTTCTTGTACCCATGTGGAGTTGATTATAAAGCTCGTGATTGCATCACTCTTGATCTTCAAGTCACAAATCACATAATAAACGGAAAACCAATGACAATGATTTCTAATTGAGTTAATATATGATACTAATATACTTCCATGTGGGAGATGAACTATAATTCTAAACAACAATCTGTTTTAATGGTATCACCAAGATGTTATCATGATGAATTGGCTAAAAAGATCTATTGAATTCAAAGATTCCATTAAATTACGTAATTCAGGTGGATGAAAATTTTGAAAATCATTAAGGTTCTAACCAACTCCAATGTAACTTTTAGCAAAATAAGAAAGAAAGCCATTCAAATTGCACGAAGTATGCATGATCACATATACTAACTCAGCCAAAACCTATTCAGCAACTGTATATAAATAGGTGGATAATACAAAGAATTCTCGATTGTTCCTTATCATCTACATATCTATACAAATATATGGATTACAAATTTAGCATTACCATTTTCTCAGAGATCACAAGGTGAAATGAACACCATCTATGATATGTTAGCTTTCCTCCAAAATCATCTAACATTAATAATCTTGTTTCCCAGTACAAATTCATCTGAACTGGTAGACAACTGTTTGTACAATGATCATTATAAAATCATCAAACTCTTTTTTTAAAATCAAAATTGCCTCAATTTGGGGATAGATGGAGTGTAAAATAACAGCAGAATTTAATCCGAAGTTCCGAATAACATATTGAATTTACCAATTAGGTAACCAAATAATTACACAAAGCAATCAACTCTCAGTCAAAAGAAGGAACGCGATTCAATTCCTGAGATTTCAAATAAGAGAGAGAGGGTTACCAGCAGATCTTTATTGGGAATTCCGTCAAAGAGCGATGGCGTCATCCAACCTTCAGTCACAATCCATCCCCCCAAGTTTACCGCCTTAAAAGGCAAATCCTGACCGACGCATTGAACCAGAAGGCATGCAAACAAGCTCAATTGAACAGTGATTTCCTGCTGCCTTTTCATCTCAGAATTTCTCTTCAGCTTTCTGCAGCAGTGTTCTTAAAAAATGGAAGGTGAGTAGATGAGGCGGAGGGAAAATAAGAATTAAGCTTTTCAGAGCCGTTGGAGGTCCCGACAAGACAATCGTAGCCGTCCATCACCTCTCAGTAGATCAATTATTCTGCCATCCAAATAATACTTCCCACGATGGGGGTCCCACTCCCCGTACGGGCGTGTTTGGCAGAAAGGACAATGTTTGGCAGCCCATATAACATTATAACGGCTTGGTATTTAAAATTACGAGGGTATACGCATAGTTTTTTTTTTGGTTTGAAAATATGAATTTTGAAAGCTAAATAAATAATGATATATGTGTTTGTTTTAGATTTTAAAATAGAGTACATTTCATTTTAAAAAAGGTAATAAAGCATATTTTAATTTTATATTAAATTAATATGTAACAGGTAATTATTTATGCATTCGAAAGATGAAGTAATTATTATACATAAGATATAAATATATACATAGACGTGATTTATAAAATCTGATGTATCAAATTATCATTTATCAATATTCAAATCATAACAAATTTTGATTTTCAAATTAAAATCTAGACTTTAAAACTGATAACATATACTCCAAACATTTTTTTTATACCCATATTTAGTCATATATGTTATAATGACGAAAATATCATTAATTTGATTTTTTATTCGATTTAAAAACTTTAATTGAATTATAAAAATGTACAATTAAGTCATATTTTGAGTTATAAATATATATAATCAAATCATAATTATATACCATTAAGTTATTTATGGTTAGAGTTAATGGAACATTTTAGAAGTATCCTTAAAAGTAGAGTATACAAGTATTTTTTTTAATTATTACTCCCTCCGGCCCCAAAGTATTTTTCACTTTCTTTTTTATCCGTCCCACAAAGTATTTCACACTTTACTTTTACCAAATATGGTAAAAAATACATTATAATAATACATACTTTTTACACACATCCCAACATAATACTCACTTTTTCACACATTCCAATAACTTTACACCACTTTTTTTATTAAATTAACTAAAATACTTTTTTTTCTCTTTCTTACCTTATACATAAAATAACATTTTTTTCTTAAACTCCATGCACAATAATACGTGAAGTACTTCTAGAGACGGAGCGAGTGTTATTTGGGGTGGGGGTGGGGGTGGGGGTGGGGTGGTTAGGGGTAGTTTACAATAAATATGAAGGCTATTGAAATCATGGCCGGTAGCCTTTTAATCTTGCTGTTATTGGTATTAATTAATAATAATATTTCAAAAGTAATGATTTTTAAAGAGATATTTAAAAGATTAGTTAAACATATTTGTTCCCTGTTTGGATTAAGTGGAAATGAAATTGGCACATTAATTCACTGCAATTTAATGATATTGTTCTGAATCATCCACTTGAGACTCCATTGAGGGAATGTACAATTGTAAGACCAATAACCCCATCCAAACGTGGCGTTGCTGTACACGTCTAACTGAGCCTTTGCATATCTTTGGTAATCCTGAACTGAAGCATTTCTCACCAACCACTCAGCAACCCATTCTCCTGCAATTTTTAAAAATTATAATTAAAATAAATATATAATCACGCATTTACATTTTCAATTTCTAAGTTTATTTTCAATCATGTTAAGAGAACACTCACATGTACTTTCAAAAATCATTTATTAAAAAAAAAAAAGAAGTAAATTCCAGTTTTATCCTTACCAACAAAACTGAGGGTACCATTTGTTGGAGTAATTTCTTTCAACGTCTTTGCACGCTCATTATAAATGTAGTCTATATTTTGTTGTACGGTCAAATTCTGGAAAGAGCTCGAGAACAAATTGTAGTAGTGCACGTCGAGGACGGAACGAGGGAGGCCGTTGGCGAACGAAAGAAGCTCGGTGTTGTTAGTCGACCCGACTCGGCTCGACAGGATCACATAAGCAGTTGAAGTGTACTTCCTCACCGCAGCATACCCTTGTCTGTAGTAGTTGGTCAAGTCTCCCAAGCTCACTCCGGGTGCTAATGGCTCGTTCAATAGTTCAATCGCACATAAGCTCGATCGATTGGCATACCTAAACTAAGATATACGTATCACTTACATAAAATTAAGTAGAAAGAAAGTGATTGTATGGAACAGTTTCACAGTAAGGTTTTCTCTTGAATCAGATCACTACTACAAATTAAATTACATGACAAACTAGAGTTTAAAACATAAATCGTCCCGTAACTTTCAATTTTCGTCCCAAAAATTTTAGTTTTGCTCTGATTTCATCCAAAAACTACATTTTCACCAATTTTCATCTTATAACTTTTTTAAAAGCTAGTAAAAAATTTGATATGAGACGGTTTTGTTTTTAAACTAACAAACTAGACAAAGATTTGTGTGAGACCGTCTCATGTAAGAGCCGTGAGACGGATGAAAAAGTGATAACTTGCATAACGAAAAGTAATGATGAATTAATAAAAAGTGATAATGCTATTTTATGAATAATTTATAGTGTAAATGAAAAGTGATAACAATTTATAACAAAAGTGATAACTATTTTAAAAAGTATAAAATGGTTTCACGCAAGACTTACCCAACAAACTATTAATCACCTAAAAATTGGTTAATTTTCTGTTATATACGATGATATATAGTTTGTTATTCAAGAGAGTAATTATTTTTCATCATGTAGAAGGGCCGCGGGTTCTAGTCCGGTTTAAATGAAACCGATTCAATGAAATGCAAGCTCAGATCGATTTTCACCTTGACTCAGTCAGCAAGTAGGAAATATTGCATGGTGTAGAAGTGCATATATATATATAGTAGATCATATAAGTGTTGTAGTTGATAAATTTGATATTAATTAAGATTTAAGACTGTTAAATGACGACTCATCTAAAAGCTTAAGTTAATAGAAAGGTAATCGCCTCACTCTAACAAAGACCAGTACCTTTTAGTCAAGAAATCAATAACAGCTACAGTTTGAGGTATGTAAGAAGCTCCCCATAGTAGAGATCCATCTCTGGTTGCACTGTGATCGAAACCATTCTGTGATCCATTGGCTGCATGAAGAGTAACTATCACCTTTATCTTATATTGTCTGCACATATGTATTCTTACAATTAATTCATTTTTAAATAAATTTTCTACGAAATCAAATGTACTTTATGTAAATATAATGCACTCCCTCTAACGATAAACATAATGTAAATGTGTCAATATCTCCGAGATAGAATATTATATTACGTACTGTGCCCAGAGAAAGGCATTGTCGAGTGCTTGCAAAGAGCCACCAACAAATGGATTAGGTGGATTTGGATCAAACATTATCCACCATCCCACTGGAATCCTTACAGCATTTATCCCATTTTGTGACATGAATTTGAAATCATCCACCCCAATGTAGCTGTTCCAGTGACTCTGCATATGTAATTTATAATTACTTCTTTAATTAGTAAAAAATTAGATACTTGGACATAATTTTGGGAGTAATAATATTATATGCTATGTCTATATGGTATGAGTTTGTATTTCATTAAATCATCATTTTTCTGGAACTAATTAAAAATCTTTTAAATAATAGTAGTAAATTTTTTACTTTTAAAAACTCACGATTTTAATTGTATCAACTTAATTTTAAATAAATAATACTTCCTTATTTCCATTATAGTTGTCTTAGTTAGTATGAGCACCAAATTTAGAAAAGTTGATTTTTGATCAATTTTATTAACTTTTAGAGGTAATGCAGTCATTTTATATAACAAATAAGTATAAGTATATTATGTGTGTTAGGTGAGGGTGACAAATTTAAAATTAGGATGTATTTGAGGTTATATGATGACGTGAAGTTTTCCTTTTTTTGATAAGATATTTATTGTGAGATGATCGAAAATGGAAAGTAAAACATTTATTATGGAATAGAGGGGTATAATATATATGTAGAAAGATGGATCAAATCCAATGACTTGTGAAGCTATTTTCATAAAAAGCAAATACTTGTTTTAATTGACTTTATACGTGCACCTTAATTTAAAAAGACAAATTATTACTCCCTCTGTCCCGAGCAAAGATGATTATTTTACTATATTGGACGTTCCATCCAAATTGCATAATTTTCCTCTTTTAGTAAAAATGGCCTACCACTACCCATCACATCTCTCTAATAAACTTACCCTCTTTACATAAAATAATAATAAGAAGTTCAAAAAACAAATGATCCTCTTTGCTCGGGACGGAAGAATTACTTTTTTATGTGAAAAATATAACTAATTTTTTTTTATAATTTATATTTCTAAAAAATATATTTTCACATACTATAAAATTTGTAAGTGAACGGATTTTCCATGATACTCCTTCACGAAATGAAGAGTTAATTTTAATTATTAGATTACTTTTTAATTTAATCTTTACCATTAAATAAAATAATATAATTAGTTTTATTTTAAAAAAAATTACCCATGCCTCTATTTTAACTTATAAATAGGGATTGCACCTGGTGCACCCAAAATGAAAATATAAAATACCGACAGGTAAAATGGTAATTAAAGAGATGCAGAGTGTTACCCTCATGACAGCCGGAGCTCTATCTGGGCCATAACCATTAGTTAACTGATATTCACCTCCTAATTTGGATACTATAGTCATTACGAATACCCATGGATTTCGATCACTCCAATCACTTACATTCCCTCCATAATCAGCCCTCAACGAATCACCATTAATTGCCTTCTCATTATCAAAAAATAATCAATAATTAATTATTATTATTATCTTCATATATAATTAAATAAAATTATTACAAGGAATTGTGACCTGTAAATAGAGACCATTAGGAGCTCGTATACGCAGTCGGAGCGAGTTGTTTTGCCTTTCAATGACGAATGTTTCATTGAATCCGGGTAGGGTTGCCCCAGAAAATACCCGTTTTCCGTCGCTGGAACCGGTCAATCCCATAAAATTGTCGTTATTCACTCTAAAGTTAAAACTGCTCTGATTAATTCTCCATAACTGCAATTAAATTAGTAGTTATCAATTAATTAATTATATATATATAATTAAAAGTGATTAACAAACCCTGAAAGTTTCCCAATTGGAGGCAGTGGTACGATTGACCACCATCGCGGATCCACCCCCACCCTCCGCTGATACGTACATGTTCAGACTTGGTGATTTTAGTTGGATTTGAGTTCCATCCTATAATTCAAAAACATAAGCAAAAACTCGTTTGAAATCATGGTATGAAGAAATGATAATTTTTATAATAAAAATGATATTCAATAAATAAAAAGTGATAATAGCGTAGTAAATTATTTCATGAACATTAAAAAAATAATAATAATATCTTCAATAAAAATTGATAATCAATTATGAAAACATAAAATGATTTCATTTGAAACTATTTCACAAAAATCTTCTCCAAAATATAAATATAAGGAGTATTAATTTTCAAATTTGATGGAGGCAAGTACATATATCTAACTACCCATAAGCAGGGAAAATATTTTAACATTAAAAAAGTGATATTATACAGTAAATTATTTTTGAACATTTTGTAATATAAATAAAAAGTAATAATATCCTTAATTTTAAAATTACTCTAGTGTTTTCATTATGTAATAATAAAAGTTTAAAAATAGTAAAATAGTCCTGAAACGATCTTGTTGTTCTAGTGTTATTTTACTTCGCTATACTTTTTTTCCCACTAATTTACGCATTTTTTTTTTTTGTAAATTACAATATAAATGTGCACAAATTAATGAGATCATGAAAGGGTATCATTTAGTCTTTACCGTCCATTCATTTAAATTAAATGAGTTAATTCGAATATATATATACCTATAATCAATATATGTATACATCATGTAAGACAATATCACCTTTTATGAATGTTGTGCAACATAATCTTAAATTGAGATGTTGATGTGTAATAATTGATTTCATGAATCTCAAAGATTAAAATGGAAAGAAGAGAAGAATTACCAATAGATCATTGTTGGGAATGCCATCAAACAAATATGGTGTCATCCATCCTTCAGCCACAAGCCAGGCACCCAGATTCACTGTTTTGTAAGGAGGATTTTGGGCACAACATAATCCCATTATTATTACTATTACAAAACATAAAATAACTGCTCTATTAAATAATATTTTCATGATTGTATTTATTTTTTAAATAAAATACTTATTGGCACTCTCCTTATATAGGAATTATAAGGGCATCCAATTTATGTGATGGAATTAAACCTCAAACTCAATAGTCAACATATGTAGAATTCCATAATGTCCTTAATTATGTGGTCCTGAACCTATTTAAGGATTTTTTTATATTTTTTTAAAGTATATTTATTTAAACTCAAATAACAATAAATCTTGTGTATTTATAACACTAGCATAAATATTAATATTATTTAATAAGCAAAATAATTCAATCCATCTCAATATGAGATTAATGTAAACTAATAAGTACATGGACATTCTTATGAGACGGATATATGAAAGATGAATTGTAAGACAAATTGATCAATTGTTAAAATATGTTTATTATATAATCTTCTCAAATGAGAATTTGTGATATAAGTAGGTTGTTAAAACTTAAAATAAAAAGTTTGATTGACGACTTCATAAAAAGTTATTGTGGTACTACTACATTTTACACTTTTGTGTGGCACATATAATTGTTACTATATGAGAAATGTTTTACTCTTGTGTAAGTTAAAATGTACAGTGTACTCCTTAACATGTTTGAAAAATAATATTTTTTTCGAAAATAGGGTATAAAAGTAAAATACCTAATTTGACACCATTCAGACTCATTGTTAGAAAGCTTGAATGCACCATTTGCACGTCTATATTTGAATAATTAGGTCAATTCATTGAATTTCGATTTAAAAAAAACCACATAAACATAAAATATAAGTATATATTGTATAAAAAATATCATTTCAGAGTGACAACTCATCATGAATGTATTATTGGATGATATATTTCAATGTTTTAGGGTTGGTTTCAATCGTCAGAAATCATAGGCAAGCCAAATCCTAAATGATGAGAGGATAAAAATTAACATAGATAGGTGATAGCATAGGTTTTATTTGCTTGAGAAAAACACCAAAATTAATTTCGTGGACAAATAAAAAGTTCAACCTAGCTAATTAATTGATGAAATGTAAATATTGTCTAATTGAACTATTTGTTGATCAATCGTTGGATTGATAGAAAGTTTTATAAAAGAAAAGGTTAAACGATCTCATCATACAATCTCGTACATGATTGGCTCTAAACAACAAAAATAACCTTACATCCTAATGCAAGTTCATGTTTTATTATACCTCTACAATTTAGTATTTAGTTAGAGTTTAATTTAGAATTTTTGAAAGTGTAACTTTTTTCCAATCCATAAATTAAGGGATACCATATATTACACTATGAATTTGGTTCATAGTAGACTCACCCAATGTAAAATAGCAATATCATACAAATTGATCCAATTTAATACAAATGAGTGGCCAATAATAAGCCTTAAAAAAGGTGATAAAATTAAATTAAAAATAAACAACATTATAAATCATAGATCGGTTACTTGTATACTTGGATGCATAAGTGTATTACATTTTATTCTAAAGAGTATTTATTTTAGTTAATAAAATTATTATTTTTTATTAAAAAAATTGGTTTAAATATCAAATATAATAATAAAGAAAATTAATTTTTTAATTTAAAAAAATAAAGATATTACTAATTTTTATGGTAAAAGATATTATATTTTAATCGACTTAGGTTTGAGCTCACGAATATAGGAGTCTTCTCTACTATAGAATACTCCCTCCGTCCCGCACCAATGATCTTCTTTTTTCCATTTTGGTCGTCCCACCTAAAGGGTTCTCTTTCCTTTTTTATACACATGGGTCTCACACTCACCCACTAATACAATTAAAATATGAGGTCCACACTCCTACTAATAAAACTATCCACTACACATTAAATAATAATACTCCTTAATCTACATGCAAAAAAACAAAATGCACCATTGGTGCGGGATGGAGAGAGTATATAATAATGATGATGATGAGAGGAGGAGGAGGGGCATCGGCCGCATATATGAATGTGGCGTTATTCTAGGGTGTACGGTGCACCTTAGAATTTAATTGCTAAATGTATAGGTAGTGGGTGATTTTTTATTTTAATTTTTAATTATTTAAATTAGTTAATGGTAGAGATTAAAGTAAAGTTTAATCTAACGACTGAAATTGTCTATGTGCACCGATGCCACAGGTGCACCGCAGTCGAACTCTTGAATGTGTGCAACATACAAACATTAGATATTGGATTTGGGCTTAACTTATGAGCCTGTTTACTGAAAAGCCCACGGGCTAAATCTGTAGTCCAGCATGAATAAAAGATTTGGGCTCAGTTTAAATAAAATCACTGAAATGGACCATATCACACAGAAATTGTAATTGCTCAAGAGATTTTTTGAGGATTTAGAAAACCCAACTCGGATTATTTATTTTTCACTATTACACAAATATTGGCAATATTTTCTATAAAAATCTTTTTGATTGTCATTATTATATATATATATATATATATATATATATATATATATATATATATATATATATATTATGCCCATAAAAATTCATCAAATACAATAAAATTATTAGTTTTATTGAAAGCCAATAAAATTATAAGTTGGTAATCAGATAAGTTAGAAATTTATTTGGATCTTATCACAGAATTTATCGGACCATCTCACAATTTTCTTCCTAAATTAATAATATTTTCCTAAGTAAATAATACCAATTAATTAATTAAATTAATTTTAGAAATGGAGCATACACGTGATGCGTTAGCAGATTACCTAGGAATCTACGGCCATTAATTAGCTTCCTTTATGAAGGAATCAACAGTCAATATAATCCCCAATACAGATCAGCAAAATACGTTCACATAAATTTCCATTTGTATCCCCAGACCATTGTCGGCCTTATCAAAAAACCCAAGGGTATTTTAGGACATTCAACAAATTACTATGGCACCGTTTCTCCCTCATTAGGGCCCTTCGCTCCCTATATATACCCATGGAAGCCTCGCTCTCTCACATCACCCGACGCATCTTCTCTCTCTAAACACCATCAAAGGAACATTTTTACGTACAGTATACGTACACAGAAGACTAGTTCAGTTACATTCACGTGTTTGTGTTAGTGTTGATTCTGTAATCCATTGAGGTAATCTGTGCTCTACATTTTCGTTTTTCGAGCTTATACAGTGAAATACTAATCAGTTTGAAAGGGGAACTTGCTTATTTATTGGAGATTTAATCGTGAATAGCTTTATGCCTACAGAAACTGACTACTTGGATTAGTTTGTTGTTGTGATGGACTTGTTTTCGATCTGAAATTTGAATTATGTTTATTTTGCATGAATGGTACCATTATGGTTCAATGGCTTTTAAATCATAATCATTTGAATTGTGAATTTAATGTCATGATAATTTGTGATTTTCCGTGGTATGGAGGTTTTTTTCATTATTAACTAATTTGGAGAGATTGTGTTTGGCTGTATTGGTATATTCTGGATTATGTTTGGTGTTAATGGGAAGATAGGATTGACGTTAACTGAATTTGAAGAGTGACAACACATGTTATATGTGTTTATATACTACTATATCTAAAGAAGTAAAGAACCAAGGATTTTGAATGGTTTCATATTTAGTAAATCCCTTTCATCTTATACATCTCTAGATTTTAGATTGTTTTGCCTTTTTGGTAATACTGAGTAATAATATATGTTATTTAGGCGTTGGTCATACATTGAGGGATTGTGCTAATTCTTCTGATGATAAATTTTCTGAGTTGATGTTGAACCTAATTTATGCTAATTTTCCAATTAATTCTCTGAGCTGATGTCGATTTGCTCATCCAGATAACCTTATTTTATATTGATTCTTTGATTATAACTTATGTTCCTGACTTGATGAATCAGTCAGTTCTCTTTGCAATATTTATGAACAGCTTTTATTTACAAATTTGATGCAGGTCTTACTAATGTGTTGAATGCCTCTTTGGCTGGAATTTTATGTTCTTTTTCTGCTAGAAGATCTAAATAACATAATCTGTAGACATTTTGGACATATTTGTTTGTTTACATGCACCTTGTAGTGAAATGGGCTCAAGAGGAGGACTGCTACTTGATCTTAATGAACCCCCTACTGAAAATGAAGATGCTAATGATGGTGTAGTCTGCTTCCAGACTCAGACTGCCTCGTCATCCTCAAGTATTACAAAAACTGAAATGATTGTGGCATCAGTGGGTCCCAAAGGGCTTGTAAATAATCGTGCTTTCTCCCACTCATCTTCTGTTTCTGGTTTCCAACCTTTCCTTCGTCCTAATGCTGTTGAGCGATCTGTCATTTCTGCTGAAAACAGTTCTGCAGAAATTGATTCCAGCTTTGCCTCGTCATCTAAATCAAGTAATGGCCAGAATAGAATAGCTGCTCTAAATCTGAAAAAAGAGGGTGTCAGTGCTCTAGATACTGAGAAGGAAGAAGGTGAATGGTCTGAAGCAGAGGGGTGTGTTGATGCTTGCAGAGGTGTTATTCATGAAAATGCAATTGGTGGTAATGAAAATCATGTGCGGTTGAAAGCCTCTGTACTGGGGGTAGAGAATACAACCCTTAATGGTGGCAATGTTAAGAGTGAGAGTACTAGTGCTCCACAGGTCCTGAACTCTGAAACAAATGAGAAGAAAGTTGATAGATCTACAGTGGGTCAGGACGATTCTGGACCTCAGTGCAAAGAAAGAGGCCTTAAAGGAGCTGAAGCAAATCATCCATTGAGGTGCACAAATAATTATGGAAAGCGCCCCAAGCTTGACCAACAGAAGGAAGTGATGCTTGGGAAGAAGCGCGGCAGGCAGACCATGTTTCTCAATTTAGAGGACATTAAGGAAGGTGGTGCCCTGAAAACTTCAACACTTAGAAAGCAGATACCTGCCCCAGCTATAACCCGGACAGTAAAAGAGGCTCATCAAGTTCCACCATCCGCTGATCGTGGTGATAAACAGTCATTCAGGGACACAAAGCGGGGTGATCCTTCAAGCTGTGAAGGCAACAGTGTTTTGGAGTCGAATGGCTTTAAATCCGAGAGTAATGGTGACAATAGGTCAGGAGTTTTGGGACCTCCTAGAAGATTGAATAGCTCGAAAGATCTTTCTTTGGAAGAACATGCAACACCTGCTTCTCGACAGAGTTCTTGGAAGCATCCTCCTGAGATGAAGCAAGTTAGTCAGTTCTCTGGTAGGAAACCTGCTGATAGCAATCACGTGTCTACTTTAACTTCAAAAAAATTACCTTCCAGGAAGCAAAATTTTGTTAACCAATATCAAGATTCATCAGTGGAACGCCTCTTGCGTGAGGTGACAAATGAAAAGTATTGGCAGCACCCAGGTATTTAAGTATTTTTGACATTCATACATACGCCATTAGAAATCTATTTCAGTGGTTTCTTTTTCAAATTCTTTTTTCTGTGTTCATTAGTTCTATTATTAGATTATTTGCTTTACAACTTGTCAGAATTGGTAGTGATAACTATCACTCAAATACTACATGTCAGTTGATATTCAGTCAATCAAGAAATATTGTGCACATGACGGGAGTGATTCAACGTGTTGCTTATGCGTGCATTATATGTATATGTACAGTCAGCTAAGTTTTGCTGTCTTACACTGTGTTAGATGATAAGTGTTGATATTTATTATCTATGTCAAATGGTCTTTATCAAATCCACTTGTATTTTCATTATCTCATATTTGTTGCTCTAGTTAGCGTATGCTTTGCATGTACATTAGAATTCTGTTGTAGTTTAGTTGCATAATGAACCTACTCAAAGATTCCATGCTTTACATAGGCCTGATTTTCTCAGGGTGTAATAGGGGTTTCCCCCTTGTATCTTTGCATTGCTTTGTTTTTTTTTTTGGCTTATGTGATGCTCTTCTTTTGCAATTTGGTTAGGGTTTGCTAATAGAAGTTTCATGACCTTACTGAATTTATTCTGCATTTACTCTTTTCCAGTCAAGGTATCTGTTGTATTAGTCGTTTGTTATTTTTCACAATTTTACTTGATACCCCACCCCCATTTCAATAGTTCAGTAGTACTTGCTCCATTAGAGCGCACCAAATGTGGAATTACAAGTCTGAACTTAACACTTTTTCAGTCTGCCAGTTTTTATCTAATTTGTATTTATTTATGGAACTCCTGAGAAAGTAAATTTGCATGTGTTTATGATCCGGCTTCAACTTCTTTATATTTTCCAATAATTTGAATTGAACTTACTGAGAATTTTAAGGTTGCTTCCGGAGTTCCTATAATGATGAAGACTCAGCTATAGGCTTTAGCTAGTCTTTTGCTAATTTTTTTTACTTGATATTTTGGAGTCAACATCCCCAACAGTTTCTGTCATTCTGTACACCAGAATGACAATCTTTCTTCCGAATGACTCTGGCTTTCTTACTTTTGCATTAAATTTGTTTGCTTACGTGTGTGTATGTATTTCTTTAAAAAACAGATGAAGATGGTCTTGAACGTGTTCCTGATCGCTTTGATTCTGTAGACGAGTATATTAGGCTATTTGAGCCTTTGCTCTTTGAAGAATGCAGAGCACAGCTTTTCAGTAACTGGGAGGAATTCTCAGAAACAGTTTCAAACCATGTTGGGGTAGGCATAAAAAGCCTTGAACGGCGTGAAAGGGGTATCATTCTTTTTCTCATCTCTCTCTGCTCTAAGTTATGGTTCTTACACTATATCTGTTAAATTGGTAAATTTAACAAATTGGGGATGTTGGATGCCTCAATAATACAATGTATTTTCTTGATATCAACAGGATATGCTAGTTATGTAACTGAGTAAAAGCAGTCAGCACTCTGCTGTTGTCTGTTATCATGAAATGTACTTCTCAGGCTTCCTGAAAATGGTGGTACTGGGTTAAAATGTTTCCTTGGTATTCTTTAGCTTTATTCTCCTTACAAAATGTCAATTGCTAGTACAAGTTTATGTTTTGACTTATTTTGGCTACATGGTCAATTTTAGCTGTGGCATGATGCTTCTACATATGTACTGTCAGTTACATTTTAGCTAAGAGCCAATGTTTATCAAGTTCTGGTAGCTTGAAGTTGTTATTCTCAATTATCATGATTAATGTTTCTCAGTGTCCTTCTAAAAGAGTCCTATCAGATGAGATTAATTTTCTCTCTAGCTAACTTTGCTATCTTTACTTTGCTTTAACAGGGTGGTATGATGTGAAACTGATTCCTCCTCATGACTACAAATTAACATTTAAGGAAGGAGATGTAGCAGTTCTTTCATATTTCAAGCCTGGATCTGGTTCGTAAATCTTTCATTATATTTTGGATTATCTTCCGCACTGTAATGTTTAATCAAAAGTAAAATCATCAAATTGCAATGCAGTGAAATCTAGGAGGGACTGTCGCACGGCTCTTGAAGATGGGGAGAAGCTGGAAGATAATGGGCGTGTTGCTGGTACAGTGAGGCGATATGTGCCCATTGATAACCGAGAACGTGCAGGAGCTGTCCTTCACTTCTATGTTGGAGATTCATATGATTCCTGCGGGTGAGTCACATTAGCTTTTCTGTTGTGATATTATGCGGTTGTTGTGGCAAGTCTTATCAAACATATGCACTTTCCTTGGTAAAACAAAAAAGTTAATACATTATTTACTTATATTTTTCTAAACACAGCAAGATTGATGATGACCATATTCTTCGGAAGCTCCAACCAGGAGGTTTCTGGTACCTGACAGTTCTTGGTTCTCTGGCAACTACACAGCGAGAATATGTTGCTCTGCATGCATTTCGTCGTCTAAATTTACAGGTTCTATTGAAATATAGTTTATGTGAATAATGGCATATACAATAGCGCTTTTAAGCTTAACAATGGCTGATATTTTCTTGAAGATGCAAAATGCGATTCTCCAGCCTAGTCCTGACCAGTTCCCGAAATATGAAGAACAGCCACCTGCAATGCCTGAATGTTTTACTCCGAACTTTGTCGAACACCTTCATAGGACATTTAATGGACCCCAGCTAGCTGCAATTCAATGGGCTGCAATGCATACAGTTGCTGGTACATCAAACGGCTTGTCAAAAAAGCAAGATCCATGGCCTTTTACTTTAGTTCAGGGTCCCCCTGGAACTGGTAAAACTCATACTGTGTGGGGAATGCTTAACGTGATCCATCTTGTCCAGTATCAGCACTATTATACTGCATTGCTGAAGAAACTGGCACCTGAAAGCTATAAGCAGATTGATGAGGGCAAATCAGATAGTGTGGCCTCTGGGTCCATTGATGAAGTTCTACAGAGCATGGATCAGAATCTCTGTCGAACTCTTCCAAAACTTTGCCCAAAGCCTAGGATGCTTGTCTGTGCTCCCTCAAATGCTGCAACAGACGAACTGCTTGCCCGTGTACTTGATCGTGGATTTATCGATGGTGAGATGAGGGTTTATCGACCTGATGTTGCTCGAGTTGGCGTGGATTCTCAAACCCGAGCCGCCCAGGCAGTTTCTGTGGAACGAAGAACAGAACAACTTATGATGAGGAGTCGTGATGAAGTTCGTGGCTGGATGCACAACTTAAGAATTCGTGAATCTCAGTTGTCTCAACAAATTGCTTGCCTCCAAAGAGAACTTAATATTACTGCTGTTACTGGTCGTGCACAAGGATCTGTTGGTGTTGATCCTGATGTTCTTATGGCCAGAGACCAAAATCGAGACTCTTTACTTCAAAACCTTGCAGCTGTAGTTGAGAACAGAGATAAAACACTAGTTGAGTTGTCCCGACTTCTCATTTTGGAAAGCAGGTTCAGAGCTGGTAGCAACTTTAATTTGGAGGAAGCTCGTGCAAATCTGGAAGCGAGCTTTGCCAATGAGGCTGAAATTGTTTTCACTACAGTCTCAAGCAGTGGGCGCAAGCTGTTTTCTCGTCTAACTCATGGATTTGACATGGTTGTAATTGATGAGGCAGCACAGGCTAGTGAAGTAGGAATACTGCCCCCTCTTTCTCTTGGTGCAGCACGGTGTGTTCTTGTTGGGGACCCACAGCAGCTTCCTGCTACTGTAATAAGTAAGGCAGCTGGCACCTTGTTGTACAGTAGAAGTCTCTTTGAGAGATTTCAACAAGCAGGATGTCCAACAATGCTATTATCTGTGCAGTATAGAATGCACCCCCATATTAGGGACTTTCCTTCCAGACACTTTTACCAAGGGCGCCTTACAGATAGTGAGAGCGTTGCTAACCTTCCAGATGAGAATTATTACAAAGATCCTCTTTTGAGACCTTATGTCTTTTTCGATATCAGCCATGGACAAGAATCCCATCAGGAAGGTTCAGTGTCTTATCAGAATACACAAGAAGCGCAGTTTTGTGTTCGTTTATATGAGCACCTTCAAAAAACTATAAAATCAATGGGTATTGGGAAAGTATCAGTGGGCATAATCACTCCATATAAGCTGCAATTGAAATGCCTCAGGAGGGAGTTCAATGTCTTGGATTCAGATGAAGGAAAAGACATCTACATTAATACAGTGGATGCTTTCCAAGGACAAGAACGTGATGTCATTATAATGTCTTGTGTCCGTGCATCAAGTTATGGGGTTGGGTTTGTTGCAGATATTCGTAGGATGAATGTTGCTCTTACTCGAGCAAGAAGAGCTCTCTGGGTAAGATTATACTTCCTAAATATCTTTTCGCGTATATTGTTCTCCTTCTCATTCTTCTTGGCAAAAATTGACAGGTGATGGGGAATGCGAACGCACTGTTGCAATCTGATGACTGGGCAGCATTGATTAATGATGCTAAAGCACGAAACTGTTATTTAGGTGCAGATGCTCTGCCCAAAGATTTTATACTTGAGCCTTCTAGTTATGGTGGAATCTCTTCCAAGATCTCTAGTGCAAGGAGCTTGAGACCTGGACCAAGATATCAATGAAATGACTACAATAGAGTCCGAGCTGGACACGAATTGAGGATGACAAACATTCAAGTATGCCATCTATTTTTAGGAATGTAAGTCATAGATTCTTGAAGCCAGTGAATGATTCTTATCTATCTAGTGATAGATCTCGAGACACCAGGCAAAACGCTAAATCCATCTGGTTGGCGTGGCTAGTAGCCTCAGCTGTTATAATGATGCAAAGTATCATTTTGTTTTCCATGGATTATGGCTATTGAGGGGTATGCTTTTTCCCCCACAAAGAGGCATAAAAGCATCATAGCATGGTTGATCTTATGGATTGAACATTGAAGCTGATTATAGGTTTCTAGTGTACTTGTAGTCACAAGCTTCTCGGAGAGAGCAAATGGTCCCAGCTTCTGGTTCAAGCTGAACGAAGAGTGGAATGGTTCAACCTGCACATGGATAATCAGATTCGGAGGTCACCCTCAACCTGCACATTGCATTAGTTGGGTTCGGGTGAAGTGGGATTGATGGCATCTGTGTGTCAAACCCATGGAGGTAGGATTTCCTTTGCTGGTTTCATTAGTGTTCAAATAATATTGGATCTTTGGCTTGATAGTTGCTGTTAGATTACATACTGGAGGTGCTCTTGTTTGAAATTAGGTTCTTTCTTTTGCAGCTCTACTCAAAGGACCACGCTATTGCATTTTCTCCCTTCTGCTCCCTGCGCCAAGGGCTGCCTGCACCACAAATTCACGCACAATCATGGGTCGGGACAGATGTGTGCGCGTGAATTTGCAGGGCAGGATCCCATGTTGTGGGGAATGATTGAGAGAAAGAAAGAAGGCGAATAGAGATGAGAAGCATATGCATATTCAATTTTGTTAATTTATACCAGAGGTATCATATAGTACATAGTATATACATAAATGTTGGTTGCTCTGTTTTGCACATCATGCCATTTTTGGGCCTATTTCGGACCTCTCGTTTGCAATCAAATTTTCTCATTCTACTCATTCGTATGTACTCAATCACTATAGTATTGCTATCATTATTATTATTACTCCCCCGAGTATTTTTATTCATTTATACGGGCACGAAAATTAATACGTATTATTTTTTTAATATATAATGTGAGAAAAAATATGGATAAATTAGTAATTTGAAAAGAAAAAATAAATAAAGTTGTTGGGAATGATAAATAAAGTGTAAAAAAGTATTCCATTAAGTTGTTGGGATTTTTTTAATATATAATGTGAGAAAAATATGGATAAATTAGTAATTTGAAAAGAAAAAGTAAATAAAGTTGTTGGGAATGATAAATAAAGTGTAAAAAAGTACTCCATTAAGTTGTTGGGATTAGAAAAGTAGGTAATAAAATATTATATATTTTTTTTATTAATGGAAAAGGTAAAAATATGTGTGACAGTCCAAAATAATAAAAAGTGGTACGGAGGGAATATTATTATTTTAATCTTGCTATTTTTTCACTCTTAGTTACGTATCAACGAGGGAGTAAATTATGGAATATCTTATAGTATGTGTCAATGTATCATGCATTTCATTTTTTATTCTCCTCAGTAAAAAAGAATCACTCTTTTTTATTTTGGTTTTGTTTCATAAAAGTTTTTTATTTTTTTAAAAATAAAAATAATTAAAATAATAATCTTCTCTATAAGTATATTTTTATAAAAAAAAAAAACCCAACTCTTCGAACCAACACACTTAATATATATTTTTATTTTCTATTATAAAATAAACATAATAAAAATTACTCCCTACATCCTATAAAAGTTGACACACTTTTCTTTTTGGTTTATAACTAGTTTATTTTCATGGGTCCACATACACTTCTAATACAAACTCCTTCATTTCTGTACAACTTTATTTCCGTACAAAAAAATGTGATAACTTCTCCATTCAACTTCATTTCCGTACAAAAAAAAAGTGATAACTTCTCCATTAATTTCCGTGCAAAAAAATGTGATAACATATAGAGGGTTAAATATTATTTCTCTCACCTCAAATTATTATACTCCTCAATTATTATTTTTCTCACTTCACTTTACATTAAATTATTACACTCTCTTACAAAAAAGATCTGATAACTTCTTCGGATAGAGGAAGTAGTATATTTTTTGGCAAAAGCTCCTGGGGACACGGTCCGTGTCACAGCCCTTTCATTCTCCTCCTTATTCTATTTAAATCTATGTATTATTATGGAGTTTAAATTGTAAAGGAGCACGGAAATTGCAAAGGACACGAATCTAAATTCGTGTGTGGGGCGCACAAGATACTCACTCATATTTTTTTTGAATTACCATAAACTTTTCTTTGAAGATTATGGAAGATTTCAATTTCAATTATCATAAGTATTAATTACATACATATCTTGAAATATAATTAGAAATCTTTGAAAATCAACCATAAATGGAAGATTTCAACTTCAATTACCATAAATCCCATTTACACGCATATCTTGAAATATAAATAATTTTTTATAAAATCAACCATAAATATAATCAATTTTCTCAATGTTATTTTTCTGCACATTTTCCGAAATCCTAAATGGAAAAGAATTATAAGTGTTATGTTCACATAAATTTATCACATAAATATCATTAGCAGATTTTCGTTCATTTTAATTGCAGATTCCCATTCCTTTTTTATTATCATTAAGCGTTTTCTAGGATGGGGAGAGTTCAACTTCAATTAATATTACCTATTTTTTAACATTCCAATGTAATAATTTATACTTAACCCAATGTAATATAATTTATAATTTATTTGTTACCAAAAATGGTACAATATCATCAAAAAGTCAATAAAAATGATAAATAATAACTTTCTTAATCTTCTTATTTACAAGTAACGGTAGATATGAGACAGAAAGAGTAATTTATATTCTACTTTTCTATTTAATAATAGAGGGTTTTGTGTTTTTATTTTTATTTTTTTAATTTTTTTGTTATTTTTTAAACCTTTTTAACTAGGCCTACGCTAGACAAGCTCGTATTTGTTAATTGTCATATGCCAGATTCCAAAGATTAAACAGTAACATTACAACTCCATATATTCAAATTATATTCAAGTTGAATCATTTAATTTTTTAAATGAATTAATGATAAAAATAGAAAAATTATACTCCATAAAACTTGCATTAAAAGAAAGAAAAAAGTTTCTAAAGTATCGACTCAATCAAATACCAAGGTAAAAAAGTACCAAACGAACAAAAACAATTTTTTTTTTACATAGTGTGTGTTTTGTATCTCTCATCGTTTAGTAATTATTTTACTCCTATTTAACTTTTCTTTGAAGTTGGTGGCTATGTTGTGTTGTCCATCCCCCACGCATGTTAGTCACCATTTCCACACACTTTCTTTTCTTATTACTCTTTCATCATCATCTGTGTCTGTTCATATATATATATATATATATATATATATATATATATAGTTTCTTTTTTTCTTATATATATAAAGTCGTCAACAACAATGGCTGGCCCTTCTCTCTATGACACCCCTGTTGACCCATTTTAATCTTCTTCGCTCCACATTTTCCATTCTCTTTATCTAGACTTCTACATTAACCCATTTTAAGTTCCGTTCTTGAAACTTAACCAAGACTTCTTCTTCCTCCTCTGCATCTTCTTCAAAAGCTTCTAACTTTCTCATTTTAATTAGTTTTCATCCCTTGATTTTGATCCTTCCTCAGTACTTTTTTTGGTAATATAAGGATTCTTTGAATCGGCTTCTCTTTGTTGAATCTGCAGTAAAGGTTCATTTCTTATGATTTCAGCTGAATTTATTGATGATGGGATGATTTTGTTGTGAGAAAATATTATTGACTTATTGTGATTGCTGTTGTCTTTTTTTGAGCCCAATTTTATGATCTTTTGCTCTGGATTTTCTCATGATCTGTGTGTTAATTTTTTTAGGATCATATATATTCAATTTCATTCAATGTTTTTCTTTTTGGGGTTTTAAAATTTCTCAGTTCATGTAATCATAGATTTAAGAAATTTTATAAAAAAAAATGCAGCACAACAGTAACTAGGATATTTCAGACAAGAATTCCATGGTGATCATCAAATAGATTTCATTGGATCATATTAATTAAATTGCAACCTAATTTTGGTTTAAATCTTGTTGGCAGATTAGTTTCTTGATCTCTATTTTTATAGACTAAAGTTGGATAAAGTTGCAAATTGGGGTTATAATATGCTATTAATGTAAGTTGAAACTTTGCATCCTTTCCTGTTAGTTAGTTAGTTAGTTAATTGCAGTTGTAACACGTGGCCGTCTCGTGGATTGCCACGGGATCTCAACCCTACAACCCAAACTACTTGTATGAGCTCAGGCAGTGGGGGCCTATATAGGGCCTAGTGTGATCCAAGAAATTGTTGCATTAGGCAGTTATTTCTCTAGGTGTGCTACATCTTTAGATGGTACAATTTTTCTCTGCATTTGAATGGATTATTGATAGCCACACACACAATGTAGTATACATAGAATTATATAGACAAGCCTAACCTTTTTTAGTAACAAGTTTGGAGGTAATGTTAATCTTGGTGTCCAAGTTACTGATTTACAACATCTGTAAACTCATTTTAGTGCAAAACTTTGCTTTTCTTGCTTTGTTTGTTTCTGTTTTTGCTGTATTTTGAGTGGTTTATTGAATATTCTGCATTGATAACAGAGGGGGGAAATTGCTCTATTATATTGATTTCAAGAAAAACATTGAGAATTATGAGTAACGGGTTGAAAAAACCCAGTGTAGATGGCAGTGAGAATTCGGTCTCTCTGGAAATACAGCAGGGAAAGGTATTTTAGTTGTTTGATATGTTTATGTGTGCTAGTTTATATGTACTTCTACGACATGAGATGTCATGTGTGTTTGAACAGATTGATGAGGTAAGAAGGATAATCGGACCTCAATCGGGCAAACTAGCCCTTTATTGTTCGGATGAATGTATCTCAAGGTACTTGAGAGCACGGAACTGGAACGTTAAAAAGGCGGTGAAAATGCTTAAAGCAAGCTTGAAGTGGAGAACAGAGTATAAACCAGAAGAGATACATTGGGTATACACACTTAGTCTAACCTAACTGTGGCTCTCTTTTTTGATACATTAGTTTCATTGGATCGTCACTATTTTTCATCTATCATATGTTAGTTTCCCAAAGTTGGTATCCTATTAGATTGTTCCTTTTGAGGTTTTATGCTTCTTCAAGACGTCGTTTGGTCGACTTGATGACTGCTCATTTACTTCTTGAAAATGTTCTTGCCACCTGATGTTTTGCACATTCTCAATTCGTTACCTTATATCTTCAACTGTTATTTAGGAAGATGTTTCGATGGAAGCAGAAACGGGAAAAATTTACAGATCGAGTTACAAAGATAAACACGGGAGGCCAGTTCTTGTCATGAGACCACGGTGCCAGGTTATGTTTGAAATTCCTTCAACTATTTTGTATGCACATTTTCTAGTTTCAAAATAAATAGCTAACGTATTATACATTGAGTAAACATCATATTGTGTGGTCTGAAGATTGCCTCAACGGTTCACTTATAACTTATTCGGGTAGGATTTCCTGTACCATTCTAGTGAATGGTCTTTTGTCTCACTCTCACACTATTGATAGGTGATACATAGGAGGAGAGATGAGGGAACTATATATAAATCCTAGAGACAATTATTTAATTTTATCCTTTCTTACATGTCAATCATTCAGCTAGTTATACTAGAAATGATACATAAAAGTAGCATAGAAAATATCGTGTGAGGTGATCATATCAAATGGATCAACAAAATAGCTCCAAACGTTACGCTATATTTATGATTTGAATCGTTTACTAGTCCAATAGCAGCAAATCTTTGTTGTATTTGACATGGTTAGCTCTTGATCCTTAGATCCAAATGCAAACTTACATTTCAATTGTTTTGAGAAAGTATGATCAATCCTTTGTTTTTCATCGACTCAATAGTGCTTCCTATTCGTATGGCCATGCAGAATACAAAGGCTGTAAGTGGGCAAATAAAGTATCTTGTTTATTGTATGGAGAATGCAATTCTTAGTCTTCCTCCGGGCCAAGAGCAGATGGTCTGGTTGATTGATTTCCATGGCTTCAGCGTGTCGAATATATCGATCAAGGTTACACGTGAAACGGCTCATGTCCTGCAAGAACATTACCCTGAAAGGCTTGGTGTTGCAATTTTGTACGACCCACCCAAGATATTTGAACCATTTTGGAAGGTATGATTCTTGCAGCTCTTCGTTTTTACATACTAGCTATGTAGGGATGAATTTGGGCACACCTGAGTAGTCTGCCCAAACCCGGTGGCAGCAAATGTGGGTAAGATGAATGGGTTTGGAGCGGGTAAAGGTTAAGTTATTTTACTTTGAACAAGGTTGGATTAGGAAATTGGGTGTTTTCGCCAACCCATATGATGACTATATATACATAATTGATTAGTTTTATTTGGCAGATGGCGAAGCCCTTTCTAGAGCCTAAGACAGCCAACAAAGTCAAATTTGTTTACTCGGATGATCACGGCTCGAGCAAGATCATGAATGAGCTGTTCGACATGGAGGTGCTGGAGACTGCATTTGGTGGAAAGGATGATGCAGATTTCGACATCAACAAGTATGCAGAGAGGATGAAGGCGGACGATAAAAGAGTAGCATCCTTGTGGAGAACGGATCATATCCCATCACCACCACCAGCCAATGTAGCTGCTACCCAGATGGATGCGACAAACTCAGACTCTGATTCCGATTCCTCAGATATAAAAGAGGAGAAGTCCGTCATTCCAAGTGATGAAGATGATGTTTCGACACTTCAATCTTTGCCTGTGAAACATCCGTTAAGCGCCTAGCGCTCTTGCTTGAATCGAGTAGTGTTCGATGTCACTGCGCTGAGTCTTACCAAACTATGAACCAAGAAATGGAATAAGATTAGGATATTCCAATTAAAAAGATTCTTGAACAACCAAAGAAATGGAATTAACATAGTTTTGATGTTGGGAGGATTTGCAGAATGAGTTCTGTGCCACTAAATATGGATAATAAACATTTCAAAAAAAGAGAATAATTGGCTTAACTATAACACAACAGATGCAAAACGACAGAAAAATAACATTGAAACAAGAATAGTTGTAAGAATATACAATTGACCACCTCTTTGAGGGGTACAAGGTGGAGGGCACCCAGCACCAAGGTGGGGTGGTTATACGAGGTCAATTTGGGCATAATCAACCACAAAGGGAAGCCTGAATCCACTTGCTGTACACAAACATCAGAGGATATGTACAAACTTTAACAGTATAACAAGGAATACCTGGTTGCCATTTAGAGAGTAGGGTGGTTGAAAATGGAACACAGCAACAGGTTTTCGCCACCTCAAATGGTTACCTGTACTCAACAGATACGCCCCGTATGAGTTCTCCAACAAAAATGGAAGATCGAACGGAACGACTCCGCACCACTTTGAAATACAACTGTTAATCAAAGCTCAAGTAAAGGCAAGAATGAATTCCATTATATGGCTCAGAGGAAGTCGCAACTGTGTTTGGATAAAAATCAATTTTCAAAATATCAACTTTGGGAGCGATAAGGAAGTAATGAAGGCATATAATTTACTAGCAGCTATTTCTTTTTAAAAAGAATTCCTAGTACATCTACATTCTATACAACACCTTGTCCATTGTGCAAAAAGTCAGTTGGTTGACATCCTCAACTCTCAGGATTTGTCGTAAGAGTCAAACCATCAGCTGCCATCCTCCCGGAATCTGATTCTGTTTCCTGGTCCGGAAACTTTAAGCTTGAGTAGAAACAAGTTATGATTCACTGGCTGAAGAACTGCATCACCGGAGATTTGAATAGCCATGTCCACTTCGTACTGCCACAAGAATGCCAGTTCCATCATCATTGAAATGTTCCATGAGCTGTGAAGAACAATGTATCAGGGCAAAATCGTTGGAAAGAAAGCATAGTTCTCCAGGACACATTGAATTGTACTATGACTCGATTCCACCCATCCCGAGTTATTCAATCATCCAGTGCTTGGCGAGATCCATCTCCTTGCATGGTCAATTCTAGATTTGGTACCCCTAGTACAAGGAACTGATCGACCGGAACAATACCCTCAGAAGCAACATCTTCAGATGTCGAAGTGAATACAATCTCAGAGTCAGTCCATCTCATCAAGATACAACAGTTGGTTCCTTATGCAGGCAACACTGACTCAAACTCTACCCAGAGCTCTGTGAGAATCTTCACCAGAATGTAACGGTTGGTGAACAAGCCAGGCCTATGCAAAATCTGTCCATCCTTTAGGGTACTTGCAGCTCCCAGGTTAAGTAAAAAAACCCCCAACTATCAAATTACGAGGCGAAGTTCTTAAATTAGAACAAGCTGGACCCCAGAGAAAAAGAAGAGTCGTCGTCATCATTTTACCAACTGCTACAATTCTCGCTTTCCCAAAATACCAGCAGCATTATGCTTCTTGTGGATTCCATGTTGCCATGCATCACGAGATTTATCACTAGGTTGATCAAAATCATCCAGTAAATTATCTGATCCTGGTCTTAGGCTCCGATAACTACCATTCCTAGGAATTTTAGATATATTAGACTTTTCATCCTCTTCTGACGGCGTACCAGATCTGGATTCAACTTGTACATCATATGGTCTATACCTCGGTCCAGATCTCAAACCCCTTGCAGTAGACATCTTGGCAGAAAATGTTCCATAAGTAGAAGGTTCAGGAATAAAGTCTTTAGGCAAAGAATCCATGTCTAAGTAACAGTTTCGTGCTTTTGCATCATCAATCAATGCAGCCCAGTCCTCCGATTGAACCAGAGCGTTTGCATTTCCCATTACCTGTCAGTAATTACAGAGCGAACAATAAAGAAATTTACCCAAGTTCAGATAAGCAACAGGGAAAAAAACTATAGGTGAAATTGACGAAAAAGATGAAGAATCTTACCCACAGAGCTCTTCTTGCTCTAGTAAGTGCAACATTCATCCGACGGATGTCGGCAACAAACCCAACTCCATGACTTGAAGCACGCACACAAGACATTATAATGACATCGCGTTCTTGACCTTGGAAAGCATCTACTGTGTTAATATAGATATCTTTTCCTTCATCTGAATTCATGATATCCTTGAACTCCCGATGAAGGCATTTCAATTGCAGCTTATATGGAGTGATTATGCCCACTGATACTTTCCCAATACCCAATGGTTTTATAGTTTTCTGAAGGTGTTCATATAAACGAACACAAAACTGTGCTTCTTGTGTATTCTGATAAGACACTGAACCTCCGCGATGGGATTCTCGACCATGGCTGATATCGAAAAAGATATAAGGTCTCAAAAGATTATCTTTGTAATATTTCTCATCTGGAAGATTAGCAATGCTCTCACTATCAGTAAGTCGTCCTTGGTAGAAGTGTCTTGAGGGAAAATCCCTAATATGAGGATGCATTCTATACTGCTCGGATAAAAGCATTGTTGGGCAACCAGCTTGCTGAAACCTCTCAAAAAGGCTTCTACTGTACAACAAGCTTCCAGCAGCCTTACTAATGACAGTGGCAGGTAGCTGCTGAGGGTCCCCCACAAGAACACACCGAGCTGCACCAAGAGACAGTGGAGGCAGAATGGCTACTTCACTAGCCTGTGCAGCTTCATCAATCACAACCATATCAAAGCCATGAGTCAGACGAGAGAACAACTTGCGCCCACTGCTCGAGACTGTAGTGAAAACTATTTCTGCTTCATTGGCAAAGCTTGCCTCTAAATTAGCACGAGCTTCTTCTAAGTTAAAGTTGCTACCAGCTCTAAACCTGCTTTCCAAAATGAGAAGTCGGGACATTTCGACTAGTGTTTTATCTCGGCTCTCAACTACTGCTGCAAGGTTCTGAAGTAAAGAGTCTCGGTTTTGGTCTCTGGCCATAAGAACATCTGGATCAACACCGACAGATCCTTGTGCACGACCAGTAACAGCAGCAACATTAAGTTCTCTTTGAAGGCAAGCAATCTGCTGAGCTAATTGCGTCTCCCGAATCTTCAAACTGTGCATCCATCCATGAACTTCTTCACGACTCTTCATCAAAAGTTGTTCAGTTCTGCGTTCTACAGAAACTGCCTGAGCAGCTCTAGTCTGAGAATCCACACCAACGCGAGCAACATCAGGACGGTAAACTTTCATCTCGCCGTCAATAAACCCACGGTCAAGCACACGTGCAAGCAGTTCATCAGTCGCAGCATTTGATGGAGCACAGACTAGCATCCTAGGCTTTGGACAGAGTTTAGGAAGTGTTCGGAAGAGATTCTGATCCATGCTCTGTAGAACTTCATCAATGGATCCAGAGGCCACACTATCAGAGTTGTTCTCGTTAACCTGCTTATAGCTTTCAGGAGCCAGTTTCTTCAGCAATGCAGCATAATAGTGCTGATACTGGACAAGATGGATCACGTTAAGCATTCCCCAGACTGTGTGGGTTTTTCCAGTTCCAGGAGGTCCCTGAACTAAAGTAAATGGCCACGGATCTTGCTTCTTTGTCACACCATTTGACGTACCAGCAGCAGTATGCATTGCAGCCCATTGAATCGCAGCTAATTGGGGTTCATTAAATGTCCGGCGCAAGTGTTCAACAAAGTTCGGAGTAAAGCAATCTGGCATTGCTGGTGGATGTTCTTCATATTTTGGGAACTGATCAGGACTAGGCTGTAGAATTGCATTTTGCATCTGCAAGAGGATACCAGAGGTTGTTAAGCTTAAAAAAATTAGTGGCACATGTTATTAAGCACATTAATATATCTTGAATGGAACCTGCAGATTGAGACGACGAAATGCATGCAAACCAACATATTCTCGCTGTGTGGTTGCCAGAGAACCGAGCAGTGTTAGGTACCAAACACCCCCTGGATGGAGCTTTCGCAGAATATGGTCATCATCAATCTTGCTGATGTATAAGAGATGAATTAAATAGTAAGTATATGAGCCAAGATACACAGCCTAGATATGCTGATATATGGTAATTGCTCCATGATATCAAAGTAACACTAGGAAGTAAATACAGTCAAATTAAACAAGGGGAGGAGGACAGCACGAAGGTATGACTCACCTACTCGAATCATATAAGTCTCCGACATAGAAGTGAAGGATTGCCCCAGTATGATCTCGGGTATCAATAGGTATATGTCTCCTCACAGTCCCAGCTACACGGCCACTAACTTCTTGCTTCTCATCATCTTCCAGATGCGAAGAACTCTTCCTAATGTGGACTGCATCATTCATAGAGTGTAAAGATAAGGAGTCCATCTATAAGTTAAGGTCAAATTTAATACTCATTTTGAGAAGGTGGGGGAAGAGGAAGAGAACGAAGAAAAATTAAAAAAAGAAATATTCACAGCAAATGTAAACCTGCTCCAGGCTTGGGGGATGAAAGAACTGCAACATCTCCTTCCTTAAATGTCCATTTGTATTCATTTGGTGGAAGCAGTATCACATCATACCATCCTGAAAGAGCCAAAAGCATATATGGAAAAAGATTTAAGCAGTAGGAGAACAGATAAAACAGTAATGTAGTAGCATCACTAATTAGCCAAAAGTTGATTAATGGATAACTGGATCGGAAGGACCAGATGACTGATTAACAATATGAAAAATAATAAGTTGATTTTTTCTTTTTTTTGATAAAACTATAGCATAGAAATAATAATAAAATTGTCATAGAGACAGATTAACAACAAAAAATAGATCAGACCACAACTGAGCATGATCTTAAAGTCGGCATCCAATTTGCCATAAAAAATGAAGTTAAGAAATTTAATGAAAGAAGAAAATTAATATCCCAGCACAACCATTTTTCAGATGCCTGCGAAGAATATTTCATGAAACAGGACAGCCATGAACTTTAACCCAAATAAAAGTTGCAATAGCTCTCAAAAACAACTGAGCGTTGGGTGTGCAAAACTTCTCTCTTCTATTTAGAATTTTTAATATAAAAACATTATACCGGCATCTTGATCTAGCATAAAATAAAGAATGAAAAATAGAATAATACCCCTTTCCCTTCGTTCAATACTCTTTACGCATACTCTAACATGATTTGAAATTGTTTCCTGCGACTCTTCCCACGTACTATAAAGCTGTGCCCTACATTCTTCAAAGAGCAAAGGCTCAAACACCCTGATATACTCTTCAACTGAATCAAAGCGCCCTGGAACTCGTTGGAGCTCCTCTTCCTCTGTAACATAGAAAAACATAGATTAAAGTCAAAAGGGTATGACAAGATCCTCATGAATAGGAGTCGATTGTGTGAAGTGTGATGCTAGGTAACAGATATATAATAAAGAAGCAATTTGAAATCAATGGGAAGAAAAAAGGTCAAGACATCACAAATCTGGAAAACACTAGCTACAGATTAAGTCTTCCCTGCATAACCTTACAGAGCTCAGCAACAAGATCATGCCACATGAGCATTTAAGGAGTTCTTTACAAGGATAAACTACTAACTCCAGATAGGTCGAGTACAGCTCAGTAACGATTAAAAATGTAGAAACTTTTTGCATCAACATACCGCACAAACCCAAAAATTACAAACCACATCCAACTAAGAAAGATATGTTAATACATTTTTTTCTATCCCACATTGTCACCCAGCTTCCATACTGAAATCATTAACGTTTTCTGAGTTGATTGTAATACTCCTATTTAAAAATAAAATGAATAATAATTTCAGTGGAGTACTCTGATTTCAATTTAATTAAATGCCTGCACAAGATAGAATAGATGCACAATCTCAATTAAATTTATTATGTTCGGCAGTCTGTAAGAAATATGTACAATCTTAATGGGACAGGAGTACTTGAATCTGAAAATAAAAAGTTGGAATGAAACATAACATGAAAGGAAAGTAATTATTTGATACAGTAACTTTATAATAAAATCAACAACAGTTGCTCAATCAGGTTCATTCAGAACCTAAATCACAAGCATATACAATTAAATACAGAAAAATAACAGAACAACCTTGAGCAGACTGCTCATAATAGACAGTATATACTAATGATAGTCTATACATAAGCTTACCCTGAATGCATCTCAAATAATCTACCAATCAAAAGATACATATTACGAATCCAAAACTTTAAGATCTGCCCAAGTTTGACAACATACAGCACAAATTTACTGTTTGGACATAAGAATAAGAACATCTGAAGAGGAAAATTAATTGAACCAGAAATAAAAAACACCAGCTAAAGCTGTGTTCGTTTGGATTATGATAATGAGAACTCTGCTAAAGCTGTGCTAGTTTTTATGAATATGTATAAAAATGAATACATTTCCACTAAATAATCTATCTATTGATAATTTTTTTTGAGCCAGCGCATGAATTTCCTCCGAAGTTTGACAAAGGCAGCACAAATTCAATGTTTAGACATAGAAGGTACAATTACACAGGAAAATTTAAATAATACAAAGAAAGACAACAACTCAACTGACAGAAAAATGTTCATAGGTGAGTCAACTATTTTACCTGGATTTTGCCAAAACTTCTCATTCGTCACCTCGCGAATAAGGCGTTCCACCGATGTATCTTGACAATGGTTACTTGTAATTGTTTGCTTCTTTAAAGGTACTTTTTTTGCAGGTAATTTAGGATCCGTCGAACTCTGGCTGCTAATAGATGGTTTCCTGCCAAAGAATTGTGAATTTTTAAGTTGCCTTGTATCCTGGGGCTGCTTCCATGAGCTCTGTCTAAGAACGGGTTGTGTCTGTCCTTCTGAAGAAATATCTGTCAAGCTATTCAACCTCCTAGGCGGTCCAAAAGGCCCAGAACTATTGTCGCCATTACTCTCAGATTTACACTCATTTGACTCCACAAAAGTATTGCCATCAGTAGTTGATAAATCAGGTTGTTTGATATCCCTGACTGTAGGCTGAGCTTGCTTATCTCCACGCTCAGTAGACAGCAGAGTGGCACGAGGTTCTTTCAGAGTCCGTGTTATAGTTGGTGCAGGAATCTGCCTTCTAGGAGTTGAAGACTTCAAAGAACCAGCTTGCTTGACATCTTCTAAATTGAGAAACATAGTCTGCCTGTTGCGCTTTTTCCCTAGCATTGCTTCCTTCTGCAGGTCAAGCTTAGGACGTTTTCCAAGATTATTTGCATATTTTAACGCATGGTTTGCTTCAATTCCTTTAACTTCTCTTGGTTTTGGCAATGGAGCAGAATCTTCCTGACCATCCATAGATATATCACCTTTAATATCATTTGTTTCTTCATTCAGCTCTGAAGGAGGGCCACCATTTTCATTCTTAACATCTCCAGGATTATTAGACATATTGTCCACACCTCCCACCGTTACAGAGCTTTCCGTCATCTCAACAGTGCCTTTCTCCGGCACCCGCGTATCACTGACACCACTTATGTCTTCATGAATAACATTTCTTTGGTAAGCATCAACTGAGCCCTCTGCATCAGACCACACCTCCCCTTCTTCCTTCTCCATGTCCTGAGCATCTATAGAACCTGATTGCATGTTTGGTGAAGCATTCGTAAACTGGAAATGACTAGATTTGGGTACAGAATTGGGAACCTTGTCCACAGAGCTCTTTTCAACAGAATTATCACGTCCTTGAACAATTTTAGGCCTCACAAAAGGCTGGAAACCAGATACAGAAGAAGCATGTGAAAAGGCATTGTTATTTACTATCCCTTGGGGACCAGTAGATGCCGCAAACAAGTCGGTTGTTGCAGTACTTGAAGAAGGAATAACCTTTTGAGGCTGGAAGCAAACAACACCATCATTATCATCCTCATTTTCAGCAGGTGGTTCATTAAGATCAAATAGCAGCCTTCCTTTGGAGCCCATTTCGCAAGTAGTTGCATACAAGCAAAAAGATATGTCCAAAAATGTCTACCAGTAATTTTATTGGGCAAAATTTCTAGTAGCAAAAGAACATAACATGCCAATCGAAGCGGCAATGAACAGAAATATTGAGACCTTGGGAATTGCTAAATAAACAATAAAAGCACCTTCTGCAACAAAATTGGACAAGAAAACATGTAAGTACCAAATGCTCATGAATATCAGAACAGAGGAAACTGAGGGGCCAAAGAAAAATGGAATGTCCACAAAGGTGTGAATCGCCCAATCATGTATAACCACAACTTAATGTTTCCCGACTCAAACCATAAAGTTGAACTACAGTGTTGTGACAATTTTACTTAACAATAGATTCATTCAACAAGTAAATTGCAAAGTGGCATAAAAATATCTTGAAACACACAAAGAATAGCTGAAGCCAGCCTCGTAGCATAAGCAAAAAAGGGGGTGTCAGCAACACCTAAAGCACTTGACACAAATATGTATTTGGGAAGAAGTGGTAGGTGATATACATGTTATTAAGTTTACACACACACATGCATACAGTCAGTATTTACTCTTTATCATTTTTAATGTGATACTAAACATTGCGTTGTGGAGCCAACCATGAATGAAAAATGTGCACAGAATAATACATTCTAATTGAATATGCATGCTCAGCCTATTTAATAAAACAATATGGATCAAACAGTGTCAAAGAATATAATAAATCTAAAAATCTAAGAGCAGCAGTGTAATTACACATAATAAATTAACAGATACATACAGCTCAAGTAGGAACTAACAGGTTCACATGGAAAAATTTCATGTTCAACTTAAAGATCAGGAAAAAAAAAAAAAAAACTCCCAAAAATATATCCCAGACTTAGTGAATAAAACCATTTCAGATTGAGGTCTATTGGCTAGAAATAAGAACATCTCTTTCCCAATACAAATAATAAGGATTAAAATCTAACCTGACAAATATCAATACCTCCCCATCCCTAAGTCTGGCAGTCAAATCAATAGATCCATATTATTTAACTGCCCATTCATAATTTTTACCCTTCTGGATACAAAAAAATCTCAACAGAACCACATTAATTGTGTTTACTCTCACCCCCGGATTTGAAAGACAAAACACTTCAAGGGAAGGGATCTTTATAAAAAAAAAAAAAAAGGGAGAGAGATATGGGAGATAATTATTTAATCCTATTTATTGTGAAAAAAATAAATTAATTAAATCTAGTGATTCCATAGATAATTTTAACACAACAAAACAGGATTCCAGGTCGACCCCTCAGTCACCATTACCACCAAAAACAAACCTACAAATACCAGCAACATCAAATTCACAAACTTCTGCTCAACGTCAAATTCATCACTCCTCATAAACAAAGCACAATTTTATTTTTTTTTAGAGTGACCATTTTACAGAGTACAGATTCCGAATTCAAACAAATAAGAAGTAGGACACTGATTTATAGCAATATAATTATTCATAACCGCTAATTCATATTCCAAATCCACAAAAATTTCTAAGTTCAGATCGAAAATAGCTCTGCCACAAGATTAGCCAATCTCAATAGTCAAACCAATAACTCTTGAATTTTTTTAACGATCTATTTACACCAGATTATTAATCCTCTCTGTAATCAAATTAATTATCTCTTTTCCATCCAAACTAAATCAGCTGAGAGGCGGAGGAGAGAGAAAAGGGAAAAGTCAGAAAGAGCGAGAAGATTTACCTCAAAAGGACACCAAATCTAGATAGAGAAATTTATTTAATAAAATAAAATAAAATAAATATTATATAAATATAAAAAAGGAATTTGGATAATAGTAATAGTTTTATTTGTGTAGAATGCTGATATGAATGCTTTTGTATGTATATGGTTATATTTATAGGACAGAGGGCCGCTCAAGAGAATACTACTGTTTTAGAGAGTGCGAAAGAGAGAAAGCTTTGAGGGGTATTTATAGGAAATAATCAGGTCCAGTTACCGGCTAAGGGCAAAACAGGTGACCTGTAGTTCAAATTCTAAATGAGAATTAAGCGGGAGGGTGTTTTGGTAATTGACTTTCTCATTGTCTCAAATGCCCATGTTTTGTCTGAGGTTGTTAGGTTAATCATGAAACTTCAAAAATTATTATCATTTGTACTGTATTATTCTTAATTTTTTTTATTAATTTACATCACAATAATATTCACAGTCTAAAAATACATTTTAATTTTGTCATCCCACATTCCATACATAAGACTATTTAAGTCATTACTCCATATTTTATTCTAAAAAATATTTATTTTAATTAATAAGTTTATCTTTATTTAAAAAATCAAGTATTAATTTTAGGCTCATTATACTCTCATCATCCCATCCGAAGATTTACTTTTTGCACAAGATTTATATCGGTTATATTAAGATATATACTTCTATTAATTATGTTGTACTCCATATATCTCATCTATCTATATATAAGAAAAATATTATTAAGAGACAGATAAGTATTTAATTAAGTAATAAGAATATTTTTGTTAACAAAAAATATCAATTTATTTCTATATTTTTGCCTGTAATGAATAAAAATATCAATTTATTCCTAGGAAGTCAATTAAAATTGTTTTGGGAAGAGGTGAATTCTTCCATTTAACTTCAACTTAAAATTAAGTATTTTGTGAAGGATTTTTTTTTAAATATATAAATTGATTTAAATTATTATATCTTTCAATAATATAAAAAACTATACAATTTATATATTGTATTTGTGTTGTGCAATAAGATTTTAAAATTGTAATATTTATATTATATATTAACTTTAAAAAATTAACAAAATTTATATTCTTTTTGATATTATTACATTTGAATAATGTTATTGGAATCTTCAAATAAATTATTATGAGTTCGTAACACATAGTTCTTATAAATTGATCATCATTTTTCTCAAATAAAAAATGATAAAAAAGGTGATAAAATATTATTATTAAAAATTATAAAATATGACATTTTTTAGATTAATTTCATGTTGTTAGATATTAGATTAGTTATATTGCCATCAAAATTAATTAAAAATATTTATAAAGATTTTGAATATCTACCTTTGCCAAAAAGTTTTATTATGTTTTGTGACTCACATTAACTTAAAATAATAATAAAATAAAAAATCGAAAACAATACCATATTTATAAAGAAAACAACATTATGATAAAGAAAATTATTCATGCCTAAATTATTTTTTAGCCATTAATTTATAAATATTTTTTTAGCCATTAAATTATAAATATGGTTTAGATTGTATATTTTATTTATTATCCCATATCATTTAAAATTAAATGAGCAAATCAGAATATAAACTTAAAAAATATATTCCATAAAATTATCATAATGGTAATTAAAATCAGATTGTATACTTTGTATTTTATGTGTAATTTGTATTAGGTATTATTTGTACGTATATTAAATTTATGTAAGTAGCTGTTATAGGAATACAATATTGATACAAAATTTACCAATATACCATTTTTATATTGTATTTATGTACCATGGTAATTTTGGAGTATATCAAGTGCAATGCACCCCAAGTTTATAGATTATAATATATAGTGGGTAGTTTTTTTAAGAGAAACTCTCTTGTGAGATGAGTTTTTTGTGAGACGGTTGTGAGGCGGGTTAACCCATTACTAAAGTATGTTTATTATATAGGTAAAGTATGCTTATTTATAGTTAAAGTTTGTCAATAATAAATCATATTATAACACTCTAAAATCATACTTTAATTCATCATTTATCATATTTTAGAAAACATACTTTAACAACATTAAGCATACTTTATGTATATAATAGACATACTTTAACACGTCTCACAAACCGTCTCACATATATAATATCTCACAAGAGAATTTGTCTTTTTTAAATAATTATTTTATTTTATTTAATGGTAGAGATTAAATTATAAATTAATGTAACGAATAAAATTGTTCAATTGCACCAGTGCAAAAGGTGCCACCCAAGTTGGACTCCTTATTTAAAATGATCTAATATTTGTATTATGAAAAAATCTAGGGTAATTGCAAATAAAGTCTCAACATTTACTTTGATTTCGAATAAGTCTAAACTTTTGAAAATTTGCAAATAAGTACCTCACTTTAAAGCTCTTTTGCAACTCGAACCACCAAGCAGCGAGAGGTCTGCTCGGTCGCTGACTTATCCGTAAGTTATCCACGTCACTTCAATTTTAAGGTAATTCGATCATCTTAGGATCCTCTCTCTCACCTCTCCTAGATGAGAACTCATGGAAATCTCCATCGCAGCTCTTCGTCTTCGACTACTACAAGCAACGCCGCGGCCTCACAGTCGGCATATGGCTGCCCAACCCCGTGCAGGATATCATGGTTTGAACAGCGAACCGCGACGACGGGCCATTGTCGGACAGAAGCACAATCAACTTCACCTCCGACGGGAAGCTCCTCATATTGTCGGACGAAAACTATTGCTGAAGCAGACACTCCAGCTGCATCCGCCACCATGATAGATTCCGGTAACTTTGTGCTTTACGATAATAAATCCAGGGTTATCTGGCAAAACTTCGATCATCCGACCGACATCTTGTTGGGTGGTTAAAGGTTAATTGTGAACAAAATGAAAGTTTCCAGTGCAGCGGAAGATCAATCAAGTGGGAGATTTCGTGTAATTTTGCAACCTGATGAGAATCTGGTTGCATACCCTTTGAACATGACTCATAAATCTGATGCAACTGCTTATTGGGCTTCAAATACGTAGGTCTACTATGGTTCCACCGGAAGACCATATGTGTTTCTCCATCTTAACGAGACAGGATCTCTCACCGTGGGCTCACAACATCATTCTCGTCTGTATCAGTGCGAGTGAGAGAATGAAGATCGAATTTTAATTTGGGAATCTTAAAACAACGTCGTTTCATTATTTACCTTTTTTTCAACTGGAGGGTAACGTGGATAAGTTACAGACAGGTCAGCGGTCGGGCAGACTTTCCAATGCCCGGTGGTTTGAATTGCAAAAGGGCTTTAAAATTATGTACTCATTTTCAAATTTTCAAAGGTTTAGACTTATTCGCAATCAAAGTAAAGGTTTGGACTTTATGTGCAATTAACCCAAAAATCTATTGTAAAGCGATACTTATGTGAGACAAGTTGTAAAACGTATATGATCGTTCGTTACACTACAAAAATGCATTGATTTAGTGGCGATTTTTGTGATGGCTTGGAGGCGACCGTTGATTATTTAAATGGGAGCTTGACGTCTTGGGTTCTAGTGGTATACCAAAAATCAATCATGAGGATGTATTTTCCTTGGAGGATTGTGGATAACTGAATCCCGACTATGTCAATGGTCTTGATCCGCTGAGCAGTTAATTGAGTGTCTATATATTAGTCACCCCGAGTGTATGGAAGATGGAAAAATAAATGCCCGAAAAAAGTAGGAAATGTCGAAATAAAGTTTAGGTTGAATTAGATGAAATGCGAAATCATGTGTATCGAAAAGGGTTCATCAACTTCTACCACAATAGGATCTTCCACGGTGTAGAGATATGGGGTCATGGACATCCCTACCTTGGTAGTGGGGAGGGAACATCGTGCTATACAAGTGGGGTGATGGGTGAAGGTCCTAATTTTATTGATGATCATAGGGTAGGCTCATCAACTGATGATCGATACTACGAAATTTTGGTAGATGTGGTTGTACCAACCTCTATTAAACTTCATGAACCCAATCCACAAGCGCAAAATAACTACAATATGCTCCACGCTGTAGACAAGGAGTTATATCTGCAATCACAATTATCAATAAATGCTAGTTGATGAGTATCAAAGCAGAGAATTTGATTTCAAAATGAGGATATAATCAAATAACGTGTTTGTGCAGCGAGATATGTCCACCTGACAACTCTGTCCCTAAGGTGATGTTAGGTTGAGGTATGGAATTGAGATTTTTTGTTTTGAAAATCTAATGAATAGTACTCTCTTCGTTCCACTAAAATGTATGCATTTTGTCATTTTGATCTGTCCCAATACAAAGTTTCCTTTCTGGTGAAAAGACACATACAAACTAATTATTTCTCTCTCCATAAACCCACACATTACACTAATACACGTATCCACCACCTCATTACACATTAATATATTATATCTTTTAATCTACCTGCAAAAAGTAAACGCCCATGTTTCAATGGGACGAATGGAGTATATGTTTGTTTGAGTTTTTGGTAAGATATGTTTTAACTTTATGTCAAATTAATATGTAAGAAGGTATTAATTTATATAAAAAAAGAGAGGAGAGGTGATGGATAAAGAGATAAAGAACATATTAAATGAGAAGAGAGAATACTTGAAAGGTAGGTATGTTGAGGGTTGTAAGGTAGGTGTATATAGGGGTGATTTTGTGTGTGTTTTTTAAAACCAAATTCTGGTTTTCAAAATATAAAACAAAAGCTTCTATGAGAGAAAAAAATTAATGAGTGAGATGGGACTGTCGATGAAGATTATACATTGTTGATTACACGATTGCATGATTTATTGGGGTGATGATTCGTTACTTGAGTATTGCAAGGTCTGTTCATACCCACGCTACAAGGATCGTAGGGGTAGTAGAAACGAAAAGAGACTATATAAAAAGATGTGGTATTTTCATTTGATACCTAGATTAAAGAGGTTGTATGCATCGTCCGCCACAACGAATGAAATGAGATGACATGCAAATTGCGCTAATGATACTTTGGGTGATCAAAGTCACTTGGCTGACTCACCAGCGTGGAAAGAGTTGGATGGAGAGTTCCTTGACTTTGTACACGAGATTAGAAATATGTAATTAGGTTTAAGCTTAGATGGTTTTAACCCTTTTAGAACCTTAGAGGACTAGTACTCATGTTGGCTTGTGGTAGTCACTCCCTACAACTTGGCTCATTGGATGTGTATGAAAGAGTAATACCTACTCCTACTAGTGTCGGCCCCTGGCCTGAAAAACCACAAAGACAAACTAGATGTTTATTTGCAACCTTTGATACAGATTTGCTTTTACTTTGGGAGACGAAGTAAACACATATGATTACTGATTCTTTTTGGCTAGAGGGCAGTCACAAAAATTCTTAATTTGACTGTCGTCGGAGCTTTATGGAGGACAATTGTCCATATCACAAACATTTGCAAATTATAAATGTTTAATTATATAACTTTCATAAAGTTATTTATGTCTTTTAATTAAAAATATTTTACTCTAATAGTTTAGTGAGGTACTTTCTCATTGAGCATATTTTATGCTTTACTATTTTTTAATAAAACTTGACTTTTTCAGGAAAAAAAAAGTTATGAAATATATTTAGTAAATTTGGGGTACATATAGCACCCTTTACTTTAATAGAATTTTAATTTGAAATTGAATATATTTTAATCAACAAAGCAAAAACTCATGTGCATCCGGCGCATGGACCACATTCCGTGCGCCTTTAGAAATTTGTGTTAAATTGTATACCCTTTAGTATACAGATGTGTACCTTTTATTTTCTAAAGAAAATTATTATGTGTATCTGGGCGCATGAACAACACCTCGTGCGTCTTTAGAATTTTGTGTTAAATTGTATACCCTTTAGTATAAAATTGTGTACCTTTTATTTTCTAAAAAAATATTAATGAAAAGTGTATACCCTTTAGAACAAAATGATGTACCTTTTATTAATTAAAGTGTATACCCTTAGACCAAAACAATGTACTCTTACTCATAATACTAAATTTCTAAAGGCGCACGAAATGTATTCCCGTGCGCCCGGAAGCCTCACTCATCAACAATGCTTTAAGAAGGTTTAAATTATTTTATACGTATATTTGTTTTTTTAAATAGTATATTTGAAAATTGAAAATAAATTAATTACTAATGGAAAGTAAAAAGTTATGTTGACTGTGCTTATGCTAATTGCTAACACTGATTAATTATAGCCGTTGATTCAACTGAATTAGGTATATTTTATTAAGTGCTCAAATTATTATTTTTATTTTTTATATTTTTGTTTGACCTAGAAATACGTACAGATAGGGCAATAAGTGATGTCATTAATTCACCGAAAATATATTACTTAAAAACTCTTTTCTAATTTCTATAATCAATTAAATTTCTCTCGTTTTAATTAAAGTGGTTTATAGACACGTGGTTTATAAATTAGGGTATTTTAATTGAGGTTTATTTTAAAAAATCATGAATATTAATAGTTTATATTCCCTCCGTCCTTGCCGACACGGTAGTTTAAAAAAAATATTTTTTATTAATTTTATTGATTTTTTAAAGGTATTGTGATATTTTTAAATAATAAATAAAATATAAATTATGTTATATGCGTTAAGTGATAGTGATTCTTTTTAAAATTAAGATAATTTTTTGAGATTATTAATTGATGTAATGTTTCTTTTTTTTGTGGTAAAGATAAGTGTGAGATGAACAATGTAAAGATAAGTGTGGAATGGAGGAAGTATTTGTTTTTTGTTTGGGTATGATGAGTATGTTTTAATTTTATATTAAATGAATGAGTAACAAATTTGTAGTAATATTTGTAAGATAATATTAATTGATGTGTGAGGAGAAGTGATAGAAAATTCTTTTATAATTATTAGTAAGTTAAATTTTGATTGAGATACTTAGTAAACGAGCTAGAATTCTCTTTTCAAAACTTCAATTTTTTTTATTTTTTTAATCTTTTTGTTTTGGGGTATTAATGTAATTCATTTGAGTTTATAAATCAAGTCAATTTTTAAAATCAATTTTAAAGCTTTATAAACAGCAAATAATCTTCCCTTTAGTATCTAAAAATTTAAAAATAAAGAATAAAGGAAGCACTAGCATTAAAAAATAATACTAATAATAATAAGAGAAACTCCTACGAATTACCTATTTAATGTGTATCCTCCCATTATAAAATTGTAAAAATAGTTAGAGTATATCATTAAGGGCAAGTAAAGTTTTGTATGAGATTGTTCAAGAGAAAAAGAAAGAATCGGAATTGATCGATAAATTTCTCTTGACAAACGAAAAGAAAACGAAATATTTTATATTTTTTATTATAAATGTTAGCACTTTTCATATACTATATTATAAAATGTTATTACTTTCATTATAAAATGTTATCACTTTTTATATATACAATATTTATTCGTGAAATAGGATTATCACAATTTATTAATTGAATATTACTTTTCATTATACAAGTTCTGGAGTACTTTTTATCTGTTTCTCTTAAGGACATATGTGAGATGATCTCATATAAGTCTTTTTCTATCATTAAATATACTAAAATTATACTCCCTCCATCCATTGTTTATGTATCCATTTGTTTTTTGCACGTGAATTAAGAAGTATTATTATTTTATATGCAGTAGATAGTTGTATTAGTGGAGGGTGTTGGTTCTACTCCCTCCGTCCCACCCAAAGAATCTCTTTTTGCCATTTTGGGCGTCCCACCCAAATGATCCTTTTTTCTTTTTTACACACATGGGAACCACGCACATCCTCTAATACAATTAAAATATGGGCCTACACTCCCACTAATACAACTACCCACTACACATTAAATAATAATACTTCTTAATTCATGTTCCAAAAAGTAAAAACTACCCTTAGTGTGGGACGAAGGAAGTATATTTTATTTGTATTAGTAGAGGGTGTGGGTCCATATATCTAAAAAAATGAATTGATAAATTAAATGGACGATTAAAATAGTAAAATTGATAAATTTATGATAGGGAGTATAAGAATAAATTATTAGAGTTGTGAATAAATGGACACAACGATTTATTTATTTATTTTTAAAAAGCACTATAATATTCATTGTAAGTCTACCTCAATAAAGTTGTGTAAATTGTAATGAACCTCCTGTCACGTCTCATCAGAATGATGGTTTCCAATAATATTGCATATGGTGATTATTATATGGTATATTTATGTATTCACTCAAGTTACTTAAAATGTCATCTTATACAATAAATTTCACTGATCACAAGTAAAAATTTATAGGAAAAAGTAGAAAATATTTACAATTCTAATAAAAATAAGAATAACACTAATGTGGAATTAGTTTCACATTAAATTTTCTTAATTACAGATTGAAAAAGATAGTTACTTTTAAAAGGTTTTGTTTTTAAAAAGACTTGGAAGGGTTTTATATAATTGATTGATTTTAAAGATTTTGGTGCATTTGAAAATCCAGTGAATAGTACAAATGTATTTATTTGGTATTTTGATTAGGTTGAGATTTAACTAATTTATATATATATAATAATAATGTGACATACTGTAGAGTAGATAGACATTAAAGGTTATATACTTAGTATGATTTGATGTATTGAGATTTTGAATGAATTTTGATTTTGAAATCTAAATATGAATTTTTAAAAATCAAATTCAGATTCCAAAAACCTATAGCCTTAGGAAATAACAAGGTAAATCTTAAATTAAATGTAAAATAGATAATAAATCATAATATAATTAATATTACACAAGCCAATATACTTATGCTATTAAAACTAATATTAAACTGTAAAAATGATGATTAAATTTTATTGATGTATATAGTACTTAAATTCTTAGGTTCAGTAAATTAAGGGGTAAAATGGATTATTATAAACTACTAAAATAAAATACAGTATATTACATGATCGATCACAAGAATAAAATTATACTTATAATATCTTAAAAATTAATACTAAAGATAAATTTTAAGTTATTGAGATAAAATAATACTATATCATTTGTAAAATTCCATAAAACATTTTATGTAATATTTTCATGAAATTTATAATAAATTTATCCTTTTAATGCTTACATATATACACATATAAATGAAAAATGAATTATGGAGTTTTTTTTTTTTAGTGAGTGGTATTGGAAGTGAATAAGTGAATTTATCATCTATGTATTGCTCTAACTATACATAGTTCAGCCACCTAACTTGGATCTCTCTTTCATATATGTGTGATCATTATCATATTTCATCATCACTTTCCTTCAAAAGACGTGCCTAATTTTTCGATCTTTATAGATACATACACGATTTCGAATTAATTACATTTATACTATATCATATTCTAATTATACATTATCATATGATAAATTATACATCCACGTGAAAATTAGATCATTATGTATATACTTTTGCTACCTATTTATAATTGAAATAAAACATTTCGATAAATATCCCTTAAATCTATTGTAGCTCACTTTTTAGATTCACTATTATCTTACAAGTTACAGCCCTCTCTTTTTTCCAAAGCACGTGAAATAATATTGAGGGCTTTTTTGAAATAAAAATATTGTGCCTTTTTTTTGGGAATATGCAAATGTCCATCTATAAAAATCAAGATATTCAAAATTCAATGTTAGAGTATGATAATTAATAAGGGCTTCAAAATAAGTTTAGGCATGTACGGTCTGATCCTCACCGTCCAACAAAAATTTACAACTAATTCGCTGGCTATTTACATTCCCGAATTTCCTATATAAATTCTTTTTTTTTCTTTCCACTAAATACAATCCAAAATAGATAATAATAACATTCTCTAAATTTTGTAGTAAGGATGTTTAAAGTCAAACAAAATGCATTGGTTCAATACCCAACACAAAAAACTTGTAAAATTTCAAAATAAAGAGTTTAGCGTCGAACACAAAGATCGTGCAAAATTTTCAAAATATAATATTCAGCATTCGAATAAATAATTTTTTTCGACACCGAATATAAAATCATGAATATATAATAGATAAATTTGCATTTTTTCAATAACTACTTAATCTTAATATTTAAGATTGTGTACAGAATGTCTAGAGGTGTCAATAGTTGTGTACTTAATCTTAATGGTTTATCTTGTAAATGATCCAAACTATTAATATGCATATACTCAGCACATTAAGATTCACACTTCCTGATCTACCCATTAATAATCTATGGCTTATAATTTCATGAAAAAATCATTTTTTTTCCTATTGGAAAAATCCGTAACACCCCCACCAAAATTCACGTTAACCCTTCACCATTAATTTTTTTTTAAGAAAGGAATCGTATTTTATTACATGCATGATCCTTGTCTTTTTCAATCCTTCACCATTAATCTGCACTACAATTAGCACCTCCATCAATAATCAAATTCACTAAATATTAATGTATTGTGGTGTATTAATATGAACTTAACTCACCGATACATTCTCATCTAGTATTTAAAATTGAAGTATAGAAAACCAAATCTAAACATAACTTTTTACTTATATGGCTAAATTTGCAAATATTTTTTAAATTTTTATTAGAGTATTATTATTTCTTCGTGTATTAGGTTTCCATAAAGTTGTAAAATCACGTCTTATCGCAGAATAAATGTCCAATAATTGAGTAGTATGTTATATATCACATCAAGCAAGCAACTATTAAATGTGTGAAGAAAATATCCAAAATACTTGCATAAACTATTTGCCTCTACATGAAAATACATTTGAAAAAAATAAAAATAAATAAAAGCCCATTTCAAATTGGGCTTAGCCAGTTCATTGGCCCATATGCGTCCACTGATGGAAAGCCCATTTCAAATTGGGCTTAATCAGTTTAATAAATCCAAAATTTATTTTAATTTCAAAGTTGTCCCCCATTTTTATACAAGATTTTATACCTTTTAGGACTTCATACTTCTTGTGAGTTTTGAGCATATTTCTCTTTTTAGTCAACAATGTTGATTAAAAATAATATAAATAAAATATTTTTTAAACAACATGTGACGTGGAAAGTGTTCTTCGAACGGAGGGAGTAATACCGATGTGAAAAGTGTTCTTCAGAACAGATGGAGTTATATTTGATCAATTAATGTTTCATAGTGAGATGTTCTTGCGGAAATGTTTCCCATTAGTCAAGAGTTAGTCTCTTGTAAACTGACTTTAAGGGAGACCACAAAATTTACACCGCGAATCCGATTTACACTAAATGTTTGTGATTAATCAAAGCCCCAAGTTTTGATCATCAAAGCAAAAAATATAACAAAAAGAAAAAGAAAAATGAAATTCAGCACAAGATACATAATGAAAACTCAATAAAAAGCAGAGTACAAAGCTCATCTCCAGCAGCATTATTACAACAAAAACATGATATTAGAACAACCTCATGAAACAACAAAGTAGGAATCAAAGCGCAGGTGGATAGAGCTGCAGCACCTTCTTCCAAGAAGGCCTGCTGCTAATATCATCCCACCACTCACTCACATGTTTCCTCTCCCTGATCAGCTGCTCCCTCTCCAGAGTGCTCACCAAGAAGTTACCGAACGGGAGGTGGCTAAGGTCCGCCAGGCTGAACGTCTCCCCCGCCAAGTACTTGCTCTTCGACAGCCTCTCCTCGTACACATCCAACACTTTAGCAAGTTTCTCCTCGTTTTCTTGAATGCGTTTTGGGTCGGGCGATATGCCTAGTTTGGGGCCTAAAAGGACTTGGACTACCAACTCATAGAGCGGTGGCTGGAAATTGTGGGCTTCGGTTTCCAGCCACTGCTCGATTATACCCCTTTCTTCGATTGTCTTTCCCAGAAGTTCAGTTCCTTGTGACCTGTATTTCTCTGCGTAGTACCTGATTATTGCCCTGGATTCTGCATAAGTTTTGAACAATAATCAAATCCCTTTCAAGCCAAGAGAAGTGACTAGAAAAACACTTGAATTTATTACACAAGTTGAACCCTTAATTTCTTAAAAAAACAGCAAAACCAGGATTTGGATGTCCTATGATACTTAATTGTAATATTTAGGTGCCACTCCGTTAAACAAGTAACACGGAGGAGGAAAGAGCCTATGTTCCAAATCAACACATAAACTCTAAAATAGAAGCCTAAGAAGCAAAGCAAGACTATATGTAGTAATGTAGAGTCTATTTAAAGGATGCAATTTGTGAAAAATGAGATAAAATGAGTTCCAATGTCCTATTACATTTTGATGTTACATGTTACATCTCCTACGTCAAACTATTAAAAATAAAAATGAATAACATGCAGGTGAAACAAAATCTATACCTTAAAAGAAAATATCACTCTACCGTGAAATCAAAATTTAACAGGACATCATAAAATTCAAATTCTTCTACAGAGAATTTGGATCCCTGTTAAGCATATTCATACAGGTGTGGTCGTGTAATAGCACACGTGTCAGGTCATTTGACCGGCCACGTAAGCTAAGGCAGAGAGAGTCCTTGAAATGCCATACATGATAATCAAGAAAATATTCTGGGCAATTTATATATAAAACCCTATAAGAGAAGCCAAGAATTAAGATAAATTCTATAAACAATCAAGAAAATAAGATCAAACTCAGCAAAGAAAATAAAAATTATTAATTTCTACCATATAATTTGTAGTCACCATCTTCAATAACAGGAACAACCCCAAAAGGCTGCATAATTGCCACCAAAAAAAAATTAAAATCATCATTTTCAGTAATAAACAAGTCTGATTATCTTTAAACACAAAATTGAATGGAATTGTTTGAAATTTTTGACAGAAAAAAAAACCTGCAACTTGAGATAGTCAAGAGTTCGGTTCTCCCCTTTCAAGATATCAACCTCGACAACATCGAAGTCGATTCCCTTTTCGATTAAACAAACGATAACTCTTTTTGCTGAAGCAAAAGCCGGTCCGTATACCTTCACTACCATTTTTGCTCACTCTCTCTCCTAATTCAACACAAATGGGAGAGTAGCATTTATAAAGAGGCGTGCTAATATTGTTGTACGCTTATATTTTTTGATGGGTCAAATTTTAGGGGCATTTACTTTTAATTTTTTTTCTTTTCTATCCACTTTTTAAGAACAATTTAAAACCTGCTCAAAATGATAAAAACACCTTAACTCGATATTGATACTATTTGAATTTTTTTTAAAAAATCATTATCAAGTCAATGTATTTTTATCATTTTGAGTAATAAAGAAAAAATTGAAAAAAACTTAAGGGCACAATCGTGTAATCAAATTGATTCACTAAGTTATAACATGATTAAGTATGAGGATAGAGATTAATGAGTATAATATTTTAATGTGGAGTGATGAAATAGAAATAATATTTTAATATAAAGTGATAGGTGTATTAGTGTTGAATGTGAGTTCCATTATGATATATTAATTATTTTAGATAAATTTCATATATCAAAAGGGAAACGTAAAAATTTAAATGGGATACCCAAAATAGAAATACATAACAATTGAAATGAGAGATCCAAAATAGAAATATGTATAGATTGAAATGAGACGGATAAAGTATTATTTTAAAGAGTTTTTTCAATACAAGTCCCGCAAGATTGATTAACTATCAATTAAGAACCTGAAAGATTTTTTCTATCAATTCAGACCTGAAAGATATTAAATTATTAGCAATACAAAACCTAAAATTATAAAATTAATTAAAATAAAATAATATTAACTATATTAAAATTGTTTTTTAACATAATATTTTAAATTTATTATCATTAAATTAACATACTAATTAATGGAAAATTTATACAATTACATTGATAAATTTTAATTAATTTTATGTTTTAAGTCCTGCATTGATAGAAAAAATCTTTCGGGTCCCTAATTATTAGTTAACCAATCTTTTAAATCTTATATTGAAAAAATTCATTTATTTTGTAAAATATAAAAATAATGAATTAAAGTAGTATATTTTTAAGTTGTTATAGCATGATTCCCAATAAATATACTTTAATTATTAATAAGTATAATTTAATGAAAATTATATGTAAAGTCGTTGAAATATGTGTAGGAAGTGAATATTATTGAAATATATATTTTATTTTAAACAAAGTGCATAAGTATAGAAACGGATAAAAAAAATGTGAAGTGATCAGTGGGACAGATGAAATTATTTTTAGGGTAAATTACCAAAACTCCCTCGAGGTTTGTCCAAATTACCAAATAAATCCCATGGTTTGAAAAATTATCAATTATCCCCTTTAAAAAATATTTTTTTTAAAAAAAAATAGTGAAATTTAAAAATACAATGTTAAATATATGAGTCTTGATGTCATTTCCATCCTTCTTTATTTTAAGAAAAAGTGTATTTTTATTAATGTTTAAATAAAAAACAAGTTAAAGGGATAATTGGTAATTTTTCAAACCATGAGATTTATTTGATAGTTTGGACAAATCTCGATGAAGATTTTGGTAATTTACTCTTATTTTTTAAATGTAGACTTTTTTTTTTTAATTCTTTAAGGTTGACTATAATGTGCTCCTTGAAGAAACCATCGAAGCATCGTATATATGTGAATTGTGATGCACATAATTGGAAACTAATAATCTCGAAGTTTCAAAACTAAGAGATGGTGGGACTTTGGAGTTTGGACAATTAAAAAAACTATACAAATATTGTCAAAAATGAGGTGGTTCGGAAATTAATTATTGCATGGAAAGTGGAGATGTAGAAGTATTCAAATTCAAATTTTCTTTGTGAGAGCATTGTGTTGGAATATACATTCCATGAATGAAAATGCCGTATCATAGGCTAGAAATTAATGATGATTTGCTAATCACCATTAAAATATATTTATTTTACTGTTACAATTTCATAATATATAAGTAGATGTAAAAGTATATTTCAATTGAGAAGTAATAAAATGTTCTCCACTTTAGAGCTTATTATAGTTTTTTTGTTATTTTAAATCTAGATTATCTAGATTTCTACATGATATCAAAGCCTATTTGATCCTTCTTTTAATGTGAGGATTATTATTGGAGTGAATCGATGATTCTCGAAGAATTTTGATTATGTAAATTACTTGAAGATGAGTTCTAGATAGAATCAATGAGTTGTTGTACCCGAATCTAGATCTGATAATAGTGTGGAGGATGATCTATACTATCTTCGTAGAATTTGTGGATTTGGGTTGCTGTACCCGATCTGCATCTGTTGATGATATGGGGGATGTTCCATATTATGTTTATAGAATTAGTAGATTATTCTACAAATTTGTTTTTCAAGTTGGGCATGTGTTTTGCTCCACATGCTCCAACTTGAGGGGAGGCTGTTGGAATATATATTCCATGAATGAAAATGACGTATCATAGGCTAGAAATTAATGATGATTTTCTAATCACCATTAAAATATATTTATTTCACTGTTACAATTTCATAATATATAAGTAGATGTAAAAGTATATTTCAATTGAAAAGTAATAAAATGTTTTCCACTTTAGAGCTTATTATATCTTTTTTGTTATTTTAAATCTAGAAATCGATTCCCTTTTCGATTAAGCAAACAAGAATGAAATGAAAGAGATCAACACAAAAATGTATAGTGGTTCGGCATAAGCCTACATCCACTTTCTTAAGAGAAGAATTCACTAAATGATGAAGATGATGATTACAAGATACAAGCACGCCTGAAAACCCTAATTCTTAAGCTTGTTTCTTCTTGAACTGTTGTGTATCAATTGTGTAATGAAGATGACTTACTTATAAGCTGATAGTTCCTTCAATGTGTGTGTTCAACGTCTAGATTCCTTTCCATCCAATCAAACACATGCACATTAATCAGTTGCAACCAACTGATGGATCAGTTGCAACTACCTGATCTTTCCACTCTCAGCTGATGTTTTCAGCTGCTTCTTCCTCCAACTGATCACCTTGCCTTTTAACAGTTTATTAATCCATCTACACCTTAAACTATCAATGCACAAGCTCCACGTGGCATGTTCTTAGTTCTCACTCAACACACACACTTGCTCATGCAGTATATACACATGCAGGTAGCATACACACACACACACATGCATGGTCTATACCCTCACAAATCTCCACCTTAGACCTTGCATCATATTAGCTTAATCTTCTCCACCTTGCTGCTTTTATAAGGAACAGCAACCTTCCCTTCTTTACTTAATTCAACTGAATCAAGTGCTTACACAGCTCATACTTCTGAGCTGGTAAGGCTTTTGTAAACATATCTGCAGGGTTATCATCTGTCTTGATCTTCTTGACACTCACTACCTCCTTATCTATCATGTCTCTTATAAAATATAACCTTACATCAATGTGCTTGGTCCTTTCATGGTATCCTTGATGCTTGGAGAGATGCACTGCACTCTGATTATCACAATGCACTTCAACTGACTCTTGTTTAACCCCAAACTCACTCAAGATACCTGTCAGCCATACTCCCTCTTTGATTGCTTCTGTAAATGCAACAAATTCTGCCTCTGTAGTTGATAAGGCCACTATATGTTGATGAGTTGCTTTCCAACTTACAGCAGTTCCAAACAAATTGAACACATAACCAGCAAGAGACTTTCTTGTGTCAAGATTTGCTGCATAATCAGCATCAACATATCCAACTACTGCCTTATCCCATGTTGCCTTTTTCTGAAACTTCAAGTCTACTGTGATGGTTCCTTTAACATACTTGAGAGCCCACTTCACTGAAATCCAATGTAGCAAACCTGGATTACTCATAAACCTGCTAATCATACTCATCACATAAGCTAAATCTGGCCTGCAACATACCATTGCATATATCAAACTGCCAACAACACTAGCATAGGGAATGTTGCTCATTTCAAACTTCTCTTGATCTGTCTGAGAAGCTTGGAGTAATGACAGATTCACTCCTTGCTTTGCTGGTGTAGTTACAGTTTTGCTAAGATTCATATTGTATCTCTTTAATACCTTGTCTAGGTAAGATTCTTGGAATAACTTCAGCTCACCAACTGATCTATTTCTCTCAATCTGCATACCAAGAATCACCTTTACTTCCCCTAGGTCCTTCATATCAAATTTCTGTTTAAGTATCTCCTTTACCTCATCTATACCAGCTTGATCCTTACAAGCTATAAGGATATCATCTACATACAAAAGTAAGTATGTATAACACCCTTCTTTGTACCTAACATAAACACAACTGTCATGTAGGCTCCTGCTGAATCCATTTGATGTAATGTAATCATCAAATTTCAAATACCACTGTCTTGGACTTTGTTTCAGACCATACAAAGATTTCAGCAGTAAGCAAGCTTTGCTTTCAGCTCCTTCAACACTTACACCATCAGGAATCTTCATGTAGATATCCTCTTCAAGATTTCCATGCAAAAATGCTGTAGTGACAACCATCTGATGTAACTCAAGATCAAACTGAGTTACTAATGCCAGTAAGATTCTGATAGAACAGTGTTTGACAACTAGTGAGAATATTTCATTATAATCAACACCTTCTTTCTGAGAGAAACTTCTTGCTACAAGTCTTGCCTTGTACCTAACACCTCATTCTTTGTTTGTAACAAACTTCTTCTTGTAAATCCATTTACAGCTTACTAACCTCTTGTTCTTTGGTCTGTCAACAATCTGCCAAGTTTTATTCTTATGTAGTGATAGCGACTCTTCTTCCATAGCAACTATCCACTTGTTATTGTCATTTCCTGATATAGCTTCATCATATGTTCTTGGCTCATAGTTTTCTATATCAGATGCAACATACAGTGCATATGATACTATATCAGCTTCCATGTATCTTACTGGAGCTTTAATCTGTCTCCTTAGCCTATCCCTTACAAGTTGATAAGAACTTAGATCATACCTTGAGCTGGATGAGCTATGAGAGCTATCTTCCTTATTCTGATCAGCACTGTTATCTTCTTGATTACACTGCTGAGCTTCCTTCCTTGCTTGCTCCACCTGAGACTCATCAAAGTCTGTAGTAATTGATACTACAAAATTTCTTTCAACCAATGACATATTCCTTTCACTGAATGTGACATCTCTGCTAACAATAAACTTGTTAGTTTCATAACACCACAATTTGTATCCTTTTACTTCTTTGGAGTATCCAACCATCACACATCTTACTGCTCTAGGTTCCAACTTATCTTGCTTCACATGAGAGTAAGCCTGACATCCTATTACTCTAAGGTGAGTGTAACTAGGTGCCTTTCCAGACCACACTTCTTCAGATGGTTTAAATTTCAAAGCTGCTGATGGACATATGTTGATCAGATAGGCTGCTGTAGTCACAAGTTCACCCCAAAACCCTTTGGTGAATCCTCCACTACTCAGCATGCATCTTACTCTTTCTAACAATGTCTGATTCATCCTTTCTGTAACATCATTTTGTTGTGGAGTTCCAGGTGTAGTCTTGTGCCTCTTAATTCCCTTTTTCTCTGCAGAAAGCATTGAACTCTTCTGAAATAAACTCAAGCCCATTATCTGATCTTAAGCATTTCAACTTCTTTCCTGTCTGATTCTCCACCTCAGTAAGCCATTCCTTAAATGCAATAAATGTTTGATACTTTGTTTTAAGAATCTTAACCATAGCTTCCTAGAGTAGTCATCTATGAAGGATATAAAATATCTTCCACCTCCAATAGTTCGATTTCTTGAAGGTCCTCATAGATCTGTATGAACATACTGAAGCTTTTCTGATTAAGTTTGTTCTCCTGAACCAAACTTCAACCTCTTTGGCTTGCTTAGAATACAATCTTCATATTGATCCATCTTACAGGTTGAACTTATATCTAGTAGCTTCTGTCTTGCTTGCTCTTGTAACCCTCTCTCACTTACATGAGCTAGTCTTCCATGCCACAACTGAACATCTTCTTGCTCTTGAGAAGTGTTCAACTGCCCAGAGACAACTGATCATTCAAGAAAATAGAGATCAAAGCTCTTAACTCCTTTCATTACAACTGACTTATCCTTTATAATGGTGAGTACACCTTTCTTCACATAGTACTCACATCCTAAGGAGTCTAACATTCCTAATGATATCAGATTCCTTCTCAAACCTGGTACATACCTCACATTTGTGAGCAATTTAATGGATCCATCAAACATTCTGAATTTGACAGAACCAATATCCTCAATCTTGATGGCTTGATCATTGCCTAACAAGACTGATCCCTCATGGTATGGTTTTAAATCAGTGAACCAATCCTGGACTGATGTCATATAAAAGGTACAACCTGAATCTAACACCCACTGATCTGACACTTGACCAGAAACAACAACCAAAGCTTCAATATAATCTTGATCCTTGTTACCTCTATTTTCAGTCACCTGATTGACATGGATTCTTTGATTTCCTCCCTTTTCAGCAATCTTCCTGGCCACCATTGCTTTCCACTTATGACATTGCTTTTTGAAATGACCAGGCTTGTTGCAGTGGAAGCAGTTATTGTTTTCTTCATCTGCTGATGTACTTTGATTGCCTCTTTCATATTTCTTCTTATCAGCACCAGACTTCTTGTCATTCTTGTTCCACTTATTTTGTTTGTTGGCAACAAGACCTTCTCCTGCAATTGCATTATCTGAAGTCTTGTGGAGCACCTTTGCTTTGATTGCTAGAATCACTTGCTCCAGAGAGATTGATTCAACATTTCCATACAACAATGTATCTCTCAACCCTTCAAAGGACTTAGGAAGCGCTGACATCAATATGACAGCCTTATCTTCACTTGACAGTGCTACATCAATGTTCTCTAAGTCATCTATGATCTTATTTAAATCATCCAGTTGGCCTAGAATGGACTTATCTTCTGATACTTTGAAGGAGTAGAGTTTCTGTTTGGTGTACAGCCGGTTTGCCAATGTCTTCACCATGTAAAGATCAACAAGCTTCTTCCACATATCCCTTGTAGATGCTTCCTTTGAAACTTCCCTTAAAGCTTTATCACCTAAGCACAGAATGATGACACTTCTTGCCTTTGATTGTTGATCTTAATCTGCAGCTAATGCACCAGCATCCACAGCAGCTGCTTGATCTGGAAGTGGTTTAATTGCATCAGCAAGACCTTGTTGGATCAGTACAGCCTCCATCTTCATCCTCTACAAATTGAAATCAATTTTCTCTATAAACTTCTCCACATCAAACTTGGTTGTAACCATGATTCTTCCCTTCTGATCTGATATTGTGACAGTTTCTTATCTTTTCCACAGACGGCGCAACTTCTTGTGAAACTTGAACAAATGCTTGATGAAAAACACTCAAGAACTTTCACTCACTTGTATGTTTGATCCCTCACGTTTCACACACGAATTGATTAACAAATGAAGAATGAAATGAAAGAGATCAATACAAAGATGTATAGTGGTTCAGCATAAGCCTACATCCACTTTCTTAAGAGAAGAATTCACTAAATGATGAAGATGATGATTACAAAATACAAGCACACTTGAAAACCCTAATTCTTAAGCTTGTTTCTTCTTGAACTGTTGTGTATCGATTGTGTGATGAAGATGACTTACTTATAAGTTGATAGTTCCTTCAATATGTGTGTTCAACGTCTAGATTCCTTTCCATCCAATCAAACACATGCACATTAATCAGTTGCAACCAGCTGATGGATCAGTTGCAACTGCCTGATCTTTCCGCTCTCAGCTGATGTTTCCAACTGCTTCTTCCTCCAACTGATCACCTTGCCTTTTAACAGTTTATCAATCCATCTACACCCTTAAACTATCAATGCACAAGCTCCACGTGACATGTTCTTAGTTCTCACTCAACACACACACTTGCTCATGCAGTACACACACTTGCACATGCAGGTAGCATATACACACACATGCATGGTCTATACCCTCACATTATCTAATTCCAATCCTTTATAGTTTCGTTTCATTTTATCCTCTTAAAAAAGACAAAAGACATGTGAGACAAAAAAGAATTAATAATATTTTAATAAAAAGTATACTTTATCGAAAAGTAAGTATGTAAATCATTAGTCTCTTAATTACGTGATAGATTACATGTAATATAAGTTTCATTATCATTGTACGAAATAGAAGAGTTGACATATTGTAATAGAAAATTAGAATTGATATATTTGTAATGTTACAAATCAAAATCAGAGAATATGATGTTCAAAGCACTATGTTGATAGGGTACTCTTTACCCTCAACAACCAAGTTTCTATATCCCTCTTCCATCACCATATCACCTTCCTCATTAGCTGTGCTAAGATGCTCACATGGATTCAATTTGAATTCAACTTCAACCCTTTCACTTGCATTTAACCTCACGCTCTCAAACCCTACCAACTGCTTGGCCGGGCTTTCGTTGCTACTCCTTTCGTGCCGAACGAAAAGTAGCACCGGATGTTTCCCGGCCATGGATCCAGTATTCTCGACTCCAATGTGAGTCGAGAACTTCAATCTCTCACAATTGTCGGTTCCAATTTCGGAAACCAATAATGAGCGCACTGGACTCAAACTCGAATTCGAATTCAAACTCGAAGTAAACATTAGTTGATTTAAGTGGAGAGTGTTTGGAGTCGAGGACATGAAGTCATACGAATAGGTCGTGTAGCTGAGGCCGAACCCAAACTCGAACACTTTTGGTCCGTTGTAGAATCGATATGTACGCCCCGGGTACCCCGATGGCCGATTGGGTCTCATCCTCATGTCCGTCATCGCTACATTGACAAAATCCTTCGGGTACCAAGTCATAGGTAACTTCCCACCTACAGTGACGAAGCCAGAATTTTTCAATTTTCACGAAAATCTAAAATACTTAAAATTTCTAAATAAAAGACGAGTAATGGACCTTGTCACATTACTCGCCTTGACTTTATTTATATATAAAATTTTAAAAGTCGAGACGAGCAGAGGACACTGTCACGCTGCTCGTCTCAACTCTAGTGAATCCCAAATTGGTACTAACCTGGATTGTGTTCTCCAAATATAATCTCAGCCAATGCAATCCCTCCAGCTTCACCAGGATATCCAGCCCAAATAATGCTACCAATCTTATTATCATTCTTAGCAAATCCAACATCAACAGGCCCTCCACAAACCAACACAAGAATCACTGGTTTCTTAGCAGCAGCAGCAACGGCCCTGATGAGGCTCTCCTGCTGACCTGGAAGCCCCAGATCCACACGATCATGATCCTCCTTCTCCTGGCTCTGATCCAACCCCATCACCAAAACAACGTAATCCGCCTGCTTTGCTACGTTCACAGCATCATCAATAGCCGCATACGAGCAATCAACAGCATTGCAGCCCTGGTGGTGAAAGGTTGTCTTCACATAGCCTTGGAAAACTTTGAGTATCTCAAGTGACTTGCATGGAGTGCCTTCGTAGTCTCCGAGGAGGGCGTAGGCGTTGTTGGCATTGGGGCCGATGAGGGCGACAGACGACGTGGTGGACTTGGAGAGCGGAAGGAGCTTGGCAGAGTTCTTGAGTAGAACGATGCCGTTTCTTGCAGCTTCTAAGGCTAAAGCTTGGTGTGCCTCGGTGCAGACTTGGTCTGCACCGAGGTTGCCGAAGACCTGCTGGCTCGGATTGCCGTTGAACAATCCGAGCCGCATTCGAACGGAGAAAAGGTTGTGGAGAGCTCTGTCTACGGCGGATTCAGGTAGTTTTCTCTGTTGGATTGCTGATTTGGTGTACGTTTGTAAGTATGTCCCACAGTTCACATCCATACCTGCATTAATTAATGTAATAAATAAAAGTATTAACATAAATAATTCTGTGTAAAAAATAATTTCGATCATATAATTAATAATAAGATAAGATAAAAGGTAGTGAGTGCATCTCTCAATTAAGAAGTGTCTCAAATTTAACTATAGTGCTGCCCCATGTTCATATTCAAATATATCACATTTGACATAGATAATAAAACCATACCACAGTATCATTAACTATGCTCATCTCGAGTTTCAATTATGTGGGCCGAGCCCAATCGAAATCTTAAATGATATATATCCATGTAGGCCCACTTCGGGGCCAATCCGGCCCAACACCTTTATAATAAATTGATAATGATGTAAATATTTTAATAATTTAGAGATTAACACTCCAAAGATGAATTATCAAATTTATGATATGCTCCTACACTACAATCAAGGACCCACAAATTCAAAAATTCTTCTAGGCATCTCACAGACCATTTATTTATTACTAATAATATACATGAAATTCAGCTATCATTTTTTTTGGACTCCAATTTTAAATACATCTATAACTAATTTAATCTATCAAAATGTCATAAACTCAAGTCAATTTCTTATTTACGATAATGATATGATGATAATAGTTAAATGGTAATAAAGGTACAAGTATACCAGCTTTGAGTACATCAGCTACAGCATCCTCAGGCAACCTTGCATACTTATGATTATCACGAATGATAGAAACCGCATCGCAATCGGACACGATGTACCTGATAAAAACCCACCCACGATTCAATAATTATTTTTATGGCAAAAAATGATGAAAATGAAGGTAATGAAATGACAAAAGTACCCATGGAAACCCCACTGAGCACGAGCAGTATTAGTGAGGAGATTATAGTCAGCACAATTAGGGACTCCATTGACACGATTATAAGCACACATTATGCCACTGGCTTTCCCTTCTTGTATACAGCTTTTGAAAGGAGGCTGATACGTGTCTGCCAAATCTTGCCTTGTCACCTGATTCAACAAAATAAAATAAAATAAAATAATAATGTTACTATTATTGTAATTTATTTATTTAAACAAAGATGTTATATGGTTCTTTCTAACTATGTTTTGTTTGACTAAATTTGGACCAAGATGGTTCCATAGTCATATCAATGACTGAAAATATGAGGCTTAATTTGCGGAACTATCATGATTTACGGAATAATTAATTTAGTAATTTAATTACTTATTATAATAATTAGGACTTAGGATTACAACTTAATTCTATTCTACATTTGATGTAACAAGACACACACATTCAACCAAAATCGTTTAACTTTATTAAATAAAGGACCCATAGGCCCCTGCCATACACACCTGTATTTTTTTTTTAATAAATAAAAATAATAACATTTGACATCAAGTTTTAGGCTCATCCTTTCAAAATTCAATCCTTGGTCCAAATAATATCTCAAGAGCACGTTATACTTTTGTAATTAAAATATACTTTTATAATCGGTGACTAATATAGTGTTTTTTTATAAACGATACAATTAATATGAAACGAAAACAAAACTCACCTTAGCATCGAAGGCTAAACGACTAATGCCCTTCCAGTTGTCCAAATCGTAAGCTGTGAAGTGTTTGCAACAAGCAGAGGCCAGAAGATGACCATTTTGCCCTCCTTCAAATCTATCCCCCTGGATTCCTCTAACGTACGCCACAGAGTATTTTCCAGCAACCAATGGGTCCTCGCCAGGTGTCTCCTGCCCCCTCCCCCACCGTGGGTCCCTGTATATATTTATGTTTGGTGCCCAAAATGTCATCCCTTTTGCTTGCCCTAAGTTGTATATTGATCTTGCTTCCTTCCCAATTGCCTATTCTTAATAAGCATTAAATTATTAATTTAACTTTAAATAAATACAATCAAACTTATAATTATTTACAATCATCATAATATCATTAATTAATTTGGTAGTGCTAAAATTCTCTAGTGTGTATTTTTTTTTCACGATTATTCCGAATCCAAAGTATGTATAAATCATTACGAACATTCAATTCATAACTAATTTGCTGAAAATTTAAAATACAATTAATATATATTAATTTGTAACATAAAGACAATGGATTCACTAATTCCATTCTACTAAGATAGATAAATTCACATATATTTTGTTTTCACAAAGATTATAATGAAATTTTTATTTTCATTACAAGACATATACTGTAATTATAAAATTAATTAATTTTCACAGTCCCAAAAAAAAAAATCAAAGGAAAGAAATGTAGCTAAAACCTAAAAATAGCTCGAAGTCCCAGAAAGAGAATATCATTATCATCCCCTTTTAATGAAGCGAGAATCATGTGCTCCGCATTTAATTAGGACATAATGTAAATAGAGAGAAAAGGACAGTATAAATAGTAAATACGACATTAATTATGTTTTAATGCATTTTAATTATTTTTCAAAAGTATTCCGAGTTGGGTGACTCACCTGGCCAATGCGGTACCAGAGACGCGAGTCGAATGTGGAAGCAGAGAGGATGACTTGAGGGAAGCTGGTGGCGCCGCCGATTCTACCCTTAAAAGTAATGCCCCTTCCATAATACGAAACGCCGTGCAACGCCTCCGACCACCACTCGTAGGCGGGGACGCCGAGTCGAGGAATGGCCGGAGCTGAGCTGACCAGCTGAGTTATCTTCTCATCCAGGGTGAGTTTGGAAACCAGGTCCTGGACTCGCTGGTGAATCGGAAGAGATGTTTGGCAGAATCGGAACGATTTGGTTCTCGAGTCGGATGAATCGCATGAGTACGGCGGCTGAGTCGACTCGGCGCGGCGGAGGAGGAGAAGCAGTGTGATGAATAGAAATCCGCCTTTGAAATGGAGCTCCATTTTGTTAATGTGGGAAAGTGGGGGATGTGAGGGGAATATATGTTAGTCCAAAAGTAAGAAAGAACACGTATGAAGAATTGTGATTAATACTTTTCGATTTGCTTTGTTATTTTAAGATATATTTTTCATTTAATTACTTTGTTTAGTCATTAATGCTTAAAAAAATAATAATAAAATTTACAATCATATAATTTTACCTTATTTTGCAACAAATTAATTTATAATCAAAATTTTTTTATTATTTAAGTATATTATCCTCTATGTCATTAATCATTAAGAGTGATGCTCTTTGACCGTGCCCCTTTGCAATTTAAACTTCAAACAATATACTCTCTCCGTACTTTGGTAAGAGTCTCATTTGCTTTTGGGCATGTGGATTAAAGAGTATTATTATTTAATGTGTAGTGAGTAGTTGTATTAGTGGGTGTGAGTGAGTCTCATATGTCCAAAAAATGAAATGAAATCATTTGGGAGGGACAATCAAAATGATAAAATGAGACTCTTACCTAAGGATGGAGGGAGTATAAATTTAAATAAAATATGGAGGGGAAGATCATATTTCCATGAAGGCACGGTGTATCCGGGGCGCAGTAGAAATTCTAATCATAAACCGAAAAAAAAAAAACCTCTTAACTTTGTTTAGCCAGGAAATAATGATTCATCCTACTATTAAAAAAAATACTATTGACCGGAAATATGTAATTAGTTGCAAACTTGCAATTAAAATATGAAATTTGTCGAATTGTTATTTGAATTTGCAGTAAACTACAATATTAATGTTGTCTTGTGTGGAAAACAAATTTTCCTTTCTAATATTTTAGGAAAAGTGGAAATTTGGAAAATGGGCGTCAGTTAAAAAAATAAAATTATTATTTTGTGTTGAATTTGATTGTAATTAAATGTTGGATTAGCCTAATCATCTTCTCGAAAATTAATTTAAAAAAAATTATAAACCTACTTAATAAAAAAAGGCCTGACTATTAACACACCCGGTTCCACTATACACACCCTGATAACTAAATACACCCCAAATTAATTATTTCAATTCTAATTTTTTACTTTATACACCTCATAAGTTTCAATTTTACCCTTCTTACTAAATATCCCTTTTGGAACTCTAATCTCCAATCTTCACTTTATACAACTCGTACTATTTTACACTTCTTAAATATTTCAAGAGAAGAATTATATATATGTATTTTAATTTATGGTTAATTGCATTAAAATACATTATATTTTTCTCAATTTTCAATTTAATCACGAACTTATTTTTTTATCAAAAAAATACATGATCTTTCTATCATTTCTTAATTTAATTTAATCACGAAATTTTTTTAATCAATTGAATACACAATCTTTTTATATTTTCTCAATTTAATCATAAATATTTTTAAAAAATATATATGATTTGAAAATTTTAGAATTTAATCACAAATTATTTATTAAAAAAGTATAACTATCTTAATTAATAAAAATCAAGATAAATTAAATATTTAAAATATAATATATAAATCTACATAATATAAATACTAAAAATTTATACAACAATTCATAAAAATTCATTGTTGTGGTTTAAAATTAAAGCAACTCTATTATAATAATTGTTTTAATTTTGAAATTAATAATTCTACATCGAAAAACAATGTAGTTTAAATAAATTCATAATAATTAAAATAATAATAAATTCTGAAAAAATAAAAAATTGAACACACTGTAAGTTTAACCTTTAATGTGTTTCATAAGTATAATTGAATTGCGTAACGTCTTGCTAAAACAATTTTAATGAATTTTTTTAATATTTATAACATATAATTTATGCATTGTAGTATTTAAAATATTCTTTATTTAATGAGTCTTATTTTTTATTAATTAAAATAGTTATATATTTTATTCATAAAAAATTGTGATTAATTAAAGATTACGAGTTAAATCTTTTATTTATTATATATGTCATTATTGTTTGTGTGGCTACTCTCTTGTGAAACAGAAATATACACATGAGACGAGTCGATCATTGTTAAAGTATGACAATTATATATATAAAGTATACTTATTGATAGTTAAAGTATGTTGATGGTGAATCATACACTCCATAATACTATTTTAAAAGTACTTTAATTCATTATAATCATACTTTAAAAAAACATACTTTAATTAAGAATAAATATATTTTACCTATATAATAATAATATTTTAACAATTGATCGACTCATTTCACAACTCGTCTCATATAATCACCGTCTCACAAGAGACTTTTCTTGTTTGTACAATATTCATTCCCTTTCATACAGTTTTCAATTTCACCTTTAAAAAATGTATTCACCATAAAATTTACTTCATACTTAATTATTTACACAATAACATGAACGAATAATAATTAAAAAAACTAATAAATGAAATATGTATTATAGTTTAAAACGATGTGTTAACAATAAAATGTAAACAAATTAAAAAAAACATGGCTAATTATATTGTGGATCCGAATGCACCCTAAGATAGGGTGCGCTCACTTTTAAAAAATATAAATATAAACAAAAACATATATAATTATGAATATAATTTAATTGATAGTTTTTTAATAAAAAATTGAGTGTGAAAAAATATACAATTATTAAAAAATATGTATATAGTATTGAATAAAAAATTATACACATATGGATGCTAGTTTTTTTAATAAAAAACTTAGTATGAAAAAAATATACAATTATTAAAAAATACGTATACAAAATAGAATAACATATATACAAAATAGAATAAAAAATTATTGCACCCTTTATCCGGATGCACCTAATATCAACTCAAAAAACATTATAGGCAAATGATGAAATAGAATATTGATACATGAACAATTACATGAATAATTTGTAGAATAAATAAAATGTTAATATATATATATATATATATATATATATATATATATATATATATATATATATATATATACTTCACTATTAAAATAAAATTAAAAAAAAGTAATATCTATTTTACGTTAAATTTAAGAAATGAATTAAAAAATGTTAGTAATATTTTAAAATAAAAATATCCGTCTAACAAATTACAGTGACCGACGAAATTTTATCATTTCATATGATTTGTCGGTTCGTATTTCGTAATCCAATTAGAATAATTGGATGGCACGTGATCAACACGATTTGTGTCTCAATTCTCATGTTTTATTGTGTCAATTTTCGTGTTATGGGGTTCTTTTAATTTTCAAAAAAAATAAAACATTACATAAATATTGATTAAAAAATGAGATTGAATACACGCTCTAAAAACCGGTATATATGAGATATTATTAAAATACATTTATTAATAGTTAAAGTGTATTTAGACTGAATTAGTATATGGAATTGGAGTATAATAAATTAAAATTTTGATGGTCTTTTTTTTGCTAAAATTTTAAAGGTTGAGATTAAATCGCAATCTAAGTAAAGGTTGAGGTTTTTTTTGGCAATAAACTCAAAGCTGACGTGGCAAAGGTCAACGCCACGTCAAACGTCGGACATCTCTCTCCTGCCCGTTGGGTGCATTTTGCACTAAACTTAAAGGTCGAGATTTTTTTTGCAATTTCTCAAAGCTTGAGATTTATTTGCAATAAAATGAAAGATTGGGCTTTTTTTGCAATTAACCAAAACAAGAAAAAAAATCATTCTTTAACCCGTTTCATATAAGAAATTCTCACTTTATTTTTTATGGATAGTGAGAAATTATCTTTCTAAGTGTTGATGTTATATTTATCAATAAAGCTCGCATGAGACTATAATATACATATATGATGTGACAACATTTAATGCCACATTGTAGAAGTTGTACATAATGAGTTTTACTCTTTTATCAATTGGGCTTCTTCCTATAAACTCATGTCTTAAACTCAATTACAAAAACTAATACTCTATTTTTATTACATTTACTTTATACGAACTCTGAAAAATGGCATCTAATATAAATAATCACATATTACAAATAAATTGCGAAGAACAGGTTTATTAAAAACACAGTGAGAAAGATTAAGTTTGTAGTTGAGTTGGGACCATTTTGAGTTTATCCAATTTCTTTGGCAGAGTGAGGCTGGTCCATGGACCACGTGCTTTCTAATAGGCCCATAATTATGGCTTCTACTAAATATTAAAAATTATCCATCCAATCAAATCCCATAATCGATCATTTCAGTTTGATTATTGTACTTCTGGTTTTAATTTTTGATTAGAATGATCAATTCAACCAATAAATTCTCTGTTTGTTTATTTATTTATTTATTTTTGGTTGAGTTGATTTTAATTTACAGTGCACATTTTATGAGTGTATCTTTTTTTCTTTTTTAATTATTATTGTTGTGATAATGTATGGGATGTACATGCATTTTTTTATTTTTGTTTAATTGCAATTAGCAGTCCAAAACAAGTAATTAATAAATAAAAATGAATTTGGGTGTTTCGGTTATGTTATATTGAACTCATATTGGAAATCAATAAGTATATTTTTATTGCACACACTTTAAGCTATATATAAAAATCATAATTTAACATGTGAAATTCTCATAAGAGAATTTTTCATTTTGTTGAGAAAATTACCGAATAAGAATATTATATAAATCAACAATTTCTAAGATAATATTGTTGAGAAAAGCAACAAAATTAATCCATAGCATTTTGTCAAACAATAATGGTAATAAGATACTCTTGATCTCCCACAACCAAGTAATGATCCCCTGATTCAATCACCATTACACCATCTTCATCACCTCTGCTCAAATGCAGACATGGATCCACCTCAAATTCAACACTACCCTTCTCTCCACCACCCAACCTCACTGTTCGAAACCCGACCAACTGTTTCATCGGACGCCCGTTGCTGCCACCCTCCTCGTGCCTCACGAACAGCAGCACCGGGTGCTTACCCTCCATGTTTCCCGTATTCTCCACGCTAACAACGACAGTGAACTTCGCGCTTTCGCATGAATCTAAGCCACTCACCGGAACTAAATTGTAACCCGACTTTTTAACCTTGTTAGCAGACAAATCGAGCTTTGTTTGACTTGTTAAGATGAAGTTGTAGGAATAGTTCGAGTAGCTTAGACCGTAGCCAAATTCAAACACTTTTTCGCCTTGATAAAATTTGTAGGTTCGTCCGGGATATCTTGACGAGGGATCGGCCCTCATTCTCATATCAGTCATTGGAATCTTGATAAAATCTTTTGGATACCAAGTTAGAGGCAACCTTCCTCCTGATATAGATAAAACCATGTGTTAACTGACCATCTTGTCTAAAAGTTTAAACTTGTGGAGATGTGTCTTGATAATATACATTTGTTAAAAAAAGACTCTTTCAAGAAATGTTAGAGATAGAACTTCTGATCATTAAGTAATTACCTGGATTATGATCTCCAAATATGATATCTGCAATGCTCTCCCCCCTGCTTCACCAGGGTACCCACCCCACAAAATGCTTCCGATCTTCGGATCATTTTTCGCGAACGAAACATCAATCGGACCACCACAAAGAAGCACCAACACGACTGGATTCTTTGCAGCTTCAGCCACCCTCACAACCAAACTTTCTTGCTCACCCGGGAGCACCAAGTCATGTCGATCAAGTTCTTCGCTTTCGCGTTCCTGATTGAGCCCCATTACGAGCACTACATAATCTGCTGATCTTGCAAAGTGGACAGCTTCATCAATGGCAGCAGATCTGCAATTGATGAACTCACAGCCAATGTGGAACTTGACATCTTTGACATAACTCATTAGGCCTTCTAGAGGAGTAGTAGTGTTGCAAGGCGGCCCTGCATAGTTTCTGACAAGAGTTTTGGCTTCGTTGGCATTAGGAACGATCACTGCTAGAGACTTGGTTTTCGTCTTAGACAACGGAAGTAAATTTCTCGAGTTCTTTAGCAGGACAATCCCATCACGAGCTACTTCAAGAGCCAACTTCCGGTGCTCAAGGCTACATATGTCTTTACGTCCGAGGTTGCCATAAGTTTGTTTACTCGGATGTCCATCGAAAAGTCCTAACCTCATCCTCACAGCAAAGATGTTATGAAGAGCTGTATCAATATCAGATTCAGAAACTTTACCTTTCTCCACTGCTGATCTTGCATGATCTCCCAAATATGATCCACATCCAATATCCATCCCTTAAATTTTAAAGATCAAAACATCATTAAAAACGAGCGAAAACATCGAATCCTTCATGTAGACCAAGCTATTCCAACTACTTAATTACCTGCTTTGAGCACATCTGCTACAGCATCTTCATGCGACGCTTAGTTCTGTACCTCGTAAAGCTTCGTGACAGCTTCACAATCAGATGTAATGTACCTGATCATGCAACGATAACATTAGGCGAATCAAACGACAACTTCTCCATATGAAATAAACACAATGTAGTAGTACCCTTGGAACCCCCACTCTCCACGAGCAGTTTTCGTTAACAGATCATAATCAGCACAGTTAGGAACACCATTGACAAGGTTATAAGCACACATTATGCCACTCGCTCGCCCTTCTTCGACACAACTTCTGAAAGGCGGCTGATACGTATCGACCATATCCTGCTTCGTAACCTATAAACACATGAGCTAGTATAACATGAGGAAAGGACGTATCATACATAAATATATTTGAATGTTGATCAGAGTAATACTATAGCATTGAAGATGTGACGATCGACTCCATTCCAGTTATCCAAATCGTAGGCCGTAAGATGCTTGCAGCATGCGGAGACCTGAAGGCGGCCGTCTTTGAGGAGGCCAAAGACGGCCGTCTTCGAAGCTGTCGCCTTGAATTCCTCGGACGAAGGCGACAGCATAGTTGCTTGTGAGCAAAGAGTCCTCTCCAGGGGTCTCTTGACCCCTTCCCCACCTAGGATCCCTAAAAATGTTGATGTTTGGTGACCAAATAGTCATGCCTATTGCCTCCCCTTCATTGTATATTGCTCTAGCCTCCCTCCCAGTCACCTTCAAACGTTACAGTCACAACATTACATTCTATAACATAAATCATATGTAAGTTGTTATTATTAACTTATGGAATCAAGCATGATTTATAACATTTACCAAACAAAACATAAAAATAAATGACTATATCCAATTCCAATTCCAGTTTGAATTTTCTATGCACCATTGTATAATCTCTCGTTTCACACCATTAGATTTAGACTACAGTATATGAATACAGTTAGAAGAACTTGATTAAGTATCAAATGAAACTTCGTAAGTTTTTAGATGAGGTGGTGCCTCAACTCGCCTGTACGTGTAGGACTTGATTAAATATTAAATGAATGCAAATTGACCATCTTGCTGATGATGGGCAATAGTTTAAGCTTTAGATGAAATATTCTTTTGATAGATGTTGTACATGATGTGCACATTGTGACTAATCTCCAGATTTTGTACAAAGGAGTACTGAAAAATCAAGAACGAATCTTGCTCAAATAATTTATAGAGTGTCGGTCCTATAATTAAAAAAGTTATCTTGTAAAGATTCCATATCTCATTATCTAATATCAAACATAAAACAAAAACTTAATTATGCAAAAATGGTCCCCTTTAAACGGATCTGTGTTTTTATCTCGATTTAAAACATCTCTTTGCAATTACCAATTCCATAACTTTAATTTATCATTATTTTAGTCCTAATTGAATACTTAAACTATTTCTTTTTTCCATTTTCCATAATGTGGCCTATAAATTCTGTCATCAAAATAGTTTTATAAAGTGAATTCAGATTGATTATGAGAAAAAACATTAGCATAATGCCACGTGACAATTTATTTAGAACTAAAATTGTCACATTTATAATGTAGTAGTATGAAACTTAGTTGCTCCATTTAATGAAAATTTTAATTTTTATTATTTTTATTAAATATATTATCACTTTTTTCTTTTAAAATGTTACTATAACTTTATTTATATTATAAATTGTTAATGAACTAATTCACAAAATTATTATCATTTTTTCATCAATTGGGTTTCATAATATTTATTACTTCGGTGAGACGTGTGGTCCCACACGACTCTTTTATCCTAAAGTTATGGATGAATATTTTTTTCACAAACACTCTTGTAAGTCGGGTTCACGGTGTAAACTTTGTGGACCCTCCTTCCAATCATATACATACGTTATGTATTGTTAAGATATTTAAATTAAAGGGAAATCACACCGTTTACAAAGATTTATGATGTAAATCCAATTTACGAGACACTGCCTCTAATTTCTTTTATGAGTTTGCTTATTTACAACTCAAATATATTCTATATACACCTTGTAAAAAATTCAACAAATGTAGAAATATCATTATTTTTCAAATTACACAACATGCTTTACTTTTTAATTTAATCACCTTTTTCTTTTATTTTTTAATCGGAAAATTTATCTGAGCTCCCATTTCATTATTTATTTATCTATTTTTAAATAATAGAAAATTAAAAGAAAAATGTTACTAGAAAAGAAAGTAAAACGGCTGAATTTCGTTCAAATTCAGATATCTTTTCACATTTTCACATTAATTAACCCTTTCAATTTTTAATTTTTGAACTTATAGTTAACAAAATATCGTAAATATTTCATAAAATTAAATAAATAATGTAGTATGGAATTAGGATTTGAATCTAACCTTGGCTATTGTATACCAAAGATGAGAATCAAAAGTAGCTGCAGTGAGTATGACTTGAGGGAAACTGGTGGCGGCGCGTATGGTGCCGTTGAAGGCGAAGCCGTTCTCAACGCCGCCGGCCATGGCCACCCCATGCAGCGCCTCCGACCACCACTGGTAGTACGGAATCCCCAGCCGTGGAATCGCCGCCGCCTTGTTCACCATCTGAGATATTTTCTCCTCCAATGTCAGCCGCGACACTAGGTCGCGAACGCGGTCGTCGATCTGGAGTTGAGTGTCGCAGAAGGGGTATGGACTGGCGGCGCCGCCGTCGCAGGAGAACGGTGGGAGAGGGGCGACGGTGGAGTGATCATCCCTAATTAAAAGGAGTATAATCGAACATATGGTTGCGATTATCAGAGGTATAAAGTAATGGATGAATTCTTTCATTTTTTTAATGAGCTTTAGTGATTGGGTGAATGATGAAAGTATACAAAACATGTGAATGTGACAGAGTGAGTGAGTGAGTAGGACGGGGAATAATAAATTTTTCCTCTTATACGTGTTAGATAGGTTATATATGAGTCGATATAAAATTTTCTAACTTTTTGAATATTTTTTTTAAAGTATAAATTTTGTTTATCACCTAAGTGTCAATTTATCCACCATTCATAATAGAAAATGTAACATAATGAGATGGGGTAGTTGAGGTTGGTAGATCCATTGGTCTTCCCAATTAGAGTTTGTTTTGTCATTGATTAATTAAATAATAATTAAATAGATGCACATTTTGATTAATTTTATCATTTGCCATCTATGATTATTAGCTCCAATCTCTCTAGCCCATTTGGCACATCTATAATCCTTGAGAGTGAGTAATTTTTCTTAGATATCTTCCAAAAGAGATTTATTTTAAATCATCAAGGGTGGAAATGTAGTTTAATTTATCAAATATTTATGTTGATAGGATATTCTTGATCTCCTACAACAAAGAAATAATCCCCTGATTCCATCACCATTGCCCCTTCTTCATCACCTCTGCTCAACTGCTCACATGGATCCACCTCAAATCCAACACTCCCCTCCTCAGCTGCACTCAACTGCATTGTCTGAAATCCGACCAACTGTTTCATCGGAGCACTGCTACCGCCTTCGCCTCGCCTTACAAACAGCAGCACCGGATGCTTACCCGCCATCCTCCCTTCGTTTCCGACCCTAACAACAATAGAAATCTTCGACTTCTCACATGATTCCGAGCTTATTTTTGAAACTGCAGCATAGCCCGACTTATCCACAGATGAGGTCTTGAAATTGACCTTGTTCTGGCTAACTGAAACGAACTTGTAAGAATAGTTTGAGTAGCTAAGACCATAGCCAAACTCGAACACTTTTTCGCCTTGGTAGAATCTGTAGGTTCGTCCCGGATATCCTGACGAGGGATCGGCTCTCATTCTCATATCAGTCATAGGAATCTTGATATAATCTTTGGGATACCAAGTTAGAGGCAACCTCCCTCCTGTAATAACTCCGTTAGAATAACTGATTAAGTATTATAACAAGAAAATGTTGAAAAGCAAGCTATTTATGAAGTAATGTACCTGGATTATGATCACCAAATATAATCTCTGCAATTGCTTTCCCCCCTGCTTCACCAGGGTACCCACCCCACAAAATGCTTCCAATCTTTGGATCATTTTTCGCGAACGAAACATCCACCGGACCTCCACAGAGAAGCACCAACACGACCGGATTCTTGGCAGCTTTTGCAACGGTCGTGATGAGACTTTCTTGCTCGCCTGGGAGCACCAAATCCTCGCGATCAAGATCTTCCCTTTCTTGATCTTGATTAAGTCCCATTACTAGAACAACATAATCCACAGATTTTGCAAGGTTAACAGCTTCTTTGGTAGCAATAGAAGTGCAGTTAATGGTGTCACAACCCTGATGAAACTTGGTTCCCTTAACATAACTCATTAGCCCTTGTAGAGGAGTAATGGTCCTACAAGGAGGCCCTGCGTAGTTTCCGAGTAGTGTCTTGGAAACGTTCGCGTTAGGACCGATCACTGCAAGAGAATTGGTTTTCGCCAACGACAATGGAAGAAGATTCTCCTTGTTCTTTAGCAGGACAATCCCATTCCTTGCTGCTTCTAGGGCCAACTCTTGGTGCTCCGGAGTACACAAGTCCTTGCGTCCATAGCTGCCGTAGATTAGCTTACTCGGAGCACCGTTGAATAGACCTAACCTCATCCTAACAGAGAAGAGGTTATGAAGGGCTCTGTCTATATCAGATTCAGACACTTTTCCCTTCACAACTGCAGACTTAGTATGATTGGCTAAATATGAACCACAGTTGACATCCATTCCTGTTTTTCATGTAAGAAAATGTCACAACAGATGTGCTGTAAAGTGTAAACACACACACACACATTTTTGTAATGAGCACAACTTACCTGCTTTTAGGACATCCGCCACAGCATCTTCGTGTGATTTCGCGTATTTTTGTATCTCAAAGATAAGCGAAACTGCATCACAATCCGAAGTAATGTACCCTTGGAAGCCCCATTTTCCGCGAGCAGTCTTCGTTAGCAGATCATAATCGGCACAGTTTGGAACTCCATTGACGAGGTTATAAGCACACATTATCCCACTCGCTCGCCCTTCTTCAATGCAGCTCTTAAAAGGTGGCTGATAAGTATCAGCCATATCCTGCTTTGTAACCTACAAACATATCCTGATTTGCATAAACTCAACAAACAAACAAATCAAGAAACAAACCACCCTTTTGAGTGTAGTTTGAAGAGATTCATTACACGAGCATCGAACGTGAAACGATTGAATTCATGCCACTTTTCCAAATCATAAGCAGTAAAATGCTTGCAGCATGCAGAGACTTGAAGGTGGCCGTCTTTGAGGCCGCCGCCTTCAAAACTATCGCCTTGGATCCCCCTAACGAACGAGACGGAGTACTTGCTCGTTAGCAACGGATCCTCTCCCGGTGTCTCTTGGCCTCTCCCCCACCTTGGATCCCTGAAAATGTTGATGTTTGGTGCCCAAAATGTCATCCCTAATGCCTCCCCTTCATTGTATATACCTCTGGCCTCTCTTCCTATCACCTTCAAAACCATATTCACATTCATCTAGATTTAATAACTTCCAACATTAATCATGCGTACACCATTCTTACAATAAAGTGTCAAGATCTGAGTTCATGATAGCTAGCTTATTAATCTTGCAAGTTGCAATCATGTAATAAATTCTTAAAAAATTGTACTCCCTTTTCACTTACCCCATTCAATTCTCATAAATCTTCTCTGAAATCATAACTAACTAACTAACTGCTTAAAAGAAACACAAAACACATCTAAAGACTAAAATGATATCTTTCATAATTACACACTTAATTACCTTGGCTATGCGATACCATAGATCTGCATCAAAGGTGGATGCAGTGAGTATGACTTGAGGAAAGCTAGTGACAGCTCGAATGGTCTTATTAAACGCGATGCCCGTTTCGACTCCAAAGGCCCCGGCCACCCCATGCAGAGCCTCGGACCACCATTGGTAGTATGGGATGCCGAGGCGTGGGATGGCCGAGGCCTTGTTCACGAGCTGAGAGATCTTCTCGTCCAACGTGAGGCGCGAGACGAGATCTCTAGCTCGTTCGTTGATGGGAAGAAGGGTGTTGCAGAATGGCAAAGACTTGGTTGATGGATTGGTTGAGCCACATGAGAATGGTGGAAGAGGGTGGCCATTGCCATTGGATTCACCATTGATCACAAGTAAGATGAAGATGATTGAAGTTGTGAGAGCAAGATTATGGATAAAATATCTCATTTCTTTTGGTGAGATTATTGGAGTAGAAATGAGGACAAACTATCAATGGGACATTATCCTTAATAAGACAAGTAGATTTGAAATATCTATGTATATGTAGATATTATTTTTGAAAGCTCCCCTTATTGACTTAAATTATTGAACTTTTGAAGTCTCACTTATGTGGAATATTATCTATATGGATGTGAATGCTAAAAATGTTTTTGTATTTGAGATGAATGATTGGACAAAACAAAAATAAAAACAAAAATAAATAAATAAATATTAATTGGATGGTCACATGCATGAAGACCATGTTACTCCTCCGACAACAATCAAATGTACGATTTATTAGTGTCAGCCAGGCCCTCACGCTTGACTTGTAGTTTAGAAGTGAGTGTATATATATATCCATTATTTTTCAAATTCAATGAATTACTTAATTTTGAAAATATTTAATTATTTATTATGAGTTCAAATTAAGCGTTGATCAAGACTATACATTCAAACGAGTAATGCTTCATCCTTCAGTTCGGGTGACTGAAACTGACTCATCACCAACTTTGGATAAATACATTTTACGAAACTTCAAAGTTGAGATTTTAATTGCTTACCAAAAACATTGTAAAATTAGTTGGGTAAGTTGTCTTTAAAAGTGAAGCATTTTTTTTTATTTATTTTTTAATCCAAGATTGAGAATTTTAGTTGATATCATTATCTGTGGGGAACCAAATAATGATACTACTTCAAATACATATCGTTTCCAACATTTTAAGGACCAATATTGCTCCTAACAAAGCCTACTAAGAACTTAATGGCAAGGGTGTATGGATCTTGGTAGGCCCAATATAAATTGGACTTGGGCTCCGGATTATACATAATGAATTAGGATTTATGGTGTAATCATGTTTCATTTAGAAATTTGTAAATAAAATTTTAAAAAAATAATAATAAAAATAAATGATAAGTATTAAATTTTAAAAATAAAATAATAATAATAACTTACTCTTAAACATAGAATTGATTCATTTAATTTAATTATGAATACTAATATATTAAAAACCCTAATCACAAAATATAATAAATGTATTCACTTACTTTTTTTTTTAACTCACTACATATTAAAATATTATATTTCTTAATCTTCGCGCAATTTCAGCGAGAAAATGTATTACAAACAAAACAAAGTCTCTTGTGAGACGGTTATTATGTGAGATGGGTCGACCCGTTGTTAAAGTATCATTATTATATAGGTAAAATATGCTTATTGTTAGTTAAAGTATGTTTTTCTAAATTATGATGAATAATGAATTAAAATATGCTTTTAGGGTGTTATAATATGATTAACTACAAGCATACTTTAGTTACCAATAAACATAATTTACTTATACTATAACAAACATACTTTAACGGTGAGTCGACCCGTCTCACAATTCATCTCATACTTATCCGTCTCACAAGAGAGTAGCTCTACAAACAATCTTATAACTCGATATGTAAAAATTAAGAAGTTTACTTAGGTGACCACGGGTCACCGTGGTCAGCTAAGAATCGCTCAAAGATTAATTGTATTCTCCATCAATATAGGAAAAGGAAATATATCAATTTTGGTCCTCTAGGATATGTCAAATCCAATTTCAGTTCTAACGATTGGTAATTTCTCAAAAATGATCTTCCGGTGTCCGAATTTAATCCATTTAGTCCACGTTTGATGCTCTTATCGCTGGAATTTACTAACTCTCGCTGGAAAATTGTGCGTGATTTGCACGCCTAATATTCTTTTTTTTTGGCCAGCTGTGATCGTTTTCTCTAACGTGGCTTTACATATCATCACACTTTTGACACATTAGATCCAAATCATATGCTAACTCATTTTAGAGGGAATAATAATAGGTAAAACTGTAATTTCTTAATGACTTAGGGGTAAATGGGTAAATGAATGGGGAAAACCTATTTTTCTTAATTACCAGAACCCTATTACTTACCCAAATCACCAATATTTTACCCTCCAAAAATAGAAATCCCGTTGATTCTAAGTTTGATGAACTTGACGCTAAAGTCGTAATCAAGGATGAAAATATCTCGAAATTTTCACGATATATTCATTTTTTAGAGTTTTGATATCAATATTGGGGAAAAAGATATTTCTTTTCTGATATCGAGGAAATATTGATAAAAATATCAATATCGATTTGTCAAAGTTTAAATTTTTCCAAATATCAAGATATTTCGAGAAAATATCGATAAAATATCGCGGATATATTGAAAAATTATGTATAATTTAAAAAATATATATAATTTTTTGTTTTACTTTTATTAACCAAATACATTTTTTTTGTTATTAATATGTTTAATTTAAAAAAATAAAATAAAAAATAAAGTAACACTTGTGTGAAACCATCTCATGGTGAGATTGTTTTACGCAGTGATCTGAAAACCGAACTGGATCGACCGGTTTAACTGGGAACCGGAGCAGAATCCGATCCAGCAACAGCCCTAAACTGTTTTCAGAATTAAACGGGATGAACCAAATTAAACCGGTAAACAGGTAAAATCGAAAGAACCGAAAATAGCCGATTTTATTTCAAATCTAGTCTATTTCAATCGCAAACGAATCCAATTCTGAGATCTAGTTTGGAGAAAAAAAAGAGATCCAAGAGACAGAACAATAGAACAGGCGCCGCCATCATCTGGTACTCCGGCAACAACCTTTGGTACTATGTAGAGTCGGCGTCTCTATCCTCTATCCAATGCAGCAGGCAATTCTAAAATAATATTTTAAAATTATTGCAAAAGAGATAACTGAACCAGTGTTTGAGTAAAGAAATAAATGAAAAAAAAAGAAATGACAACGGTGGCTGCAATAGAGAGAAAGGAGAAGAACGGGCTATGGCTGCAAGTGAGAGGAGCAGAATTGGTGGTGGCTTCGGCTTCAAATGAGATAGAATGAGCTAATAGGGGCGGCTGTGATTTGTTAAGTTTAAAGAAGCCCTAGTTGCCATTTGCATTATATAAAAGTTTAATTTTATTAATTTAAATAAACTCTAAATGGTATGGTAAATGGTACTTAATTGATTATTTTCTTTATTTCACTTCATATCCTATATTAAATTGACATTATAAACAAACTAGTAATTTTAGTTATATTTTATTAAATAATTTTATTTATTATGTATATTTTCATATAATAATAATATAAAATATAATTAAAAATAGAGTAATTTAGTTTTTTCGGTTGAACCGTCTGGTTAGATCGGTCCGACCTTGAACCGTTAGGTTCACCGGTCCCGCCTCTGATCCGGTTTTCAAATCACTGGTTTTATGTTTGATTAATTCGATAGAACGACGTACTACTGACACATTCAGAACCATGTTCAAATTTTTTCTAATTAGATGAGCCGGTACCAATATTGTTTAGATATAGTCGGCATGACATGTTTTACATTTAAGCATCATAGTTCATCTTTTGGTATTAGTTATTATGTATTAAACAATAAGTAATAATTGTTGTATGACTCCAAACTATTTAAATTTATTGATTTGCTTATCATGTGTTATGAGTTTTATTGAGATTTTAAAGTGTAATTATATATTAAAATTAGTTATAATATACTCCCTACGTCCCTTGGTAAGAGTCTCATTTGTTTTTGGGCACATGAATTAAGGAGTATAATTATTTAATGTATAGTGAGTAGTTGTATTAGTGGGTGTATGAACTCCATCTTTTAATTGTATTAGTGAGTGTGAGTGGGTCTCATTTATCCAAAAAATGAAATAAGATCCTTTGTATGGGACAACCAAAATTGTAAAATATGACTCTTACCTAGGGACGGAGGGAGTATTGAAAAGTTAATTAATTAATTTTTTTTCAAGTTTCCATAATTTTTTAAATTTTTACCGATATTGATATCGATATTCGATATATCCGTAAATTTGAGGTACCTATATTTTTACTGATATCGATATTTTCATCCTTGGCCGTAATCACACTAATAGTTGAAGACGTCGGACTCGCTGCAAGGACTACGAATTTCACCAAATTCAGAGCTCTTGACGTTAAGTTCTTCATTATGGCAATATAACACTTCCATTATTCTGAATAGATCTGCTTTCCATGGAGAGTCAATGCTAGAACCAGAGATGAGAATGGCATTGTCCGATACTGAATTCTGCAAGCATTCTCAACTTCAACAAGAGAACACCATAAAGAACAAAAATATCAAGAATTCTCAATTTCAACAAGACAGAGCCACAAACACCAGATTTTTGCGTTTTGAATCTAATTCAACCAAAAACACCTCAATTCTAGACAGAGCCACAAAACCAAACAACATTCCACATCCAATTTACATTACTTTTAAAAACTCAAATCAATTAACAACATTCTTCGTCTTAACCCTAAAAAATTAGGCATCCTTACCTTGAAGATTAACTCTTACCCAAGGATGAAAATATCGATATCAGTAAAAATATCGGTACCTCAAATTTAAGGATATATCGATGGATATATCGAATATCGATATCGATAAAAATTTAAAAAATTATGAAAACTTGAAAAAAAAGAAAAAAATTAATTAATTAACTTTTTAATATATTATAACTAATTTTAATATATAATTACACTTTAAAATCTCAATAAAACTCATAATACATGATAAGCAAATCAATAACAACATATTTAAATAGTACGGAGTCATACAATAATTACTACTTATTGTTTAATACATAATAAATAATACCAAAAGATGATCTATGAGGCTCAAATGTAAAACACGTCATGCCGTCTAGATCTAAACAATATTGGTACAAGCTCATCGAATTAGAGAAATTCTGAATATGGTTCTGAATGTGACAGTAGTACGTCGTTCTATCGAATTAATCAAACGTAAACAATCTCACCATAAGATGGTTTCAAGCGAGTGTTGCTTTATTTTTTATTTTATTTTTTATAATTAAACGTATTAATAACAAAAAAAATATTTGGTTAATAAAAGTAAAACAAAAAATTATACTATACATATATATATATATATATATATATATATATATATATATATATATATATATATATATATATATATATATATATATTAAATTATAGATATTTTTTCGATATATCTTCGATATTTCCTCGATATATCTCGATATCTGGTAAAATTTGAACTTGGCAAATCGATATCGACATTTTTTATCGATATTTTTGATATTTCCTCGATATCAAAAAAGAAACATCTTTTTCTCTAATATCGGTATCGGTACTCTAAAAACGGATATATCATGGAAATTTCGAGATATTTTCATCCTTGCTCTTACCTCCTATCATCTCCCGTTGCTTCTTCTTTTCAAAACCGTGGCATAAAATCGAACAATATACCTCCAAGTTCGTACACTTCTTTCAGACGGGTTCTTCTCAATTAAGGTGAGGTTCTTCCTTTAACTCATTTTCATCTAACTGATTATTATTTATGAAGAATGACATAAGTTGTAAAGCCATGTTAGAGAAAATAATCATAGCTGGAAAAAAAAAAAGAATTTAAGCTCGTGCTAATTACGCCCAATTTTCCAATGAGAGTTAGTAAATTCCGACCATAAAATGACTAAAAATTGACTAAAAGTTCTAAAATTGAATAACGAATGACCACTTTTAAAAAATTATCAAATACTGAAATTAAATTTGGTTAGTGTACCAAAATTGATATTTTCAGAAAAACATAAAACTCCATATTTGTTTACAACCATTTACGAAACGGCATGAATCAAAGTTTCTTTTTGGCAGGAATCCGCCAATCTCCTTCTAAATCTAAGAAATTAGCAGAAATTCTAAATCTATTCTTGAAAATCAATCTATCACATTGATCAGAACTGGCTTCATGTCGCCAAATATTAGATATAATCTCACGAAAAGCTTCTCAGATATCCCGTTCCAATTCAAATGCGTATGATATTGTCCAATTAATCCGTGTTTCTACGGACACTGGTGCTTTCTCCCATGGCGAACAGCTCCATTCGAATATACTGAAGTCTGGCCTCTTCTCCAACGTCTTCATATCCACAGCTTTGATTCATTTCTACGTGAAATTTGAGCTCGTCCATGATGCCCACCACCTGTTCGCTGATATTCCTGAACCAAGTGTGGGTTCTTGGAACTCTTTGATTTCGGGATATGTTCAATCTGGGAAGTTCCGAAAAGCGTTGAATTTGTTTTGTCAGCTGGAAAGATCCAATCTTTGTGCAGATTCTTATTCGTTTACTGCTGCACTGTGTGCTTGTGGACAACTGCGTAGTGTGCAGGTGGGTAGAACTTTGCATTCCAAGATTGTGAAATATGGTGCTGAGTGCAGTGTTTTTGTCTCCAATTGCTTGATTGATATGTATGGCAAGTGTGGTTCCATTTCTGATGCAATGAAGGTTTTTCAAGATATGGTTGAAATGGATGATATTTCTTGGAACTCTGTTCTCTCTGCAAATGCTAGAAATGGGAAGCTGGAAGAGGCTTTTGCTATCTTTCGTCGAATGCCTAATCGTGATACAATCTCGTACAACAAACTCATCGATGGCGTTGCGAGGTTTGGAGCAGTGGAGGATGCTATTGATGTGTTGTACAAAATGCCAAACCCGAATTCATCTTCTTGGAATTCAATAATAACAGGGTATGCAAACCGTGGTAGAGCCGTAGAAGGTCTGCAATTCTTCTGCAAGATGCATTCTAATGGCGTTTGTGTGGATCAGTTCACACTGTCAAGTCTTTTGAGTGGCATTGCTAGTTTATCAGCCATCTTATGGGGGAGAGTGATACATTGTTGTGCATTGAAGAATGGTTTAGATGGGTACGTCGTCGTTGGGAGTGCTCTTACTGATATGTATTTCAAATGTGGGACGAAGCAAGAAGGTGAAAGGCTATTCCAATCACTCAAAGAAAAGAATTTGGTCACTTGGAATGCTTTGATTTCTGGATATGCACATAATGGTGATTCGGAGAAGGTGTTAAAACTATTCGAGCAGTTGAAAGCAACCGGAGATATAGAACCTGATGAGATCACTTTTCTCAATGTTTTATCAGCGTGCTGGCATGGTAAGGTCGACCTAAAGACAGCCGACCGGTACTTTGAATCCATGGTCGTTGATTACAAGATTGATCCAATGCCGGAGCATTGCTGCATGATGATCAAGTTGATGGGGCACGAAGGGGACGTGAGCTATGCGGAGACGATGATCAGTGCATTCGGGTTCGATTCTTGTGGGAGAGTGTGGAGGACATTGCTTGGTGCATGTGTGAGCTGTGGGAACATTGAAGTAGCAGAGGTAGCTGCTAAAAAGGTTGTGGAATTGGAGGGTGATGATGAGTTTGTTTATGTAATGATGTCGAATGTATATGCTTGCTATGGAAAATGGGAAGATGTTGGCAGCATTAGGAAGGTGATGAAGGAGAGGAAGGTAAGAAAAGAAGCTGGTCGCAGTTGGATTGAAGTTGATGAATGGAGTTGATCATTTATGTTTGTTTTGGTTGGATGCAGAAAAATAGATTTAAAATTTGGTAAATTTAGTAAATCGAAGAAATAGTTAAATCTATATTGGTTTTGGATTTAATAAAATATCATTATTATTATTATCTATATTTTGAGTGCATTACATTCAATTTAGAAATGAGAGTATACATTATACTCTCTCCATTCGCCCTAAATATCATTTTTTTTTTACACATCTGAAATTCACACATACCTATTAATATAAGTCTTATGAATGAAGCAAGCCTTTGATCACCAAAGTTGCTTACACTTTAACCTAAACACTTTGTTGTGTTGATTTGATAAAAATAGAAACTAAAAACTTGAAGAAGGAAGACAAGGATTATAGTGGTTCGATCATGTTGATTTACATCCACTTTCTAAAGGAGAGTAATTACTATGAATGATGAAAACAGGTTACAAAGGAAAGATGATGATGATGCTAAACACTTTGAAAACTCTAATCTGATGTACTAGCATCTATGATGATGATTCACACTTCTATATATCTTTTCTATGTATGATCATGTATTTATACTTCATTGCTATACACTGAACGCATCAGCAACCTCACAACTACCATATGATCAGTTCTGAGTTTAATTATAACTGTTTCTAGCCACTTCAACTTCTTAAACCAGCAAACTAGCATACATAGTGATCTTATGGTTCAATCTTATAACTGATCCTATTGTGTTGAATCCCAACCATCAAACCGGCACTTTCCTTCTTGATCTAACTTAACATTCCAATCAAGATTAACTGCCAAGCAATGACAGCTTACCAGCTGCAGTAATATAACACTTCAACTGTCATGCATGTATTATCAAGCTACCAACTAATGATCAGTTGGTTATAACTAATCCTTGCCAACTGATCTTCTTCTAACTGATTCTCAACTTCTTCCAACTGTCACACACCAGCCACAATTAGCTAACCATTGCCTACACTCAGTTTGATCAATCAATCATGACAGAACCTGTAATGAATTAACATTACTTCTTATGCAGCTTAATCATCTTCCTGTTGACCATCATCTTCACCTTCCTTGTGTGTATCTATTGATATAAGTCACACACACATCTACACATGCGTGCATGGATGCATGGTCTACATACAACAAATCTCCACCTTAGACTATGTATCATCATTAAGTGATAAAATACTTTCCATCTTACTGCATTTATAGGCTGCAGCTCACCTTTCCTTTTCCCTTTTAGTGAATACCAATAAGACTCTTACACAATTCAAATTTTGAACAGGTAGAGCCTTAGTAAATGCATCAGCAGGGTTATCTGCTGTCTTAACCTTCTTAACAGCAACCATCTTCTCCTCTATCAGATTTCTTATGAAATAAAGTCTCACATCAATGTGTTTGGTCCTCTCATGATAACCTTGATGCTTTGAGAGATGTACAGCACTTTGATTATCACAATACACTTCAAAATTATCTTGCTGAACTACAAATTCTTTCAAAATACCAACCAACCAAACACCTTCCTTTATTGCTTCTGTAAGAGCAACAAATTCAGCTTCAGTGGTGGATAATGCCACTATGTGTTGATGTATAACCTTCCAACTTATTGTTGTGCCAAATAATTTGAACACATAACATGTCATTGATTTCCTTGTATCAAGGTTGGCTGCATAATCTGCATCCAAATAACCAACAACAGCCTCATCCCAAGCATCTTGTTTCTAAAACTTCAATCCAACTGATATAGATCCTCTAACATACCTCAGTGCCCACTTCACTGCATCCCAATGAACCAGACCAGGATCACTCATAAACCTACTGATCGCACTCATCACATAAGCTAAGTCTAGTCTACAGCATACCATAGCATACATCAGACTGCCCACTGCACTTGCATATGATATTTTACTCATTTCAAACCTTTCTTTATCTGTTTGAGGTCCTTGCAAAGATGATAGACTCAACCCTTGCTTAACTGGTACTGATGCACTCTTACAAAGATTCATATTATATCTCTTTAGCACTTTATCCAAGTATGACTCTTGAAACAACCTCAATAATCCAGCTGACCTGTTCCTTTCTATTTGCATTCCAAGTATCATCCTTGCCTCACCTAGATCTTTCATGTCAAACTCCTTTCTCAAAGTATCCTTTACTGAATTGATTCCTATCATATCTCTGCAAGCTATCAGTATATCATCTACATAGAGTAGTAGATAAATATAGCTTCCTTTATCACATCTTATGTACACACAGCTATCAAACATGCTTCTGACAAAGCCATTAGAAGTAATGTACTCATCAAACCTGAGATACCATTGTCTTGGACTTTGCTTCAGATCATATAGTGATTTAAGTAATAAACAAGTCTTTGAGTCTGCTCCTTGTAGACTAACACCTTCAGGAATCTTCATGTAAATCTTCTCATCTAAATTTCCATGCAAGAAAGCTGTTGTTACATTCATCTGATGTAATTCCAAATCCAACTGAGTAACAAATGACAGCAAAATCCTTATTGAGCAGTGTTTAACTACTGGTGAGAAAATTTCATTATAATCTACACATTCTTGCTGTGAAAACCCTCTTACTACAAGTCTTGCTTTATATCTTATTCCTCCTTTCTTGCTTGAAACTGGTTTCTTCTTATATATCCATTTACAACCTACAAGCTTCTGGTTAGCAGGTCTGTCAACAATTATCCAAGTATTATTCCTTTTCAAAGATTGCAGCTCTTCTTCCATAGCATCCAACCACTGCACACTCTCCTTACCTGATACTGTTTCTGAGTATGTCCTTGGCTCATAGATATCAACATCCGATGCTACATACAATGCATATGATACAGTGTCTGCCTCTATATATCTTATAGGTGTTTTAATCTGTCTCCTCAATCTATCTCTAACCAACTGATAGCTACTAAGAGTTCTTATTTCATTTGAACCAGATGACTCAGACCTCTCTTCAGCAGCTATTTCCTCATGTACACTACCCTCTCTTTGATCTTGATCATGTTGTACAATTGTGTTTGTCATCATGCTCCACCTCAAACTCACACTTATCAGTAGTTATCACCTTATCAGTCCCCCTCTCCAACAAAGGCATCCTTTCTTTATTGAATGTTACATCCCTGCTAACTATAAACTTGTTATTCTCATAACACCATAGTCTGTAACCTTTTACCTCTTTAGGATAGCCTACTAACACACACTTAACTGCTCTAGGATCTAACTTATCTTGTTTCTGATGTGAATACACCAGACAACCTATAATCCTCAAATGACTATAATCTGGTATCCTTCCAGACCACACTTCTTCAAGTGGTTTAAACTTGAGTGCTGTGCATGGTGACAGATTAATCAAATAGGCTGCAGTAGATACTAGCTCACCCTAGAAACCTTTTGAGAAACCTCCACTACTCATCATACACCTAACTCTTGCAAGAAGTGTCTGATTTATTCTCTCAGCCACTCCATTTTGTTGTGGAGTACCTGATACTGTCTTGTGCCTCTTAATGCCTTTCTCTTGACAAAACTTATTGAATTCATGTGACACAAATTCAAGACTACTGTCTGTTCTTAAGCACTTGACCTTGTTTCCAGTTTGTAGTTCTACTTCTGTCAACCATACTTTAAAAACTGATAGTGCTTCATCCTTTGTTTTCAGAATTTTAATCCATATCTTTCTTGAATAATTATCAATGAATGAAATGAAGTATTTCTCACCTCCTATAGTTGAAGTCTTGGAAGGCCCCCAAAGATCTGAGTGAACATATTCTAACCTAGATTTGGTATTATGTTTAGCTGCACCAAACTTCAACCTCTTTGCCTTTCCTAATATACAAGCTTCACATTGATCTAACTTACAGGTTGAGCTGATCTCAAGTAGCTTCTATCTTGCAAGTTCTTGTAAACATCTTTCACTTATATGACCAAGCCTCCCATGCCAAACATTAACACTACTCTCATCCTTAGTTGTATTAATTTGTCCAGTCACTACAGAACCATCCAAGAAGTACAGATCAGACCTCTTGAATCCTTTAACAACTACTGACTTTCCTTTTATGACAGCAAGTGTATCTCACTTCAAATGACACTCATAGCCTTGAGAAACTAACATTCCAAGAGATATTAGATTTCTCCTTAAACTTGGTACATATCTAACATTCTTTAACATCCTGATTTTTCCATCAAACATTTTAAGTTTGACAGAACCAATTCCAACAATCTTACAAGTATGATCATCACCTAGCATTACTGATCCTTCATCTTGTGATCTTAATTCAGTAAACCAATCTTTCCTAGAAGTCATATGAAAAGTACAACCAGAATCCATAACCCATTCTTCTGATACTGAACTAGAACACACAGACATTGCTTCAATGAAATCAGAATCTGTAGCAACTTGATTAGTTGTTACCTGATTTGCATGAGGTCTCTTATTTCCTCCCTTTTCAGCTATCTTCTTTGCTACCATTGCTTTCCATTTGAAACATTGTTTCTTGTAATGTCCAGGCTTATTGCAGTGGAAGCAATTCTTGTTTTCTTCTTCATCTGCTGGTGCACTATAGTTCTTTTCTGGCTTCCTCTTATCAACATTACTCTTACTATTCTTGTTGTTCTTGTTCCATTGGTTCTGTTTCTTCACTTCAATCCTTCTGCATTTGCTTGTTGTTCTGGATTCTTGTAAAGTACCTTTGCCTTAACTGCCAATAATACTTGCTCAAGGGAGATTGATTCAGCATTAGCAAACAATAAAGTATCTCTTAAACCTTCAAAAGACTTTGGAAGTATTGACATGAGGATGACAGCCTTGTCTTCAGTTGACAGAGCCACATCTATATTTTCTAAGTCATCAATGATCTTGTTAAACTCATCTAACTGACCAATTATAGACTTATCTTCTGATACCTTGAAGGAGTATAACTTCTGCTTCATGTACAAACGGTTGGCCAAACTTTTAACCATGAACAACTCCTCCAATTTCTTCCAAACTCCTCTTGCAGTAACATCTTTAGAGATCTCCCTTAGAGCCTTATCTCCAAGACACAAGATGAGAGCACTTCTGGCCTTGGTTTGTTGATCTTGATCTGCTGCAAGAGCAGCTGCATCAACTCCTGCAACCTGACCTTCAGGCAATGGTTTAATGGCAGCTGATAAACCTTGTTGAACCAAAATTGCCTCCATCTTCATCCTCCACAGACTGAAGTCTGCCTTCTCTGTGAACTTTTCAATATCAAACTTTGTGGTAACCATTTGATCTTCTTCTTCTCCACTGAGTCTTCTTCTACTTCTTCTTCTGGTTTGGCTTCCCACAGACGGCGCCAATTCTTATGAATGAAGCAAGCCTTTGATCACGAAAGTTGCTTACACTTTAACCTAAACACTTTGTTGTGTGATTTGATAAAAACATAAACTAAAAACTTGAAGAAGGAAGACAATGATTATAGTGGTTCGATCATGTTGATCTACATCCACTTTCTAAAGGAGAGTAATCACTATGAATGATGAAAACAGGTTACAAAGGAAAGATGATGATGATGCTAAACACTTTGAAAACCCTAATCTGATGTACTAGCATCTATGATGATGATTCACACTTCTATATATCTTTTCTATGTATGATCATGTATTTATACTTCATTGCTATACACTGAACGCATCAGCAACCTCACAACTACCATATGATCAGTTTTAAGTTTAGTTATAACTGCTTCTAACCACTTCAACTTCTTAAACCAGCAAACTAGCATACTTAGTGATCTTATGGTTCAATCTTATAACTGATCCTATTGTGTTGAATCCCCACCATCAAACCGGCACTTTCCTTCTTGATCTAACTTAACATTCCAATCAAGATTAACTGTCAAGCAATGACAGCTTACCAGCTGCAGCAATATAAAACTTCAACTGCCATGCATGTATTATCAAGCTACCAACTAATGATCAGTTGGTTATAACTAATCCTTGCCAACTGATCTTCTTCTAACTGATCCTCAACTTCTTCCAACTGTCACACACCAGCCACAATTAGCTAACCATTGCCTACACTCAGTTTGATCAATCAATCATGACAGAACCTGTCATGAATTAGCATTACTTCTTATGCAGCTTGATCATCTTCCTGCTGACCATCATCTTCACCTTCCTTGTGTGTATCTATTGATATAAGTCACACACACATCTACACATACGTGCATGGATTCATGGTCTACATACAACAATAAGTAATTAAGTTATGGGGTTCACATTCCCACTAATACAATTATCTACTACATATTAAATAATAATACTCCTTAATTCACGTTAAAAAATAAATAGATCATTTAAGGCGGATGAGGTATTACTCCCTCCGTCCTGGTGAAAGGTCACCGGTTGCTTTTTGCACGTAGATTAAGGAGTATTATTATTTTATGTGTAGTGGGTAGTTGTATTAGTAGTGAGTGGTGGGCCATATGTGTGTCATTTTTACTAAAAGAGGAAAATGAGGACATTTGGATGAGACGCCCAATATAGTAAAATGATGACCTTTTTCGGTGGGACGGAGGGAGTATTAATTTTACAGTATAAACTTGAAGAATTATCGAGTTTAAATAAAGATAAATTCTCTTGTGAGACGTTATATATGTGAGACGATTTGTGAGACATGTTAAAGTATGTATATTATATAGATAAAGTATGCTTAATGATTGTTAAAGTATGTTTTCTAAAGTATGATAAATGATGAATTAAAGTAAGATTTTAGAGTATTATAATAAGATTTATTATTGGCATACTTTAATTAAAAAAACATACTTTACCTATATAATATAATAAGTAGTATACTTTAGTAATAGATCAACCCGTCTCACAATCGTCTCACAAAAAATCTTTCTCACAAGAGAGTTTCTCTTAAATAAATGTTAAATGTGACATTATGAGCGTAAATATCATAAAATTGTAAATGTAAATTGAGGATTGCTATATGGTGCACTAAGAATTTAAGAGTTCAACTGCTGTGCACCAGGTGCACCTGTACGATCTTAACCGTTAGATTATATTTTTATTCAATTTCTACCATCAAATAAAATAAAATAATTAAATTTTTTAAAAATAACTACCCACTGATCCGTTCACAATTTGGTTGGTTATCTAAAGGGCAAGAAATTTCTGGTAACCTAATATCTGGAACCTTGTAAATGAAAGGCATTCAACGCACTCCCTTCATCTTCATGTTTATGCCCATTTATTTACAAATAGAATCAATATTCCACGATATTTGACATGTATTATGAGATTAATTAATATCTAAATTATTTTCATGTGTATAGGGTTTATTGATTATTAATTAGAGCATAATATTTTAATAAAAAAAAAAAGTTAAAAAACAACAATCGAAACACCATTGTAAAATATGACTAATTTATTTAGAAATGTAAATTAAGAAAGGTTGATTGTTAAATATACTCTCTGTACACTTTTTTTTTCTTTATCTGTCTTAATATTTTTATATGTTTTTTAAAATAAAAAAATACATCTCAATAATACTCACCTTTTGTATACATTCCTAACAATTTTATACATATTTTTTTATTAAATTGCTTAAATACTCACTTTTTACAATCTTTCATACATTAAAAAAAAGAAGAAAAAAAAACGTAAGACCATTTATTTAAAATAACATAAATACAGTGCGCAGAAAACATTACTACCAATGAATGACAATATAAAAGAAAAGCCCTTGGCAATAGATTATTATCCAGAAGATCAATTGATTGGGCTTTGGCCCATTAAACTCCGGCCATTAGAAACAACTTAAACCATATCAGGAGTGGTCCGAAACAGGCTGGACCCAATGATCTACTTTTGGGCCCCTATCCAACCTGACGGTGCTTTCATCCTCGTGGGCCCATGGCATCCATTTTTTTTTTCTTTTAGATACTATAATTCAATGTATTCGGATATAAATATTCCATGTAAAAAAAAAAATCCTTTACAAAATATTAATGAGGGTTTCTTTTAGAATAAATGTTTCTCTTTGAATAAGACCAACAATCCGTCATGAATAAAAATAAATAATTAACTATGTATGATATAGAAGAGTAATTTATGTGTCTAGGTTCTCTTCGAGCACACGAGTTTTTTTTTTTTTTTTTTCATGAGATTGAAAAACCACATTATCAAATATTAGGTACAAAAATACTCAGAGCTTTGTCAGATCATTTAAGAAATTTAATAAACATTTATGTTTCAAACGTCCATCTAATCACAATAATGCATGTGATATTTTACAAAATTTGTTTCTAAAATAGTTATGCAAAGTGTTATTTTTTATGAATTTTTTAATTCTCTCATTTCCTTAAATCATACTGTGGATTTTTTTTCCTCTTTTAGAATTGTGTCACTCCAATGTTTTCATATGTGCACTTTAAACGAATCTGATGCTTTCTTTAATTATAATCAAAGCATTGATTTTAAAGAAAACAAAAAAGAAAAGTTAAAACAATAAAATATATTAAAAAAAGTTAAAGGAGACATTGAATACTTTGTAGGTAGTCTCCAGGATTGCTTAATAGTCATTAGTCATTAAATACTCTTAAAGTAAAACTTCCTGTAAGTTTATATAATTACACTTATATAAATTCACTCTTAATTAATCATTGATTGCCACCTCAAGGGATTAATCGGTTTACCTGTCGAATATTGATGACCTTTTTTTTTTAATCTAATTAATTGGACATCATTTAAAATCAAGTAATTATAAATATCTATCTTAATGAAATTTGTTATATATAAAAATTATGGGTATGGATGATGCACATTTGTTTTGAAGAGCTTTATTAAAATTTATATTTTCGAAATGCATGTGTTTATAAATTAGTAGTTTTATATTAATTGAATGTACTTAAGCTAATAATGTAAATCATTTTATTTATATGTTTATTCACAGATCGACTAATTATGATAAAATTGACCAACTGCATCTCTTCATGACTAAATATATTTACTTTTATATAGGTGTTAATTAGATACAAAATTGAAGTGACACACCCACTTGTATATGATTTTTTTTTAAAAAAAAAATGTAATAATAAAAATAGAGACATTATGATATTTTGATTTATTCATTGGGGTATGTCCCATTGACAGCTCAAGATCGACTAACTTTTACATATGGTATGTTTGGCTGGTGTGGAAATATAGTGTTACAATTACAATAAAAAATTATTTGAAATCGTGTGACACAAATATTTATTTTCAATTGAATTATTATATTTCAGTAATTTTATATTATTATTAGAACTACACTAACTATTTATCAGTTTTACAAAATTCATGCGAAAAGATTACATTCGCTCTATTTTTTTTTTCTTTTCTTTTTTTTCACATCGACAAAAGATATTTTATTGAAATCGACCTGCATTAGTGGAGATGATATTTAATTAATGAAAACGAAATGTATGATTCAATCTTTTAAAATTTGATTGATGGTTAATTAATTATTTAAATTAATATATATATATATATATATATATATATATATATATATATATATATATATATATATTTAATAACTCTACTGCATACGAGGGCTTCGTGTCTAATCTCTTAAATCATCTTAATTAATAATTAATCCTTAATTAGAAGAGTTGAATTTCTAGAAAAATAAATGTGAGGAAAAGAAGAAGAAGAACGTGAGATTAATTTAAAGCAACTGCACAATTTAAATAATTTATCTACAACAGATCATATTTATATTTTTAAGTTATTTCTTCGTAGTATATTTAATTAATAACTAAAAATAAATAATTAAGACAAATCCAGCACCGTTAATAGCAACATCAAATGATATCCTCTTTTATTAATTCCGATTTCATAATATTAAATATCGAACACTCAATTATTGTCACATAACACATAACTAGTTCAATGGCAGTCTTTAATGAAATGTTGATCAATGGAGATTTTAATTCCATTACACTCGAAGGGAATACAAATTATTTTGAAGGTTAGCATTCTATGAAATCGAGATTAAAATCCCGTATTTTTTACTTTAGGGTTCCAAAATAGTTAGGACATTTATTTTTGTTTTAAAATTTTCATTTTTGTTCGATTTCGTCCCAAAATAACTTTTTTTTACCAATTTTGTCTCATAACTTTGTAAAAACACCGATTCAGTTTCATCCTATGAAATTAGAAAATTTGGACATTTTAAGTAAAAATGACAATTTTAGTGAAAATTCAAAAGTTATGAAACTATATTGAAAAAATTAAAATTTTTTGAACTATTTTGAATAAAGTAAATATATACGGTATATATTTTGACAGTTTTGATTTTAAACTCTATGAAATTGATTGTATATAAAATTGAATCAGATTTTATTATTTTTAGCAATCGATATAATTTTTTTAACTTAAATTATTATTATTTGAAAAACTCTCGATATATATAATAGATGAATAATAATTTATCATCTCTCTTTTTCATATAGAAAAGTTCCATTCAGAACAAAGAATGATGCTATGTGTTGAACCGTTCTATAAATCATTTGCATATTATAAATCTAAATTCACAATTAACTTTTTTTTTTCTTTTTTCTAGTAATTAATGAACATGAATGTAGACTCCATTAAAAATAGGCACCATCATTTTCAATAAATGATGTAAAATACACCCCATCAAATGTACGTATGAGTTCCAAAATTTAAATTCATTTTTTTAAATCATTTATATTTCATCAATTCTAACATCTTTGGAGTGCAAATTTAATATTGATTATTTATTTAGTTCCAGATTAAAATGGAGTTTAAATTAATGAATCAATTTGTTCCATGGATATTACTCCTTTTCAAAAGTCATAGAATATCTCATCTTATCTATCACTCACATGTATAAATAGAGACAACAGAGGCAGTCCAAATCAAAAGGTTATTCTTCCCCCATCAAACAGAGAGAATTCATGTACAATTTGTCTGAAAAATATCAAAACGAATATACTAACAGTGGCTCATATTATTGCATTGGGTTTCATATGAAATTAGTTTTCATTTTTATATTTAAACTCTTAGACGTAACTAATTTTTTTAAAAATTAATTATAGCTATCTAATAATTAATGAGAAAATCACTCTTTTTTTATGCACATGAGAAAATCATTCTTATTTGTTAACACTCGTCTATTCTTCAACTTCAAGAAAGAAAGGGCAGTAAAATTTTCATACTATATCAGTAATCCCACCATCCGGTTTAAAGAATTTTTTTTTTCATTTGATTAAGAAATACTATTGATTGAATAATTGTATTATTGAATGTGTGATATTCATATTTTAATTGTATTAGTGAGTGTGATATGTGCGGATTCCATGTGTCTAAAAAAATAAATAAGACCCTTTGAGGTGAACACTCAAAACGGAAAAAATGAACTCTTTAAATTCGATGGAAAAGAGTATAAATTATTGGTGATTTTAAGGTGCATGCACCCGATTAGACATGCACCCCGGTTCGGAACCGCCGGTTCCGGTTCCAAGGTAGGGAGAATCGGAACCGAACCGAGGATGAAGGTTTCGGTTCCGGAACCAATGATTTCGGTTCCGGAACCAACGGTTCCGGTTCCGGTTCGGAACTGCCGGTTCCGGTTTTATTTTTATTTATTTTTTTGGTTTTAAGCGTAAAAATTAAAAAAAAATTGAAAAACTGGGGTTCGAACCGGAACCGCCGATTTTTTTTTCCAAATATGAGGAACCGGAACCGAACCTTCCTTAGCCAGTTCCGGTTTTTTTTGCCGGTTCCGGAACCGGCGGTTCCGGTTCTGGTTAAAACCGGTGGTTCCCCGGTTCGACCCGTCAGTTCCCGTTTTTTGGTGCATGTCTACACCCGATCACTACGTGACTGACCAATGTCACGTGAGATTCCACATCATCATAGATTAATTGCACGAAAATTCACTACATTTACTGTAATTACGTTTTAGTTCAAATCTTTAAAAATTTGAACAAAAAAAAAACCAAATAATTCATTTTAACCTTCTCATTAATCATGTATTATCATTTTTTTACTCGTCTCATGAAATTCATTACGTGAGATCATTTCATACGAATGTTTTTGCTGGTATATACTTCTCTCGTCTGATTGAATGAGTTACTTTTGTTTTTTTGCACGTGAATGCATAATTACATTAACAAGAGTGTGAATATCATATTTTAATTGTATTAATAGGTGTGTTTCATGTGTGTAAAAAAAGGTAAATGAAACTTTTTAGGGCGGACACCCAAAATAAAAAAAAAATCGGATGGAGTAAATTGAAAAAAAATATGCTTGCATGCTTATATTTGGCTCATTCAGTTGCTCTTCGATTTTTAGATATCTTAAACTTTGAAATAAAAGAAAAAACACAAATTTTCTTTATATAAAATCTGTGTAGTTATTATCTTATCTCATATCATAAAGAATGGTAGTTGTCCAAATTAATGATCATTAATACTCCCTCCGTCCCGTATCAATTTTACATTTGTTTTTTGCACATTGATGAAGGAGTATAATATTTTAATAGATAGTGGGTGGAAAGCTATAATATTTAATGTAAAGTGGGTATGTGTATTAGTGTTGGATGATATATTAATTGTTTTATATGGGTCCCATATTCCAAAAGGAAAAATGTAAATATTGAAATGAAACGCACAAAATAGAAACGTAAACATTGAAACGGGACGGAGGGGTACATATTAGTCGGCTTTTATTTGATGTCACTGTTATGCATCGATGACCAAAAAAACTCATAATACATTGAACAATAAATTAGCATTATCTATTCGATAAGGATAATAATTAATAAGAGATATTATGGAAACTTCAATTCAAAACTTACTTTTATTTTTGAAAAGAAAAATTATTTTCAGCTAAAGAGTATTAAAAGGCAAATGGGATCACCTGTTCCACAGTGATATTTCATTTCTCATTCCACTAATTAAATGATTACTACGTGTCATAATTAATGCCCAAAATTTAATACTTGCCCCAAGGGTTTAATGATCATTTGTAGGGTATAGTTTTTTTATATTGTGAAACATCAATGAAACACCGAAAATATAACAGAGAATTCAATTTGATTAAAAGGACCCAGATTTTTTTTTTTATTTTTCCGATATTTCACATATTTTGTAGAGTGAGGCTCTTGTGCTCCCGGGACACCTTGCCCCTTTGCAATTTAAACCGTGTCTTCTTTGCAATTTATACATGTGTTTAAATAGAATATGAAGGGGGAGGGTTGTGTTCTCATGGGGCACGAGAACTTTTGTCATTTTGAATTAAAAGGACGTGTGTTTAGTTTCGATCATGTCCGAAAAGTTATATCATTATCTATTAAATGTTAGTATATAGCAGGAGAATATATACAATTTAATTAGTATAATTTAGTGTAAAAACTTATATAGTTGATTTCTAAATAAAAAATAAAAAAATTCTAGTCAAATATGTATTTCAATAAAAATTTGATCAATACTTCTATTAATTAAAATGTATAACTTAAAATAAAAATAATAAAAAAAATAATAATAATATACTTAAATATTTGTGTATGCTGTGCACAATATATTGACAAGTACTCCAATTTATTTGAAGCAATGTTTCATATTTTTATTGTGTATTACTGTTTACTATTTGTTTATGATAGGTAAAATAGTTAAATTTAATGGATATTAATTTAATTTTATTAATGTAAGTATCACTTTTTATATAAAAATTGTTCTTATTATTTTATTTGTCAAAGAAATTTATGTCGTGAGACAACCATGTACTATTTTTTTTATCTTAAAGTATGGATCGTGTGCAACAGTTTTTACGTACAATTTTTTTATTATGGGTTAAAAAGTAATTGCATCCTAATAGTATTGTACCATGCACCTTGTAATGCTTCATTATATTACTACAATTATAATTTATAATTCTATCCTATATACGAATCATAAAAATAAAGGTAAAATTTGGATGTGACTAAAATAAAATAAAGGTAAAATTTGGATGTGACGAAATTATTTTAGTTTGATGGATAAGAAGTAATAATATTTTTTTAAAAAATAATAATAGTACTGAGAATTATTTTAAGAACAATTTATAGTCAAAATAAACTGTTTAAGAAAGTATAAAATAAAAAGTAAGACTCGATGGAAAGTAAATAAATTGTAAGTTGCAAACTTGTAATTTGTGAGGAAAAAGTCATTATCCCAGCTAAATAATAATAATAATAACTGTTGAAACTAATTTGTGTAGATGCTTGAACAATGACAATACATGACATGCATCACGCTTGTATTGAATAAATTTTGCTCACGTATAATATATTTAAATTTAGAAAAAGAACAAAAAAAAGATGAAAATATATTTGGTGACCTAATATTTTATAACCATATACTCCCTCCGTCCCATAGTTAAGTTCACTGACACTGTAGATATGGAGTTTAAGAAAAATTATTTTTTGACTAATTTTATTGACTTTTTAGGGGTATTGTGGTATTTTTAGGTAATAAATAAATTATAAAGTATGTTATGTGTGTTAGGTGGGAGTTGTATTTTTGATATTAAGATAACTTTTGAGATTGTTGGTTAATGTGAAATTTTCTTTTTTGCGTGGTGAAGATAAGTGTGGGACGGACGAAAATGGAAAATGTGAACATAAGTGTGGGACAGAGGGAGTATAAGACAAAATCAATTGGACTATTGGCATATACTCTAGTAATTAATTTGAAGATCGATATCGTAAGACCTCCTAATTATCAAACAAAATGAAAGAAGATTTTACTTAAATAATAAATCACCATAATTTACTAAATTAAAATACATAAACCGATAGATATAAATTTTTATGGGTAGATCTTGCGTGAGACCGTCTCACATAAGACCATTTTACACTTTTTAAAATAGTTATCACTTTTGTTATAAAATGTTATCACTTTTTATTTATACTAAAAATTGTTCATAAAATTACAGTATCACTTTTTATTAATTTTGTATCACTTTTCAGTATAAATGTTATCACTTTCTGACCGTCTCACGTAAGGGCTTACGTGAGACGGTCTCGCACAAGTCTTTACCATTTTTTAATCAATGTCTCATAAAAATCTTATTTCATGTGAATTTTTTTTCCTAATATAAAAATCGAAAAAATAATTATATTTTTAGATATTCTAAACAATAATAATAAACATTAAATCTTGTCTTTTCATTAACAGAACAAAATCTTAAGTAAAATTGTCTAACAATAAAACTAAAATCTTGAGTGAAATCGTTTAACAATAAAACTATATATGTCTTTAGATCCACATGATACTTTCCATTTACATATATATCATGATCTATATGAAACTATGTTTAATTATAAGAGGAAATTTTCTAAAAATATAGTTTAAATAAAAAGAATAAAAGAATATTATGTAATCATGAATAAATTGAACAATTATTCAAGTAGCATAAAACTATCTTGTTTACGTAAATCCATCCTAGTCTATACATAATGCAAACCAATAGATTGTGATCACGAAATTGGGTCTACCATCATAGAATATAGTATTAAATAAAATAAAAAAAAGTTAAAGTAAATTATTCAACTATCGAATAATAATTTATATAAAAACTACAAACACTTCTTTCAATTCTATATTATTTATTTCAAATATCTCATATAGAAAGAATAAATTACGAAATAAAATATTGAGAGTTCGTAATAATGTAGTATTATGATGGACAAAAAGGAAAAAGAAAAGAAAAAGAAATGGAATACCGAATAAGCATAAAATCTTTTTCAAAAAGAAGAATAATTATGTCTTTTTTTTCTATGTAATATACGGATCTTTAACCAATTTGCACATTTGCATCGTGTTATATATTTAATTAGTTAGACATTATAAATGCAAAGTATTGGTTAAACGATTCCACATAAAGAATTTGTCAAGTACATAATAATATGACGTATGGGAAACTTTGGTGATATAACCCGTCTTCGTTAAAAGTTACTTACATGTGAGTTAACTTTTGTCTTAAGCTTTGTACGTGAAATTTTCTTATAAATGGATGACGGTGAATCTTTGCGAGGCCTTGACTCTGTTACTATGTTAAATGATTATTTCATCTAAAAGTTTAAACTTATAGAAAAGAGAGTCGTTTAATATTTAATCAAATCACTCTGAGTAATAAAAATACGAATTGATATCTTGTTGACTATGTATTTTTAGTATATATTCATAATCATGTACTTTTAGTATATATTATTTGTGGTAATATTGTATTGTATTGTAACATATAGAAGCATTTTGAATCATCTCATTCACAGTTATTTTCACAAATCTTTCACTTTTGTCCCCTAAATCTTCTTACAATACTGTCACTTTAATTTATTCTATAAATTGTTTATAAAATAATTAATGGGATAATTATTATTATTCTTTGTTGTAATGTTAACATTTTTAATTGCTCCTTCGGCAAGAACATTCTCATGCAACTATTTATCATAGTCTTTCTATTCAATATAATGTTTGAATTAATATTTTTTTCTATCTCTTATCTCTTTTATTATACTTCACATGCAAGTGTTTGTCATAATCTTTCTATTCAATATATTAATTTGACACAAGTTAAAATTTATTCTATCAAAAATTGAAAACAAATACTCCCTCCGTCCCGCCCATATTGCATCGTTTACTGTAACTTTTGTGAGAGCTTTATGCAGTCAAACGGTGCAGTTTGACAGGGACGGAGGGAGTATTATAAATTATCACTATTCATTTTTTTTAAATATTCATAAATCTTAAGCTAACATACACTATAAGTTTAATATTAAACTTTAAGAATATAACAATTAAAGGAAAGTACACTATAAAGCACAGAACCAAAATTATATATATACTAAAAGAATTAATATTAAATCTTAATCTTCAAAATTAAACCCAAAAGAGAAAAAATAGAATATAAATCACATGGTTGCATTCAACAAAATTAAACCCAAAAGAGAAAAATAGAATGTAAACCATATGGTTGCATTCTACATTATGAGCAAAGATTGCATGAATTTATTTGTAATATACTATATATTACAATCTATATAAAATTATTATAATTATAAGTTAAGCGTATTGGCCAATGCACCCTACAAATGAGTTGACCCATCATAATGTAGTGATATACTCCCCCGTTCCACAAAACCCTTCACACTTTCCTCATTTGTTTCTCTCACAATACCCTTCACGCCCCAAAAAAAGAAAAAACATTTTATCCAACAACCTCAAAAGTTACTTTAATTTCAAATTTGCCACTCATTTTTCACACACATATCATTACTTTATACTTTTTTATTATCTAAAAATACTACAATACCCTCTAAAATCAACAAAGTTGGTCAAAACGTGCAACTTTTCTTAAAAAATATGGAACAGTAGATGTGAAGCGTATTGTAGAACGGAGGGAATATATAATTATAACCTAATCTAAAAGGTGAATTTGATAGGTTGTGGGTCAACTTCCCCCCATCAACTCATTTCAATGATTCTAGTGAGAATACTTAGTCTATCATATAAATGGCTGTCTTTATCATAACTTAAGAACACTTTTCATATTCTTACAACATTTGTAATACGTAATAATAGGGAATGCTGTGGTTGATAGTGAAAATGTGATCTTATAGAGATTATTTGTGTGATTTGTGTAGTATGTATATAGTACACAAATTAAAGGCTAAGGCCTAAAGAAAGAGGCCCAACAATTTAATAATAACATAGAATGATTAAGGTAAAAAGCTAAGCCCAATTACCAATGAATCGCCTTCAGAAAACATTATGAACATTATCGAATTAATTCTAAAGATTTATTATCCTTATATATTTTTATTTTTCAATTAAATTCGAATGTATTTGTAGTACGTACGCTAGTTATACACAAAACCAACTCCTTTATTATAAAATATTAGTTATATTTTGTATATGGTACAAACCAACTCCTTTATTATTATAAAATATTAGTTATATTTTGTATATGGTACGTTTAATATATACTAGCTATGATATAATTTTATTTTATTTTTTTAAGTAGAAAACTATTTTTTTTTAAATACACGAATTGCATGATAAATACGCGTGCATGCATTCATAAAGATTTTATTCAAAAGTTTTATATGAGTATAAGATTTGCTGCTATATATTTCCAATTTTTTTATTAGTGATTTACATCTATACGTTTCTTTTTCTCCAACTACTTTATAACATATATAAGATAATTAAATTTTATTAGAGGTTGCTCAACCTGAACCAGCTGGTAGGGACGAAGAGACCTAGGGGGTGGTTGTGGTGTTGTCTATGGGTCCCTTAAATTTTAAATTTTAAATTTTAATTAATGTGTATATAATTAACTCTATGAATGTAAAATATTACTCATTTTATAGAAAGCATAAAAGATTTTTTTTTATCTTTTATAATTTTTAAAAATTACTCATTTACTAATTTTTAGGTGTATTTAAGAAATCAAAGATAATATTGTGCAATAATTAAGAGAGTGAGGTTGGTATGAAACGAGTTTAAATGTAAATTTTCTTATTTCAAAATTGTAAATATAATTATACCTTTAAATATTCTAAATTTTAAGAATAAATATTAAATTCTAAGAGAGTGTATGGTTCATTAAGGATCATGTGGTTGGATTGAGGGATTTCAGAAGGAATTAATAAATCTCTCCCTCAAATCATTTCCTCATGTTTGGATGGTAGATCAAATTGATGGATTAATTATAAATTCATAATTTTAAATGAATGGATTTCAAATTTCGAATTTGAATTTGATAATTTTTTAGTTGTTTTGAAAGGATTTTCAAATCCTTAGCGAAACCATGTCATTTGAAATCCTTCCGATGATGAAAAATATATTTTAATATTTATAAAAAATAAATTAATTAAAAAAGTTAAACAAAAATTTTAGAAAATTATTTGGTGAGCTAATGAAACTTGAAAATGTCATAAATAATGAATGAATATATGAATTGTCTTAATTCTTTTCTAATTTCATGAGATATTATAATTCACCTCCCCTTTAATTAATTTTCAATTTATAATCGGGCTTTTGCTTTTAACTAATGAGTTTAGAAGGAAATAAAACCCTCCTAAGTGCAATTAATGTGTGCACTTCCTTATTTTTAGTAAATTTTATGGCCCATAAAATATTATCATTCAAATGAAACACTCTAAAAATAATATATGACATGAACACTAGGGTTCACATAACTTTATGAATCGATTTACAATTAAAAATATGAGAATTTATATAAGTTCACAGGAACTTTAGTGCACCTAGTGACCTAGTTCGACTAAATAAACATATATATGCTTCCAATGTATTTTATTAAAAATATAAGGCTAACTATAATGTGCACCCATATACAAATATAATCAAAAACATATACAATTATGAGTAATGATGTATACAATTTAATTGTTAGTTTTTTTAATGAAAAATTGAGTGTAAAAAATATACAATTATTAAAAAAACATGTATACACTATTAAATAAAAAGTTATACGCATATGTATGTTAGTTTTTTTAATGAAAGACTTAGTGTAAAAAAAGTATACAATTATTACAAAACACGTATACAAAATAGAATAATATGTATACAAAATAGAATAAAAAGTCATACACATATGGGTGCACCCTTGCACCGAGTGCACCCAATATACACTCAAATATAAAATAAAATAGTTGTTTCATATAAAAGTATATAGTTGGAAATTTAGAACTTTACACGATAGCTAGCTACAAATTAGTGCAATCGATGCGCAAGGCTTTTTTCGTAGTCCTGAGAATAATTATCAAGACTTCAATATTAGAACATATTGAAACCTAATTATGACATAAATAAACATCTACAACGTTAAAATAAACATAAATATGAAATACTCACTCCATTCTAATTGAGTTTTCTGGTAGATACAAAATTTAAGAAATTATATATTTTTTTTATGAATTTTATTGATCTTTGATAATAATGTAATAATTTTTTTTAAATACTATATATTGAAAAGCCATTTATTTAGAAACTTTTACTAATTTTCAAGTGGAGAGTATAATGAGATGAGATGAGTAAATTTTTTAATGACAAAATATCTTGTGCGCCTACATTCAGAGTTATTAGTAAAAACATACACTAATGAATAAAGACTTATACGATTTGTTAGATAATTTTTATCGAAATTCTATTAGTTTTTTTTATAAACAGTATGATATTTGAAAAATAATATATTTATATATTAAGAAATACATATATATTCTTGAATAAAAATAATATAGATTGAGGAGAAAAATTAACACTGTGCATCTGCGTGTAGGGATATCGTTTTTTTCAAATTTATTAAAGTATATTTAATTCCACCAATCTAGGCATAACACTCGACCTAGATTGTCCTCGAAATGCAATACCATAGCAACCAATGTGTCTATCTAAATTAGGACAATGTCATTCCTAAAATAAATCCACTTCAAATTGATATTGAAATGTATTTCCTATAAAATTGTTCCACGAAAGCATAGATTATCTACTCATCGATAAACCCATGTTCTTTAGTCTCAAATCAATTTTGGAAAGAGGGGCTGGATTTTGATTTTCGTGTATCGAAGAGTATGACTTTGATACAAGTTTCACAAGTGTGTCTATTTATGGCCACACAAACCTAAAATAAATGGTAGAATGGTATGTAGAAATTGATGGTGATTTAAAGTCTAAACTTACGTTTGAAGACCAAAAGTAGTTATTAGATTAGTTGGGATTTCAGACAATCCATGTTCCTACAAATGGGTCAACTCTCACCTTCTTCCAGTTATTACAAAACACATGTCATCTCCCAACTCCCGGTTACTTTAAAAAATTCAAATAATTATTATTATTATTTTTTTTTTTTGAAAAAGTTTAATTAAGACCGGGATATATGTGTGGAAATCATATTTGTGACCTGTGAGAAAAGTTTAGTAAACATATTTTCTCCATAATCATAATTAAATTTTGAATTAATTCGTCTCACAATTTCTCTCATATACTCCATACTCATGTTACTAAGAATATAACTTTCATAAATGGGTAGGTGAGATGTTTCCACGCTTTACTCAAACATCATCGAGATATAATATTCCTTAAGTTTCCCGAATATTGTGTATTATATTTTCAAAAGTACATATAGTTATTTCATAAAAATATTTATTATTTTAATCGCGCAAACTTTTCAAATAAATACTGCTGTAGCGAAGAATTGATATATAATAAAGTAAGTTTAAAGGGCAATATTTGGCAGAAATAGATTTGATATACTGACAATACTTTTAATTAGACATGTACTGATTAACCGGAATCGGAATCGGCGATTTCAGAACCGGCAAAAATAAACCGAAACCGGTATTCCACGGTTCGGTTCCGGTTGCAGTATTTTCAAAACTATAACCGACGGTTCCCGGTTAAAACCGCCGATTTTTTAGGTTTTTTCCTTTTTTTTTGTTTGTATTTTTAAAAGTTTGAATAGTAACAATAGATTAGTTGTAGTGTTGTACATTTGTAAATTGTAATGGTTTAAACTTTAGTTACAACATTTTAATATTGTATGATTATTATAAATTTAATATTACCTTTCAAGTTTTAATTTGCATTATTGCATACACCATGTTTTAAATTTTAATAATGAAATTACACATATTTTAATAAATAAATTACACGTATTATTTTCATAAAAGACAAAGTCTCTTGTGAGACGCTACTTATGTGAGACCGTTTGTGAAACGTGTTAAAATATGTCTATTATATAGATAAAGTATGTTTTGTAAAGTATGATGGATGGTGAATTAAAATATAATTTTAGTATGTTATAAGATGATTCATTATTGACATACTTTGAGTAAAAATAAGCATACTTTATCTATATGATAAGCATACTATAATAATGGGTCAACCCGTCTTACAACCGTCTCACAAAAAATTTGTCTCACAAGAGAGTCTCTCTTCATAAAAAAGGAAAAAAATATAAATAAAAAACGCGAAGAAAAAATAAAAAAGAAACCAGGAACTGGCGATTCCGAATTGTAACCGAAACCTTCCTATCTCGGTTCGATTTCAGTTCCCCCTACCTTGGAACCGGAATCGACAGTTCCGAACCGGGATGCATGTCTAGATTATTGTATAATCAATTTACTTTATCATCTAACAATGGATTTAATCAGTGCATTATAGACATTAGAAATCCTCTATTTTCTAGTAATAATTTTGAACCCTGTATAAGATTATTTCCATTAATTTTCGTCTTCAGTCCTTTGAACTAAGAAACACACTAAAGAATGGTCTTATCTACACTGTTGAAATCTCCATCCTAAAACTGATTAGGAGAATAACGAAGAAGAATCTGTAGTAAATGAACATGAGTTGCACTACACATGTCGGAATGAAAGCTACATCATAGTCTTATTTGAATCGAACTTAGCCTTCTACGACAGGACATCCTTATGTACGGAACACAAACCGAATGTAATAAAGAAGCTACATCATGGCACTGTATTTGGGGTGCTGATCACAATTGGCAGGTGTCCAACCTATTGTTTGCTTCTCATTATCATAGATCAACAACTTATCCTGCATGGATATATCTACACAACAAAGCAAAAAGTCGAGGAAGTGTTAGAGTGACTTGATTAATCATTAAACGATTCTCCTCACTATCAGCTTAAACTTTTAGATGAGGTAACATGTTATCAGAGAAAATTAATCCCTTCTGTATGTGTGGGAGGTGTTAAAGTGACTTGATTAATAAGCTTTAAGATTAGATGAGGTGGTCATTTAATAGGAGGGGTGAGTCGTTTAGTCATCCAGCAAATATCATTGTACAAGTTGATGATATGTATGATCAATCTTTTAGTTGTGTTATTTACCTCCAATCATGTTGAAGCTGTTCAATCCAACATCTGTGCCGTTTAAGATTCCCAAGCACGCGTTGCCCTTCGACTGCAAGTTCAAATGCTAAAATTATCACATTTTCTTGAACAAGTGAAAGGGAACAGAAGTTGGTGGGTTCAAGATCTTACAGAGATGATGAGATATGCTTCAGGCGAAATATCAAACTGAGATTTACTTCTCCAGCCACTGGAAAAGATCAGTGAAAGAGTCTTGAAGTATTTCCTCACATCACGCGTGGTCTTGAAAGGTTTCTTGCCTTTCCAGCAGACTGGAAGTGTGTGATCGTCAGTTGCTTCTTTCAAAGACATCCTACTTAAATCCTTGCTTACCTACAAGGCCGTTTGTATCAGGTTATACAGTGCTAATAAAACGAGACAACTAGACTTGAGCTAACACTTTGAGAGAACTCACCAAAGTAAGAAGGGCATTGTAAATCTGAGAGTTGAAGTATGTGTAAGAACTCCCACTGTCAAAAATTATGTTAAGGCTTTTAAACCCTGTGCTTTTCCCACCGAAACGAAGCTCTGCTGATCCAGCTGCATAGTGCTTTCTGTACTCGAATCATCGACTAAGATGTTAAGTATAAGAGTTGAAGCTATGTGAATGGTGTTGATGGAGTGGTACTTACGTGTAGTCACGCGACATTGGTGTCCATGTAATGCGTGAAGAATCGTAAATGTCTTCTCCTAAGAAGAGAAACCCCCCTTGCCCGCTTAAACAGTGACCAATAACGTTTTTCACAACTCCCTGATCACGAAGCTGCGACACAATGCTTGATTTACCTCTTCCCAAACCAAATACTCCATCGACTGGGTGATCAGATGCTCCCGGTATTTGATCGTAGCCACACCTGCTCAAAAGAAGGTAATGAGAGGCTAATTTCACAACTCTCATACTTCCTAATGATTACCAGTTGATCTTTTAGCTAGCTAGATTTAGTCACTGTTCTACGAGTTTTCTATCATTAATGTCTATTTTTTACAAGAATTGCGTCTGTTTGCAGACGAAGGATCCATCTTGAAATGAGTAAAGCAACATAAAATCAGACGAAAGAAAAGAGGAGACAGACTAGACAGAATTGCTCACCCAATAGTTAAACGAGGACTGGTGCGAACACCAGTGGTGAGATTCAGAGTAACAAAATCATTGACAAGAACACCGAGAGAAGAACCACCATCCGCATACTCAACTTCGTAATCACATTGCTCTGGAATGTCACATTTGTAATCACTTGAGTGGAGAGACGCGCAAAGGGGGTCCTTGCAGACGACAAGGTCGTCGCTAGGCCGATAAAGAGGGTGAAACCCCTAGGACAAAAGGAACATTTCTTTGTTACTAATAACATCCCAATCAACATAATATTGTAGTACACTAAAACCAGAGTCACACATTTGTAAATCATAACCAACCTGATCAACAAACAACATTATACACAAGAAACCAGTCTAAAATTCTTGTTTGTAAAATGACGAAGTTAAGACATATGCATCTTCTTTTTCACTAGGATGATTAAGGTTGTCAATGATTAGAAAACTCAAACTCGACTCGATAACTTGCATAGTAAACCAAATAAGTCTGGTAAATTTCGATCCTACCGTTGTGCAATGTACGCAAGGGGCATCACATTGAAGCCAAGTGAGATCACTTCCTGTATCAGGATCAAGAAAGTAGGGCCTTGGAGGATATCCCAAGTATACTTGAACAAAATAAAACCTGCATCAAATACTCTGCTCACATTTCCACTCATATCATCAATACCATCAACCTCCTAAATAACCCACACACAACACAACTCAATGACCATAACAACAATTAATTACTCCTTCCATCCCATAAAAGGTTGCACACTTTCCTCATTTTTTCGTTGCATAATACCTTTCACCCAAAGAGAAAATAAAATTTTATCCAATAACCTCAAAAGTTATTTTAATTTCAAATTTCTCACTCATTTCTCACACTCAAAACATTACTCCACACTTTAATTATTACCTAAAAATACTCCAAAAGTCAATAAAGTTGCTCAATTTTTTATTTCTTAAACAACAGGGGAACAAGCTTGTTGAGTACATCTCTAACTCTAGCACAAGATATTTCATCATCATGTTGCAAAATCTAAACTCATGTAAACCTCAACAATCCAACCACACTATAATATTTTCCAACACATGAAAGATAAAACTTAGCAAATGAAAATATGGGTTCTCTATATTAAATAGAATTTTGAAATTAAACCCACCATTTTAGAAGAATAAAAGAGGAGAATCTGCGTACCCATTGGGATAAACATTTCCATAAAGAGGAAAAATGATTGATGATCCATATTTATTGATTGGTGATGAGGAGCTACTTGAAGGCCCCCATTTCCTCCACTTTTGGTGGTGATGATCATCACAACCAGCACATGAAGCCCCAAGAACCACAAAAACTATCAGAAATAAGAACTTTTGTCTCTCCATTCTTTTTTCTTAATTTTTTTTTGTTTGTATTCGTCTGTTTCCCTCTTTACAATTGTTCAATTTTATCTACTTTATCAAATCCAAGGTGTAATATTATTATATGGACTTGGTCTTCAGCTAATTTTTGGTTGAAAATCAAAGGAAGCTCTTTAAGGGTGGGTCCATTTTCTTGAGAATAAAGGTTCCAAATATTTTGTCTTTCCACTCATTCTTGCCTTTTCTTGCTTGGGATCTTAAGCATAATTGTGGGACAAAGTTTTGTGTGATTCCTTAATGATTCTTGTGTTTGTTTATTCCTTGCTCTACTGCAACTCCAAAACAATCAAACTATTTGCATTTTGATGGCTTGGGGAGATTGAATATTAGTGATGATGTGAGTTCTAATTTAAAAGGAAAGTAAAAATGTAAATGAAATAAATAAATAAACAAACAAACAAATCGAATAAAGCCACGCAATATGAGTCACAAACAAGTCATAGTGTGTAGATTTAGATTCATTTTTACATTTCGAAACATAAATAGGGATTGCAATGATGACCCGGAAAAGGGTGCCTTAACGGGTCCGGATTGCCCCATGTCCGGTGTAAAACGGGCAAAGTCGATCATATTAATTATTAATGATATGATTTATTTTTAATTTAATTAGTAACCATGTAAACAGCAGGATACGAATTAAAATTGATTGAAAAAAATTGATTCATATAGTTAACTATTATAAACAGCAGGATACGTATCGAATAACACTTTTTTTTACACATCTTTAAGCACGTCCAATAGTTTGTCATACATAGATATAATACAATATTTTTGTACTACTTTTTACCGTGTCATTTTCTTTGAGAGTTTTCATGCATGTGTGTTTGACCGTTTTAATAAAAACAATCCTTATTAATTACTTCTTCATTCTCCAAAGTCCAAACATGCATACATTTGCTTTTGTATTTAATTAAAAAATATAATATTTTATTAATGGGTAAGAATAATATATTATTGTTGTGTGTAATTTCATATATTTTATTTTGGGATAAATCAAAATAACAAAATATCTAGGCAAAAATATTTAGGCAGTATTGTAAAAATAAAGCTCTTTTGAAATAGTCTCTATATAAAATGAGTTGTGACACCTTAGACCTATTATTAAAAAATAATTACTATATGAATAAAATACTATCTCCGTCCAGTTTCAATGTTTACATTTACTTTTTGCACGTTGATGAAGGAGTATAATATTTTAATAGATAGTGGGTGGAAAGATATAATATTTAATGTAAAGTGGGTATGTGTATTAGTGTTGGATGATATATTAATTGTTTTAGGTGGGCCTCATATTCCAAAAAGGAAAACGTAAACATTGAAATGAGACGCGCAAAATAGAAACGTAAATATTAAAACGGAACGGAGGAAGTATACTTTTTATCCATTGAAATATGTATTTTCTAACGTATCATGAATTAAAGTTTATTTTAGAATATTATATATAATATAAAATCAATACAAACATATTTAATTAGGGTAGGTCTTGGGTGATACCGTCTCACGGATCTCCTTATGTGAGACGGATCATCCATGGATAAAAAGAATTAATTTTAAATATAATTAATAATTAAATAAATAAAAAACAAGGGCCCTGTTTGTTTCAATTAGTTAATTAAGAATAGAATAATTCAAGCAAGAGGCGCTGCTGGAGCTGGACGTTAAAATTTGAAAACAAAATTTTAATTTTTTTCTTATTTTGTTAATAAATAATTTTATTGATTATTTAAAATATTTTTTTTTATTTTTTATTTCTAAAAAATTCATAATCAGACGTCACTTTTTATTATATATATCATCACTTTTTATTCATCTTACAAATTAATCATAAAATATTTTTTATTGATTATCATTTTTATTAATTAGACATCATTTTTTATTAAAATTTTTATTTATTTATTTATTTTAAGAATGTTTCATTAAATAATGCAATTGGACGGCTATCACGTTTCATTGATCATGTATCACTTTTTAATAAAAATGTTATCACATTTTAATAAAAATATTGTCACTTTTTGTCCTTTGTACTAATTTTTCATGAAATAATTCAATTGGTCAGTTATCACTTTTCATTAGTACCACTTTTATTTAAAATATTATCACATTTTATCAATTTGATAAATTGTTGTGAAATTCACATTTGTAATTATTTATCACTTTTTATTAAAGATATTATCACTTTTTTTTTTTAAATGTTATCACTTTTCATTTATATAGTATGAATTGTTCAATAAATAGTTCACATTACCGTTATCACTTTTCATCAATTGCGTATTACTTTTCTTTATAAAAGGTTATCACTTCTTAGCTTCTTATAAAAAGTTATCACTTCTTAGCTTCTCACAATTATTCGTAAGACGAACTCATATAAATCTTTGACATCATGAATTATTCATAACATAATTCAAATGAAAAAGTTACCACTTTTATTTGATAAGTATTTTTTTATATAAAAAAAATGTTACTACCTTTTAAAAATATTATCACATTTTATAAACTTATAATAAATAAATTAAAAAATAAATTAAATGAATAATAAATTTTAAATTATTACATTTTAAATATTAAAAAAATATATTAAATAAAAAATTGTAGAAAAATTACATTTAAGGGGTGATTAATTTTTAAATTTTCTAATTTAGTATCAGCCAAACAAGACCCTTTAAATTTATTTAGGCCCAAATAATTTTACTCTATAACTAAATTTCAGTTTTTTAATTTTAAAACAACCAAACAAGGCCCTTCAAAATTATTTAGTAGAGTTAATGGGTGATCCGTCTCACGGGTCTCACTCAAGTCTTTGCCATTTAATTATCAATTAAAATAATTTATAATTTATACTTTAATAATAAACTGTTCCAATAAAGAGTGCTCTTATATAATTAATTAATTAGTTTCTCTCTCAAATTGTATCTATATAATTATTTATTTTAACATTTCAAATCATCAATACATAAAAATAATATTGAAGTAAAATCATCTTATCATTAATATATTTCAATTTAATAAAGAACTTATATTAATAATATTGTTATTGATTATTTAAGGAGTGAATATTGTTATTTTTAATAACTTTAATAATTATATGGAGTAATACTTTTTGGCATTTTCCAAAATACAAAAAATTGAGTAAAAATTGAGTATCTTACTTATATAAATTTGGGTTTGAATTAAATGGATTTCAAACTAAACATAAAATATGTTTATTAATACAACTATAGAATAGAGTAAAAATGTAATTAAATACTTTAATAACAAAAATGAATCATATCTTATAAATTAATGATACTGCGCGCAATAAGAGAAAAATTCCACGTGTCATTACATTAGTTTCAACTTTCAGTTGTATTACACGTGTACTTTCATAATCTTTAATACACCGTACACATTGTGAGTGGGATTAAATTAATCCTATTACAATTTTACAATATCGACAGACAAGCTTCAAATGCATTCCATGTGTCTTTTAAATTAAAAAAAATAAAATAATAAAATGTTGATGAGTGACGGCGTTAAAGCAGTGTTAATTATAAATTCAATGTAAACGACGTTAATTCTTAAAGCAGTGTTAATTATAAATTCAATTTAAATAATTTTAATTCTAATATGTTGATAAATGTTAATTAACCTTAATGAGTTAGTTAATTATATATTCAAGGAAAACTACGTTAATTTTAAAAATACAGATAATTGAAAATTACATTAACACTGCAATGTTGAATATAGGATAGAAAGCTCGGTGAGATAATTGAAAGCTCTCAACCATTATTGGCACCACGTTAATTTGTGAACGTCTAAGCGCGAACTTATTAAGGGGCGGTATAAGGTCACTTTAACAATAAAAAAATTCCATATAAAAGAACATACGCGTCACACTAAAAAATTATAAATGTATGAATATATAATAATATTAACATTTACACTTATTAAAAATGAATATGAATCAAATTTAATTAAAAAAATTAAAAAGTTTTAACATAAAATTTAAATAATATCATAATTAAAATATAAATATCATGTAATAAATTCATAATAAATTTTAATATAAAAAAATTAACAATAATATAAATCCTACAAGAAAAAAAAATCATCAAAAATTAATTTTTTTAATGAAGATGCCTACAGAAATATGGAATTCATAAAATTTGTTGTAAAAAAAGAAAATATAAACTAAATTTATCTAAAAAGGTACTTTGATAATATTTTAAATATTTATTCATTTAAAAAATAATGATTCCATCTAATGTCTAGTATGAAATTTCCAAAATCATAAATATTAATTACATGTTATATCCGATAAAATAAAAAATATTATTACCCATGATAATAATAATAGTAATAATTAAAAAAAGTAAAGTCCATGTCCAACCTCAATTTGTCTGTTAAATTATTTTAAAACCTGCATTATAAGAATTTAGTATTTTTGGAATAGATTTTTTAAAAAATATTTACATAGTATTATGGATTATTTGATTTATATTTATTGATATTTTATGTTCATAATACTGATATTTTTATATAAAGAATTATTTTAATTTATCAATAGTACTTTACCAAATGGGGTATTTTAACCCTTAAAATTTGGGTTAAAAAACTTTTCTAATAGAATTATGTGCACTATTGCACATTATTGGTAAGAAAAATTTATTTTAATTTTTTTTAAAGACGTTATTATTGATTTTTAAAAGAAGTTTAGACTTTATTCTGGTTCCTCACTCCATCTCACTATAATCTTATTATTATTATTTTACTTTATTTAGAAAAAAAACACAGTTTGAAGTTTTAATGAAGAATCGAGAATGATAATTCCAAACATAGACATTGAAGAGAATATTGATGTGCTTACTAAGATTATTCTAAATATTAAATAGACTGGTTATAAGTTATTTCTGAAATAATGTTAAATCTGGTATTAAGTATGGTAGAGATGATATATTATTTTGAATGTTGTAATTAATGGTCTAAAAAAGTATACATACCATTACCACACCCTTAATCACTTCTTAACCTCCTTACAAAGATAGCTATGGTATCTTATATTGGAGTTTCTAATACTCTAATTCATTATGAATTCATCTCTAATATAGGATATATCACAATACTCAGTTATCCCTGGCCTGGCGCTTGCAGTATGTTAGTGTTCCTATGAACAGACAACGGTGAACTCATATATGGTTATATAGTTCAACTTCCAACTGATTTGGAGGGGTGACTTTCATGGCTTGCGGCTTCCACCAGCGCAGGGATACAATATTAGACAGAGTGGGATTCTTAGAAGTACCGTATTAGAGAGAATTTAAGTCAAAATAATCAATTTGGCTTATTATGCGTCTTAAGGTTAAGCCTAAAAATAAAGGTAAGAATAAGAGATGCAATAACGGGGTTCATTGACGAACCCAATAATAAGGATAATTCTATTGATTGTGAATTATGGTGATGTTTTTTGATTTATTTTAATGTATATTTAATTGTGCCTTTTAAAAACTTTGTGTGTTTATGCATGTTTGTATGAAAATTTGTTTTCCTTGAAATGATGTGTTTTCTCTATGTGAGAAATACTTTAAATATGTTTTCTGTCTAGCATGTTTATTTGTTTGTTTTTGTTGTTGGTTGCTCCTCCATTACCATTTACTCTTTGTTGGTATGGTTTGTGATTATGTGCGTATTATATGCTTCTTTGTGTGTGAGGTGAAATATGTTGCATAAATCTAAGCTTTTGTAGGTCTGGTTAATAAGATTACGCTTTATCTGTGTGTCCCTCTTTTGTAGGTGAATCTATGACTCTGTGTCATCTCCTCGTCTCCACCCACGTATAACGGTCACGATACCCAACATATATCTTTTATACATTTCATATTTTAGAAGTTCTACTGTAAATTCATGAAAAATAAATATAATCCACAGTAATATGATCCATAATATTTGAATATACACTAAAAAGACTTTTATAAAAAATAACGAAATGTAATATTTTAGATTAAAGGACAATTTTAGGGTGAATATCTTCTGATAATAAATTTGTACACTTAAATTGATTATTTTAATTTTAAATTAGTTTATAATAAAAAAAATTGTCAAATATCAAAATATCTCCAAAATTATTTTTAAAATATCAAAATAACTCCAAAAAGTTTTTTTTTTAATTTTAATCTACATACACTTCTGATAATAAATTTGTACACTTAAATTCATTATTTTAATTTTAAATTAGTTTATTATAAAAAATAAATTTGTACACTTAAATTGATTATTTTAATTTTAAATTAGTTTATGATAAAAAAAAGGTTTTCAAATATCAAAATATCTCCGAAAAGTCTTTTCAAATATTAATCTACGTGTGAAAATACATAAATAAAAATAAAAGAAGTTAGTAATAATATTAAGTGTTAGAATATACTATAAAAAGAAAAAAAAAATGTTTGATACACGAAATCCCTTGAGATGTTATCTCCTCATCACCCCTTAAGCATCACGCCCAAATTGTACAAATTTCAGATTATATACATAAATAATATATTACAAAATTGTGGACCCTAAAATTTGATAAGTTTGAGTCGATCAATTTATTAGATTCACAGAAGGACCGGCTCTAATTATAACATGATTTACTGCATACATCTTAAGTATATTTCACCTATAATATTTTATCTATATAATAATTACTTTAATAATATACGGACTCGTCTTACGTACATATATCCGACTTATAGGAGGATATTCTATAAAAATATAATAGTAACATCACATTTTTATGTATTTAAAATAATTGATTTATTTTTTAAGGAATAGTGCAGTTATTCACACCCCGAAACTACTTAACGCACCCCAAAAATATTTAAATTATTACTAAATATACCAATAAGTATGTCTCATTTTTACTAAATATATACCCCTACATTGATCTTAACCTGATGTTGTTTTCTCTCCTTCAAATTGTGTAGATTAAAAAGTGCATTGAATTTTGTTTCGAATGAGAAAAATCAGGGTATTGTGATGGAGAATTAGTTAAGTTAGTGTTTTTTTCTCCAAAATCTTTTATCCATTCCCTTTAAAGGGATGAATAGATATGAATTTAAAGAGAAATGGAAAATTAATGATGTATTTATATATTTTAAAGAATATGAGACTATTTTGAAGAGATTATTATTTTTTTTTTTTGGAATAATTTTATATAAAATAAATTTTTATGTGATTATTTTAATTTAAAATAATAATAATAATAAAAAGGTTACACTTATGATTTCAAATACTGTTTACCCCCACAACTACAAGCGCCAATTTAAAGAACGTACCACAATTTGTCTCGCATCGAAAATGGACATTTAATTTTGTTCTCATTAGCTGTATTTATTTTCCTTTATTCTTTTTTTTGACAAAAAGAAAAAGAAATATCCTAAATCTTATCGTTTGTGATAAATAAATAAAGTGGCTCCTACAGAACAGAGTGTGACACATTAATATTATTTTGTCAAATATAAAATAATTAAACCCATAAACTACAGTAATATAGTGGAAGGGTAATTTATTTTTAATTTTTAAGCATTTTAATAAAATAAAAAATATGGAAAATGGTCATTTGGCCACCAAATAATAATTGCCTCTCGCTTTCACACATTTTAATAAGAATGCTTTTGTAATAAAGAGTATGTAGAAAAAAAGATGATTTGATTTAGAATTAATCACTTAATCAATTTTCAAGCATTTTAACTCTTATTCAAAAAATAGAGTTATTTTTTTTTCGTTCATTAAAGTGAAAAGATTGAAATGACAAACTAATTTTTTATATTAAGATTCAAAAACGTAATCAATTGCTTTTTCATTAATATGATATACTCCGTGTCACGACAAGGATAATTTTTGCTTTTTGGCATGTGGATTAAGGAGTATTAACGTAATCAATTGCTTTTTCATTAATATGATATGCTCCCTCCGTCCCACGGCAAAGGTAGTTTTTGCTTTTTGGCACGTGGATTAAGGAGTATTATTGTTTAATGTGTAGTAGATAGTTATATTAGTGGGAGTGTGGGTTCCATATTTTAATTGTATTAGTGGGTGTGTGTGGGTCTCAATGTGTAAAAAAGAAAAGTAGATTCTTTGGGTGGAACATCCAAAATGTAAAAAAAAGACAATTTGGATGGGACGGAGAGAATATAATGAACTTATTATGAATTTTAAAATGTAACCATATATCATTAAAATAATTAATTTATGTAATTCCACGTGAAATCGTTTGATGAATCACTCAATAATAAAATGTAAAATATTTATGGAGTTAATATAGTGACACTGACTCAAGTTAGTTGTACGGAGTTTATTTTCCTATATTGAATTTGTAATAGTTTTATTTAATAACATAAATATATTTTTTAATAAATGTATTCTTTTTAATGTATATTTAGCTAGATAAAAAAATTAATACGAAATTAGTTAAAATTTGTTAAAAATTTACTACCAGACCATATAATCTCTTTTATTTGTATACTCGTGTCTTTTATTAATAAATGGAGTGTATAGTATGTTTTAATGTACGTACGTGAAATAGTGTTCGTGTATTTGAGTGCATCGGACATTTTGTCTCATACTATATTAAAAATATTTATATAAAATGATGACAAAATTTAAATTTGAATTCAAATCTTTTAACATATGTGTCACGCGTTAATCAACTATGCTTAAAGTGCCAAACAAAATTTCTGTCACCTTATAATCTTTGTTGGTGCGTCCAAAGAAAAGTTCACGATTATTATAGATATGAAGTTTAAGAAACAGTTGCTTTTTACTTTACTTATAGGGATAGTTTGATATTTTTTTGGGTTAATTGCGCCAAAAGTCCTAACATTTTCGCAAATTTCAAATTAGTCCAAACTTTTCAATATTTACAAATAAGTTCTCGACCTTTAATCCTTTTTTCAAATCAAGCCACCGGGCAGTGGGAGGCCTGCCCGGTGCTGACGTGTCCATCTCTCTTCCACGTCACCTTCCACGTATACAAAATGACAGTCGTTTCAGCCTTCCACCTGTTGAAAAGTTAATTGCATGAAATGTTCCATCCTTTCCGCCAATTGCGAATTAGTCCAAACTTTTGAATATTTCGCAAATAAGTACCCAACTTTAGCCCGTGTTGCAAATCTAACCACCGGGTAGCTGGAGGTCTGTCCGGACGCTGTCGCATCATTGTATAGGTCAAGTTACTCTATATATGTTAACAACACGGCTTCGTTTTGATTTTTTAAATTAAAATTTAATGTATATCCAAAAGAATGTCCTCATATATCACACATTAACATTATCTATCAAAATCCGCCATGTGTGAGGGGTTGTGGAAGACAACTTCTGAATTTCGATTAGATGATCCATATGATAATTGTTGTTGCTATTAGAACAATTAAAAAGTAGAAAAAGGTTTTGGGGACAAGAATAGTGACTAATCGGCTCCTTCAATTCTGTGGCTGATTTGTTCTTGGCCTTAACCCTACAGAAGTGCATTGTCAGATTTTCTCTCTCCATCACTGCCGTGATTCATATTTTGATCGAATAATGTTAGTGTGTGATATATGGGATTTTTTTTTTTTGAAAATTTTAATAAATAAAAAAAAAATCAAAACAACGTCCTTTTGTTAACTAGTGTAGAGTAACTTGACATATACAGTTACACGTCAGCGTCCGGGCAGCCCTCCACCCGGTGGTTCGAGTTGCAATACGGGCTTAAAGTCACATACTTATTTGCAAAGTATTTAAAAGTTTGGACTAATTCGCAATTGGCGGAAAGATTGAGACTTTTCATGCAATTAACTTTTCGACAGGTGTAAGGCTGAAACGACGTTGTTTTGTACACGTGGAAGGCGACGTGGAAGAGAGATGTACACGTCAGCACAGGGCAGGCCTCCCGCTGCCCGGTGGCTTGATTTGAAAAAATGGTTAAAGGTCGAGAACTTATTTATAAATATTGAAAAGTTTGGACTAATTTGAAATTCGCGAAAGGTCAGGACTTTTGGCGCAATTAATCCTATTTTTTTAATAAATAAATAAATTATAAAGTAATGTATGTGAGTTGTAAAGGCCGTTTCAATTTTGAAATTAAAGTGTGCTGTTGGATTATTAATTTGTGTGTATTTCTTTATTTGTGATATATGAACTTGTTTATGAGACGAACAAAAATAGAAATTGTGAATTTGTTGTATTAGTGGGTATATGCCTCTATAGTATACTTAAAATATGAAGCACATACCCACTAATATAATTAAAATATGAGGCACATACCCACTAATACAACTACTCACTACATATTTTAATTATATTATAGATATAACCTTTTTCTGCCTATATAATTTTCTCTTTTTTTGATTTTTAAATATTTTTTATATATATTTTCCGACAAAGTCTCTTGTAAGACGCTACTTATGTGAGACCATTTGTGAGACGTGTTAAAGTATGTCTATTATATAGATAAAGTATGATTAATGGTTATTAAAATATGTTTTTATAAAGTATGATGGATGATTAATTAAAGTATGATTTTAGGATGTTATAATATGATTAATTATTGACATACTTTAACTACAAATAAGCATATTTTACTTATATGATAAACATACTTTAATAATGGGTCAACCCGTCTCACAAGAGAGTCTCTCATATTTTCCTTATTAACTTACCATTAATTTTCTTATTTTTTATTTATTTTTTAAAATAATTTATTTCATTTCTATTCATAAATCTAAATTAGTAATACATTTAAAAATATATTTATAGAAATTAAGAATAAAATATAAATTAAAGATATATTATTATGATTATAAACAATTAATTAAAAAAATTATAATTATTATATTTTGATTTTAAATAATGTATTTTCTTTTTTATTCATAAATCTAAATTAGGTAATAAATTAAAAATATATTTATTTGATTTTTATAAACAATTAATTAAAAACAAATCTATTATTATTTTTAATTTTATAATATTTTGATTAAAGTCACACTTAAATAATACTTAAAATAACAAAATTGGCATGAATACTATCATTATAGATTAATAGTGTATTAATAAAATTGGTGTGGATATGAATCCCTTTATTTTAAAATTATTATTATAAATTAACATCTCCTCCTCCTATCATATATCTACATACATTTATTACAATTTCAACATTCGAAACATCTGAGATTAAAAAAATTGGTAAATTACCAAAACCTCTCTCGATGTTTGTCAAAATTATCAAATAAACCTCGTGGTTTGAAAAATCACAAATTACACCCTTTAAAAATATTTTTTTTAAAAAATAGTGAAATTTAAAAATAAAATTTTAAATATATAAGTCTTGATGTCATTTCCATCCTTCTTTATTTTTTAAAAAAAGTGTAATTTTATTAATATTCAAATAAAAAACAAGTTAAAGGGGGTAATTGGTAATTTTTCAAACCATGTGGTTTATTTGATAGTTTGAACAAACCTCGAGGGGGTTTGATAATTTACCCTAAAAAAATTGAGTTCATTCTGGGGCATTCGAGCACATATAAATTAATTTTTATTTAATAATGTATACATATTTTTTTAATAAATGTATAATTCTAAATTTTATTAAAAAATTAATAAAATATTCATTAACAAAGTGTATAAATTTTTAATAAGTTTCAAATGCACAGAAGAATTTTCCTTCTTTATTAGATACTAATATATATATATATATATATATATATATATATATATATATATATATATATATATATATATATATATATATATATAATTGTCACAGTTGACCATTTGCTGGTTTAATTAATTGAATAAAAGCTTATAAAATATTTTGTGGTTATACATACAATCAATATTTTAGAAATTTAAAATAGTGATATAATAATACTGAAAGTTAATAAATAATAAAAATATAAAAATTATATTTGTAATATTAAAATAAAAAAATTTGGTATTTTCAAGAAGTTATTTAAGAAAGTGCAATTATATTAAGATACAATCAATCAACAATCTAACATAAAAAAATATTTGATTTCATACATTTACTTAATTTAATTTATTAATAATCATATATATTATTAACCTAAACATATGAATTTCTATCCACACATATATTTAATCTTTTAAAATATACTAATGTGGTAAGCATGGTAACGTATGAATGCTGTAAATATGGATGAATTATTAATTAAAAATAATTTTAATTTACATCAAATTACAATATATATATAGCCAATCACCAGAAGAAAAAAATCTTTTGATTTCATAGATTTATTACTTATAATAGTAAATTTCATAAAAGAAATAAATAAAAAAGTTAAAATATTTTTTTAGTATTAAACTATTAACCTTTTATAAAAAAAGTATTATTTGCAATATTATAAAATATTAATTACTTTGACTATATTATTTTAAATAAAATATTAATCGTAAATTTAAGATTAGTAATAGGAGAGACCAAATAAATAAAAATGTTAAAAAAAAAGAATGTAATATGCTACATCTACAATTTCAATATTTTAATACATATATTTAATCTTTTAAAATATACTAATTGGTAAGCATGGTAATGTATGAATGCTGTAAATATGGTTGAATTATTAATTAAAAATAATTTTAATTTACATCAAATTACAATATATAGCCAATCACAGAAGAAAAAAAACTTTTGATTTCATAGATTTATTACTTATAATAGTAAATTTCATAAAAGAAATAAATAAAAAAGTTAGAATATTTTTTTAGGATTAAAATATTAACCTTTTATAAAAAAGTATTATTTGTAATATTATAAAATATTAATTACTTTGACTATATTATTTTAAATAAAATATTAATTGAAAGTTTAAGATTAGTAATAGGAGAGACCAAATAAATAAAAATGTTAAAAAAAAAAAAGAATGCAATATGCTACATCTACAATTTCAATATTTTAAATATAAATATAAAAAAAGGCGGTCTCTTGTGAGGCGGGTGGATCCATCACTAAAGTATGCTTATTGTATAGATAAAATATATTTAATTGTTGTTAAAGTATGTTTTCTAAAGTATACTCCATTATGCATTAAAGTATGATTTTATTGTATTATAATAAAATTTATTATTAACATACTTTAACTACAAATAAACATACTTTAACTATAAAATAAATATACTTTAGTGATGGATCGATCCGTCTTACAAATAACACGTTTCACAATAGAGTCTCTTATATAAAAATATTTTTAGAATTTAAATTGTAAACTTTCATAAAAGATTTACTTAAAATATTCTTACTAAAATTCTAAGATAAAAAAGGTGTCATAGAAGTAAAAGTATTATATACAAGACCCTTCGTGAATAAGAATCTATCCACACAACTTACTAATACAATTACTCAATATAATAATTATTCTTAATTCACTTGAAAAAAAAATAATTTATTTGCTAAAAATAAATCATGATATAATTTTAATTAAAAATATGATATATTGAAGTGCTAAAAATAGAAAGTTGATGAAAATGAGTAGTAAATATTTTAGGAATTAAATCTATTTTAAAATGAGTAAGTGGATTAAAGTTAACCTATTCAAAAACAAGGGTTAGTGTGTAGTTATTTATTAAAAATTTAATTAATTAATTTTATTTTATTTGATAATTGAAATTGAATTGGAGTCTTAATTTCATTGTTGGATCTTGATAATACTTTGTTGGAGTCTTAATTTTATTGTTGGATCTCGAGAATATTTTCGAGTCTTAATTTTATTGTTGGATCTCGAGAATATTTTCTATAAATAAATAAAATCGATGAATTAATATGCATTTATGCAATGATTAGAAAATCGGACCGGACTGATCGGTTCAACCGGGAACCGGTCCAAACACACCCAAAAAACCATTTTATGGGTTGAACCGGAAAAAATCGGTTTGAACCGGAAACTGCCGGCTCTTTTTTTTTTTGAAATTTTCGTATTGAGATTTATTATTAATTTTTTTAATTTTCGTATTGAGATTCATTGACTAATTTGGGAGCCAACATCTCAAAATATGATGGATGCATATAGAATTACAAAACCTCACCTCTTTATTAAGTTTCCGATGTGGGATATTGAGGTTATTGGAAAAGAAGAGATAAAAAGTGGTCTTTATATATAGAGATCCAATACCTATTTCTTTCTTATAATTAATCAATGTGAGATCTTTTTAATTTCTTACAAGTATATACATTTGTAATTTATCACTCATTATTTTTTAAATATTTAAATAAATAAATTTATTTACTTAATTGTATATAAATAATTGAAAAAAATATTTTAAATGAATATTAATTAAAATTAGAGTCAATAAATAAAATAAATTAACAATTTTTTTTCATTTTTATTTCAATTATAATATTCTTAATTAATTTTCTTTCAATTTCAAAGTAAATTTGAATTGATTAACTATTAATATAAATTAAAATAAAAAATTATTTTATTTTTACATTTAATTTTATTATTTTAATCTATTACTTTTCATGTGTACTATTAAGTATGTTAATATAAAATTATATAATATTAAATAATAAAATATTATTAAAATTTAAAAACATTGTAATTTATATTTTTCCGGTTGAACCGCCTGGTTCGACCCTAAATCATTAGGGTCATCCTACGATCCGATTTTTTAATCATTGCATTTTTGATTAAATCGCACCATTGAGTGATATCTTTGGACCGAAATAACGGAGGAGATAACGGCAGTTAAATAAAGATCGTTTCCGTCACTCCACTCCGTGTGAAATGGAGCCCACTGATGCCGCGAAGCACACGGACTTCTTATTTACTCCCCGTCTACCCTCGCCGTTGGTCCCAACCTTGCCACCCATCTGGGTCCCACATGTAGAATACAGTGGAACCTTCTTGCTCCGTTATAAGTATCGGACTCCCCATTACCGTTTCTCGCTGCTCTGCAACGCAGATCAATTTCATCTCTCTCCTCTACTGTTTTCTTCAATCTTCTAACAAATTTGTTCTTTACTTTTCTCAAATCTCTCCCGAAGAAAGTTTTAGGTATGGTTTTGAATTGCGGTTTTGGTTTTGTTTCTCTGATGTTTGAGTGTATTTCTTTGGCCATCCTTTGAATTTAAGGAGGGAATCAACAGTGTGAACGCCTGATTCGTCAATTTCTATTGAATTTATTATTATTTCTACGTTAAGGTTCCATGCTTCGGGGAATTGATTTTATGATTGTACAACTGTTGATTAATTTGGTTATTTAAGATTTTTATGCTGTAGGTTCGCGTTTTCTAGCAATTCTCCTGATTATGAATGAAAAATTTGGTTCGATTGTTTGTTTTTCAGTGAAATCATGTGATTGTTTGTGTTTTTCAGAGAAATCATGGAACAATTCCCCAACCACGAGCTTGAGTATGCAGTTAACGACTATTATGATGACCTCACTGATTTCGAGGACGACGACGTTTCTCAGAGAAATGATCACGCACCGGACTCTGATATTGATGATGACCCCGAAGCGGTAATATAATCCATTCAGAGATTGAGAATATAGTGCGTATTCAATTGTTCAGCTCATATTGATTCACTTTTCATTGTTCCTTTTGAAATATTTGTAACAGATCTACCCAAGAACCGAGACATCGGCTTTAGACGTCAAGAATGGCAAGGATAAGCAAGGTATTCCTTGGGAAAGGCTCACTTTTACGAGAGAGCAGTATCGTGAGACCAGAGTTAAACAATACAAAAATTTTGAGTCTCTCTCTGGCTGTCGCCAAGATCTCGAGAAGGTATCATAACTTCTGTTGTGTTCCACTGCTGCTTCTGTTTGTGTTTTTGTTGTTATGTGTGGGTTTAGGGTTCTTCGTTCATTTTCAGTGTACGACTGTGACTACATGTTCAATTACGCACTTGATTGCTTCACTGAAACGGATTGTCTTTTGGTGAACCACGTTTTTTGTTAATAGCATGTGTTAATTCACTTGTCCCTGCTTTTGATTTTTACATGCTATCGCGGAAGTGTGCAAATCGAACAGGATAAATTGATCTGATTCATCTCAAACTTGAAACCATCATCTATGATGTTTGTTCATGCTGTTTTGAAAGATTAAAATTTTCTTTCTCTTCAGTTGACATCATGTTGCATCTATTAAGAGTTTGGGTCTTTGATACCTGAATAAAACTAACTTGGCGTTAATTAGGTTATTCTTAAAGTGTCTGAAAACGTACGGTTTTATGCTAGATGATGCTTGATACCAACCTGTCTTTGAGAAATTTGTTTGTAAATAAGGATTTTTGTTGGTCGATTCTAATTTTGGTAAAGGAGTCATTTTATGAATAGTGGATGCTATTTAAGTTTATTAATCAAGTGGACAAATGAAGTTATGCCAAGAATGAGAACGATATTTCACTCGAAACTCAAAACTCTTCTGATTTTTTAAGTGTGTCTGCTTTGCATCATATGCATAGTATGATTGATAGCCCATTTCTTATGTATAGCTGCAGGTTTTGTGTTTTAGGGTTTCAGCAATATTTTTTTCATTAAAAAATTTATAAATACCCTGTAATTCAAATTTGTGTTATCTACTGATCTATTAGTTTCTTGCCAATTGTGTTGCTAAGATCTTGTATTTTATATCACAGGAGTGCAAAGATGTGGAGAAAGGCCACAACTACTATGATTTTCAGTTCAATACAAGGCTTGTCAAATCCTCGATAGTGCATTTTCAGGTAAAACACTAGCTCATCTGGTTCTTCCCTTTAATTTCCATTGATAGATTCTAAGGATTGTCCATTAATATTTGTTTTATTTTGTGTGAAATGAATTCATTAGATTGGGTTTTCATTGGTTGATGGAGATATCTATTCAAAACAGAACATTTTTATATTGTTGGTTTTTTTGTGGCCAAATCAATTAACATTCTTGCCGTTCTGAATTAAGCTGCACCTTATACTGTTAGCTGATATATTTTTACTGATATATTCACATATCAAACACATCACTTCATATTTTATTTTCGCTTCTGATCTTCCGTGCTTATGAAATAATAGCAATATGGATGGTCTTCTAACTTTTCATGCATCTTAATTCTATGGTTCTCTTTATACACATGACACAATAATTTAGCTTTTCAAGTGCCATATCCATCTATTGATACGGCATAATATGACTACTATCTCTCCATGGATGTGCATACTTTTTTCCTTTTCGTAAATGTTGGAGCTTATCTGTAACTAATTTATATATACCCTTATTCCACATATCAGTGGAATGACTAACATTTCATGCCAGATGTTATTTGTTGTTCTTGCGTTCTGGCATATATAATGTTAAGACTTCTTATCTATCTCATGCTGTTATTTCCCATAGCAAATATCATTACTTATTAAATATCTACTATTTCTAGCTGAATGTTGAGGCTTTTCCAGATCCATTTTGTTGCTTATTTCTTATAAATAAGAAAATATTAGGTAGTATTTTAATTCTCTGTGGAGCAGCTTACAATTTTTCTTTCAGTGTCAGTCTTGCATTCTATTACGATTTTCTCATTCGCCCAGGTCGCATAACTTTGACCTGGGCTGGTATTTACCAAATACTTTCTGTGCAGATTGTGAATACTTACCAAGAGACTGCATGAATAAAATTATGTTAGAAGATCTATTTGGAAGGTAACATATTGAATACTCATTATCAGGCTATGAAATCACAGCGAGTTGCTTTATGGTAATAGAAGTGTTATGATGAGCATAAAAACTATGGCTTTTTCAAGGTCAGTAGTGTAAAATCCACATGTGCCTCCACCAACAGATTCTTGTATAGATTTTCCTAATTAGCCCCGTTCTAATCTTTCTTTTGGAGCTGACAGAATTGAGTCCATTAGGCACTACATGTCTTTCACATTATTTTTTGTGAGATAGTGGCACATTTTAATTTTATAACCCAAGTTTTTTGATCATTGTTGTCTGTTTTTACCTTTCATAATAATATGTTCTCTTTGCCTACGTCACGTGGTGCTTTTCTCCAATTCGTGCAAGGGTGATACAAGCCTTATGGCAGTGCATAAATCTTGTAATTTTTCTTTGCTCTTGGTGTGTTGGTAAGTTGCGAAATAAAGAATCTCTTTAGATGAACATAATGTGCTTAGTGGATTGGTTTTCTTCTGTTAATATTTATGCGTTTCAATTATTCTTAGTGTAGTTTTATGTATACTTATATTTCTGGTGGTTACTTACCAGTTGCCATTAGGTATTCACTAGAAAAGTCTTGAGTTAGCGTTGAACATTTATTTTGTTTGCTTAATTTGCCATGTATTAACCCGCGGCATGGAATTGCTGCTTATCTTTATTTCAGCCTTAGATGCAGGATTGCAGTTTATACTGAGCAGCTGGCGCAATAAGGGAACGCGTTCCATATGGTATGATGGGGGATTACCTGAGTATTATAGAGTTGTAGTACTAGTTTATTTGGGTTCAGGATACTGTCTAATTTGTTGATAGTCGGATTGCTTAAATTGTTTATTTGTGTTTGCAACTTTAATTCACTTTTGTGAACTGGTTGAATTTCTCAGCGTTCATGGGTGTGTTTGATTTATTAATTAGTTTTTTGTACTCATCTAGAGCTGTTGATCCAGCATTAGATTCTTTTGCCCCTGTCAAACTTTCTATGGCATTCTGCTTTGTGGTGCTGGCTTTGTTTTTATAGCAAGCTAGCCTGTGAAACATCAGGAGATTGCATTATTTTTTCTTCTCCTGTATCTTATATTAAATGTTCTGTTGACTGTTAGATAGTTATATATTTTCATCTACCCTGAGTACCCTCACTCATTACATTCAACTTCCTGATGTCTGTCAGTTTGTGGTCCTCCTGATCCTTTTTGTGACTTGTCTTGGATCTGTGTAGTTTCGTCCTACTTTAGTTGCTTAGGTTCTCTTGGTACTTTTTTGTATGTAGACTGCAATCTTCGTTATCAATTATGAGTACCCACCATTTTTAGTTTGTGTATTTCTTCCCCTGTGGTGTTTAGTGATGAGAGCTTTGTATTTTATTACGTGAGATTAAAACTAACCTCAGTCTTTTTAACTTGAGCTTGTTCAACACACATAATTATTTGTTCGTGTATTTTCTTTCCCTGTGGTGCTTAGTAATGAGAGCTTTCTATTAATTCTGTTATGATAACAACTGACCCCTTTTTCTTTTTCTAAATCTTAAGCTAATTGAATAAGGTCTATGCTATTTTCTCATTTCCAAAAAATTTTATGGCCTTGCCAGCTATGACGACTGTGATATGCCTTTCTACTATTTCTCCTCTCAAACCTTCCACTCTTTGGACTTTGTGATTGTAAATTTAGTTAGACAGCATTTGGAATTCAGTTTGTATTGTATATTGGCTGTTGAGATATCAAATCATCACATTTTTTTCGTTTGCAATATTTGTTGCTTGACACATTGATGTTTGGGAGGTTATCATGGAAGGCTATAGGATTTAGAGGTTAGCCACAATTTGTGCATCTAAAGTTAGGTTGCATGTAGGAAGTTGAATGCAATATTTTGTGTCACAATTGTTTAGCTTTTGGTAAATAAATTGATTTTCAGTTTTTTTTCAATTAATTTTAAACCGTTATTTATACTTTACACAGAGTGTGTTGCAGTGGTAGTGCTCTGTATACAGTCTATGGCACATAAAGACATTAGTTTGCTAGCCAAGTGCTTATTAACTACTCATGTGCCTTTTACCAAAAATTCTGCCCTCCAGAATTTTTAACGTCCCATCTTTATTGAATGTTTGCCATGTCTTGCAATTGTCATTTTTTTTTTCTCAAGCAACGAACTTTGTGTCTTTCTCTAGTTGTTTACTGTATGTAGTTGACATCATGGCTATTTTTTTTTATGTTTTCGTATTATGTTTTTGGCTTTTGACATGTATTAATACGAAGTTTTCACTTTTTAGTTGAGGAATCTTTTATGGGCAACCTCAAAACACGATGTATACCTCTCGCACAACTATGCTGTAATGCACTGGTCTACACTCCATAGGAAGAGCACAGAAGTACTTAATGTTGCCAGGCCCATTGCACCTGTCCTGGTAACTTCTCTTCTCCAATTATTCTCTTGTAAATGTTTTGATCTTTGTGGAGTTATTGACGTAGTGTAAACCTGTTTATAGAAATATCCTGGATCTTGGGGTCAGACACTTTCGAGAATTCAGATAAGCACTATGACTGTGAAGGACGATCTAATGGTGGCTGGTGGCTTCCAGGGAGAGCTTATCTGCAAGGTAATATTGCTATATAAGAGCTTATCTGCAAGGTAATATTGCTATAATAAACAAACCCAGGATATTGAAGCCATTGCTAACTTTATGTTTCATGTTCTTTTGTTGTATGGATATGCAGTATCTGAACCAACCTGAGGTCGTTTTCTGCACCAAAGTTGCAACTGACGAAAACGCCATTACTAATTCAGTTGACATATATAATAGTCATATGTAAGTAAATTAGGTTTGAATAGCCAGCGGATTCCGTAATTCTTTTGCTCCTGATATTTGATAAAACTCTTCACGTTTTCCATGCAGTGGTCCAACGAGGGTTATCGCGGCAAACAATGATGCTAATGTTAGGGTTCTGGACTGCGTAAAATTTGTTTGCTTGAATCGTTTCACGTTCCCGTGGTCCGTTAATGTAGGTGAACTCAAGACAGTTTCCAGTATGCAGAATCATCATTCTGTGTTGCAACTATCTAAATTGTTTTAATGTTTTTCTTCGACAACAGAACATCACCGTTAATCCAGACGGAAAGTTGCTTGCAGTCCTTGGTGACAATGCTGACTGTTTGATAGCGGATGCAAACTCCGGAAAGGTATAGTCAAAAAATTAACAGAAAAGATTGATGAACGTTCTCTTTACTGGAATAATGTTCTAATAAGTCCCTTGATGCAGGTTCTCAACAACTTAAAGGGGCACTTGGACTACTCGTTCTCATCGGCCTGGCACCAAGATGGCCAAATCCTTGCCACAGGGAACCAAGATAAAACATGCCGACTATGGGATATCAGAAAACCATCGGAGTCATTGGCTGTACTCAAAGGAAGGATGGGTGCAATTCGGGCCATACGGTTCTCAGCCGATGGCCGGTTTTTGGCCATGTCCGAGCCTGCTGACTTTGTTCACGTGTTTGACGCACAATCCGATTACTCAAAAGCTCAAGAGATTGACATGTTTGGTGAGATAGCTGGAATCTCCTTCAGCCCTGATGCGGATGCCTTGTTCGTCGGCATTGCAGACCGCACGTATGGGAGCCTGATGGAGTTCACTCGGCGAAGTTATAACCATTATCTGGACTGCATCTTTTAAGCTATTGCAGTGCTTTAAGTTGGTTTTACTTTGTTCAACTCTCAAGAGCTTGGGAGAGGATAGACTGGTCGACATAGCCTACTTTTAAAAGCTGTGTTTGTTCTGTTATTATTATTATTATTATTTTTCTCATGAGTTGTTTCTGTGTTTTTCTAAGTATGCAGAAGATGACAAAATTTTGCAGGTGTAAATGTATAACGAATATGTAAATTAAATCAGTTTGTGTTGAATTGTTGATAATTCTTGTACTTACAAATCTGGATTTACTTGCTTTACTTTTCATTGTGACAAATCATAATAGATGTAGTTTTGACTTGGGAACTTGGATTAGGAAATCTAGGTTAGATGATGAATCAGTCACTTTTATTACTCGTGTCTATCTACTATAAGTAATTGATGTAGTATAGGTTATTACGATTTGTCACTTTATTAAATGAAATTATATGTAATTAGTTGCCTGAAAATGACATGCAAAAGAAGATAATGTTATGAAACAAATAAATAAAAATAAAGTATTCTAGATGGGTGTAAATGAGATGACCATCAATGTCAGTATACTCCTGAAATTCTTCAAACTTTCTCAATTGTTTATCTTATAAACCCCTTTCACACCTATATATCATTTTATCTAACAATCTAAAAAATTATTTTAATTTCAAATTTATCAATATTTTTCACAAGCATAATATTACTTTATATTTTTATTACATAAATATACTAGTTTTAAAGTCACCAAAGTTGGCTAAAAAGAATTACTATTTTTAAATAACGTGAATAGTAAACAAAGAACATTCTTCGGGTTAGAAGAGGAAGAATATATCTTATACCAATATGAATTTTCAATATTGGTGGAAAGGAGGGCAAAGGAAAATGTAGCTTGGAGGAAATCTTGCTAAATTAATAACCCCTATACTTTAGTTACACATTGACAATAGGAAAATAATAATAGATGAATAAGGATATGTTTTGAAGGGAGATTAGATGTTTTTCGATTGAGACAGTGACTAAGAGTGTTTTGATAATTTTTTCATTATCTTGTAACCATGTAAGACTTTGCATCATTACCCCATATATTAATGATAATAATATGTTTTGCTATAAAAAAAAGAAAAAAAAAAAGAGGAGAATACATTGCAAATAGGGTGAAGAACGTAAACTAGCTGGAATAGCTTACTACCATTCGTAGTAGAATTTTAGATTTTATATACAAGTTTCTTGTAATTTGTGGTATCTATATAAGACATTATTAAACAATTTTCAAGAAAATATTTTATAAATCAAGGTGCTTAACTGCTTATTATTATCTCTTTCGTAGTAATTTCAAACAAGTGTATGTGTTAGCTCGTTTAAATCGAATAAAGTGGGTTTGAGCTAATATATTCTAACCCAAATAATTTTCAGTATGATTAGCCGAAATCATTTAATTCAATCTCTGTTCTGAAATCACTTCACTTGTGGTAAATACATTTTTGATGCTTTATTACTATTTGGATGTTAGAGTTATAAATTTGATTTTATAATTAAGTCCTACCTCCTCCAAGAAATTAATATGCATATTTAAGATACATTAAAACTACTCCTAAGGTAAATATACTACAGAGAGTAATTATTTGTGTTGAGTTAAGAATTCGAGATACTCCCTTGTGAGATGAGTTGTGAAACGGGTCGACTCATCACTAAAATATGTTTATTTATAATTAAAATATGTTAATAATGAATTATATTATAACACGCTAAAATCTTATTTTAATACATAATTCGGCATACTTTATAAAAACATATTTTAACTATCATTTAACATACTTAGCATGCATCTTTAACACGTTTCAGAAACCGTCTCATGTAAGTAACGTTTCACAAGATACTTTTTCTAATAATTCATTGTTTTATATAAGGCCAAATATATTGTGCACCCGGGTGAACCTAAAGATAGGGTGCACTCATATACAAATATATAAAAAAATGTATACAATTATGAGAAAAAATGTATACAATTTAATTGTTAGTTTTTAATGAAAAATTGAGTGTAAACAAATATACAATTAATAGAAAAACATGTAGTATACACTATTGAATAAAAAATTATACATATATGAATGCTAGTTTTTTAATAAAAACTTAGTTTAAAAAAATACAATTATTACGAAACACGTATACAAAATAGAATAATATGTATATAAAATAGAATTAAAAATTATAGTGTGCACTCAACATACACTCTTTATATAATAATAATTAAAAAATTATTATTAGTAACTCATTTAGTACGAAAAAAAATAGTGTCCGTAGGCGGTTTGAACTTGTTTGTTTAGCCCTAGTACATCTCGATTGATCTTAGTAATATATATTAGCCATATACTATATTAATTTATTTAGAATAATAAGAATTTTATTAATCACTATAATTTACTACATTACACCTTACCCCACTGGCAAAATTAATTTAATATAATGGCGTATTCATTTAATGTTCAAAATTATATTCACAACCTCCGTGAGATTGCCACGTGTTGCAACATTTCTTGCCGACATATGCGCTTAGTTTGACAAGTCGCCCGTTTCTAACACGAAACAAATTTCTAGTGAAAGATCACCTCAAATTATACGCCATGCCTACTTCATTCATTTAATTACATAAATTAAATATAAGTGATTAATTATATCTTTATCCTTATGACAAAATTGGACGAAATTAAAGTGGGCAACACCTATATAGTATACACTATCGCCAGGTATCACATAAGAATTTTTATATCTTTTAAAAAAATTCATTAAAAATTTGCTAAAAAAGTATATAAATTCTTATTTATTTGTATATAATTCTAAATGTGATGTATAAATTTGAATTTGTACACTCGAGTGCAAAAAAAAAAATCTTTTTATTTATATTATAAATTGATCATGTTATTTATATTATAAATTGATCATGAAATATTCAACGCACTTATCATTAATGTTAGTATTATTTTTATTAAAATGTTATTACTTTTTATAATCTCACATAAATCTATCTTTACTATAATTTGCCAATTAATGTAATTATTATGCAACCTAATCGGTGTGATATACCAATTACATTTTCTAGGTAAGAGGGGTTGTGACTCTATATGAATTTTGCTACATATACAAACCTAATGTATCACTCATTTATTCATAGTTCAATTTTTTTTTAAATAATGATAAATTAATCATATGATAATGCAAAATGTCAAAGCAAGAAAAATAAAATGAAATGAGATTGATATAATATTACCTCCATCCTCAAGAAGTAGGTATCAAACTTTGAGAACAAGTATTAAAGAAAGACAAAAGATTTATGGGTAACCAATTAAACTTATATCAATATAGTTTATTTTCTATTTTATGTCAAACGTATAATCTTTGTTTCTATTTGAATTTTATGACATAATTTTATTTTCATCTTTTTGATTTATTTATGAATTTTTTATCCCAAGGGCTCATCAGTGATTTGCAAAATAAGATATATTTTTTTTTTTTTTAAGTTGAAAATATTATATATTTGTGGAAATGATTTCTTATAAAACAATTGTTGTGTGATAGAGTTTAATAATTTTTTTTTAAGGATATGTAATTGCTTTTGATTGTTAGGGGGAGTAAAATTTAGAACATGCTAATTTACGGTGGACTTTCATGTAGACCGTCAAAATGGGCTAGGTCCGCCGGGCCGAACCGCATTCGCCTATATAATTGGTTGGTTGGGCCGAGCATTTCTAGCCCGCAACCCGCCTAGGCCCGCACCGTCTAAACCCGCCAAATGGCGGGTTGAGCCGGGTTTGGCCCGCCCCGTCCCGTCTAAGCCTGCCACATGTCAAACTCGAGAGAAATGTCTAAAGTTTATCTTTTGTGTATTATGCTTTACAAAAGTTTACTGCTTTAAAAATGTTTGTCTTTTAATTCTTGATTTAGATTGATAATTTGAAAAAAAATGTTGATTATGTTTAGGTAATTATTTTGTTCAGGGTAATTAATATTTGTGTTTGTATTTATATTCTTGCAGATTAGAAGAAAAAAATTATGGAATTTGCCGATTTGAATCAAAGTAATAATATATGATATTAGAAATACGAACTCAAGTGGTAAATATAAGTCGAGGGAATTTTCAAATGTTTGGAAGTTTTTTGTGAAGAGAAGAGTTGATAAGAATGCAGATTCTATAAGAATCATGTTTATGTTTTAATTGTCTTGTTGATATTGTAGTATTTTGTACCATTATTTTGGTATTTCATTTTTTTAATAATATCATCCCTAATTAAAAAAAGGGGGGTTGGCCCGCCATAACCCGCTATCCGCCTTTGGATGGGTTGGGTCGAACATTTCTAGCCCGCAACCCACCTAGGCCCTCCCCGCCTAAGCTCGTCAAATGACAGGTTGAGGCGAGTTTTGGCCCGCCCCGTCCCGCTGGCCCGTTTTGAAGGCTCTACATTCATGTCTTTTTTTCGTTGCAAATAAGGAAAATAGGCCCAATTTGTAACTGGATCATTTGTACAATAACATCTAAAAAACTCCAGTACGAAATTTATAGGCCCAATAAACATTTTATAAATAAATGTAAAACTAGAAATACAACTCGGCCCAATTTTTCCATCAAACACGCTCAAATCAATTTCTTTCAAGCAAAAGTAAACATATGATATTCTTACATAAGAAAAACTATATACATTAAAATAATTACCTATGATCAACTTGAATTAAAATCTCAATTGGCATAAAAAATAAATATTTGTTAACTCACAACCCTAATTCCATTTTATTATGATAATAAATGAGCATTCCCGCAAACTAGCAAAAAAAATGTGATTATAACCTCAAGTATGGAATTTCCATAGTTTTATATAAGAAAATTAATTTAATTAATAATTTTGTACTTACCCTCAATTAGATAATAATTCCTTGTAGAATTTGTAATCAATTTATAGGATTTTCAAACAAGAATCTTTGAAGAAATCAAGTGATTTATTAAGGCTGGGAAGAGTTTGAAGACCCATGAAAATGACTCGACCCATACCCGTATATTACGTGGGCCCTACCACAAACACCTACGGCTACTAGCATCCAAAATTGAATGGTCACTAACCTACAAGAAATACCATACATTATCTTTTTTCTTTCAATTATATTTCACCTTATTTAATTATTCTATGCTATATATGCAATTCTTTTATATGTGAGCCCACTACGTGCTTATCGTATTTAGGAAAATATCTTGAGAAATCGATTTATACAATACGTTAATTCCCATAAAATAATGGAGAAAATGGGGTATAATTGTATGAGACCATTTTTACCGTGAAATTATTTTATATTCTTTAGTAGTTATTATTTTTTATTAAAAATATTATTATTTTTTTATTTATATTATAAATTGTTTAATGAAATAATTCACATTATTGTTATTACTTTTATCAATCTGATAACACTTTTCATGATAAAAGTGGTCACAATTCGTTTCACGGTTTCACATAAATCTTTATTAAAAAAAATTGTATCAGACTATCTCGTAAAATGTATTAGAAATAATATAATTTTTAGTAAAAATAATAATTTAATCAATAAAAAATGTTATTATCACAAGTAACACAGTTTCACACAAAATTTGCTAGAAAAAAGTATATATATATAGTATACTTCATGTGGCTATATAAACATTCACATTTTAACATTTTGGGCTTCGTTAAAAAATATGCATTTCACTTTTTTAGTAAAAAAGTTCCAACGCATACAAAAGGCAAATAAGACGTTTACACTGGTTGGACGAAGTATTATTATTTTTTTATATATTTTTAAATAAAATATATTATTTGTCAGAATAAAATGCAATAGTTAAAGACAAATATATAGTGTATATGTATATATAACTGCATATTCTTGGCTTCATATTGTGTACGTATACAGATATTTAGGTTCACAATTTATTTCAATTTCATATTTTTGAGCTGTGAAGTGTTTCGTTTATTCTAAGCTTAAGTAGAGGGGAGGGTGGAAAGACCTTCCAATTGAGCTTGGTTGCTGCAGGGTGGGGGTTTGAATTCTGCCTTTAGCATGAATTTGGCCCCTTACAAGCACAAGTTAAACAGTGAGTCATCTCTATAAGCTACTTTAGGCACATCCTGCGATTTACCCCCTCCACCAATCCCCAGGGCAGGGGCGGTGGGGTCCCTAATGGTGGGGTACACCATTTAGTAATGTCTTGTAATTCATTTATAGTTAATCACTCTAAAGCACTTGTTCATCTCCTGTATTAATCAATTATATACTCCCTCCGTCTCATCCAAATAGCATCATTTTACTATATTGGGCGTCCGATCCAAATCGCACAATTTTCCTCTTTTAGTAAAAAGGGTACACCAATGGCCCACCACTACCCATCACATCTCTCTAATACATCTAGCCACTTTACATAAAATAATGGGAAAATAGATTTTTTCGTCCGTTAAATTCACTCATTTTGAAATTAGTCCATTAACTTTTTCAATTTTGAAATTAGTCCGTTAATTTTATAATAATTTTGAAATTAGTCCATTAACTTCATAAAATTCAACATTTTGGTCATTTGACCTGCTATGACAGGTCATTTGAATATTTTCACTCCAATTAATTTATATCATATTTTTATTTAACCAATTTTATCTCACTTTTCATTTTTCACTTCTGTATACCAAACAAATAATATTAATCTCAATACTAAAGTGGAGCAAATTTAACTAAATATTGATACTTCCTCCATCCGCTCGAAAGAGGGTATTTTTTCCATTTTGGTCGTCCGTTTCAAAGAGGGTCAGTTCATTTTTTACACAGATGAGATCCACACTCCCACTAATATAACTACCCACTACATATTAAATAACAATACTTCTTAATCAACGTGCACAAAAGCAAAATGCCCTCTTTCGGATGGACGGAGGGAATATAATATAAATTCTTAGTGGGAGCTATTTTTTTGTAATATAGTATATATATATATATATATATTACATATTTTTTATTTTTATCTTTTAGAATAACCTGCTAATGACCTATTGAAACAGACGATTTTGTTGAACTTGGTAAACATGATGGACCATTTTCAAAATTTTCAAATATAATGGACGATTTTCAAAATTTTGCAAATATAATGGACGATTTTCAAAAAGTGAAAAACTTATGGACTAAATTCAAAATTGGACAAAGTTAACGGACGAAAAAATCTATTTTCCCTAAAATAATAATACTCCTTAATCTACGTATAAAAAACAAATACACCTCTTTGCACGGGACGGAATGAGTATATATCTTTCCTTATTTCCTCACAAAATTTTAGTCATTTGTTTTGGGATTTTTGGTCCCACTCCGAACAATTATATCTAATAATGTCCTTCATATGACTATACTAGCCCAACTCGAACTTATCACTACGGAGTCCATTTGCTTTTTGTATGTGAATTAAAGAGTATTATTATTATATGTAAAGTGGATAGTTGTATTAGAGGGAAGTGGTGGGTCATATTGTGTATTTTTTTATTAAATAGGAGAAATGAATATCTTTGAATCAAACGTCAAAAATAATAAAATGAATATTTTAGAAGCGAACATAGAAGTATAATGTTCGAATCGAGTCAAATTACCACCTTTATAGAAGTGAAGAGAGGCACTAAGGACTAATTTCGAAACAAATCAATGTTAACGTAATGAGAATCCAAATTTCTTAATAATTAGTACATCAAAATTTGAACCAGACTACTCATGACTTTTTTTAATTAAAATGTCACTTTTTATAAGATTTTCCCATTAAATATATTGACCGACTAATTCATGAGTCCGTCGATCGAAAACCTATTTGAAAATATTTCCAGGGAGCCTTAAATGGGAATGCCCTCAAGTCAAAATTAATATTCCAATTTCAAATGTTTTCTAAACTAAATTGTGACTTAAATGATTTTACTTACCTTATTTTTTTTTCAAAAATAAAAAATAAAAATCACATGCATTGTCTTACAGAGCCATATTAAAATTCCAACGTATCTTAAACGCAATGCATCATAACTAACTCTACTGAAAATGACAACCAGGATTTGTCTCTATTTTATTTATTAAAAATACATATTAGAGAATATAATGCGTACCTGTTTCCTCGAAACTGCGTCAAATTCACAGTTCCAGATTTAGGGCATCACATAACTGTTACGTTTTTTTTTTTAAATTAGTACTCCCTCCATTTCGTTTCAATGTTTACGTTTGTTTTTTGTACGTCGATGAAGGAGTATAATATTTTAATAGATAGGGGGTGAAAAGATATAATATTTAATGTAAAGTAGTTAGGTGTATTAGTGTTGAATGATATATTAATTGTTTTAGGTGGGTCCCATATTCCAAAAAGGAAAACGAAAATATTGAAATGAGACACGCAAAATAGAAACGTAAACATTAAAACGGGATGGAGGGAGTATCACTTTTTATTATTATTGCTTTTATTTTATACTATACTCCATTCGTCCCACGTTAATGTTGACGTTTGTTTTTTGCATAAAAATTAAGGAGTATAATATTTTAATGTGTAGTGAAGTGAAAGAAATAATATTTAATGTAAAGTGGGTAGTTGTATTAGTGTTGTGTGTAGGTCCTATGTGGAATAATTAATTGTTTTGTGTAGGCTCAATTTGACAAAAAAGAAAATGTAAATCTTAACTTGAGACAATTCAAAATGGAAAACTTAAACCTTAACATGGGACGAATGGAGTATAATGTTTATTGAAAAATTACTTACATTACTATCACTTTTTATCAATTCAAATTTTATTTCTTTATGAAAATAATACTATCATTTTATATTCGCCTCATCAATCAAACTCTTACCATGAAAGGTCTGGTTGAATATAATATTGCTGGTAACTCTCTGCTCACAAACGAGATTGATGCACTATGTAACGTTATTATTAAATTAAGAGACAACTTATATATTTATTTATTAAAATAATCACAAGAGCACGTCTATTTTCTTTTCATTAAGAAATGTGTATTATTCAACTTACTCATTTTCTGTCTTCCTATTCTAGCATACGTTCCTAATGACATTACAAGAGTTATTATTTAAAATATTTTCAATTTTTATCTGATATTTGATTTAATTTTATGGAACAATTTGTCAGTCTCACATAAAATTTATCTTGATTTTATTAAAAAAACTACATCAACAATAATATCATATTAATTTTCTAAAAGCAACTATCAAAAAGTGACTTAATATCCGATTATTAGTAAGAATAGTAAGTGTGAACATAAATTAGAATGGAAGAAAGTAAAAGTAATATATTACTTCATATATTATGTTAAAATGAGATTTTTAAAGTTAAAATAAATTATAAAATATTATGTGGAATAACATACTATTTTATTTTAAAATATAGAGGGATATATGAGATGAATGAGGATAAATACTCCCTACATCCCGCCTTAATATTTACATTAACTTTTTGCATGTAGATTAAGAGATATTCCTTCCGTTCGCTTCTAAGGTATTCATTTTACTATTTTTGGTGTCCGCTTCAAAGGTATTCATTTTCCCTATTTAGTAAAAAAGTACATAATATGATCCACCACTTCCTTCTAATACAACTACACACTTTACATATAATAATACTCCTTAATTCACGTGCAAAAAACAAATGGATACCTTAGAATCAGACAGAGGGAGTATAATATTGTAATGTGTAGTGAGGTGAGAGAAATAATATTTGATGTGAAGTTGATAGTTATATTAGTATTCTGTATGGACCTATAAAAAATAATTAATTATTTTATATAGACCTAATTTTATAAAAAAAAAGAAATGTAAAAAACTTAATGGTTAATGCATTGTGGAGGAATATTCATTCCAATTCCTCTTATTGTATTTTAATTTTAACTCCGTGAACGCTATGCATCACGTCACGGTTTTAATGCAGTCAAGAGACAAAAGATTACCAACTTGTTGGAGCATTTATTGCACCCTTTGACCCATTCTTTTTTTTTTAAAATTTATTTATATTTTCTTTGATTATTAAAGACACATTTTTTTAATAGGATAACTATTTACACCCCAAAATTATTATTTGACCCCAATTATTTATAAAATTAAAATATAATAATATAAGAAGACATAAATACTCTTTTATAAATAATAAATTAAGATTATATATAATTAAATTTCTAAATGCATCACAATAAAATTTCTAAATGCACTCCAAAGTTATAATCACTAAAACATAATCAACCCTAAACCCTTTTGTATCATAGTAGTATCATGGAAGAAGCAAAAACTGAGAATGATGAGCATCCGTAACAAGTAATAATAGTAAAGGAGAAGAATAATCATGATGAAGTCAACTTTTAATTTTAAAATTTAGAAGTTTTAGTTTGTAGTACAGTAGATTGTATCGTGATGTGTTGAATCAAATTATCATATTCCACTGCAACAAACAAATAGGGATTATGAGGGTTTAGGTTTAAATAGATTCACAAATAGGGATTACGAGGGTTTATGTTTGAATAGATTCAAGTCGACTAATGCCAACATGTTGTTCGATTGTAGAACTCAGAACAATATATTCTGTTCGACGGATCAAATGCCAACATGTTGTTCGACTACAAAACTCGAACTTTTTATTTTGTTCGACTACAGAACTCGAACATTTTATTCTGTTCGATTACTTTGATCGAACAATTGGGTCACAGTTGTAATCTGTTCGGTTCCTATAACCCAACAGATTTAAGTGTGTTCGGTTGTACTTACCGATCACTTTTTTTCTTTTTCTTAAAAGGGTAAGATTGTCCTTACATAGAGTGTATTTAGTAACTTAAATATGTATTTTTTAATTTAAGTGAGGTACATATAGTAAATGGGGTTCAAATAATAATTTTGGGGGTGCAAATAGTCGCTTCCTTTTTTTTAATTCAGATATATACATTATCCTCCTGTTTATCAATAACTTAATTAGTACGAGACACTTTTGTTAAAAATGAAAAATTGATACCTTTAAAATGAACTACTAAAATTGCAAAATGAATATCTTATTAGAAGATGAATGAATGATATATAATTATAACTAACGGGGTGTTTGGCAGAGGGGGTTTGGAGGGTGAGGAATGGGAATAGGATTGATTTTGAGTGTTTGATTTTGTAAGGGAATGAGAATCATTCCCACTTTTGTAGGAATTAACCATTCCTCCCAAATATGGGAGGAATTACTTTAATTTCATACTCATTCCATTCCATACTCATTCTCATTCTCATTCCAACCAAAAATACCAAACACCCCCTAAAATTACTTTTACAGATGAAATCTGTCTCATGTTAAGTTGTTCCCCTTGGTCTTTGATGGATATAGAATAACATGAAATAAACAAGTCAAATTAATTATCATCAATTTTAACAAAATCGTGATTGAATTTTTTTTTGATTAAAATTATCATTAATACTATTAATTTACAAGTGCTTGCCAAATTTTTTTTTTAAATTGTGATGTGGCGGCTCCACGTTGCTCCTTGAAAAATTTTGTGTATGTAGCGCTCTCACGTTGATCCCGCAATTAATGTTTATTATATTTAATTTAATTTAAAATAATTAATATTTTGTAATCCTACCATTAATACATCTTAATTTAAATATTTAATAATACTACCATTAATACATAATAATATTATTTAAGTTTATATAAGTAATTTAATTTAATACTTTAAATATTTTTGATTTAATCTGTAAATTTTGTGTGAATTTTAAATTATTTATTTTCATTGGATTTTAAATTATTTATTTTCATATTTAGCATATACATTTTAATTAAGGTATGATACAATCGATTTGTTATAAAGTTTTGGTAAATTATTTATTTTCATTGAATTTTAAATTATTTTATTTATTTTCATAATTTACAAGTGCTTGCCAAAAATATATTTTTTTAAAATGGTGAGGTGGCGGCGCCACGTTGCTCCTTGAAAAATTTTGTGTATGTGGCGCTCCCACGTTGATCCCGCAATTATTGTTTATTATATTTAATTTCATTTAAAATAATTAATATTTTGTAATCCTACCATTAATACATCTTAATTTAAGTATTTAATAATCCTACCATTAATACATAATAATATTATTTTAAGTTTATATAAGTAATTTAATTTAATACTTTAAATATTTTTTTATTTAATAAATTCATTGTATATAAGTATATTATACTAAGACAATCGATCAATATTCATCTACAGTGATTTTTTTTATCTCCATTGCAATCTTTATACCGTTTCTTTTTTCCTTTATTAAATCATGTCAACAATTTATGTTCCTGTGTCAGAAATTACTATGCAAAAGGAGACTTGGCCAATTAAAGTTAAATGTTTAAGGTTTTAGATTTCATACCTTGATAATACAGATAAAAAAAACATACTGAATATGATTATGATGGATGAAAATGTAATTTTAGTTGATTTTAATGATTAAATATTCTTTATGTATACGGTATATTTTATATTTCTACAACTTTTACATCATTAACATGATAAGATTTTTTATTTAATTATTATATTATATGTGCAGGGTTAGAAGATTCAAGAAACAATCCGCCATAAAAATTATTTATTTTCATATTTAGCATATACATTTTAATTAAGATATGTACAATCGATTAGTTATAAAGTTTTGGTAAATTATTTATTTTCATTGGATTTTTATTTATTTTCATATTTAGCATATACATTTTAATTAAGGCATGATACAATCGATTAGTTATAAAGTTTTGATAAATAATTTTGTGCATGTGTGCTCCCATGTTGATCCTGCAATTAATGTTTATTAAATTTAAAATAATTAATATTTTGTAATCCTACCAATAATACATCTTAATTTAAATATTTAGTAATCCTACCATTAATACATAATAATATTATTTTGAGTTTATATAAGTAATTTAATTTAATACTTAAATATTTTTGATTTAATCCTTAAATTTGGTGTGAATTTTAAATTATTTATTTCCATTGGATTTTAAATTATTTATTTTCATATTTAGCATATAAATTTTAATTAAGGCATAGTACAATCGATTAGCTATAAAGTTTTGATAAATTTATAGTATTATGTAATAATATTATTTTAATTAATTTTCTTAATATTATTTTAAGTAATTTTCTTATAAAAGTTTATATAAGTAATTTAATTTAATACTTTAAATATTTTTGATTTAAACTGTAAAATTGATGTGGATTTTAAATTATTTATTTCCATATTTAGCATATAAATTTTAATTAAGTCACAATACAATCAATTAGTTATAAAGTTTTGGTAAATTTATGAAAAAATAAAAAACAGCATATAAATTTTAATTAAGGCATAGTACAATCGATTAGTTATAAAGTTTTGATAAATAATTTTGTGTATGTGGTGCTCCCACGTTGATCCTGCAATTAATATTTATTAAATTTAAAATAATTAATATTTTGTAATCCTACCCATAATACATCTTAATTAAATATTTAGTAATCCTACCATTAATAAATAATAATATTATTTTAAGTTTATATAAGTAATTTAATTTAATACTTTAAATATTTTTGATTTAATCCGTAAATTTGGTGTGAATTTTAAATTATTTATTTTCATTGGATTTTAAATTATTTATTTCCATATTTAGCATATAAATTTTAATTAAGGCATAGTACAATCGATTAGTTATAAAGTTTTGGTAAATTTATAGTATTATGTAATAATATTATTTTAATTAATTTTCTTAATATTATTTTAAGTAATTTTCTTATAAAAGTTTATGTAAGTAATTTAATTTAATACTTTAAATATTTTTTATTTAATCTGTAAATTTGATGTGTATTTTAAATTATTTATTTCCATATTTAGCATATAAATTTTAATTAAGGTACAGTACAATAGATTAATTATAAAGTTTTGGTAAATATATGAAGAAACAAAAAACTTTTGTTGTTGTTTGATTATTTTAATTAAGTTTTAATAATTTTAGGAAAGATGGAGTACATATTATTAAAATTTAATATTTTTAAAGTAATTTTATTGTTTATTTTAAATTATTTATTACTATATTTATCATATAAATTCATTGTATATATAAGTATATACTAATAAAATCGATCAATATTCATCTATAGTGATTTTTTTATCTCCATTGCAATCTTTATGCTGTTTCTTTTTTCCTTTATTAAATCATGTCATCAATTTATGATCCTGTGTCAGAAATTACTATGTAAAAGGAGACTTGACCAATTAAAGTTAAATGCTTGAGGCTTTATATTTCATACCTTGATAATACAAAAAAAACATATTGGATATGATTATGATGGATGAAAAGATAATTTTAGTTGATTTTAATGATTAAATATTCTTTATGTACACGGTATATTTTATATTTCTACAACTTTTACATCATTAACATGATAAGATTTTCTATTTAATTATTATTGTTATATTATATGTGTAGGGTTAGAAGATTCAAGCAACAATCCGCCATAATCACATCTCAAAATTTGAGAAATTGTTAAGTGAGGGGGCAACATATATTATATCAAAATTTTGTGTTGCTGAAAATATTGGGTCGGTTCTTATTACAAATCATGAATTCAAGTTGAACATCCACAAAAATACGTTAGTGCGATTGACTTCGCCATTGGAAACCAACAAAACTGGCTTTAATTTTATTGATTTTGATAAAATCAATTCTCAAGACAACACTAGAGTTACAGTACTCATAGGTATGTTTTAAAAGATTATTATTTTTTTAATAGAAACTAATTATACTTTTAAAAAAATTGATTATATATTTTCTTACAATGACAGTATCCACAGACATAATTGCTTTGGTGGTAAAAATAAGAGATATAATTTGTGTTAGTACAAGGGATAAGCCTACAGATAAAATTGATATTAAGCTTGAAGATGAACAATAAGTTTCTTTTAAAATATTTATCCATATTTTTATTTTTTAACTCAATTTTTATGTTTAATGTCTTTTTTTTTTTGGATTAAAATTTTAACATCAATTTAAGACACACAATCTTGAATTGTACATTGTGGGGAGAATATACAAGATAATTGATGCAGTACAAGAGGAACAATCCAAACCAAACACTTATTATTGTTCTTGAGTATGCCAAAATCAATAATAAATATAGAGGTATATTTTTTTTTTAAAAAAACTCATTTTATTTATGTATAATTCTGTATGTATTTAGATGTCATTAATGTTTATTCTAATATATTTAACCATTAATAATATATTATTTGTCCTCTAATTTCTTAGATATGTTTTAACAATAATAATTATTATTATTATTATTATTATTGTATAACAATTTAAATAAAACTTTCTTTAAAATATGCTATAGAAAAAAACATATCAAATTCTTGAAATGCAACCAGGATAACAATTAATGAAGATATAAAAGAAGTTCATGATTTCCGAAAGAGGTACACGCTCAATCTATACATTACATTTAGTGATTTTTTACTTTAAAAAAATATATGTATCTTTAAATTTTAATATTTATGCTTTTGGAAATGTAGCATGGGTTTAATAGGTCATGATAGATCACTTCTACATTTAGAAGTTTCGTCTTTGAAGAATTTACACCAGATGTAGAAGTGATCTATCTTGTAGAAATTCAAGACATCAATGATGTAAATATTCCATTATAATTTTTTTATTTTAAAATATTTTTGTTACAAAGACTAAAATGCATTTCAATTATTGTATAACCTATGTTAATTTATATTTTCTTCATGAATTTTAGGAAAGCTATTGCATTGTTATTGCAAATGCTCAAAGGATCCAAACTCAATACGGATGGTACTATAATAGATGTAATAAATGCACCAAGAAAGTTATTGATAAATCTGGAGTCCCTTACTGTGAGAAGTGTAAGCAAGACATACCAATACCTGTGCCACAGTAAGTTTTATTTTTTCTTTGAAAGATTTTTTTTTTAATTTACTATTTTCTTTTGAAAATGAAAAATAAAATTTAATTAAGTTATTTTGCATTGCAACAAATATAAAATTCATCTTAAAGTTGTCGATGAAACTGAGAGTACTTCCTTTATAGTATTTGATAGAGAAATTAGGCCAATCATTGAAAAAACAACAGTCGAATTCATTGAAAATCTTGAGAAGATATTTTATATTTTTCATACTGACATCTATAAAGAATAGAATTGCATTAATCAAATTTCACATATTACAAATTTTCACATGACTGAAAGATATGACATAATTAGAATTTAGTTTGCAAAATACAAGATATATGTTATAATTATCCTATGTTTTATTGTATTTTTTTATTAGCTGAACTTGGTTGGATAATTTCCTAAAGAGCTTGACACTCTTATTGGTTCGAAGTTCATCTTTAGATTTCATATCTCTGAAAGAAATATAAGTAGTCAATGGAATGTATACACTATGATGAAAGTATCTTTAGTTCCTACTATGATCAAGGCTATAACAAATAGATCAAAAGCGAAAAAGGTATTGAAGTTCCAAATTAAAAATGCATTTATGGTGATTTGCTCTATCCATTTTCTAACTGTTATATTATACTGTTATTTTTATGCTTACATACAGCCTTTAGGATCCTACATGAATGATTTTTTCAAAATAAAATAAGTACTTCAAAAGGGAAGTATAAATTGGTTGACTTTGAGACTATTGATGATGATTAAGATAATGTTTTGGACCAGACTCAAATGCCGGCCATGAATAAAAGGATGGTTCAAGTAAAAGTTGAAGATGATCAATCTTAAGAAACAAAACCTATTGCTTCATGAAGAACTTAGGATTTATCCATAAATTTTATTATAACTGCAGATTTAGATTATTATAATTTTTATGAAACTATGAATGATTATTTTAATTCTATTATCAATTCTATCCTTCAAACTTTTCTAGAATCAATGATTAATGTTTATTTCAATACCATTATCAAATCTATTTTCCATATCAAGTAGACATGCGCCACTACAAGAATAAGAATTTATAATCTAAATTGTCTCATACAAAATTAATTTATTCAAAATAGTCTCAAAAATTTTAATTTTACCTACAAAAATCCCATAACTTTTAAATTTTCTTTAAAATGGTCATTTTAGCATAAAAATAATCTATTTTATTTATGAATTTTATAGAGATAAAAAAAACTATTTTGAGACAAAATCAACAAGTAAAAATTAATAAGGGTAAATATCAAAATTAGTCCTGTAAGTATGACATTTTTCAACTTTAGTCCTTTATCATTTGCAATTCTCAATTTTGGTCATTTTTTGTCCAGTTTTAATCATTTTGTTCCAGTTTTGGTCATTTTTTCAAAATTTGGTCCTTTTTTGGTCTACTATTAATCCTAAATGTATACACTTTCGGACCATTTTTGGATATTTTTTTAACATAAAGGACTAAATTTGCACCAAAAGGACTAAAATTGGACCAAAAGGACCAAAACTGGACAAAAAGGACCAAAATTGAGAATTGCAAATGATAAAGGACTAAAGTTGGAAAATGTCATACTTACATGACTAAATTTAATATTTACCCAATTAATAATTAAAACAAATGTTATGGGACAACATTGATAAAGAAGGAGTATTGTATTGAAACAAATACTATATAGCAAAACAAAAAGTTTTGGAACGAATATTAATCTCTTAATTAATATTTTATTTAATCTTGCAATTAATGTTTAATTTTAAATAATTTAATATAATATTTCAAATATTATTTTATTTAATATGTCCTATTTTAAGTAATTTATTATGACTACCACAATAAAATTTGTGTATGTGGCAATCTCACATTAATCTTATAATTAATATTTTATTTTAAATAATTTATTATTTTAAATTTTAATTTTTATATTCTCTTATTTATTTATAATTTTAATAACATAACTAATATTTTATTTTAAATAATTTAATATGAATACCATAGTAAAAAAATCATATTGTATTATTTAATATTTATTTAACCATAATTAAAATTTATTGGTCAGTACAATTAATGTTGTGTTTGGTGAAGTTTTTAGAAATTTACAGTAATTAATGTTACAGATAATATAAATATGATTATATTTAACTTTTTATTTATATCAATTAAGTTACATAATATACAATTTAAAGGTAAACATAGAAAAAGATAAATATCTACAAACATAAAAAATAAAAAGAAAATAACATTACATCAACACACATCGAAATTAACACAACAAAGTAAAGATCATTTAAAAAAATCATATTATAAAAAATATAACTCTTATAATACACGGGGAAACATACTAGTATGTAAATTTGAAAGTGTTCTTCTATAAGGAAATCTAAATAAGAACTCAAGTCAAAATTTAGAAAAAGAAAATAAAAATTAAAAGAAATTAACTGGATGTAGACTGTAATTTAGTAGTAATGGAAAAAATAATAATAATCAAACTTTAGAATCTAGTATTGGATGATTGGATGGCATATATATTATGAAAATCACAAAAATAAAAATAAAAATAAAAATAAAAATAATAAAAAATCACATAATAATGTGAAAATTATGAAATAGGAGTACTTAAAAACTATTACAGCTTGTTAATTTGGACTGAATAAAAAATTACTTCCCCCTAACGCAGTTCCAACTAAATATTTTATATTTTTCTTTTTGATATATATCCCCACAATTAAGTATGTTTCTTAAAAAAAAAACATCTCAAAAATATTCATTTTTTACATACATTTCAACAATTTATATATTTTTTTATTAAATAAATTTAAAATACTCACTTTTTATACACATTTTAATAGCTTAACGCATTTTTATAAATAAAAAAAATTAATTTTCTTATTTTCCATGCACAAGAATATGTGCGGTTACCTGAAGTATAATTTATACTAACAAACCGTGTAAAAATTAAAAGAAATCAAAATTTGAACATAAAGAATATTTTATTATCTAATAGAGTAATTGCTCACATTGTGGAAAAACAATATTCTCTGTCCCTGCAAACTTCAAACCTTGGTGAAAAACACATTGAGAGGAAGGGAATATCACTAAGTAGTAAAAATGTAAAATTTAGATGCAACAATTAGCATACAATAAGTTTGCAGAATAATTTGATTCTTAAATATTTTTTATTTCAATGATGTTTTCGATGTCTATACTTTTACATTAACAAAATTATACATACTATAGAGCTGTCAGTGGATAGACTATAGTTATTTTATTTTATCATTTCTATAACTTCAAAATGCAAAATAAATCTACAACTTTTCTGTGAATTTGTGGGAAAAATAAAATAAATTATACTAGTACTAACTAGTTGGTAATTGGGGTATCACATAAGATAAATAAGATACACAATACATATGTGATCATTCTAGGCACTATATATAGTACATTATTCAATAATTTGTCATTTATTAATGATTTGACTTTGTTATGAATAAGATCATAGACGATTCATATGTGATCATTCTAGACTCCATACATTATTCAATGATTTGTCATTTATTAATGAATTGACTTTTTTATAATAAGATACATCATTAATTCATTTATGTAATGTTTAAGCAGAAAATATAACCAAATTCAATATATATGGTTCTCTCAATATTTCAATTTTTTATTTGAGTTTTTTTCTCTTCTAATTTTAATTATTTTTATCTACTTTTGGGTGATTTTGAAAGCACCATAATTTATAGGCTAAAAATATAGAGAGTGGATAGTTTTCATTTTTGAATTTTTAATTATTTAGTATAATTGATGGTAAAGATTAAATTAATATTACATGATTAAAATTATATCGGTGTTATAGCTGCACCGTAATTTAACTCCTAATTCTTATATTCTTTTAAATCAGAATCTTTAAGAAGGTGTTTGACAAAATTGATGGAAATGGGAATGAAAAATGGAATAAAATGAGGTTTTTGGAGGAATAATAAATTCCGGTAAAATTAAAATTGATTCACATTAACGTGTAATTCCAAATATTCAATAAATCTTTCGTACGCATCCCTCTATCTCAAAATTCATCAAACAAATACCCCTCAATTTTTTTTGAGTTCCTTTTGATTATTTGTTATAAAAACTATAGAATTCATTGTTGTTAATTAATTTAAAATTAAATTAAGATATATATATATATATATATATATATATATATATATATATATATATATATATATATATATATATATATATATATATATATATATATATATATATATATATATTCCGTTGTTATTTTGTTATGTTAGTTATTACATTCATTTCCTTGTTGAACTATTCTAGTAACATTTCTAAGCAATCACTTGCAAGAAATGTGAAGCAATTCTTAAAAAACAATAACACAATTATTATATTCGTCTTTAATTATTTTTTTTTAAAAAAAATCAAGTTTCAAATGGCAGATACAATGTATCTTGATATTAAATTAGAAGTCAAACGAGGTGTTTGGAAGACATGGCCCGAGATTCAATCCCTATTCCGGGTTATGCTAACCCGATTTTGGTCAACGGGACAACTAACATTGTCAAACCCATTTCTTATGATTAAATTCTAGCTAACGATTCTTATGATAAACTTAACGTGCACGACTTTATTATTAAATTAATTTAAATATTGAAATAAATAAACTAAGAAATCTTATGATGCATGATTACGTTAAATGAAAGGGTTTTTTTTTTATTGGAAGTGTTCTATATTTTGTTGGGTGGAAAATAAGTTATCATTCTTAATCATAATCTTAATGCTAGACATTTGTATATTGAATGGAAAATAGAACACATTCATGTTCTTGAAGTGTTACTTAAGATGGTAAATTAAATGGGTTCTGAACTATATTTTTATACATGCAACAAATTCTTTAATTTTTAAAACAGAATATTCATGCACTTTGTTTTTTCCAAATTGAATTTGTATAAATTTGGAATTTGTTATGTACAACTAATTATATTCACATTCATCTAAGGGTTTAAAAAAGAAGTTCTAAAATTTGCTCTAAATGTTAAGGTAAAGATCCACTTTAGAAATAAAATAGTATATGATCAATATGATTAAAATAATGAATAATGAATAATAATAATAATAATAATAATAAAAGTGTAATTATAACATAAAATTAATACTAAATATAATACATAAAAAATTAATACTAAATATAATACATAAATATTAAAAATTATAAAATATACTCCCTTTTCTATTTTAATAAAATTATAAAATTATACCCTAATTCTAACATGATCATGATTGATCTGCATTTTGGATGGCTACGCTGCTAATAATATATATTCCATTCGTCTCTGAAAATGGTTTATTTTTACTGTACCACGTATATTAAGAAAAAAATTACTTTTTAACTAATTATATTGACTTTCAGAGGTATTGTGATATTTTTAGGTAATAAAATAAATTATAAAATATATTATGTGTGTAAAGAAGAGATGATATTTTTTAAATTAATGCGTACGTATTAGATTATAATGATATTTCATTTTTTGGGAGGTAAACCATTATGTGGGACGAACAAATGAGGAAAGAGTGAACAATCTTTAGGGATGGAGAGAGTATTATAAAAGATTAATATTTTTTTAATTTTTATATTGATAATATTACATATTATATATATTGAGTAATCGAGTCGGATAATCGAGTATAAAATTAAGGAGAACCCGTACCCTATTGTTACCCACGTATTTTTATCGAGTTCGCGTATTATCCGATCCATTACCACTTAAACTTACTCTATTCTTACCCATTGCTCCGAGTACTTTAGGTATTCTAATCTAACGGATAAAATTGACAACCCTAATCATCTCCCGGTCTAGAAATTGACAGAAGAAAATGAAAAACCCGTGCAAAAGAGAGAGTGGCGGCGCAAAATAGAGATATTGTCCCTAGCCGCAGCTGTACACGTGATAAGCTCGTGTTCGACCCAACAAGCACGCTTTGATGTTCGCACTCCCACTTCACCGTGCCTTGCGCCGAAATCCAACCACAGTTATGCTTATCCCTCCAATTAACCATGGTTACCTTTTCCCCACCACCAACGACTCCCCATATCTCATTTCGTCCCATATAAAATTTTTCCAACCTTCCCTTAAAACATGTTTAGTTACTTTTTCCACGTAAATCATTAAAATAGGAGTGGAGTACTAGCTTACATAATACTCCCCCATCTTAATAGTTACATATTTTCTTTTTGAGCGTCTTATCTTAATGGTTATATTTATTTTTTTATCATATGAAACCCATACAAATTAATTACTTCTCTTTATGGGTCCACACATCACACTAGTACAATTACCCACTTTACATTAAAATATTATTTCTCTCACCTTAATACACATTAAAATACTATATTCATTAATCCACGTTTAAAAAACAAATGTAACCATAAGGACGGGACGAAGGGAGTACTCCCTCCGTTCCCGCATTTACACTTTTCATTTTGGTTTGTCGCATGTTATAGTTTGCATTTTTTTTTGTCAAAGCCTACCCAAAATAAGTAATTATTCCATATGGGACCCATACAAGCAACATTAATACAACTACACACTTTACATTAAATATTTTTTTTCTCATCTCACTATAAATTAAAATATATATTCCCTCCGTCCCACACCAATGCTTACGCTTCCTTTGTAAATTTACAAAGGAAGCGTAAACATTAGTGTGGGACGGAGGGAGCATCTCTTAATCTACTTGAAAAAACAAACATAAACATTAATGCCGCGAGATAGAGGAAGTATTAAATAGAATCGTCCTCAAAAGTAATCTAATTATTTTTATAGTAGGCTAATTCAATTTTTTTTTACGTGTAATGTATTTTTTATGTTAATTATAAAAAATAGAGTAAATATCAAAATTGGTCCTGTAAGTATGACATTTTCCAACTTCAGTCATTTTTTTATTGCATTTCTTACTTTTGGTCCTCCGGAGTCCGTTTTTGGTCATTTTGGTCTAAATTTAGTCATTTTTTGCCGGAAGTTCAAAAAACTCGCAGGAAAAATTATGCGTGAGTTGCACGCGCTCAAATTTGGTCCTGTAAGTATGGACTGTTCCAACTTCAGTCATTTTTTATTGCAATTTTCATTTTTGGTCCTCCGTTGTCCTATTTTAGTCCTTTTTGTCCAAATTTAGTTATTTTTTGTCGAAATTTTATTAAACTCGTCGGAAATCATGCGTGAGTTGCATTAATCTTCCCACTTTCATTTCTCTCTTCATTTCTCTTTTTTCTTTTTAAATTAAATTACATACTTTACGTATTTAGTACTTATTCACTCGAAAAAGGATTTGAGCAAATTTTTACATTAAATTGTTCTAATTAAAATGAAATTTTCGAATATAAAATTAGATCTGATTGTCGTTAAAAGAAATATTATAAAATATTGATAAAAATGGATTTGACCCATAGACCAATCCACTTTCCATTTTTCTCTTCATTTCTCTTTTTTCTTTTTAAATTAAATTACAAACTTAACATACTTATTACTTATTCACTCAGAATTGGATTTGAGCAAATTTTTACATTAAATTGATCTAATTAAAATGAAATTTTTGAATATAAAATTAGATCTGATGGTCGTCAAAAGAAATATTACAAAATATTGATAAAAAATGGATTTGATCCATAGACCAATTCCAACTAAATCAGTCAATTCAATAAAACCCAATAAAAGATTCCATCCACTTGAAAATTTACGTGTACATCTTAAGAAGCTTGAAAATATATCAAGACTCTAAAAACTTTATTGAAAAGATTAATAAACAAATAAATAAATAAAACAACATTTATATTATTATGTATAAAAAATTAAAGCCAAAATTGTAACATAAAATTAAATAAATAAATAATCTAGAACACGTATATTATTTAATTAATTGTTAGTCCCAAAATAATATTATTCTCCACGTGATGCATAACAAATGTAATGTGAAATTGTGTTTTTACCTAAACATATTATAGCTTTTGGTATTTTAATTAATCGTATCATATACAAATGAAGCAAATGAGTATTTTATTAATTTAGCAATTTTAAGTTTAATAAATATAAATTACAATTTTGAAACAATCTGTTTTCTCCGCCGCAAACATTAAAGGTTTCTTAAATTGTGAGCATGGGAATTTTGAGCACGTTCAATTTACGCATGATTTCTGACGAGTTTTTTAAAATTTCGGCAAAAAATAATTAAATTTGGACAAAAATGATTAAAATAGGACAACGGAGGAGCAAAAGTGAAAATTGCAATAAAAAAAGGACTGAAATTGGAACGGTCCATACTTACAGGACCAACTTTGAGCGCGTGCAACTCACGCATAATTCTCAGGTGAGTTTTTTAAATTTCCGGCGAAAAAGGACTAAATTTGGATAAAAAGGACAAAAAACGGACGCCGGAGGACCAAAAGTGAAAAATCCAATAAAAAAAAATTAAAGTTGAAAAATGTCATACTTAAAGGATTAATTTTGATATTTACTCTAAAAAATATTTTACCCTTCCACCATTCTGTGTTCGGGAAGTAGAGTACTTGAAGTGAGCTATTTCAATTTTTTTTCCCAATAAACGATGATTTTGGAGGAACAAGGTGGAAATAACTAAAAAAAAAAAGGGTTCTATGTAAGAGCAATTAAACAATTAATTAAGAGAATATATAATAGAATTTAAAAAATAAAGGAAACACCCTAACTTTTTCTCATAAATAAATCGAGTCTTATAATTTATTTAAAGTTTTTAACAATCTCTTTACTTAGATAAACACCATTCATACGAAAACTTGAATATGTTTTTATTTATTCAGGGTTGTATTCTGTAACTAATAATTTAAATTTATTTTTTTAAAAATTAAGAAATGTAAATCTTGGATTGACGTTAGGTATGTGAACAAATCATTAACTCTCACACTAACAACTCAACCAATTAGGGATTACTTAAATTAATGCCACGATGACCCAACTTATTAGGATTGCTTCGATCGTGACATAAACTTGTTTTAATTTATACTCTTGAGTTTACAATAATTACAAATTGTTAGATTAATTTTAAAATTGACCTCTCACTTACCTTCTAGACCATTCCAAGTATTTACACAAAATTAACGATTTAATTTCTTAAAAAAATAAAAATTAATATAACCTGCCGATGCTATCTGATGATGCATGTTGAATAAATAATATTATCATATAAAAATCAATTATTTACATAAATAATATAAAAATTACAAGCTCCAACTAATTATAATCATTCTTTAATCTATATATAATTATACTAATTTAATTAGGCCCATATAAAGTTAATTAACTAATTTGAATAATGTTAACTAATCAATCTCTAATCATTCTAACTATACTAATTTAAGTTAGGCCTAATCCAGTTACCTAATTTGAATATATTTTAAATTTGTAGTATTTGAATGTCACTACAAAGATCATATTATATATATTTGACTTAATCATGATCAAACCATTTTGTGGGTGTTATCTATCTCTCACTTATAAACTCACATCATAGTTGTGCTAATGCCTTCACAAGATAATATATTATACTCTTAATCATGCTAATTAAAGAATTGTCAAAGATTTAAATAAGATAAAGGAGTGAAAGTAATGAAGCTAATTAAATTGAAAATATGTTGTGACTTTGTGAGATAGGTATTATTATGTGATCATTAATAAATAAAATATTCGGTTATTATTTAATGTAATTTTGATTTTAACTTTAATTACATATATCAGTTTGAAGTTTCGTCTAAAAAATACTTTCTTCAGAGCTATAAATAAAATAAGGTGGGCAGACATTATATTCTAAACTTATGTGCTTCAGTTTCTAGTTACCGTGGATGCAAAGATCAAGAAAAAATATTATTTATTTACTTGATTGATTCTCCTATTGTGATTATTTTTAAATCAATACACAAATTTAATTATCAAGCTTAGTATTTAGGTGAATGTATTCATTGCGTTTCGCATGTTACATGTTCAATTTATTGATTTTTTTTCTATTTTTATCATTAGGATAAATTTTTACTTTATGCCAGCTTTATTTGCAATATTGAAAATTGGTTATGTTTATAACATTCACACTTATTTTAGGTGATTTTTATAATTTTTTTCTTTTTATAAGAGATTGTAGCTATTTTTAAAAATCATTATATATATTGTTGAGAGTGGAATTTCACCCATTTTATGTGTGCACATTACACCATTTTGCTTAGAAAAGTCATCGTTTTTGCATGGAATTATGTATGTTTAAGTATTTACATGATTTTGAGGCTACTAAGGTGTTTTTGTTAGTTTTGAAGGGTAAAACAAGATCAAAAGTTCAGAGTTAGAATGAAGAGTGTAACGAGTGAAGGAATGCTGAAAAATGCACGTCCATGTTGCATACTTTTTTTGTATTCGTGTAGATGTTTAAATTGATTATGTGATATATGGATGGAAGGCTACAAAAGAAAGGGTCATTTTGACATAAAGAACAACCCAATCAGATTCCAAACGAGAAAGTTATGATCAAAGTGATAACGTCGCGCATGCTGTGCCGAACAGCTATTCTGTATGACTTTTTACACATTCAAATGTTGGAGTTTCTATGAATTCCTTATATGGATAGAAAGCCAAGGAAGATAGGATCGCATGAGCGCAAAAATCACTCATATAGGAGTCCGTATGAGGAAGTTATGCTCAAAACGATAAGATCGCGCAATGCAGTCTCTACCGCTCGGCTGGTAGCTCGGGGCGAGCCAGTCTGGCTCGGCAGCCATTTTCCGGTGAGTGGGGTTCGAATGGGGCCCAAATGGCGTGGCAAACCACCCTGCATCAGCTCGACCCCCGCTCGGCTAGGTCCATACCCAGCTCGGGCCGAGCTGGGTACCGAGCGGCCCAAAATCAGGCACAGACGAGGCCTATTCGATTCTGCAGCGTATTTATACTTCGAGATCGTGTTTTTGAGCAGTTTTAGATCACGAAAAAGCCCTGCATCAGTTCTAGAAACAATTAGGGAGATCAAGACACAAATTGGAGAGAACCCATCCATAATTCATCATCAATTCACACCTCCAACACCTTCATATCAGATTAACAACCTGATTTCATCATCCATCCACTTTCAAGAGGGTTCCAAGTGCTAATTGAGGGAGAATCGAGCAATTGGAGAGATGGAGAAGGAACACGAGACTACGCCTACGCTAGGGTTTCATAATTCTTATCTTTCTCTTTCTTTCACTTTGATTTTTGGTAATGAATTGCTTAGCCATGAGTGTTGCTTGTGACCTCTTGGGCTAATTTTATATACAGCTCTAGGGTTTGATGAATTGATTTGGGAATTTAGACCAAAGATTGGGATTTTATGCAGTTGATCTTTTGATTTTACTTATTTTATTCAGACTTGCTTATCTGCTTCGTAACGTCTTCATAATATATTCATGACATCCGTTGTAATGTTTGAATTATTGTGTTAGCTTGTGTGTGTTCATGGTTGATATTGTCTATCTGTTAGGAATTAGGGTAGTTCCGCTATAAACACGTTAGATCCATGAACTGGTAAATCAAATACTTGATTAGTTTAGTGGAACAATGCAATTAGACAATCAAGTAGGAAGCGAATAGAACCTTGTAGTAATTCCAAAAAATATCTTGTTAGTCGGACTTACCATCCGGAGGTATTATTGCTTGCTTTGATTAGTATTTAGGAATAAGGCTTGGTAATATTTACGCACCTTAGGATTTAAACCAGATTAGACTGTTAGCTTTGAATAGAATCATATTCGGTGGGATAACAGGGATATGTGGTGTATTTTCAGTGAAACTACATGAATGAGCAATCGTAAGTTTAATAACTCAAATTAATTGGTCAATATCTGATACCTTAGAACTGTTCGTCATCCCTTGGTTAAAACTTGCTTTTATTTTTATTGGTTTTAATAATTCAGTTATTTAATATTTCAGTATTTTAGTTAATTAATTCACAACAAAACATTGGAAATCAGTTACTTAATTATGATTAATTAGTAATTCATAGTAAAATAACAATGGGGTCGATAATTTAACTTGGGTGTTTGCTGCTACAATTGATATCCTTATACTTGAGGATTAAATTTGAGTGCGTAGAAAAAGCCTAACAAGTTTATGACGTCGTTGCCGGGGACAGTTTTAATTATTTATTTGTCTTTTATTACTTATTTAATTAGAATATTTTTGTTGAGATTTAACTGTGTTTGATTTGAATTTTTCTTGAAGATTGCATGCACACTAGGTCAAAGAAGGGAACGCAAGATCTCAAATTTGAACCGAAAGTTGAAGCGTCTGCAAGGAAAAGAAGAGTAGCAGTTAAGAATCTCAAAGCACCTCCTAAAGCTGCTAAGGTACCACTTCCGAAGAAGAAAACTGAGACACCGGATCATAGAGGAGGAAAAAGAGCATATAGAAAATCAGGTTAACCCAGAAAAGGCTGAATCAGAATCAGAATCCAAAACAAAATCAGAAACAGCAGACATGGGAGATAGAACTGATGAGGAAGACATCGTCATCCGAGAGACATTCAAGTCCACCAATCTAGAAGGATCTTTCGTAGTTGGAGCCGTTCAAGCTGATGAAACGAACGACATAAGGCCAGCCCTGATTCATATGGTGGAGAAAAACTCCTTCGCCGGAGGCATTTTTGATGAGCCATACGGCCATCTTAAGCATTTTAACAGCTACATGGATACAGTGAAAGCTGTTGATGCTACTAATGATAGATGGAAGATGAGGCTTTTTCAGTTTTCATTGGTTAATAAGGCAAGAGAGTGCTATGATAAGTTGAAGGGAGACAATTGCTCAAACTGGACTGAGTTGCAGCAGTTATTTGTGGATCGATTTATGCCACCGGGTAAGGTTATTTTATTGAAACAAGAGATCAATCAATTCAAGTAGAGAAGAGATGAATCATTTGGAGAGGCTTGGAAAAGGTTTACTGATGCGTTGAGGAGATGCCCACAACATGGATTCAAAAAGTCTCAACTCATCAGTGCCTTCTATAATGGCCTTGACAACGAATCGAGAGTGTTAGTTGATGCTTCTGCTAGAGGAACAGTTTTTGGCAAAACATCCAATGCCGTAGAGAAATTGTTTGATGATATCTCTTTGAACTCAATGGATTGGCCATCTGAGAGAATTCGAGGGACTTACATACTTCGTAAAGTTGCAAAGGCTGAAGAGAAAATTTCTGAAGCTGATAAGAATGATAAGGTTGTCGCTCAATTGGAACAGATGAACAAAAACCTGATTACTTTGATATCAGGTAATAATGGGGGAGGCAACCGAGGGCCTGCAAGTGATGATGTGGTGATGAACATTCAAGAGTTCGAGGATGCTAATTGAGCTATGGGACAGAGTCTTCAAGGTTCGAGAGCTTCTCAGAATTGGTAAGGAAATAGGTACCCTCAAGGTAATTCTAACCAAATGAATAACCAAGGGGGAGGTCCTAGTAATCAAGGAGGCAATTGGCAGAATCAGAGGCATGAGAACTTAGCGTATTCAAATCCGAATAATGCAGTTCCATACCTGCCTAATTTTAATCATGGTGCCAAGACCGAAGAAGGAAGAACTAGTATTGATGAAGTGTTGGCTAGGTATATGAAGAAAACTGATGGAGATATTGACAAGATTAATAATTGCATTGTTCTCATGGACGCGAATATGACCAAATAGCATGAAGAAGTCAATAAACAGTTAAAGAATTTGTCATATAACCTGGGACAGATCTCCACTACAGTAAATTAGCAGCAAGTGCAGTTTCAGAAAGGGAAGTTTCCTTCGGATACAGAAATTAACCCAAAAGAGAGCGCAAATGCGATCACTTTGAGGTTCGAAAAGCATTATAAAGGTACAGAACTGATGCAAGACGTAATAAAACTTGTATAGAATGAAGCAGAACAGAATCAAGATGAAACATGGGCAGAGCAGGACCGATCGTCCGCCGCTCGGCCACCAGCTCAGGCCGAGCTGGTTCCCGCCAGTGCCAAGTCGCCACCGAGTGGGGTTCCCTCTGGTCCAGACGTGTCTTCCGGTTCAAACCTTGCCCCGCTCGGACAAGTTTGTCCACAGCTCAGGTCGAATGAGCCGACGAGCTGCCCTCCAGGTTTTCCAGCGCGTCCAACTTCTATACAGAGTCAATCTGATTAGGAAATTGCTGATAAAAGGTGGCAGAGAGCTAAGAAACTGAGAGAAGTGGAAGTGATATTCGAGAGAGACAGTTTGGGACTTCCAATAACAAAGTTACCATTTCCTTTCCCTCAGAGGTTCTTGTCGAAGAGCCTTGATGAGAAGTTTCGGAAGTTCGCTGATGTTATGAGGGATGTCCAAGTCACTAATCCTTTCTCGGAAGCATTGGAAGAGATGCCACATTACGCAAGGTTCATCAAGGAGCTCATCTCCAGAAAGAGGAAGCTTAACAGTGTGGAGACAGTGAATTTGACGGAGAACTGCAGCTCCATTATTCAGAAGAAGCTTCCAGAAAAATTATAGGATCCAGGGAGCTTCATCATTTCCTGTGAAATTGGAAAATGACCATCTAAGAGAGCAATGTGTGATTTAGGAGCTAGTATAAATTTGATGTCCTTCTCAGTATTCAAGAAGCTTGGTTTGGGAGAGTTGAAACCTACATCTGTTGCTCTACTGTTAGCAGATCGGTTGTTGACGTACCCTGAAAGAGTTATTAAAGATGTGCTAGTGAAGGTGTCGAATTTGACTTTTATTGTGGACTTTCTTGTTCTAGATATGGAGGATGACAAGGATGGAGCGCCTCTGATCTTGGGGCGTCCATTCCTTGCAACTGGAAGGGCTCTCATAGATGTGTTCAAAGGAGAGTTGAGGCTGAGGGCTAATGATAAGGAGATCGTCTTTTCTTTGAATAAGGAGATGCAGTGGCCTACAGATCAGCAGTACTGCAAGTCTGTGGAAGTAGTAGAGGACTTCACCCTGTCTGATGCAGAGTTTGTGAGTTTATCTAACGATGCATGTATTGATTATCTTAAGAAGTTACTTGCATTAGGTGATGCCAGAGATGAACAGATAAGGAAGACCACTGCTGACATGGTGAATCAGAATAAGAAGTCCACTGTTAAAGAGGAGATGAAGCCTGCTGCTAAGGAAAAGAAGAATGAGAGCCAAAGAGTTGAAGTGGTAGAGGAGATCGCAGGACCAAGCGTATCTCTTACTTTTCCTACTAGTAACTCTAATGTGATATTTGATAATCTTTTGGTTGCAGGAAAGATGGATGATCCATATCTGAAGCCTCCGAACATACCTCCGAATTTTTATTCTTATATTGGTGTTGAAAATTCTAACTTGTTTGATCCTTGTTTTGCTACGCAGTTTGAGTCTACAATTGAGTGGAGGATTGACAAGAACGAATCAAGCCAGTCATGGGAGGAAAGGAAGTCAAAGAGTCCTATTTCGGTGACAAAGAAGGGTGAGAAGATTGGTGCAGAAAAAAGAGAGGAAGGAAGTACTTGAAGGTAAGAATGCGAGAAGAATGTCCTCCGATCTAGTAGTCAAAAAGAGGTATCCCGTCGTGGCTCTCATACGTTAAACATGAGCGCCTGTTGGGGGCCGTCACTTCCGTTTTAATTGCTTTTATATGTCTGTGCTAGTGTCGAAATTTTATTAGGTGTTGCTTGACTGTGGTATATACTTCTTTGCAAACTTAGCTTCTTACTTCGTTTGATCTAAGTTTGGGGGTGGGTACCGTACATACCTTGTCTTGCAATGTCGAAATAGAATTTTTACATGAGGTTGTTGCTTGGAGGGTCGATTTTTTGCGGATTCTTAATATTTTTGATTTATTTGAGAATGTTGAGGGTTCGATTTTTTTTGTGATTTTCCAGGTTTCGTGTCTTGTTTTGTGGTATTTATTGTTTATTGGTCCTAGTGTTAGTATAGTCGATTTATGGATCTCTGTGATGATTTTTCAATTTTTCTTAGCACTTGAGGGTATTATATTGTGTTATGTTAATATTTTTGGGATGGATGATATTGGATTGTTGATTAGGAGTTCATGGTGTTATTCATAGAGTTATGTGTTATTGATTCATGCTGTATGATTGTACTTGAGAAACAATTTGAGATTGTGCTTTGATATTGAGATGCCTGAAATTTGATTATGTGCAAGGAAGATTAGCTATGTAGCTTTATTAGGAGTGCTCGTTCATTCGTACAGCCATGTGAGATTTTGAGCCTTTTGAAATCATGACAAGTTGCATGATTTAGTTTATTCTTGTGAGTATCGTTCATACACACGTATTCTAGAACTTGGCTTTGTATCTTGCTTGAAGCTACGTGTTCGATTAGACACTAGGAAATGATCTTAGGTCATCTTTGTTATTTATTAGTCACTAGCCATATTATTATCCTACCTATTGAAATTATCCGTAGTCAACCCTTTTGAGCCTAAAAGCCTTATTTGTTAGAAGACTACGTGATTAGCCAATTGATTCCTTTGTTAGCCTTTCAAAAAGAATCCTACCTAGTAGAGAGTTGAATGAGTCAATTTGGTGTCTTGTGAAGAAGAATATAAAGGAGAAATAAGTTGGAAGTGATGAAAATGATGGAATAAAATAGTTAAATTATTGCATGAAGGGGTAGTGCCCGAAACTGGTACCACATGAAAAGGGTATTGCCCAAAGGTGGTACCCTTATTTGAAAAAAAAAGTTGTGCTTGAAAGTGAAGGAGGAAACGAATTGCAAGAAACATTGAAGAGCATTGAAAGAAGAAAGAAGAAAGTGAAGCTATTTGTTGAAAAGCTGTAAGTTTTCTTTGATTATCTACTAGTGAATTAGTCACTTTGCCCATATACTTCCTACCTTTAACAAAGAGCCAACATTACACCCTAACGCAAGACCTTTGTGATCCTATTGTTGAAATTATTCCTTTAGTCGAGAGTTGAGATGATTGCCAAGCTTATGGTTACGCGTGTGTTTGAATTGACTTTGAGTGTAAACACCTTACCCTAAAAAGTGTATATCTTGCACTTGAGCGTTGAGCGTAAACACTACCCATGAGAATGGGTGGATGAGCATTCCGAAAAGGTGAAATAGTTGACTTGAGTTGTATGTTTTTAGATGGATGGTTATCTTAATATCTAAAATATGATTTTTGAATTGTTATATTGTCTTGGATGTTTTCTGTTGTGAAATTTTCTCTCAATTACTCTATTGGTTTTTAATGTTGTTGCCTCGGGACGAGCAACATGTAAGTTTGGGGATTTGTTGAGAGTGAAATTTCACGCATTTTATGTGTGCATATTACACCATTTTGCTTAGGAAAGTCATCGTTTTTTCATGGAATTGCGTACGTTTAAGTATTTATATACTTTTGAGGCTACTAAGGTGTTTTTGTTAGTTTTGAAAGGTAAAACATGATCAAAAGTTCAGAGTTGGAATGAAGAGTGTAACGGGTGAAGGAATGCTGAAAAATGCACGTCCACGTTATATACTTTTTCTGTATTCGTGTAGATGTTCAAATTAATTATGTGATATATGGTTGGAAAGCTACAAAAGAGAGGGTCATTTTGACATAAAGAACACCCCAATCGAATTCAAAACGAGAAAGTTATGGTCAAAGTGATAACATCGCGCATGCTGTGCCGAACAGCCACTTTGCATGAATTTTTACACATTCAAATGTTAGAGTTTCTATAATTTCCTTATATTGATAGAAAGATAAGGAAGATAGAATCGTATGAGCGCAAAAATCACTTATATCGGAGTCCGTATGAGGAAGTTATGCTCAAAACGGTGAGATCGCGCAGTGCAGTCTCTACCGCTTGGCTGGTAGCTTGGGGCGAGCCAGCCTGGCTCGACAGCCATTTTTCGGCGAGCGGGGTCCGAATGAGGCCCAAATAACATGGCAAACCACCCTGCATCAGCTCGACCCCCGCTCGGCTAGGTCCATACCCAGCTCGAGCCGAGCTGGGTGCCGAGCGGCCCAAAATCGAGCCCAGGCGAGGCCTGTTCGATTCTGCAGCGTATTTATACTTCCAGATCGTGTTTTTGAGCAGTTTTCGATAGCGAAAAAGCCCTGCATCAGTTCTAGAAACAATTAAAGAGATCAAGACACAAATTGGAGAGAACTCATCCATAATTCATCATCAATTCATACCTCCAACACCTTCATATCAGATTAACAACCTGATTTCATCATCCATCCACTTTCAAGAGGGTTCCAAGTGCTAATTGAGGGAGAATCGAGCAATTGGAGAGACGGAGAAGGAATGCAAGACTACACATACGCTAGGGTTTCATAATTCTTATCTTTTTCTTTCTTTCACTATGATTTTTGGTATGAATTGCTTAGCCATGAGTGTTGTTTGTGACCTCATGGGCTAATTTTATATATAGTTCTAGGATTTTATGGATTGATTTGATTGATTTGAGGATTTAGACCAAAGATTGAGATTTTATGCAGTTGATCTTTTGATTTTACTTATTTTATTCAGACTTGCTTATCTGCTTCGTAACGTCTTCATAATATATTCATGACATCCGCTATAATGCTTGAATTATTGTGTTAGCTTATGTGCGTTCATGATTGGTATTGTCTATCTATTAGGAATTAGGGTAGTTCCGCTATAAACACGTTAATTCCATGAACTGGTAAATCAAATACTTGATTAGTTTAGTGGAACAATGTAATTAGACAATCAAGTAGGAAGCGAATAGAACCTTGTAGTAATTTCAGAAAATATCTTGTTAGTCGGGCTTACCATCCGGAGGTATTGTTGCTTGCTTTAATTAGTATCTAGTAATAAGACTTGGTAATATTTGCGCACCTTAGGATTTAAATCAGATTAGACTGATAGCTTTGAATAGAATCATATTCGGTGGGATAACAGAGATATGTGGTGTATTTTCAGTGAAACTGCATGAATGAGCAATCGTAAGTTTAATAACTCAAATTAATTAGTCAATATCTGATACCTTAGAACTATTCGTCATCTCTTGGTTAAAACTTGCTTTTATTTTTATTGCTTTTAATAATTCAGCTATTTAATATTTCAGTATTTAGTTAATTAATTCACAACAAAACATTGGAAATCGATTACTCAATTATGATTAATTAGTAATTCATAGTAAAATAAATAATTAACTGTCTCAATGAGATCGATAATTTAACTTGGGTGTTTGCTGCTATAATTGATATCCTTCTACTTGAGGATTAAATTGAAGTGCGTAGAAAAAGCCTATCATATATATATATAAATCATATATTTCCTTCGTCCCACAAAAGGTTTCAGTTTACTCTTTTTATCCGTTTCACTTAACCTCCTTGCTCAAAGAAAGGAAACAACATTCTGTCTAATTAATAACTTCAAAAGTTATTTTAATTTCAAATTTATCATTATTATCTAAAACATACGAATACAATACACTTTGTTTATTATATAAATATTTTAAAATACCCTCAATAATTAATAAATTTGGTAAAAAAAATTTTTAATTAAAAATAACGTGGAACATTAAATTGCAAAACGGATGGAGTATATTTACTCTTCAATTCACTCACTTTCTATATGTTTTATATCCCAATTTATAATATTATTTATCCATTATCTCTTAAGTCTTCTCTCACATTGATTATTATTCTCTTATACTTATAATCATACACCTCATATAAAAACTAAAAAAAAAACATAGAATATCAGTATCCATTGTTTTCAAAAACCATATACTATCAAGCAAACTTATCCTTAAACTAGGTATGTTTCTAGTTTAATAAACACTGAACCTTAAAAAACCTACAAATTTTATTAATCATGACCTCTCTACCTCCAATACATTATGTCTTATCCATTAAGGCAAAAGTTCCTGCGCCCCGGGAATACGGAGGGATACTTCGTGTCCCCATGTGAACACAACCCTCCCCTCCAATCCTATTTAAACCGATGTATTGTTAGAGATTTAAATTGTAAAAATACATGAAAATTGCAAAGGCGCACGGAATGTGCTCGCGCCCGCGTGCACAGGAGCCTCACTCATCCATTAATACTATTTTTTCTCATTTTCTCTATCATCTTTCATTTATTCTCTCTCGTAAATTAATACCATATATCCACTTCTTATACATTAATTTGATATAATGTTACAATCCATGCAACCAAAATACAAAACAAATGTAGATTATTATAATTCATGAGCTATTAAATTTATATAAATTCAAAACAAATATTCTCTTGGGTTTATAATTATAATAATAATACTATTATTCATATATACTACTCTTCTGTTCTATAAAAGTTTTTAATTTTTATAGTTTTAATTGTCTATTTTCGTCCGTCTTATAAAAGTTTTCAAAATTTTAAAATGATAAGTCAAAACAATTTATAACCTCATTCGTACATACACTTTATTATTTAAAAATATCTCTCATACCTAATATTTTTAATATACTTTATTATTTATTTATTAATAAAAAATAACAAGGCTAAAACTTGCGTGTCCCAGGAACACCATAACCCCAAATCTTGTATTTTTCAAAAATTATACCCTTTATTATTAAATGTTATATCATTTAATATAATAACGTCCACCCTTTATTTCCTAATTTTTTTAATCAAACATATATATTATTCATATTTCAGTCAATCTTTTTAATAAAAAAATTATAGCCTTATTAATTAAGGTGTATACCCTTTAGAACAAAATGTTGTACTCTTGCACATCTTGTGCACCCAGGACATAAGAGACCAACTCAAATAACAAATTACCCTAAAAAGTAATCACTTTCTTAATCATAGAGAAAAAAATGAAAATATTCTTATGACTTGGAGATAATTTTATTCTTATAGCAGTTCACAATGCATATTGTTCACATAGGCGGATCCAATAAAGGTACATGAGGGGTACAGCTGTACCCCCAAAATGAAAAATAAGTTATATATATATAGCATGTAATGACATATATATTCTAATGGTTTAGTGGTTATGAGACCGCCTTTTAGGCAGATATGATCATAGGTTCGAATCATATTCATGGCAATAATGTCTTAAATTGCTTCATCATTAAAAAACATTAGACGGTAACAATAATAATTGTAATTTTTTCATTTTATTAAATAAACAGTACTCCCTCCATCCAATGTCAATCTATCTATTTTATCATTTTGGGTCGTCCATCCTTAATCTATCTATTTTGCCTTTTGGACTGTGGGACCCACACCCACCATTAATACAAATAAAATATGAGGCACACACCCTCCACTAATACAACTACTTACTACATATAAAATAATAATACTCCTTAATCCACGTGCAAAAACTAAATGGATACATTGAGGATGGACTGAAGGAGTAATATTTTTATAATTACATGCAGTACCCCCAAATTATTTTTCTTGGATCCGCCCCTGATTGTTCAATCATTGTTTTATGAAGAACATACCCTTTTGAGTAAAATTTTTATTTTGATAGTTCTTGTATAATTCATAATTATTCACATTATATCTTACCTTTGTTCATTCATTGTAATTATCATTTTATACTACGAATAACCAATGATGTGTTGGCCCAATGGTTGAGGGGTCAACATTGAGGTGCCCCTAATTGAAAGGTCAGGGTCGGGATTGACTAGTCGGGCGTAAGTCCGGAACCTCGATATCAAAAAAAAAAAACTACGAATAAAAAAAAATTCGTAATTGTAATAAATAGAAGAAGCTGTCGTATTTAATGAGATAAAACCATTTTAGGTTGGATAAAAAGTTAGGTGTGAAATCGTCTTTCATAATTTCATTATTTGTTGTGACATAAAAAGGGAAAATGAGAAAAAGACTGCAAGAAAACGCGGATTGGCACCTGCTAACCGACACTGAACGGTCAAGAAACCAGAATTAGACGTAAAGGAACCTTCTGAACCGGCTAAGACGACCGCCAGCTGCCAGTCGTAAGATGTGAGATGGCGTCCGTTGATTGGTCAGGAGACAACCCAATGTGAAAATACTTGCTTGATACTGACAACACAAATAAACGTGCAAAATTAATGCGAATTACGAAAATTGTCTTTTTAATTGAAGAATTAAATCTTTTATTTCCAACCAAACTCGATTCACTCATCTGCCTTACCATAACTTTTACTATGCCTTTTTTATTTAGGTAATAATCCTATAGATTAGGTAAATTTTTTTAGAATAAGAAAGTGCCCATTTTATATCTTATAAATGATTATCTTCATAATGAATAATAAATTATTGTTCTACTTAAAAATTACTTAAAACCTTGATATACTGTAAGCTTTAGAAAAATGATTTATTATTTAGAATAGTATAAATTCATTTTACAGAAAGTAATGATTTTTTTATTTTCGAATATACAATTTTACACCTTATAAAGTGAACATACGTTACATACACTCAATTTATTTATAAAAAATGAATTAATATTACTCTAATTATAAATATTACTCTTCTATACATTATGAATTATTGAAGTTTTATTGTAATAAGTTGTTAATTAAAAAATAACAGTCCATTGGTTTGAAAAATAATATTTCATTTTATAAAAGTAAAACTCGAGTGTACCAAATTCATGAAGACAAATTTAAATTTTATAAAAAGTAAAATATGTCATGAACTCCTATGATAAAATAAGCTAGGAACCACTCAAAAAAAAAAAATCAAATAAAATCATTCAAATGATATATTATTTTCCAGGATCAATCATAAAAATTTAATATAATATTTTATAATTTTACCATTCACCTTATTTAATGTAGTATCACCCATTTTAATTTTGTGTTATGATGTTTGGTTTGGATTGTGTAGGGTTTGAAAAACATTGAATAGTGATTCTAGGTTTCTTTTGAGTTTTGGGTAGAATATATTTTAAGTTTATGTTAAATTAATGTATTAATTTATTTAAAAAATTAAATGAGGGAGGAGAGATAAAGAGAGAATGTGTATTAATTGAGGAGAGATAAAGAGAGAAGATGTATCACTACAAAAAAAAGTATTTTATAGCAACCAAATTTACCAACGGAATTCAATCCGTTGGTAATTACCAATGGATTAACAACAAAAATAACATTTGCTTTAGTAACGGAATGCCAACGGATTTATTCTCTATTTTAGAACGTAATTCAATCCGTTGATAATTACCAACGGATTAGTAAGGGAATCATTATATAAATTACCAACGAAATAATTAGCAACAGATTATCAACAGAATTATTTACCAACCACCACTTTACCAACTAATTCTGTTGCTAATACATTGGTAAATCAATTTAATAGTGGAATTAAGGCTTTTACCATGGAATATTCCGTTGGTAAAAATCAATTCTTTTATAATGTATTAATTGATGAGAGTGAATGTAGTATGTATATATAAGGATTATTTTTAAAATTTGAATGTTGGTTTTGAAACCTAGAAACAAACGTTACCTTATCTCACTCTTAAACGATATTTGTCTTTTTTTTTTCTAAATTAACGACATGCTCAAAGATTATAATAGTTATATGAATGATATTTTAGTAAGAAAAATATATTTTTTTCTAAAAAAATTAAAAAAATATAATTATAAAATTTTTAAGACTATCAAATCTAAAGGACAGTGCAATCACGACACACAAATTTTATCCTTAAACAATGAGTATATTCCATTATCTTGCTTAATATATTTAAAACGACAATATTTTTTTTAATGTATAAAAACAAAAATAAGTACATAAATACATTGCACGAGGGTACTAAATATTAATAAAATTAACAAAAAAAAATACAAATGGGTAAAATAATTTACTAATTGTGTCATAATACTACTTATTCCAAACAATACTATTGCAACTTACGTACATTATATTAACAATAATACTACATAATTAAAAATACTCTGACGTTAAAAATTGTTCCATCTATGTAGCAATTCAAAAATTAAGATAAATCTAGTGCTAAATCCTTCATAGATTTCGAAGTAATAATATTCTAGCATACTGCATCTACATAATTCATAACATTTACAATAAATCTAAATATATGACAACATTTATTTAATTAAAAAAGTATTACAGGCTCTCGTGACTCGTGAGTCGTGTGAACACATCAGATAAATAAAAATAAAATAAAAATAAAAATAAAAAAGATTACAAATTACGAGGTGGGTAAGAGAAGGCAATCCAAATCCAGTGGGCCGAAGCCCTATATAAATTGAGCAGGTGAATGGCTGCTCAACACAAAAAGAAAAGAGAGAGAGAGAGAGAGAGAGAGAGTGAGGGTAAGAGAGAGAAATTCCTTCTTCTTCTCACTTGCACACACTACACCTTTCTTGAGTGAGAGAGAGTTTACTTTTCTATTCCCCCTTCTGATTTAATCCCGCTTCTTAGATCCCTTTCTGCAAATCATCTGTTCTTCTGATTTTTGTGTTGTTTTTTGTTTGTAATTAAATCACAATCATGAACAAAAAGCAAGCTTAGACCAGGATTAACCCCAGGTGTTTCAGAACGAGATCCCTTTTTTTAGTTTTTTTAAAAAATTTCTTTTTTATTTTTTAAAATTGAGGGCTTTATTTGTTGTTCCCTCTAATTGGCTGGTATTTGTTCAGCCAAAAGGGTTGTCTATTTGTAAACCCTAATCTTGTTCATACTTTTCTAGATTTTAGTTTTTTTTTGGATTTTAATCACACACTGCTTCTTGAATTTTACTGAGAACAGGCCCTTTTTATTTTTATTTTTTTAAAAAAGAAATTAATATTTTTGTAATTTTTTAAGAATTTTATTGTTTCTAGAATTATGGCAGCTGCTATGGAGTTTTGGAGTAGCACAGCTGGTGTAGATCCATTCAGAGGTGGTGAGTTAATGGAAGCACTTGAACCTTTTATGAAAAGTGCTTCTTCCCCACCTCTTTCTACTTCTTCCAATCCCCCTTCTGATCTCTCTTCTTCTTCTTACGCTCCCTTTCCTTCGACTGCTGACCACTTTTTCTCTATCACCACACCTTCCTCATCCTCCTCCGGTTTCTACCCCTGCGATTCTTACTATTCCTCTTCTTCCCAATTCGAGCCCAACACGTACCAAGCCCAGGCCCAAGTTCAAGCCCATGACTATTCATATGGGCTGGACCAAAGCATGGGCTCCTCTATTGGGCTCGACCAGTTCTCTCCCATCCAGATCCATGACCTTTCAAACCAAATGGTGTCCACTCCTTACCAGGCCCAATACCCACCACCCCAAAGCTCTCACTTCCTCGGGCCCAGGCCCGTTTCCATGAAGCAAGTGGGCTCGCCTCCAAAGCCCACCAAGCTCTACAGAGGCGTACGGCAGCGCCACTGGGGCAAGTGGGTGGCGGAGATCCGCCTACCGAAGAACCGTACCCGCCTCTGGCTTGGCACCTACGACACGGCGGAGGAGGCGGCGCTTGCCTACGACAAGGCGGCGTACAAGCTCAGGGGAGACTACGCCCGCCTGAACTTCCCCCACCTCCGCCACAATGGGTCCCACATCGGCGGCGAGTTCGGAGAGTACAAACCCCTCCACGCCACCGTCGACGCCAAGCTTCAGGCCATCTGCCAGACTTTGGCCGAGGGTAAAAGCATTGACGCCAAGAAATGCAAGAGCTCGAGGTCGAAAAAGGCGGCGGCGGCGGCGGTTTCTGCGGCGGAGGAAGAAAAGACAGTCAAAACGGCTGAGCCGGAGAGTGATGGTTCGGGTGGGTTGTCTCCCGAATCCGGGTTGACGTTCCCGGAGTTTGGGGACGACGAGCACTTCGGGTTTGATATCGGGTCGTTGCAGAAGTTTCCGTCGTATGAAATTGATTGGGATGCTCTGTAATTTACCGAAAGTTGAGGGCCCTCTCTGCAAATTGAAGATTTAGTTTTTTTTTGGTGTAGTGTGCATCTGCAATGAAGTTTTTGGCATTTGCAGGGCACAGAATTTATTATTTATTATGTGTATTAAATTAATTAGGAGGTTACATAGGAGTTTAATTCTGTTAATTGTTGAAGTTAGTCTCTAAGCAGTGGTTTAGCTGGTTTTTGCATGGCTAAATCAGTTTATGGAGAATTTTTTCCTTGTTCATTTTAAAATATGTTGTAATGTTATTTAGCATTTTCATGTAGTGTAAATTAATCATATTATTTTTAATTATTGTAATTTGTGATAGCATTTATTTTTTTCCCTACTTCCATTGCTTAATATTCAATATCTTGAAAGAGTAATAATATCACACAAACTTTAGTAGGACTCCAATGATTAATTAATTTTATTGATGAAAAATTTCCAAAATAAATGCATTATTTAACTAAAAGTATTAGATGCATTTTTTAAGATAATATAAATTTAATTTTGTAGGAAAACAAAATACTAATAAGTAGTGATAATAATAGTTTAATAAAAAATTATATTGATAAATGAAAAGTAAAGAAGTGATGACATTTTAATAAAAAATAATAATCGATTAATAAAAATAATAATTTTTTTTTTAGGAAAATGAACTTTCATTCAAAAGGGGTATGAGTAGTACCCAAAATTACAGAATAAAATACCGACAAAAACCAAATCCAATACCACAATAATCTAAACTATTAATGTCTTTCAACAAACTCAAATCAATCAGAGTTACACAAGAAAATTAAGAGGGTAAACTGACCAATCTATGTAACTTGATTCGTGACTGACATTCTTTAACTTCCAAGCATACCAAGACCATAATTGAGCTTTTACTTCATGCATTACATGCCCTGCTTCCCATTTCTCATCATTGAACACTAAATCGTTTCTATTTTTCCAAATAAGCCACACAACACATATCCACAACCCAGTCATAAACTTTTTCTCAATTTTCTTCCATGCGAGATTTCTAAAATGTATAAAGTGTACCTTTAGATCATTTGATAGTGGTGTTTGAAAGCCTGTCCATTTCAAGCTCTCTTGCCAGATTATTGAGACCTTGTTGCATTCGAAAAATATATGTTGAACTTCTTCAGGAACAGCTTTGCAGAGTGGACACACATTCTGAACTCCCATGGGTAAACATCCTCTTCATTGAAGCTCTACCGTGGTTGGCATTCTTCTTTTCAAGATTCTCCATGCATTGATTTTGATTTTCATTGCAGTTTCACTTTCCCACAATCTTTTGTAAATTTCAACATTCGATTCTCTTTTTCCATCATTGGCCCTCCTGTGTAGTAGATGATAGACTTCGTTGACATAGTAGCCTCCTTGCTTGCTCTCTTTCCATTTCCAGCTATCTTGAGTGTCTTTCTTCAAGCATAACCTGTTAATAATTTCAAGAAGATTGTTAGTAGACTCAAACTCCCACTGCCTATGTGTTCTTCTCGATACCAAGTTCCAACACCAAGACTTAGACTCCCACTTCCCCATACGTGACACTAACTCTCCCTTATTCAGATTGATGTTATATAAACTTGGGAACTTAGACTCTAAGGAAAATTCTTCTATCCAAACATCCTCCCAAAACCTAGTGCCCGACCCATTACCAATGTCTCTTGTGATATTTTCTGTGAACCAATTACCCTTACAATCTTCCAAGCTTAAGAATACTCCCCCCCACCAACCTCTCCCATGACCCTCCAATCTATTAACCCACGGATTGAAACCTGACCCCCCAAGACCAAAAGAACAAGACTCAACAACCCTTGCCCATAATCTACCCTTTTCATTAAGAGCCCTCCAAGCCCACTTTCCCAATAAAGCCTTGTTGAACAACCCCATATCCTTGACCCCAAGCCCTCCCAATTCTTTTTCTTGAGTAATAGTTTTCCAATCAATCCAAGCTATTTTATTAGAACTCTCACCACCCCCAGAGAAATTTGCATTGTAACGAGACAATGTTTTTATCACACATTTAGGGGCCTGGAAAATAGACAGAACATAGGTCGGTAGTGAAGTGAGAACAACATTCAGAAGAACTAATCTGCCTCCGATGGATAGTTTCAAATCCTCCAATTTCCTTAGTCTATTCCTGATCTTATCTAATACGTATCTTCAATCCTCCTTCTTTTTGTGAGAACATCCCACTTGTACTCCAAGATATTTCATCGGTAAGTTGCTAATGGGACATCCTAATATCTCTGCCATATCGAGCTTCATTCCCTCTTCCACATTAATACCAACAAATGAATATTTTTTTATGTTGATTTTCAATCCCGTCAACAATTCTAGGATCAGCATCAATCTCTAAAGAAAAATTACATTTTGAAGATCTACCTTCCCCACAAATATAGTATAATCAGCATACTGAAGATGGGACACCGGGATATCATCTCTTCCAATCAAGGCCGGCTTATATAACCCCAGACTAATAGCCATTTGTATGAGAAAACTGATACATTCCGTAGCGATTATAAAGAGAAAAAGGAGACCGTGGGTCTCCTTACCTTAAGCCTTTTTCCAGTTTGAAGTCTCCCGAAGGACTTCCATTTACCAACACCGAGGCTCTCGCAGATGTGAAACAAGCTTTCATCCAACTAACCCATAATGCATGAAAATTGAAAGCTTTTAGCATGTCCTCCAAGTATGTCCAATCCACCGAATCATATGCTTTAGAAAAGTCTATCTTATAAAAGAAGATATCTTTTTTCTATTCTTTGCGTCTTCAATTATATTATTCAGTGTGACAATGCTATCCAAAATCTGACTACCACCAACGAAAGCAGATTGTTCCTCGGATATTATTGAATTGAGCACTTTACTAATCCTCCCCATTAATACCTTTGCAAGCACCTTGTATATACCACCAATTAAAGAGATCGGTCTAAAGTCCGAGATGTCTGATGAATCTTTCTTTTTCTTGATCAGTGTGATGAAAGAATTATTAAGTCCCAATGTGAGCTTCCCATTTCTGTGAAATTCCTCAAAAAATCTCATGAAGTCTTCCCTGAATGTTTCCCAACAACTTTGTAATATTTCGATGTTCATCCCATCAGGGCCTGGATTTTTTGTTGTGTTGCATGACTTGATAGCTGAACATATTTCCTCCTCTGAGAACGTCTTTACCATTTCATCTCTAATATCTGATGGTATCTTTCTTGTGACAAAATCTGGACTGATTCTTAACCTCATCACACTAGCTTTACTGAAGTGTGTCTTAAACATCTTGTGTATGGTTTCCTTTACTTCAGATACCTCTTGAGTCCATCTACCGTCCACATACAAACCTTTTATTTCATTCCTCATTCTTCTGCCATTTATGAACCTATGAAAAATTGATGAATTTGTATCCCCATGCCTCAACCACTTGATCTTTGCCTTTTGGAATAGCAAACTGTTTCTATCTTTAATATCACATAATAGCAATGCTCTTTTTCTATTTCTGGCCATTTTTTCCTCATCTTTTAGCCCGAATACCTCATCTAGAATATCCTATTTTCACACTGCTTCCTTTCTATTCTCAACATGATTTTCCGATCTTCCGAAAACCTTTTCATTCCATAGTTTTAAATCCGTCTTTAGATATTTCAGCTTTTCCTTTAGTACATATCCACTCCATCCATCTACTTGATATGAATTTAATTTTTCCTCCATTGTATTTTTGAAGTTCGGATGCTTTAGCCATGCTCCTATACTCTTGAAAGGTTTTGGTCCCCAATCTGCAGCCTTAATGTCAAGAATCAGGGGACAATGATCTGAAATGGTGCTTTTCGCCCCTCGAAGGCAAGAGTTTGGCCACTTCGATAACCATTCTGAACTTATCATGATTCTATCTAGCTGAGTTTTGCAACTTTCGTCACCTCTGTAATAGGTGAAAGATCTTTCATGTAGAGATAGGTCAATCAAGTTTGTCTCCCTAATAAAATTATCAAATTTTCTTGTGCCCCTAATATTAGCATCTGATCTCCTTCCAGCCTTTTCTGATCCTCTTTGTATTTCATTAACGTCACCTTCTATGCAAATACATTTCCCAGCCTCTTGATTAACTACTTACTTTATTTGTTCCCAAAGAATTGACTTTTCATGCTCATCACATGGAGCATAAATGTTGAACAGACAACATTCCATGTTGTTTTCTTTCCAAACACTATTAACCACTAGAGCTCCTCTAAAGTGCCATGAACTTCTTGCTATGAATCTCTCAGCATCCCAAAAAGTTAGAATTCCTCCAGAACGACCTTTTGATCCCCTAAAAGTCCAATCAAAATTCTTTCTTCCCCAAATATCAACCCCAACCTTATTGTCTACCATTTCTAACTTTGTTTCTTGGATGAAACCAACTGCAATTTTTTCTTTCAGTATTCAATCTTTGATTTCCCCCCTTTTCCCCATAGACCCCATCCCACATATATTATAACATAGTAACTCCATCTAAAACATTCTTCCTTCTTGTCTCTACCCTAATTATTCTCCTCATGCCTTGCCAAAATTATCGATTCTAGGGTATCAATGATTACCTTGTCTGATTTATCATATTGGAGCCCGAGTTTTTTACTGAGATTCCAGGTTTTCTCCGCTTCTTTTCTTGCTCTGTTCTTTTTCTCCGCTTTCTTATCTTTGTAGATCCTCTTGTTATCCTCAACTGGTGTATCCATGTCAACCAAAAATTCCTTCAATCTCATCTTGCTGATTTTTTTTTCTTGGTGCTTGATCTTTTTATCTTTCTTTATATTTCTTGAATTCTCCTTTTCCATGTGCCTTCTTATCCTTTCTTCTTGAATCTCCACATCCTCCATATAGAGAATTGGAGTTTCTGGTCTTACATTTCCTTCATCTTCTTTCTCGATCTCGTTCAACACTACCTCTTCATTTGAAAGGAGTTGTAGATTTTCATTTCCTGGGTTTGAACGTTCTGTCCTAGAACTGATATCTTCTTTACCTTTATCAAATTCCAAGTCTAGGCTTAAATTTTTATTTTTCTCTTCTGCCTTCTTATTGTTTATTGGGCTAACTTCACTTGGCCCATTTATTTGATCCAAGACTTGATTTGTTTGCTTAAATAACTCCCATCCAGGTGGAGGCCCATCCATCTGTGACTCAGCGTCCTATAACACAGCTCTTTTCTCTTACGAATCCATTTTTTTGGATTATCGAGAAAAGTATCATTACTTTTTGAAAATCCACCGTCTTTGGGACTGTAAACATTCCTTCCAACGATCCCATCTTCCTTGGAAATCGGATTCGAGTTACCACTCTTGTCTCCAAGAATTAATTCACCGGCATGATTTTCCGGCGAGAATTCACCTCCTTGCACATAGCTTTTGTGTGAGCGTACAATGATTCATCCAAATCCTCTTTTTTTTTTCTGATGAAAATTCAGATTCAGATTCGACTTCTATCGCATCGTCCTGCCCGGAGTTTTCTTCTGTCACTCTTATCAAGTACAATTTTCCGTCGATGCTCGCCTTGATAATTTTTTAAGGAATTCTGAATTTGAGATAATAAGCCTTACTCTCGCCACATCTAGTCTGTTTCTTTCTCTAGTATCAGAATCGATTTCTAAGAAGGAACCAATTCTACTGCTTGCCTCCCTGAAAAACTTTCATTCCATGCGTGACAAGGTATTCCGAACCAACTCGTCCATACTCTTCTTCTGTGGCTAACATCTTCAACCTTCTAGTTTCCCCACCATTTGAACCAATACTTGCATCATTCATCACTCACGATCTCAGGATTACTTTCCTTGTTCTCGCCCTTGATTAAGATCGTATTATCTCCCATGTAAATCAGCTTGAATTTTTTCCCACTTCGCTAGAAATATCTTCCTTATCTTTTTCCCAGTCAAATTCTTCTTTTAAAGCTGCAACTAAACTATCTTTGAGCCACTCCTGATCCTTATCTGTTGTGTTGAAGGATATGCTGATTTGGGTCTCCGTATTTGCATCGATGACCTCCTTTTTTTGTGTCATTGCTTGACTGAAAGAAACTCCTTCCAGTCTTCTACCAAGTTCTGCATTAAAGTTGTGTGTCACCTTTGTCTTTACCTCTTTCTTGTTCACTGCTCTGTTTGATTTACCATGCCCTGTTGTCCTTTCAATTCTTGGAAAGAATGCCCTTAATCTATAAGATCCCATCCAGATGTCATTCATTTTTTTCAAAATCCCTACTGGATCGTCATTCTTATCCACTTTAAACCTCACGAACCCAAAAATATTACCTGCGTTGTCTAGTTTGTTTGGGTAGAAAACGTCGTATACCCTACCAATCTTGCGGAGTTCCATTAGCAGGATACTTTTCTGAAAATTTTTTGGTAAATTTTGAAAGTAGAATATCTGAATGTAGAGCTCTTTAGCAGCAGATGTAAACTTGCAGGTTGCCATCTGCATCTTACTACCAAGTCTGATGTTCTTCTCATTTCCTAGGCCCCTAGAATGGTTACGTTTATGTCTCACCGGAATCCACTCGGAAAAGGTTGTCCTAGCTTCTACCCTATCGCTCACCCGCTCAGCCCAAACTCTCTCTTTCTCTCTGATATTTCTTTCTCTATCCATATTTCTATTATTAAAAAAAATAAAACAAAAATAATAATAAAAATGATGTAGTGAATTATTAAAAATAATTTGAAGTACAAGTAAAAAGAAATAATTAAATTAATTAAATTTTAAACGATCTTTATATTGTGGGGACGTTTCACCTAAGTCTTGCTCAATTCTATAGTGTCTTCAGGGCTGTATATTATTACTCCCTCCATCCCAAAGATATTGACACACTTTCCTTTTTGGGTTGTAGCACAGAAATTGATATATTTCCTTTTTAAGAACATGCGACCCACACAAAAACAATTTCTTTATTTACACAGACCCACACACACATCACACTCACCACTAATACAACTACCCACTACACATTAAATATTATTTCTCTCACTTCACTTTACATTAAATTATTATATTCCTTAATCTCTGTGTCAAAAAAAATGTGTCAATATTTCCGGGACGGAGGGAGTATTTTTTATATATGAGTGAAAACTTATTTATAAAACTGACAAAAATATTAGATGTGATTTTATTTATGGTACGAAAGGGAATATATAATTTTTTTTTCAATTTTAATTATCTTGGAGTTTTAATTTTTTTGCCGATTTCTTTTTTAACTTTGTAATTTAAATCTTTTTTATGAATTTTTTCTTCTTAAAGAAAAGAACTCAAAAAATGGAATGAAAGAGAAGCATAGAACTGAAATTAATTTAAAAAATAACTAAAATTGTAACAAGAATTAAATAGAACAAGGTTCACATGATAAATAACTAAAATGTTAAATTAAAAAAGTCAACTTTCTCAAAATTGATATAATCCCTGTATTTCACTCATACAACTCACAAATTTTAAGTTTGACCATCTCAAGATTTGACAAGAGAGTTTAAGAATGCAATGCAACGTGGATGGGATATATCATATATGGACATTTGATTGAATTGGCATTGTAGTAATTGGGTGAGAGGTTAGAATGAGCATTTAAAATATTGATTGCAATAAAAACAAGTCGAAAAAGTCGGCTAATTGAAATGAGAATCACCCAAAAATGCTCTTTTTAGTGCCGACACACCACTTCGCTCTATCATGCATGCGCCTTCATTTTGATTTTCTTTTTCTTCTTCCCTTTTATTCTTATTCTCTTCCATTTATATTATTTTGGCAAAACAACTGCAATTCTTATTCTCTCACGTACTTTACTTTTCTTGTACAAATTCTATCCTCAATACAAAACCATAAAACATGCACAAATCTAATCAATCTTTGCTTTTCAAATGCTTATCTATTTTCACAAGAAATTTTCTATGCCACTTTCTTTTATCATCTCTCCGCGTCATTATTTGCATAATAAAATGACAAAACTTGTGTGAGACTATCTCACGAAATAAATTACATAAGATGAATAAAAAAAGATAACATTTCAAAGGAAGATATGATACTTAATTGATAAAAAGTGATAATGGTACAATAAACAATTTCATAAATAATTTATGTTGGTAATAAAAAGTGATAACATTTTTATTAGAAAATGATAATTAATTACGAAAGCGTAAAATAATCTCAACGTGAGACAGTCTCACACAAGACTGCACTTAATAAAATTGACACAAATTACATATAAGAGGTTTAAAGTATAAATAAAAATCTAACCATTGCACTAAGAATCTATGCTTTCCCCTTAGTTGCATTATTTAGGGTTCATAATGTATGCAACTCATCATAAAAAATTGTACCTTGCAATTCAAAATAATTGCACCTTACACAATAATAATTATTCCAATGATTCCAAGCACAATAAGTCTAGCCGAAAGGAAAAAGGAATCCATTAGTCTAACAAGTTTTTCCTTTCCACTTGCAGAGAGAGAGAGAGAGAGAGAGAGAGAGAGAGAGAGAGAGAGAGAGAGAGAGAGAGAGGGAATTTCTAGTACAGTATATGAATGCAAACTGGGATTCAAAGAGTGAATGAAGTATGAGCCATTTCTTGTCAAAGGGGGTTTCCATTCAAAATTAAAGAAGGCACTTTTGACCTTAATGCACATTTAAATTAAAAAAAAGGATTTTATCACCTTAATGTCAAGACTGGTCTAAGTCTAATGTACAAACTCGCAGAATATGAATGTGACATCCATGCCAGCTAGTTTGCATGAGTAAATCTCCAAAAAGGCAAATTCGAACTAGGGTTAATCTATTCATTGACAAACACTAGGCATGGAATACGTGAAGTATTTGTTGCGGTTTTTTTTTTTCTGGTTCCGGGTGGAGTGTTTTGCGTAACGAGCCGATTTGAAGCATATGATTAAGTGAAATTGTGGAAACATCAATCATCAGCTGAACTTACCCAATTCCCTTTTCTTCTTAATTGCTTTTTGACCATGATATATGAATGAGTCGATTATCCCCGAGACTGTGAATATACCTGGAAATTTAAGCAGCATTGGATGGTTATAAAACAGAAGAGTGGCACACAATCATCGCAAAGCTGCTCATGAATTACTAACTAGATTTTTCAGAGTGAGAAAGAGACCTCCAATAATGGCACAAACATTGGTCAGAAAGTGCAAGAACGAAACATGGGTCTCCATAAAAGTCACCTGCCACAAGAAAATGAAATAGAAAGTGATGTGATTATTAGCAGACTTCTGTTGGAGAGGGGTTATCATAGAATCCAGACATGGAACGTATCTGATGGAATTTAAGTGGAACTCTTTAGTCAGCTCTTTTATTTGTGTACCTTAATTGGTGAAAGGTCATAAAAGAAAAATACTCCAGGAAGAGATTGCAGTCGACCCAAATCGTATCCTTTAACATGTTCGGTTACAGAGAACTGCAATGACAGGAGACCATAAATTTTAGGCACACACTTGTGTGAGACTTCGACGGATAAGAATTGATAACATTTTAATTATAAGTGATACTCGAGTTAATGAAAAGTATTAATGGTGCAGTGAATTATTTGTGAACAATTTGTAGTATAAATAAAAAGTAAACATTTTTTATGAAAAGTGATAACTATTTAAGAAAACATAAAAACGGTCTCACACAAGAGTTGCCCTAATTTTTTTAATGTTCTTTTCCCAGAAAAGAGATAACACATAACAAATGAAAAATATGTACGGAGGAAGATATTGGAACTCCATGGGTGGATATAATAGAACCTGATTTGACTGAATAGCATGTCCATTGACATTCGTGAACACAGTTGGTACCACCTGCATCATAGAGCAAAAGTGAAATACTCGGAGATCATGCCAGCATGTATCCACAAATGAAGCTTAAAGTTTTGACATTACAATCTGGATCAATTTCATGGGTTTCATTAATTGCCTTTTTGAAGCAAGATATCAATCCATCTACCATTTCATTCCTAGCTAATATTCTATGCTCAAGCTAGATTATGAAAATCAAATTTTACTGGAAATATACACATGCACTTGGACTTGCAATTAGCACTTGGTGTGTTGAAAAAGTGCACAACTAAAATTCCGACATAGATGTTACGGGGTTCAACAAATTAAGGTTAGAGCTAATTTCATTAATTTGACTTTCAAGTTTCAAGTCTTAAATAACTTCCATCAACCATCTTGAGAGAAACATTTTACATGCTCATGTGTCAATATTACCATAGTTTCTCCATATACTGCTCTCCTAAAAGTCAATCAATTTATTTAAGCACCTACAATCAATTGACTTTTATTGATAAAGTAACTAGACAATTCCAGATTCATGGAATTGAATAACTGTTAGGTCAGTATATTAACAAGTAACAACGAAACTGTATGAACCCAGAAAGTAACAAATTTGGTTTTCTTATCACAAAATAAATTATAAGTAGCATTAATATTAAGCAAGATATTCAACAACGTATAGAAAGATAAATATAATTCACTTACCTTGAGGAAATACTGATACATTGCATTTGGGGTGTGTTGCGTCCATTGTGCTCTGCAGGCAGAATCAAATGCAGATGAAATTCATATTACATGCAATGGAATCATGCCAACTAAATAGAAGTTGCAAAATGTATAGACAAATTACCCATCAAGGGGATTCACAACACCAGGGAAGTAGTCTCCATATGCTAATCTGTTGATCTTGTGAGTCAGCTGCGGAATAAATCTTATTTTTTATTAATATAGATCCTAGATTAACTTAAAAATGAAGGAATTATCTGAGTCTCATAAAGTGCAGTAAGAAGTAGAAGGACAGGAATCTTACATTAAAACTGTCCTTTTGAAAGGCTAGCAGGTCATGAACATGCACATTTGACTGCTGGAAACTCTTCCCTGGAGCAAAATGAAAATTACCAGCAACCTTATTGACATCCAAGAATCCGTAGATGTTACACCCTTCGCCCTCTTCGTCCTTGATTCTTTGGAGAAAACCTTCTCTTTTGCACTGATATCATTTTATTTATAAATATATAAAAACCATAAGATTAACGGTTCAGATCCGTGGCACAATCTATAATACAAGAATTTCACAAAAAGCATTTCTATAACCAAAACCAAGATTCTGAATGTATTCCAGATAGAGGTTAGACATCAGATAAAAAAGCCTATCGATGCAACAGTGACCTCTTCAACACGAACATAACCATGCTTATTCACTCATCTTTGATCTCAGTCGCTTAATGATATAGAATTATAGGTACCAGCACAATGCAGTTCCCAAATTTTGTGTGGATTTGACTTGATAAAAACATTTCACCAGTTAAAAATGATGCAGCAATTTCCATCAGCATAAGAAAATCCTTTAAAATTCCTTTGGGGAACTTCCTCTGTCAAATGAAAACAGAAATTAATTATTTTACCTTTTTACTGGTTGATTTACTCTATATGTTTCACTGTCATAATTTTCTCCTGTGCTCATATGCTTGACGAGTGCGAGTATAAAAGGATTTGACAAAATAGAATTTTTTTTAAATAATAGTACTTAGTTAATTTTATAGCTAGCCAGAGGCATTATGAAATAATTCCATTTTCTTAACAATTACTATTACAGAGCCCTGTAAGAGGAGTATATTGTGACTGAACTCAAATTAGCTTTCTAAAGAGAAAAATGAATACGATATAAGTTCTTAGGGCATCATGGGAAATCTTGTTGTGAAAAGCCCTAAAATAGTAAAAAAAGTGGATTTGGAAGGAAAACGTGTCTAGATATTTAGGATTTATATTAGGATTTAATAGGGTCGGATGCAGAAAAAATAGGTGGTAGTGAGATTATTTACTATGAAAAGTTGTGTGGCAATAATTAAATAATTAAAAGTGGGTTTAAGGGTGTACATCAGGGATCTGTGTGTTACAATAGAAAATTATAGGTAAAGTACTATGTATAATAGGAAAAGATTTTGAATCCACTCTAAAAAATGGCATGGATTTGCAATTGAAATCTGTCCATTGCACCCAAAACAAGCAAACGCTTAATGATGATCGGACCACTAAGCGAATAATGACACAAGAAACCAAGCTTACAACAAAATATTTCAGTGGGGCAGCCATAAATATTTTAAATGTTCTCTGATTATCAACGAGAATTGTTATGTCCTCACCATAAACCCTAAACATTAACCAATTTTTCATCCGAGAAACTAAATTTGTGAAATTAAATTGGATTTAGAGCTTATTTAACTTCTAATCCATCAACATTCTACGTGATGGCAGCTAAATTTCACATGAGATACAGACCTTGAATAAAAATTTGACCTGTCACCACTTTTGGATTTCTTCATTTTCTAGCTATGTGAAGCAACCTGATAACTCTATCTAAAGTTCATTCCATAAGAGGAAGAATATTTTTAACTTAGCTTGAAATAAATCTTCTCAGCAGGCTAATCTACTTTTACAAGAAAATAAGAAAGCAAACAAGAGATAAATACCTGATCAATCTGATCTGGATTGGATAATGCCCAGCCCTTCTTTCTATAAGCTTCTCGAACTTCTTCACAATTGTTACAACATTCATCATCTGCCTGCAGAACAAAATATATGATGAAATAAAGGATACAGCAAGACCAAGACATAAAAGGATAATGTAAAAACTTAACAATATCTCATCCAAATGACATAATATAAAATAGTAAACAGAAATATCATTGATTGGAACATAACATTCTTCCAGACATGCCAGACAATGCAACAGAAAAGAATATTGAGATGAATAAATATGCACAGATAAAATGGCGAAGTAGATGGCTTACCACTTCTGCACCATAACATGAACCACAATAGGTTTCGTTGTGTTCAAGTCTTCCACCATGCTTTTGTAAAGGTCGTTCAATCTAAGCCCCATAAAAAGAAAATCCATGTCAGAAACTAAGAAGTGTTGAAGGCAAATTTATAATAGTGGCAACAGAGGAAAGATTACTTTTTTGCAAGCCAGACAAAGATTACCATTTACTCATTTACATATGTTCAGAAACTATAAACTACTCCTCAATATGACAAAAAAAATTAGGTTGTTCTTAAGTTCTTATCTTCTCTACACCAAGAACTTATGGACTGACTAACCTTGGGTGAACCAATAGTATCAGGCCTTGTTTCTATTACATTACCATGAGCATCTATCCTCTTCTTGATAATGTCATGTCTCTGCAAGGGTAATTAAAACATCACTGTAAGAGCTGTATGAGAAAAATTAACTCAGTTAGAGAGACCATCTGGAAACCAACAGTTAAATATTTCTCAAATTAATTTCCAATTTTCATTTCCCATATACTTTTATAGTGTCCAGTTAGACCCGAGTCTTTAGCTCTTGTAACAGAAGCACATTCCAAGCTCATTAAAGTACAAAGTTCGCATAAGGTGGAAAACTAGAGGAAAATTCGAAGAAATAAAGTCGCACTGATAAATTAGTTTTGAATGTTTTGAAAGAGACGGTCTTTATTAGGTGGTTGAGAATACTACGACTGGATACAGATAGTAGAAAAAGAAAAATATAAAATTAAAAGAACAGCTCAACAATTGAGATTAAAGCATTAGAATGTGATCAATTGTAGAACTTACAACATCCAGGTGTTGCTCTCCACTTATATCCATAGCATCAAGACTGATTATAGAGCATGGGAGTGCTGGAAAAGTCACATCAAACTGCAATTTTGAGCGTAAAAGTGAAAATATTAGTTCGCATTGCTAAATAATACTCCATCATGAAAAACACACAAACACATAAAAGGATTAAAGCATAGGAATAAAAAATGCACAAAGAGAAAGGAATAAACCATACACAAAGACAGAAAAATATAAACATAAAATGAAAGGATTTAAGCAAATGGACATAGCAATCATGTAGACATTACAGCGTACCAAAATGAGAGAAACTATAAAATTTTCATCACAGCAACTTTTAGTAAAGCAAAAAATAACCAGCCATGATTTAAAAAAGTATAGTACATTAATCCGGAGCCTTTCTCCTCTTGATGTATCAACCACTAATTTTGTCTCAGTTACTGCATGTAGATATAATCCTGCAACAGAAGATATAACCAGAATTGTAAAAAAAAGAGAATAAAATAATTTTAAGAAAAACAAATACATCAGCAGAGTCCATACACATTTAGAAGACATTCTTGATACACATATATATTTTTCATTTCTGTTTACTTACAGTCAGAGTGGAAGTCATTGACTTCTAAATTGAAGGATTACGTCGCAAGAAAACAACTTCAAACAACACATTGAGGTGCTAAACCATGGGAAAAAGTAATGAAAGGAAAAATAATTCTCCACCTGGATAAATCTACACAATTGTAAAAAAGATCTTGAGGATGATTGGCAATGCTCATGCTAATGTGAACCAATTCTAACATCTATGGGGCGATTGGGATATGAACATGCTAATATACATAGCAGCTGATAACCGCAACATATTTCTAGAATCAGAGGTGCGCCAAACCATGCTATATTGGCCCTTAAGCAATTTTTCCTGAATTAAGCCCAGGCACGATAGAGAAATCAAATGGTTGACAGGTTGAGTGGTCAGGGAAAAAAAGAAAAAAAAAAAAAGAAGCCTTTATAAGAAGACAAATACTAGTACAAGCCTAAATTGGCACCCACCAGGTCCACGCATATCGGACCTATTCTTTTAACTGAAGTTTCATTACACAGAAATATTCCACGACCTCCTGTTTCACATCGCTGTCTACCTAAATGTTGGATCCTTGACTCCCTGACTCACTCAACCATTATAATCGAGATAACCTGCTTCCCTGATTAGAGAAAGTACCTTGGGTCCTTTATGGCTTATGCAACACACAGTTACATATAAGTAAGAGTGTGACGTTGAAATTCACATCCCTCAGATGTGAGCTTGCCTAACACCTTAGAAGGACATACCAGGCAACAACTTAGTTTTAGTTAATCTTAAAACCCCGCGCGTTAAGCTTAGCTAATCCAATAATCCCGCACTTCAGTTGTCAGATAAAAGCTTGACTACAGCACAAAACAGACAGATAACCACCAAATCAACATTAGATCAGAAGCTAATAATTTAACCTAGACACCGTCCAACTTGCAGTTTAAATGTTATCCTACTTTTCTCAATTTATAAATAAAACAGCCAGACACAAAGCAAAATTGCCAACTATCTATATTTGTTAGGAAAATGAGAGCCCTCTCACAAGTCACAACACACCAAGCAAACAGATGGAAGGCATATACAATTGTGGCAAAGCAGTGCATAAAATTCAATTATTCAGAGGCAATACAGGAAGAGAAACCATAAGGACAGAATTTGAACTTGAGTTTCTCTTTATTTTATTCAGACGAGAAGATGAACATATGATTCAGAAAGGTAAGACATCAACAGCATAAAAACCTATCTAGAAAAAAATACTTGAATTGCTTTCTCCCATTTTCAGTCTCATACATCCAACAAGATGAATACTAGGCTTGAACTTTTTAAGTGGACACATCCAAATATCCAGCCTATGAGTATGAATTCTTAACTACTAATTGACAGCCTTTCACTAGCTCCAACAGGAGTAACATGGAGCGCACAATTTATTTTTTTGACAAATTTCCTCCTCAATCCCCACAACATTGCAACAACTGACCCTCAACTTTAGCAACCCCACAAAGAATAAAGACTCATATTGTTCATAAATTTCACAGAGGGCAATTAAATAAAAACTCCATCAATCAATAATAACTCATAAGAGATGTGCACAGTCAACGCAAAAGAAATTTCACCAAAACTTTACTTAAAAGGTTTCACATCTACTTGCATCTTCTTACTCACTCAAACAGATAGAAATCTAAAGCAACGGAGTCATAGACAGAAAAGTACGTACTGAGCTCCGAGATGAACAGCAAGATCATAACGATGGAGGAAGCAACGGTTATGACGCCGCCGGAGAGGGTTCTGCTGTAGAAATCCTCATTGATCTTAGGGTACGCATCTAAATTCCGAATTTTCCCAAATATACTCTCCATCGTCTAACAATCCACCAAAACTATCACTAACTAATAAATCGGAAACTCAGCTAGAAAAAATAATTACTAACTACAAATGGATCAAACGCCGGATTGATCGGAAACTCATTTTGGGTAATCTCCGACGAGGCGTTAAAGGCTCACACTGAAATTTTTTCTATATCACTGAATTTGGACACAAAATCCTCCGTAGAACGTTTATAAATCAGCACCAATGATTATTGAGACGAAATCGAGTGAGACGACTGTGGGCAGAAGACTCGCCGGAGACGAGGAAGGCGTCAGCGCTGTTTCTTATGTTATATCTACTCTCTTTATCTACATATTGTATAACTATAACGTACTCCGAATTTGGGCTCGGACTCGGCCCTTCAATTATAGCTTGATGGGCCAATAATAGATCATATGCTAATGGGCCCATAAAATATAACACGTGAAGAAGTAAATTTCGGAGAAGGCCCAGAATGGTATGAAATTGCTAATGGGCTCCGCATCTTAAAAACAGGCTTTTGATGGGTCTCTTTTGGCCTTATGCAGGAATTAAGAATGGGCTTGTAATGGTAAGGAATTGGGTATTCTTGTATCTATTTCACATTTCTGTAAAAGTGAAACTAAATAAAAGGTGAACGAGATCTTTTCTCAAATTGATTAATTGTTTTTCCCCTAAAATAAGTTGGCTAAATTAATTAAAAAATTTGGGCTCAGACCATGAATTGTCGGCCCAGTCTAATAAATGCCTCCCAATTCCAGGCATAATGACTTTCATTAACGTTTTTTCTCGAGTAGGCTTAATTAATTAAAAGGTTTGGTCTTAGGCTGTGATTATCGGCCCAATCCAATTAAAGCTGCCGAATCTGGTCCAGTGACTTATCTATTCAAGTAGGCTTTCTTAGTTAAAAGAGTTGGGGTTACCATGTATTGTCAGCCCAATCCAATTAAAGCCTGCCAAATCCAGGCCCAATTTTTATTAACCTTTTCTTCTAAACTTGGTTGACTAATACTCCATTTAATTGCCCAAAGTCAACCATATACAATGCAATTTCTAAAAATAAATGGAAAATACATAAATTCAAACTCCAATAAGAGTATGCGTATATATACATAAACACATACACTAATTCTTAATCTGCAGCTAATTCTTAAGAGTATGCATATATATACATAAACACATACAATAAGAGTATGCGTATATATACATAAACACATACACTAATTCTTAATTGGCCTTGATCTGCAGCTAATGCACCAGCATCCACAGCAGCTGCTTGATCTGGAAGTGGTTTAACTGCATCAGCAAGGCCTTGTTGGATCAGTACAACCTCCATCTTCATCATCCACAAACTGAAATCAACTTTCTCTGTAAACTTCTCCATATCAAACTTGGTTGTAACCATGATTCTTCCCTTCTGATCTGGTATTGTGGCAACTTCTTTTCCTTTCCCACAGACGGCGTCACTTCTTATGAAAACTTAAACAAATACTTGATGAAGAACACTCAAGAACTTGCACTCACTTAAACGTTTGATCCCTCACGTTTCACACACGAATTGATTGACAAAACGAAGAATGAAATGAAAAAAATCAACACAAAGATGTATAGTGGTTCGACATAAGCCTACATCCACTTTCCTAAGAGAAGAATTCACTAAACAATGAAGATGATGGTTACAAGATTACAAGCACACCTGAAAACCCTAATTCTTAAGCTTGTTTCTTCTAAACTGATGTGTGCAGATTGTGTGATGAAGATGATGAACTGACTTCCAGCTCCACTATTTATATGAATGTGAAATCAACACCTTGATTCCCTTTCACCCAATCAAACGCATGCTTAACAGAATCAGTTATAACTGATCTTTAACCGTTTGAAAGCTTCTTAATGCTGCTTAACTCATTCAGCTGTCAAGCTAACTGCCACAATGATCAGTTTATGCTCCAATGATCTAACGGCCAATGTTCATGATCCTCAACTTACTTGATCTACCAATGAACAGCCTCCACGTGTAGCACGTTCCTAACTCTCATTCAACACACACACACACACATGCTTATGCAGCATGCATGCAGCACAAGTACACATGCATGGTCTATACTCTTCACAAATCTCCACCTTATATCTTGCACCATCATGTTAGCTTCAACTTCTCCACCTTGCTGCTTTTATAAGGAGCAACAACCTTTCTTTCCTTACTTAATTCAACTGAATCAAGTGCTTACACAACTCATACTTTTGAGTTGGTAAGACTTTTGTAAACATGTCTGCAGGATTGTCATCTGTCTTGATCTTCTTGACACTTACTACCTCCTTATCTATCATGTCTCTTATGAAATATAACCTTACATCAATGTGTGTGGTCATTTCATGGTATCCTTGATGGTTGGAGAGATGCACTGCACTCTGATTATCACAAAGCACTTCAACTGACTCTTGTTCAATCCCAAACTCACTCAGAATACCTGTCAGCCATACTCTCTCTTTGATTGCTTCTGTAAGTGCAACAAATTCTACCTCTGTAGTTGATAGGGCCACTATATGTTGATGAGCTGCTTTCCAACTTACTGCAGTACCAAACAAATTGAACACATAACCAGTAAGTGACTTCCTTGTGTCAAGATTTGCTGCATAATCAGCATTAACATATCCAACTACTGCCTTATCCCATGTTGTCATTTTCTGAAACTTCAAGCCTGTTGTGATGGTTCCTTTAACATACCTGAGAGCCCACTTAACTGAACTCCAATGTAGTAAACCTGGATTACTCATAAACCTGCTAATCATACTCATCACATAAGCTTGGCCTGCAACATACCATTGCATACATCAAACTGCCAACAACACTAGCATAGGGAATATTGCTCATTTCAACCTTCTCTTGATCTGTCTAAGGAGCTTGGAGTAATGATAGATTCACTCCTTGCTTTGCAGGTGTAGCTACTGTTTTGCTGAGATTCATATTGTATCTCTTTAATACTTTGTCTAAGTATGATTCTTGGAACAACTTCAGCTCACCAACTGATCTATTCCTCTCAATCTGCATACCAAAAATCACTTTTGCTTCCCCTAGATCCTTCATATCAAATTCCTGCTTAAGTATCTCCTTTACCTCATCTATATCAGCTTGATCCTTACAAGCTATAAGGATATCATCTACATACAAAAGTAAGTATGTATAACACCCTTCTTTGTACCTAACATAAACACAACTGTCATGTAGGCTCCTGCTGAATCCATTTGATGTAATGTAATCATCAAACTTCAAATACCACTGTCTTGGACTTTGTTTCAGACCATACAAAGATTTCAGCAGTAAACAGGCCTTATTCTCAATACCTTCAATACTTACACCATCAGGAATCTTCATGTAGATATCCTCTTTTAGATTTCCATGCAAAAATGTTGTAGTGACATCCATCTGATGTAACTCAAGATCAAACTGAGTTACTAATGCTAGTAAAATTCTGATAGAACAATGCTTGACAACTGGTTTAAAATATTTCATTATAATCAACACCTTCTTTCTGTGAGAAACCTCTTGCTACAAGCCTTGCCTTGTACCTAACACCTCCTTCTTTGCTTGTAACAGACTTCTTCTTATAGATCCATTTACAGCTTACTAACTTCTTATTCTTTGGTTTGTCAACAATCTGCCAAGTATTATTCTTATGTAGTGATAACAACTCTTCTTCCATAGCAACTATCCATTTGTTATTGTCATTTCCTGATATAGCTTCATCATATGTTCTTGGCTCATAGTTTTCTATATCAGATGCAATATACAGTGCATATGATACTATATCAGCTTTCATGTATCTTACTGGAGCTTTAATCTGTCTCCTTAGCCTATCCCTTACAAGTTGATAAGAACTTAAATCATACCTTGAGCTGGATGAGCTAGGAGAGCTATCTTCTTTATTTTGATCAGCATTGTTATCTTCTTGGTTACACTGCTGAGCTTCCTTCCTTGCTTGCTCCACCTGAGGCTCATAAGATCTGTAGTAATTGAAACTACAGAATTTCTTTCAACCAATGGCATCTTTCTTTCACTGAATGTGACATCTCTGCTAACAATAAACTTGTTAGCTTCATAACCCCACAATCTGTACCCTTTTACTTCTTTGGGATATCCAACCATCACACATCTTACTGCTCTAGGTTCCAACTTATCTTGCTTCACATGAGAGTAAGCCTGACATCCTATTACTCTCAGATGAGTGTAACTAGGTGCCTTTCCAGACCACACTTCTTCAGGTGGTTTGAATTTCAAGGCTGCTGATGGACATAGATTGATCAGATAGGCTGCTGTAGCCACAAGTTCACCCCAAAACCCTTTGGTAAATCCTCCACTACTCAGCATACATCTTACTCTTTCTAACAATGTTTGATTCATTCATTCTGCAATACCATTTTGTTGTAGAGTTCCAGGTGTAGTCTTGTGCCTCTTAATTCCCTTTTCTCTGCAGAAAACATTGAACTCTTCTGAAACAAACTCAAGCCCATTATCTGATCTTAAGCATTTCAACTTCTTTCCTGTCTGATTCTCCACCTCAGCAAGTCATTCCTTAAATGCAGTGAATGCATGATCCTTTGTTTTAAGAATCTTAACCCATAGCTTCCTAGAGTAGTCATCTATGAAGGATATAAAAAATCTTCCACCTCCAATAGTTGGATTTCTTGAAGGTCCCCATAGATCTGTATGAACATACTGAAGCTTCTCTGATGAAGTATGTTCTCCTGAACCAAACTTCAACCTCTTTGCCTTGCTTAGAATATAATTTTCACATTTATCCATCTTACAGGTTGAACTTATATCTAGTAGCTTCTGTCTTGCTAGCTCTTGTAACCCTCTCTCACTTACATGAGCTAGTCTTCCATGCCACAACTGAACATCTTCTTGCTCTTGAGAAGTGTTCAACTGCCCAGAGACAACTGATCCTTCAAGAAAATAGAGATCAGAGCTCTTAACTCCTTTCATTACAACTGACTTATCCTTTATAATGGTGAGTACACCTTTCTTCACATAGTACTCACATCCCAAGGAGTCTAACATTCCTAATAATATCAGATTCCTTCTCAAACATGGTACATACTCACATTTGTGAGCAACTTAATGGATCCATCAAACATTCTGAATTTGACAGAACCAATACCCTCAATCTTGATGGCTTGATCATTGCCTAACAAGACTGATCCCTCATGGTATGGTTTTAAATCAGTAAACCAATCCTTGACTGATGTCATATGAAAGGTGCAACCTGAATCTAACACCCACTGGTCTGACACTTAACCAGAAACAACAATCAAAGCTTCAATATAATCTTGATCCTTGTTACCTCTATTTTAAGTCACCTGATTGGCATGGATTCTTTGATTTCCTCCCTTTTCAGCAATCTTCCTGGCCACCATTGCTTTCCACTTATGACATTGCTTCTTGAAATGACCAGACTTGTTGCAGTGGAAGCAGTTATTGTTTTCTTCATCTGCTGATGTACCTTGATTACTTCTTTCATGTTTCTTCTTATCAGCACCAGATTTCTTATCATTCTTGTTCCACTTATTTTGTTTGTTGGCAACAAGACCTTCTCCTACAACTGCATTATCTGATGTCTTGTGGAGCACCTTTGCTTTGATTGCTAGAATCACTTGCCCCAGGGAGATTGATTCAACATTTCCATACAACAATGTGTCTCTCAACCCTTCAAAAGACTTAGGAAGAGCTGACATCAATATGACAGCCTTATCTTCACTTGACAGTGCTACATCAATGTTCTCTAAGTCATCTATGATCTTATTGAAATCATCTAGTTGACTTAGAATAGACTTATCTTCTGATACTTTGAAGGAGTAAAGTTTCTGCTTGGTGTACAGCCGGTTTGCCAATGTCTTCACCATGTAAAGATCAGCAAGCTTCTTCCACATATCTCTTGCAAATGCTTCCTTTGAGATTTCCCTTAGAGCTTTATCACCTAAGCACAAAACGATGGCACTTCTTGCCATGGATTGTTGACCTTGATCTGCAGCTAATGCACCAGCATCCACAGCAGCTGCTTGATCTGGAAGTGGTTTAACTGCATCAGCAAAGCCTTGTTGGATCAGTACAGCCTCCATCTTCATCCTCCACAAACTGAAATCAACTTTTTCTGTAAATTTCTCCATATCAAACTTGGTTGTAACCATGATTCTTCCCTTCTGATCTGGTATTGTGGCAGCTTCTTTTCCTTTCCCACAGACGGCGCCACTTCTTATGAAAACTTAAACAAATACTTGATGAAGAACACTCAAGAATTGCACTCACTTAAACGTTTGATCCCTCACGTTTCACACATGAATTGATTGACAAAACGAAGAATGAAATAAAAGAAATCAACACAAAGATGTATAGTGGTTCGACATAAGCCTACATCCACTTTCCTAAGAGAAGAATTCACTAAACAATGAAGATGATGGTTACAAGATTACAAGCACACCTGAAAACCCTAATTCTTAAGCTTGTTTCTTCTAAACTGATGTGTGCAGATTGTGTGATGAAGATGATGAACTGACTTCCAGCTCCACTATTTATATGAATGTGAAATCAACACCTTGATTCCCTTTCACCCAATCAAACGCATGCTTAACAGAATCAGTTATAACTGATCTTTAACCGTTTGAAAGCTTCTCAATGCTGCTGAACTCATTCAGCTGTCAAGCTAACTGCCACAATGATCAGTTTATGCTCCAATGATCTAACGGCCAATGTTCATGATCCTCAACTTACTTGATCTACCAATGAACAGCCTCCACGTGTAGCACGTTCCTAACTCCCATTCAACACACACACACATGCTTATGCAGCATGCATGCAGCACAAGTACACATGCATGGTCTATACCCTTCACAAAATAAAATAAAAAAATAATATTCCAAATTAATTTAATTGAACAACCATAATTTGGCTCTAGCATCGAGGTGGGGGGACCAATTTCTTTATTCGACACGTGGATCTAAGTTAGAACTAATTATGTGGTCATTATCGCCGTCTCCTATAATTAATAATTAATTAATTATACTCTTAATTATTTCCAAGTGTTTCACATTATTGTCGCATGTTTATGCTTTCTAGTGCAACACCCTTTTGTTAGTAGTTAATAGTTATAGTTATGTATGGCTTCGAGATCTTTAAAAATTATAACATTTTTTATTTGTAGCTAAAGAATCAAGAAAACCCTACTTTTGGGGTTGTTTTTAGAGGAGATCTAGATGGGGTTTACTTTGATGATTAACTAACTCGTGCCATTCCATCCATATATCCATTCTACCATCTCTATTTTAATTTGTTATTTCCTATTTTATTTGCCTCGATTGATGCGAGATGAATTACCAAATCAAACTCGTTTATCTCTAGTTTAACTTCTTGTTTCGTTTAATATTTAATTGATTTATTGTCTCGATTGATGCGATATGAACTACCATAATAAAATTTGATATCAGTCGTTGATCGATATCTAATAAAATACTAATTTGTAACACCTTTTATTTCATACAAATAGATTATATTACAGAGAAGCATCATAAACAAGATACAATTTCGTCATATCGCTTGCATCAGTTGTACTATTAATTCTATGAGCAAACTTAGAATAAAAAAATATTTATTCAAAGGTTTCAATTTTCTCTTTCTTATCTCTGATCAAACCGTGTAACATGCACAAAATGAAATAATACTTCTAGAATCAAACCAATTAAACACAAAATAGATCTGAGTTAATTAGTGAAGTACTTATGAGGGGATATGGTTCTTTTCCCACCAATTATTGATGATTATATGGGCATAATTATTTTATTTAAGACATCAATGATGAGTTGAATCTAGTGGAAGCCATTCTTTACACGTCTAAAAGAAGGCAATCTTTTTTTATTTTAATTATTGCAGTTAAAAATATATAGGTATACTTTTTCAAGTTTTAATTTTATTTTAAAGTTTTACAGCCAAAAGTAATAGTACTATATAAAAGTAAAATTACTTAACTCCGTCGAGTACATTTATTAATTAATAATGTAGGAATTCACCTATCCAATTACATCTTATAACCAGATTAGGAAAAATCTTTGTGATAGCTATCGTTTAGCCACTTTTTCTTGTTTATTTATCGGACAGGAACACATTTTGCAAATCCTAAGAAAGTGAATTTTATAATTGCAAGGAGAAAGAATGATAGTTTCAATACTTAAAAATAAAATAAAAAATAAAAAAAAGTTGAGATTATAAACTTTATAGCATTATCATCTTCATAAAATTTTAAGGAAAAAAAAGAAAAACTTCTACTCTCTAATGAGCTTGTATTTCATGGAATTTATGTAATTTAGAACCCCTCCTTCCGGATAAGATTTGATTTCCTGGTTCGTTCACCTTTGGAACTGAACCTGTTTAACTTAATTAGATCTGCTAGATTCTGATTTGAGCATAGTTGATTTTGATCATGTCCACTTTGATACATTTTGAGTTTGTTTGACTTGATCAGGTCCACTTAATTTGAATTGAGACTAATTTGATTTGAGTTAGAATCATTTGACTTAAATTGACATGCGTTTTCATAACAAATTAGGATTACTAAATTATTGTCATAAGTAAAAATTATTTTTTCTTAAAAATTCACCATATATGTCAAAAAATCAACATATTCTTTTACACAGTGTAATAATGTATCATGTAGAAGTATAATAGCTTATCAAAGAGAAAGAGTGATACTTTCTGATACAATTCTAAAAACAAATCATCGTAAAACTGTTACATATAATAACATATCGCACATGAAACGATTTCACATTATTATTATATATATATATATATATATATATATATATATATATATATATATATATATATATATATATATATATAGTTTTAGGTGTCCCCAATCAATCCAATGTGTTGTACACAAAAATGAAGCACTTAAAGTGGAATCCAACTCTTAGTTCAACAATGGGGTTATATATTTAAGGGTTGGAAAGAGTGGTTTTCACTATCACCACCTAACCCCCTCAAAAAAATAAAGAGAAAAAGGTGGCATTGAATCCATTAACAAAAACAACTTTGAGATTGGCTTTAGTCTTTTTTAGGTGGGCTCTCACAAAATCCAAGCATCCAATAGTCTACACTTGTTCTTCTGTTCAAGAGCAATACCCTCGTTCCACCCATTATGGCTCCTATTTATACTAACTTTCCAACTCCTCTTTTATTTATACTTCCACACACATAAATATAAGCACATCTTAGACCACTTTGAACAAGTTGAAAATTACCACCATAAAGTAAATCATATAAATATTGAATTATCGATATTCGAATTGGTAGAGTATGTAAATCTGAAAAGATAAATTAAGTTCAAGTTAATAGCACGATAATTCATTTGGATAAAAACCAAGTATACATACACAAGATTTTTTGTGATTTGCTTTTAAGTTTCTAGTTTGATTTGTGAATCATTATCATATAAAATGAAATATATTGAGTTGATATTAAATGTATTTGAGTTGATACATTTAATTTTAAATGATTTGATGAGAAGGTACAATTTTTTTTTTTTAAAAATAGTTTTAAAAGTGCATAATAGTACAATCTAGTAGAATTGATCATAAAATAAATAAACGGTAAAAGTAAAAAATAAATCCTAGTTAAAATAATAAATATAGCTCCAGAATACACAAAATATTTTAATGTGCATTTCTTGGCCTTTAGTGCACACATGTTGATCACGTGGAGGGTGATTTATCCCTACAATTAAAATTTGGAAGATAGTCTCCTATAAATTCATTCGTATTTTAAAAAAAATATAAAAAATAACAAAATATAAAGTATTTAAGGATAAAAAAAGCTTGGTGGAGTGGTGAATGGGTGAGAGTAGGCTAGGTTGTTCAATTTGGTTCTCCTGCATCTTGTTCCTTTTCTTAATATAATTGTATATTGGGTTTGTTTGTAACTTTTCGTAATTCAGTGTCATGATTAAATTGAAATTATTCACAGATCTGATTAGTATAAGTTGCTTTATTCAACAGTTTGTCTTTGTTAGTTTTGAAATGCTTCACTTTAATTTCGCTAGTTTGTTTGAACAATTTTTTTCTCTTTCATGAAGTGTTGTGTCCTTGTTTTCGAGGTTTTAAATCTCCTTAGAAGAGCTGTTGTAATGGTAAATTCCATGTTTTCATAGAGATATTTGTAGTTAGTTGATTAGAAAATGAAATTATTATGTCTAATAAACCCAAGGGTAAATTCTCAAATCTCATTTCAGTAGAAGATCCATCTTAATCAAATTGTGAAAATCGAGGGAAATTATACGATCAATCAAATTATTACATGATTTTCAAATGTAACAATTAGTGGCATGTGTAAAATGTCCGAAGTTAAAATTGGTTATTTAAAGGGTTGGATTAGACCCCTGCGACAAGACAATCTACTTACCTAAAACAACACAATTATTGACTTCAATGCAACTCCCAAACACGCCACATTTATATCTTTATTACTTCTACTCCAATAATTACACCTCTTGACTTGTTTATAAATAATTTAATTTACCACCTAATTAATCTCTCATGATTAAACTTTTTTCCTTAATTAGTGCTTAGTGCTCGTGCACACGTTTTCCTTCTTTGCCCGCATATGTAATAGTAATTGTTCGAATTTATTCGGTTATGAAATATTTTTAAGATTTAACTTAAATTTTAAGATTATAATTCTCTTTAGTGAGCACTTAAGTATCTCTCATTTTTCAAATTGGAAGGTCATGATAAACTATTTGGATTTTTATTTTTTATTTTTAAAATCAAACAAGCACGCATATATAAAGTTGAACAAGAATAAGAATTATTGACAAGATCATTCACAACTTAAGAAAGTTTGAGCCAACAATAAAAACTTGTGATAGACTAGAAGCCCGAGCTATACAATAGACTAAAATATAAAATGTGCCACAAAATTTACAATACTACGAATAAGACCTCGAATAATCGATTAGGATTAATTGCATTAAAAATGTCAAATCTCGATTAATCTCGGTCAAAAATTTTTTAGACTAAAAAATTACAGTAGAAAAAGTTTGGTTTGGGTGAAAAAATTACAGTAGAAAGTTAAAGCTTGGTATCCGTGAGATATGTATATAGTATGAATGAGGCTTGTTTGCGCCCGGGCGCACGGGAACACATTCCGTGCGCATTTAAAATTTAGTATTATGAGTAAGGGTGCATTGCTTTGGTCTAAAGGGTATACACTTTAATTAATAAAGGTATACCATTTTGTTCTAAAGAGTATACACTTTATTAATATTTTTTATTTTTTTTCAGAAAATAAAGGGTACACATAATTATACTAAATGATATACAATTTAACACAAAATTTCAATGGCATATGGAATGTGTTCCCGTGCGCCCGAGCACACTCAAATTTTGTCATGGTACGCATCTTTATACTAAAGGGTATACAATTTAACACAAAATTCTAAAGACGCACGGAATGTGCTCCCGTACGCCCGGGCGCACAAAAATTTTTGTCATATTGTATAATGTTTAAAGTTTGCAACTTTATTGAATATATAATATTCCCTCAATTTACACTCATCTTCACAATTTAACTTTCACGTATATAGAAAAATAAATTATTTTATTAATTTATTAAACTGGATTTTTATTTTTTACTAAATAAAAAATAAAGTATGTTATGTATATTAGATTAAATTGATATTTTAAAATTAAAATGTATTGATTATTGTATTTATAACTAGCTGGTATCATTTTCTTTTATTGGTAAAAATGAGATGTGTCTACAAAAATAAAAAGTATGTAGGTGATTTGTTGACTGAGATAGTATTTTACAAAAGGATGGTGTACTCCTTTTTTTTTTTTAAGATTAATAAAAAATTAAAATGAAAAATAATTATAAAAGTGAATAGTAATTGTCTTTCGCATGTACATTTACACGGTTAAGGAAATATGGAGTAATGTTTTCATCTAAAAGTAGAATCTTATTATGGGGTTCACATCAAATTGCTCAAAATATTTTACTTGTTGATTATATATACATCCAAAAAAAGAAATTATTCAATAATGATTTCATAATTGACTATACTATATAGCCTTCACATTATATTCTGTTCACATTTCTTGTATAATTAGATTGTATGGAGTATATGCTAAGCCCACATTATTGTAATGTCATGGGTAGGAGAGAAAAAAAAATTAAAATTGAAAATAAAAAAGCCCACATATTATTGAATTACATTAATGTCATGAGTAGGACAGAACAAATTAAAAAAAATAAAAAATTTATAAACTTAAACAATTTGTGTACATGAGATTATATTCATATTCTCAAGATATACGAGATATGTTAACTTTTATTTTATTTGTGGTTTAGATCTTATTTAAATTTTATAAACTTATTACATTTCCTTTGTAAAATTTTTATTCGTAAATTTATTCAAAATTAAATGATGAATTCACAAATAACACTATTTGAAGATAAGAACTATGATCTCTAATCTCTCTATATGGAGTTTTTTTTTTTTCTTAATGACCAAGATATATGTATGTGTATACTGGCTTCTAGGACATTCACAAATTAGATTCTGGTAGAATAATATTACTGTTTTCTGGACCCATTAATTAAGTGTCTTTACAACTGTTAAGATGCCTCCTAATACACTGATAAACTATAATTAATGTAATTAAAACCTGAAAAAGAGGAACAAGATTCAAGAAGTAACACAAATATTTGTTTTTGACTGCCTAAAGTTATACACCTTTAGTTGTAATAAACTGAAACGATGCATGTGCATTCCATCCATTATTTGAGGAATTGTCCTACGTGTCCAACCATCACCATTCCTTCCTTATACATACTCATCTAAATTTAATCATAATATATACTTATAGCATTTTTTAATAATTAAACATCCAGAAAAATAGTTAATTCTTTAATAATGTTGCTTCATTTGTTCCTATGGCACTCCCAATATCTTAAATTGAACAGGTTTCATGAAAAAATAATGTATGAAGTCGTAGTTGTAGTTGTGGGTATGGTTTCGAAAGAAGTCGCTTGAAAAAAATTGTGTATAGGATTGCGAGCATAGTCTCATAAGTTTTCGTATGAAAATTGTGTATTGGTTGTAGATGTAGTTGCATAAAGGACCGTAGAGCAGAGTTAATCATGTCAAAAATTAAAAAAGATAAAGTGACATTTTACTTAAAAAAAATTATAAAATGGTATTTTTTTTAAATTGAAATATTAAAAATTGCATTTTTTCTGATCTCCTTAAATTTTAAGGCAAAAAATTGTGTGAGATCGTCTTATTTAAGGGTTTACGTGAAACGAATAAAAAGTGATAATTTTTATATTAAAAAGTGACACTTAATTAATAAAAAAGTGATAATATCATAAATGAAAAGTGATAACATTTCACAGCAAAAATGATAACTATTTTAAAAGGTGTAAAATAACATGCAATACTTACCCAAATTTTAATGGTTAGTTAAGGGCATTCTAGTTTGGTTGATTGGGATGATACTGTTAAAATTTAAATCAAATTGCATACCTCATTTTTACCTTCAACTTTTTGATTTATAAAGTTTATATATAAATTATTAAAGGTTCTAGATGTGATAAATTAGAGCTTATAGAGTTATAATCAGAATTTAAATTCCAAATATGTTTAATCAAAATTTAAATCAAAGCACACATTGAAGTAGACCACAGCACATTTTACAATGATGTGGGAGATAAATTACACTTTTCAATAGCACATTTTTATATTTATTACATATCAATTATACTTTCATATTGATTTTATTAGAGATATATCCAGATAGAATTTCAAATTGTTGGATCCAAATATAAATCAAGTCATGATATATAATATGCAAACTCGATCTATATAAATATTATAAATAAATCGTTGTCACTAATTAGTTGATTAATTAAGATATTATTTTTATAAGTAGTAATTTAAGATCATGTGCTAAGCATAGTGTCATTGACAGGTGTGTACTATTTCAATTATATCATACAAAGTTTCAATTAGACCAATATCTCTTATCGAAGGAGTATACAAGATACTTTCGAAGGCATTGGCAGGGAGATTGAGTAGAGTATTGGATTCCATCATCTCTGAAAATCAAAGCGCCTTTCTGGGCAACAGACAAATTTTGGATAGTATTGTGATCCTTAATGAAGCAATAGACGAGGCAAAAAAGAGGAGATTGAAAAGGTTATTTCTCAAAATTGATTTCGCTAAGGCCTACGACTCGGTTGATTGGGGATTTTTAAATTTGATGTTAGAACAATTCAATTTTAATCCTACCTGGAGAAAGTGGATAATGGAGTGTGTGTCTACAGCAACTGCTTCAGTGTTAGTCAATAGAAGCCCATCTGGTGAGTTTAGATTGAAACGAGGCTTGAGACAAGGTGACCCGCTATCCCCCTTTTTATTCTTGATTGTAGCTGAAGGTTTGAGCATCTTCATGACCAAGGCAACTGAGATGGGGCTATTTGAGGGAGCAAAAATAGGTAGGAACAGTGTCACAATATCATATCTTTAATTCGCTGACGACACTATTCTTATGGGGGATGCATCGGTGGACAATGCTTGGACTATGAAAAGAGTCTTGAGATGTATGGAGCTAGTCTCGGGACTAAAAGTCAATTTCAGAAAATGTTGCATCTGTGGGATAAATGTCGAGAGCAATACACTAAGAGAAATGACAGAGATTCTAAGTTGTTCTATGGGCTCAATCCTTTTTATTTACTTGGGGATTAAGGTGGGAATGAATCATAAGAATAAAGTTGAATGGTCAATCGTGGTGGAAAAGATTAAAAATCGCCTAAGGCGATGGGAGGATAAGCATATTTCATTGGGTGGCAGAATCACTCTCCTTAATGCGGTTCTTTCTTCATTGCCTCTTTACTACCTATCTTTCTATCAAGCCCCAAAAAAAATCCTATGTGATATTGTAAGCTTACAACGTAAGAGAGCTTTAGAAAGGTAGCTTGGGTTGAGTGGAAGGAAATTTGCAAATAAAAAATTCAGGGGGGTCTTGGGGTAAAAGATTTGAAAATTTTTAATAAAGCTTTGCTGGGTAAATGGGCTTGGAGATATTTGAGTGAAAAAAATAGTTTATGGGTGAGGGTGGTGGAGTCTAAATATGGGATATGGAGAAATTATGTTCATTTAGATAGTAGAGTGGGTAGTAGGTGGTCAGGGTGGTGGAAGGATGTGTTTAGTCTTTCTTTCGGAGGAGAGGGAACATGGTTTAAAAATAGATTAGTAAGGATGGTAGGTGATGGTAGGGATATATATTTTTGGGATGAAAACTGGACGGGTGAGGGTTTATTAAAACTGAAATTTCAACGTCTTTTTCAACTTTGTAGGAATAAAGAGAGTGTGACTGGAGACATGGGGAAGTGGGAGGGAGAGAGATGGAGATGGAGTTGGGAGTGGAGGAGATCTTTATTTGATTGAAAACTTGATGCCTTTAACTCTTTGTTGTCTATCCTTAACAGGTTTACCTTAAGGCAGGGGGTTGTAGATTCATGGAAATGGCTTGGAAACTCGAATGATTGCTACAGTACAGGGAGTCCTATTCAGTCCTTGTTGAACTCAGAGACAATGCAGCAGTGGATGAAGAAAGGATGCATGAATTCAAATTGATATGAGATACATTTGCACCATGAAAAGTAATTGTCCATGCATGGAGAGCACCCTAGAATATGCTTCCGACAAGAGCCAATTTGCTAAGAAGAAATTTATTACTTCCTAGCGATGATTCAACATGTGTACTTTGTGGAAACCATATCGAAACTGGAAGACATATTTTGTTCGAATGCTCAACTTCACATGAGGTATGGATGACTTGTTTCAAATGGTTGGGAATTACTACTGTATTACATTCTTGTATTTTATCCAATCTCATTGCACATAGTCGAATCTTAAGAGACAAAATAGGGAAGAAGGTGGCGGTCACAATTTGGTTATGTTTGATTTGGAGATTGTGGAAAGGGAGGAACGATTTGATATTTAATGGCGTGGAGTTTAGTGTTGAGAAGATTGTTGAGGATATTAAGTTTAGACTTTGGAGTTGGTTTTATGTTAATAAGATTCGGTGCTCTAAGTTTTCATTTTGTAATTGGCTAGTTAATCCAAGGATGATATTAGAGTATTAATTGTTGTAAATTTATACTCTTTAAAGTATCTCTTGTACCCATAATGAATAATATTTTTACTTATAAAAAAAAATCCTACAAAGTTTCAAATATATGTTAAATTAATTATAAAATTATATGAATATTACCCACAATTGATCTCACCATATGGATATGTTCCAACTTAATAATTATTAAACTTACTTTGAGAATCTGCAACATTCACATATGTACACGTATATGTGTGTTAACATTGGGTGGAATAATGATAACATCCACATGATTAGAACGTAAATTTTAAGATCACAGTCCTAGACTCAATTGGAAGTACTGCAATTTACTCAATCTCTCATTTTATTTTAATCTTTACATATTTTTAATTTACTGCAATATTTACATTTTTATTTTATAAATAAATTGGACTCACACAAACCAATTAATATATCAGTATAGTACACACAACATTATTACAAATACTAATTATACATTAAAATAATTATCTCAACCAACTATATATTAAATTACTATATTCTCACAATCCCATAAACAAATTCATATTTACTATGTTTGTCCGTTCCATAAACAAGTTCATACTCCAAGAAAGAAAATAAGTACACCTTCCATCTCATCCTAGTGGTTACATATTTCCATTTTGGGCGTCCCATCCTAATGGTTACATTTTCATTTTTAGCATATGAAACCCACACAAATTAATTACTTCTCTCTCTATGGGCCCACATATCCCATTAATAGAACAACACACTTTACATTAAATTATTATTTCTCTCACCTCAATACACATTAAATTACTATATTCATTAATCCCCGTGTAAAAAACAAAAAACAAACGTAACTATAAGGACGGGACGAAGGGAGTATATCAATAACCTCATAATACACTTTAATTAATTTCAAAATTATTTAATGGTGATAATTTTAAAATTAAAGTGTATTAATGAATTGTATGATATTTCTCAGAGGATGTGGACATTTTTAATTGAATGGACAAATATAGCAGGTATGAATTTTTTTATCGGACCAAGGGATTAATTTTTTGATAGGATATTGACGAGGGTAAATTGCTGGAAATGATTATATTATACTATTGAGATCAAAACTGAGATTCTTCACCAACAGGGTTGAGGTTATTGTCTTATTGAGACACATAATTATTTGGAGAACAAAGGTTAGTTGATAAAATGAAATATTCCCTCCTGCAAGATAACTATTTACTTTTTTTTACATGAAATTAAGAAATATAATAATTTAATGTGTAATTAATTGAGAAATAATATTTTAATATATAGTGATTAATTATTTAGTGTTGAGAGTGGGCCTCATATATAATAAAGTGAGGCTCTTGTGCCAGGGGACACCGTGCCCCTTTGCAATTTAAATCCCCTAACAATACATATGTTTAAATAGAATATGGAGGGGAGAGTTGTGTTCACATGAGACACAGCGTGTCCCCGGGAGCGCAGAAACTTTTCCCTGTATAAGAGTGTAAGTTGAGTGTAATAATTTTTTATTAGTCACATCGTTCAAAAAAGAAAATTAATACTCCCTCCGTCCCCTTGAAAGGTATTCATTTCACTATTCCTGACATCCGCTTCAAAAGCATCAATTTCCTCTATTTAATAAAGAAAATACACAATATGACCCACCACTTCCCTCTAATACAATTACCCACCTTATCTATAATAATAATACTCCTTAATTTACGTGGAAAAAGTAAATAAAGACCTTGGAACCGTCCACGTGCAAACAACAAACGAGTACCTTTTAAGGGACGAGGGAGTTCTTTGTAATGGCGATTAAAATAGCAAAATCAATTAAGAGGGAAGGAGTAAATGTTTTCAATTTATAACGTTGATCTTAGAGGATTTTTTATTTCCTTTAAATTTATTAAATGACACTAAATGTGAATGAGTAAATGTGGGACATTGAGAAGGTAAAAGATATGTAAATTTCCAAATGATTCATCAGAAATATACTAAGATGTTATTATTTTATTATACGACATGATTATAGTCATTAGAGACCGTTTTATAATGAAATTATTTTATGTTTTTATAATTAATTATTTTTTTTTTATTAAAAATATCATTATTTTTTTAAAAATTATTATCACTTTTTATTTATAATATAAACTATTATTCATAAAATAGTTTACAATAATGTTATTAATTTTTAATTAATTAAATATCACTTTTAATTATAATAATAATTATCACTTGTTATGAAATCATTACAGGAAACTGTCATGTATAACTTCTTACAATTAAAACATATATAGGTCTTTAAATAAAGACGGACCATTTAATATACTTCAATTTCTAGAAGTGTGTTTATAAACCCGTGTGCGTACAGTAAAGTTAGTTAAGAGTCAATTTTAAATCTTTAAATATATATCGTCAACAATATACATATTAAAATGTTTTGACATTAAACAAATTAAATTGTCGACCATAGGAAATTAATGTAGGCCTGGTTATTGCCACGTTAATTTCGGGTTTAGTGCAACATAGTAGACGTGTTATGGTCTAGATTCATTTTGAATTGTATAATGTTATTTCATACATTTTAAAATTATATTTAAAGAGTTCTCTTTTTTATTATTTTGACTTTTAAATTACCATAATTCACCCTTTCTTACTTTCCTTTTCAATTTTTTAACGTATTCTTCATCAATGAAATTAATTATAATTTTGATTTACCGAAAAATACGCATACTTAATTTAAAAGTACTAGTATTTGAATAAAGTTGTACATCCTCCTCCACCATCCTTTACAAAAATTATTTTTTACCAATTTTATTAATTTAATTAGAGAGTATGCTAGTATTTTTAGTTAATAAGTCAGGTGAAAAATGAGTAACAAATTTGAAGTTAAAGTAACTTTTGAAATTATTAAATAAAATGATGTTTCATCTATATATATATATATATATATATATATATATATATATATATATATATATATATATAATAACATCTAATGGGGCACTTTGTTTTCCCTGAATCGGTTTTTAAAGATCTTTTTTTTTTGCTCTTATTTAGATATTGTTATCCCTTATTTTCCCTTTATAAATTTTCTATCTCTTTCATCTGTTTTCCCTTTATCAATTCTCTCTCTTTCATCTGTGTGGCGTGATGGTGTTGCCATATTTCCTTTCTCCATTCTCCTGGCGTGATGGTGTTGACATATTTCCTTTTCCATTCTCCTGTAATCGGTAAAGTTCCTCTTCTTATTTCATCTAATTTTTACATTTCTTATTCTTCTCTCATCGCTAAATCGCGGTCTTTTCATTTTGAGCTTTTGATGTGTATGGATCATCGCCTTCTTCCCTATCCTGTTCTTATCTCATCTTTTAATTTTTATTTTATTTTTCTTTGTTAAAGGATTTATCAAAGTGAAATTACTATTCAATTTCAGTATTGTTTCCTGTACTGATGTTCAATTTTAATTTTTTTTCTTTATTCTTCAATGTAGAACCTTTGATCTCTATTTTCCACATGGGTAGCAGCAGCCATGGTAAATTTGATTTAAATATTTAAGATATTCGCCAATCTCGAGTTTAAAATGTCCATATTATACTTTTTTATTTTAATTTGAAACCCAGATTCAAGGAAAGAAGTTTGTACTGAAACTTAGGTTTTGTCTACATTTTTCATTGTACAATTTGTTTCGATGTTGTGATTTATTAATTCTATACATTGCATGCATTATGTGTTTATGAAAATCATCATTGATAAATTTTATTCATCTTTAAATTGATGCTAACAGTAAAACACGCCCAGCCCCTCATGAGCTCTGCATTTATGTATCTTTGATATCTATTTAGTACTTTCTGTGATATCTATTTAGTACTTTCTGTTTTAAAGCTATGTATTTTTAATTTATCATAATATTTTGGATCTTTACTGCATTTGGCTATAGTTTTCCTTATATTGAAAATTCAATAAATAAAAATATATTATATTGAATTAATATGGATTCTATGGATTTTAATTATTGAATTATTTCATTACCAGTTATGTGTAATATTCAATCTTAACCAATTATTCAATCATTAATTATAATTCTAAACGTGTTTTTAATCTAACGTAATATTTTGGATCTTTACTGCATTTTGCTATAGTTTTCCTTATATTGAAAATTCAATAAATAAAACATATATTATATTGAATTAATATGGTTTCTATGGATTTTAATTATTGAATTATTCCATTACCAGTTATGTGTCATTAATTATAATTCTAAACTTTGATATTCAATCATTGTAATTTTAATAAAGAAATCAAAATTGTCATTTGATTCTAATTGTCATAGTATTCTATAATAATAACTTGCTATAATAGCACTAATTGTACATTTATTGATTACCATATTTAAGTTGAATTCATTATTTAAATTTATTGATTACTATATTTAAGTTGAATCCATTATTTAAGTATAAATGTACATACATTTTTTAGTATTCAAGGATTAATTTCTAAAAATTCACCACCTTATTCGAGTTTTCAAATCTATCACGGCTTTTTATTTTTGTTAATTCAGTACACGATCTATTTAATATTTAAAATTCTATCATGAACTTTTATTTTTGTCAATTCAATAAATGATCTATTTTTTATATTTAACATTATATCAGAACTTTTATTTTTTTAATTTAATACACCATTTAGTTCATATTTTTAATTTTAAAAAATCTTCTTTATTATTATTTAAAAATTAAAACACACGAACACTTATTTCATAAGATTAATACTTTTTTCTGTTATTTATGAATATAATTATTAATTTTTTTCATTTATATGATATTTTTATTACAGTTGTGGATTTATAACTGATGTTTTGGAAAATTTTCAATAAATTAAAATATTTTAATTAAGTATTATTTTTAGTACGTATAAACAAATAATTAGCAATCAATTTGAATTTAAAAATAAAAAATAAAAAAAGGATGGAATATTAAGTTCATTAATTAATAAGCAAATGTACTAATTTTATAATGGAGTAATAATAGTAATAATAATAATAATTAAATTAATTAATTAATTAATTAATTAAATTGAAAATATGAAATAAATGAATGTTGCAAATTAAAAAATAAAAGTTATGATATATTTGAAAATATTAAATAGATCACATATTGAATTGACAAAAATAAAAGATTGTGATAAAATTGAAAATATTAAATAGATTGTGTACTGAATTGACAAAAATAAAATATCGTGATAGATTTGAAAATTACCAATAAGGTGGTGAATTTTTTATAAATTAACCCTAAATAAAAATATACTATATTGAATTACTCTATATTTAAATTTATTGATTACCATATTTAAGTTGAATCCATTATTGTATAATTTTTTTTTTTTTGTGTGTATTCAATAATAAAATGAATTACTAAAGATTTTAGGGTCCATTACTATGAGGTACAATTTATGTACATATATTACTACTAGATACAAAAGTTAAATTATATTACTTTATAATATAAATTAAATACATAAAATACCACTTTTATCCTTATTTTAATTGTATTCAAATATTTACTTAAAATGTATAATGTGCAATATAATAATAAAAAGATAAAGTGTCCCATTAATTTCTCCACAAAAATAGGTGGGAGATCATTCATTCTCTCCAAATCCAGTCAAAGATAAAATAATAATAATAACCACTAAGAATCGTGGGTTCATTTGAACACATATTCTCTTAAAAGTGCATTTGTCTCCAATTCATTAGTATTCAAAAATATTTTGGTATGGTATTCAGAAAATAATTTGTCATTCTATTGGTAATTCATAAATATTTTGGTGTTTCTACTTATACTCAGGATACTCCCTTCAAAAAATATTTTGCCGTTCTATTTCAGAATATATTTTATTAAGGTATTCAGTGTTTCTGCTAGATAATATTCAGAGTACTTCCCTCTCATTGGTATTAAAAAATATTTGGTATTCTTATTTGGTATTTATGATACTCGTATTCAAAAATATTAAAATTTTCTTGTTTGGTATTCAAGATACTCCCCATATTATATCCGTTCATAAATTCACTTGTTTTCATAAACTCATATACATAACGGTTAATAATAAATAGAAATAAGAAACACCAAGTGTTCTGGAATTAATTTAGACATAATTTCGATTGGCAAAGGACATAAAGTATGATTCAATAAAGTGACTGTATGATTGCATGTTTAAAAACATAATTTTCCGTTAAAAAAAACATAATTTTCCAGAAGCAAAAATATTTAACATTAGAAGGTGAAAGTTTCAAGAAATTACTCCCCATCTTTTTATACAAATGTGAATCGGGACATCTCAATTGCTTTGTCGTATGAATATTCGAAGCATTACTTTTGGAAAAATATTAAATTGAAGTAGAGAGAGAAGGGCCAATATACTGTATTCCCACGTAAACATTGGATATGTGGAAGATTAGTTCCAAAGGTTATATTGATAATTTCACCTTAATATATTGTACTTGTTAGTAATATATTTATATTATTGTATTTACTAGTAATATTAAGGTATATTTTGTATTAGATAATAATAAATCTAAGATTTTATGGATTTTAATTATTGAATATTTTATGATCAGTAATAAATTAACATTATCATTTGATTCTGATTGTCGTATTATTCCATAATAACTTGGTATAATAGCACTAATTGTACACTTATTGATTACCATATTTAAGTTGAATCCATTATTTAAGTATAAATGTACCTATATTTTTTTTATTGTTTTAATATATATTGTTTGTGCAATCTTAATTTCACTTTGAAATATGCATAATTTTCCAAGGTTCTTCTTTAATAATAATTCTTTTTATCTGATTATTAGTTCACACATTTTGAATGAATATGATGAATTGATAGTAAGCGTTAATATTTTTACATATATTATCCAATGAATTATTTGTATAATTTTTTTAACGTCTTTTCAATATGTGTTTTTGTTTGTAATTCCTACTACTTTTTATACTTATAATTCTGTTGGATACAAACAATAAATCTTGGAGAGTTTGTATAGTGCATAAGAGTAACGCGTATTATTTTGGTGTTGGGTGAGAATTGTTTGAAAGGTTTTATAACATATGCATTGGTGATGTTATAACTTTTATGTATTTTTGAGATAATGTGTTGAAGTTTAGAATTCATGACTGTGATGGAGTTAATTGGAAATAATATTTTCTTAGAATTTTTATAGAAGGTATATTTATTTGGCCAATAATCATGTATTATTATTTTTTAAATTATGTTTTGTTTAATTTAAATTGTCTCATTTGTGTGGCTGAACGTACAAAGTGAACTTATGTTTCTTACATGCTCAAATTAACATTTTCATTCTAAAATATATGAATCTCATTTGTTTGGTTTACATGAGTAGCATGTTATGGTATTGGTTTTTAGTTCCATTAATTTAATTACGCTTCATTTTGCCTTCAAATGTTCTAATCAGGACTTTGCATATGGTTGACCAATAATCATATCAATTTGCTGTTGGTATTTTCTCATAGGATCCTCTTGATCAATTTTTTTTAGCATATCTTGGTCTAGGTTATGTGTGCAAGTGAGTCGATTCAGCTAGAACTCAATTCATATATAAGTTCTCATAAAAACGTGCTTTAAGTTATATGGATAATCAATTCTTATAAATCATGCTTGAAATTATATGGATAATTGAGTTTCCCACTATTAATATTGTCTTATCATAATTCTTTGCAGTGGAAATTTATATGGAGGAGAGATTTTTTTTTCTAAAAGATCTTATTCAATTACTATGACTATTTTTTTATAACTGTAGATTAAGCTAATACGAAGAAAATACTCTCCATCCGTGATAGAAGAATAGGAATGACGAAGGAGACTCTGATAAAGAACTTGGGTACCATTTTGTTAAATCTGGAAAGGTAACTATTAAGATATGTGTTTAATACTTTTTTTTATAGTTACAAGTTGACCATAGCTGATTGTTTATGATATATTGTCTGTAAAATTTGTTGAATGGATATGGATCCAGATTTCAACTGAAGGTTTTCCACTATGTATATTGTCTTCTTATAATTCACATTCAATTACTATTACTAGCTATTTTTGTTATAACCGTGGTTTAAGATAAGAAGAAGATTTATGTCTAAAAATTTACTATACATGCAGAGAAATGAGTGAAGAGTTTATGGTTAGGGCTTATAAAGGTGGACATTAAGAGCTACTTACAAGTCAACTCTGAAACAAGACATTGGCTAAACAATGGTGTTGAATTATAACATTTATATTTCTACCGACGATCCCCACCACAGAAGGCTTAACCATCCCCACCACAGCCGTTGTCACTGCCAACGAGGCTTACCTTAACATGCATCTAACAGTGTTCTGTCTTTGGAGAGGACTTCCATAGAAATAAGGTAATTTTACTACAAGATTTATTTATCCTATGAGATTCTAGATTTTACACCGAGATTCCAGAACTTTGATGTATATCACCTTGAATTAACTAACCTTACTCTATTAAAATCTGTAATAGTTTCATCTCTATTCTTATTCTCATTCATTCATCTAATTTGATTTCCATTATTTTGCTAAGTACACCGCTACAGTGTTTATCATGCCTTGTGTTAATTTATTTGAATCAAATAACTTAAATGTTCTGTCTATGGAAAGATTAAGATCACACGTAATTCAAAATTAAACATTCAGTATTTTTTTGAGTAATTCATCGATGATTTGGAAATTTTAAATATACAATAGACACGTTTCTTTGCATTACCATAGGAGGTATTCTCATTTTTTTACTATAGAATGAAGTGTTCTCATTTTATCTAACTATTGAATTGAGTGTTCTTTATTCTTTTTCTTTTATTACTGAGTTTTTTTTTTGGTAAATGTTTATCTTCTTATATTATTTTTCACAGACTCTCCCTCAACCCATCGGTGACAAATCAGTGTGCATAGGAGGTATTCTCTTGATCATTTATCCATAGAATGAATCTCTCCTTTCATTTGTTCGACCAATTTTCTAAGCAATTTTGGTATTGATAATGGTGGATTTATTGTTGTATTAAAACCCGTGCATTTAAATTAGAAAATTAAACGATAGGCAACGAATGAGGTGAAGACTATTAAATGGTCGTGGTATTAATCTTTTCACTCATTGTTAGAATGATAAGGACTGCAACGAATGCCTCTATTTTGTTTCGTTTTGATATTCATTAGAAACAATATGAGTTTAGAGTATGTTTTGCACATGAAAAAATATGATTCATTTGGTTAATGGTATCTTTATAAAATCTCAACTAATTAAGTTATATGCTTATAGCTTTGTATTCTAAAGCCTTTAATAGTTGTTGATTGTTGTCTTCATATACAAGAGGGAGGGAGAGAGAGAGCCTTTATATTGCTGAACAATCAATTCAATGATTATTGGTTCATCTCTCTACAACTAAAAAAGAGCTAATGTCTTACTTGGCTGTTTAAAATTGATTATGTTTTCTCAAGAAGGATTTTATACATTTGTGCAATTCAATAAATAATTATTAGATTGCATGAGGAATCAGTGTGCCTCCGCATTTCTTTGAAATGAAAATGTTTAGCTGAAATGTCTTTTTCTACTGTTTTATGCTTATATGCTATTAGTTTTGTCATCTCTCTCTGTTTGTTTTATATCTCTACTTTTAGTGTTTATGCTTTGCGTTTACTCATTATTTTGTTGGATCAAAAATGTATTTTATTTTAGTTTTACATGTTCTGTATCGTATTGATTGTATTTCTTCCATTGCAAACTCAATTAAAATTAACCTGGCATCTTTGATTTTTTTTCATGGTGAAGATATACGTACTGAAACACTTTCATGGATTGACATTCACAATATATTAGACATTGGCCATTGGGTGAGTTTTTATTTATTTATTTATTTATTTGTTTAATTTTCATCTACTTTATTTTTGAGTTACCTAATTTATTTTTTTTTGTTTACTTATTGGTTTGGTATATCTTACTTCAGATATGGTTTCATCTCCCTACAACTAAAAAGAACTCATATCTTACTTGGTTGTTTAAAATTGCTTATGTTTTCTTGAAAAGAATTTTGTATGTTGGTGTAGCATCTAGATGCATTTGTGCAATTTAATAAATAATTCTTAGATATATTATTGAACCTATGCAATCGGTAAACCTGTGCATTTCCTTGAATGAAAATTTTCAGCTGAAATGTCTTTTCCACTGTTTTCTTCTTATACGCTGTTAGTTTTGCCCCTCTCTGTATCTTATTGATTGCATTTCTTCCATTGAAACTCAATTAAAATTAACCTGGTATCTCTGAATTTTTAATGGTTTAGATATAGGTACTTGAATGCTTTCATGGATTGAAATTAACAATGTATTGGACATTGGTGAGTTTTTCTTCTTCTTATCTGTTTAATTTTCATCTACTTTTATCTGTGAGTTACCTACTTAATTTTTTTAAAAGAATTTACTTATTGGTTTGGTATATCTTAATTGTATTTAATTTGGGTTGTGTCATGCTGCAAAGTATCGATATTTTTTTCATCTTGGTTTAGTGGGTGCAATTCGGATAATTTTTTATATTAAGTGTGCATTTACTAATTTTCATCAACTCATCGCACGAGCGACGATGATACAGAGATGGTGATGGCTATGAATACGATGATAAGGGCGATTTATAGATCAAATAAACAAGATAATTAAGGTTAGATTAATTTTATTATTCTACCTTGATATGAGTTTTCCATTTTGAATCGTGAATTTTCCACCCATTTTGTGCATCATATGAATAAAGATTTAGATTATTATTAGTTTTCCATCAAGGTAGACTAAAGGTAGATTATTATACTTATTAATGTTAAAAATGGGAAAATTTTTTAATATTAAGAAAAAAAAATTAGCCAGCAATAAATTTAAGATTATTTTTCTTGCTACCAAATGAGCAATGAGTGGCTTTTGTAATAGATTTTACCACATCATAGTTAAGAGACAACTTTAAAGTGTTACATAGGTGCTGGCATAATTAAGTGGCAGCTTTAAAGAGTGACGTAATATTTTGATTTTGTAGATAGTGAGATTTTAATATTCTTTTATTTATTTAAGCCTTTGGTATGTATTTATAAATGATATTTTGTAAGTATAATTGGAATGTGATGACTTGATGAGTGATCCAAATTTAAATTAAAATGTAATCTGCATATTCTAAAAGTCATAGAGCAAGATATCTTTATCTTCTCCAACGTTGGTCTTAAGGTGGCTACGCTGAGTTTAAGTTAGTAGTATAAAACTGATTCCTTTAGCTTTTCAATATGAATAAGCAAGTATAATTCTTAATGGTGTTCTTTAATCCAATTCAGAATTAAAGGGTAATATTACAGGATTAAAGGGTAATATTGTGATGCATGATTTTGGTATATTCTTCTCATGGCGAATACTAATTCTGATTAGGTATGTTATTAACTTGATCTTATATATTGTTATCTCTGATTTCATAAGTTTTAACTATATGGTACTGAACCTTTTAATAGTTTATGCATCAAACTTTATTTTATTGTTTTGTATGCAGGTGAAGACCGAGTTTAGGATTAGGCACAATATTTTATCATTGCATATCACAAATTCACATATAATTTAATTGTATTTTTTATAAGTAAAATTTATTCTTTCTATTTCTCTTATAGGACCTTAATATAGTCAGCGCCAATAATTTAAACTCAATCTATTTCTTATTTTAGTTGTAACTTCATGCTTACACATTTATTAATGTACTAGGATGACCCTTTTTTATTGATACTTTGTGATGCATTTGTTATGCTTTAATAATCTTTTAGCTTTGGTTTAATTGGTAGAAGAGCTGTAAGAAGATTCCTTAAAAGAATTAGTTTTATGAGACTGCCTTAAATGATTATGTAGATGTACGTTCTATAAGTAATTCAATGCTTTTTAGGAGGATTCATGACGTGTCTTTATTATTTTATTTTCAAGAATTTTGTTTAAAAAATAAAATGAGCATTATTCTATTTGTAAAGTGAGCCTATATGTTATCTTGGTTTTTGCTTATTGTGATCTTAGTTTGGCATGTTTGAGATTATGAATTGTGATCTTATTTTGCTTAGTGTGAAAGTGGGATTATAATGTCCTTTGAATTCTGTGTCCATTAGTTTTGATGTAATAAGTTCTCTAAGATGTTGATATTTACTGAAATTACTAATGTTCTTTAAGGTTGTCAAATTTGTCATACCTTTCAACATCACATGTGTAAGACTCTAAAGTAAGACACTGTGTGAGGTACTTAAATGTGTGGTTACAGTGAAGACTATAATAACATCTTAGTCTTATAATTATTTGAATTTTAATGGTTTATTAAATTCCTGTTCTTAAATAGTATGGATATATAGTAGTTAAAAAAATAGCACAACTTTGTGTGTAGAATAGATAAACTGTTCAAGTCGGCGCAGTAGAAGAGTGAGAAGAACAGTCACAAAATTTTGTTAAGTTGTAGTTTCATGCAGCAAAGGTAATTTTACTCTCTTTAAGTATTTGTTTATATTCCTTAAACTGCAGTTGTGTCTCATTCTTGATTAATTGTTTGCATTCCCATTTTTCGTATTACTAAAGTAATACATATATGTACATTTACAAACTCCTGTTTATAATTGATGACATTTGGAGTTTTCTGTAAATGATTTGTAAGTGTGATAGGGTTTATGACTTTTGTGATTTATTTAACTTTAAATTGATGTAATTTTTTTAATTGATCACATCTTAAGGTTAAAAATAGATTGCTTAATTCTATTAATCTTTTAAATATGTTGTTCTTTGACAATGTCTTTGGCTATTTTTTCATCTATTTCTGCTCATGTATTAAGATTAAGGTTTTTTTTTTTAAATATGTTGCTTAATTCTATTAATCTGCACATAGATGTTTAATTGATAAACTTAATGTCTGATCGTCTTCTCTGTTTGCTTCCTCAACCTCCAAATGTTCTAATCAATCCCTCATATGCAAAATACAGTTCTTTATTACTATGTTAATTGGTAGATTTAATGTATATAGGAATATGAATTTAGGAACTTGGGGACTTGATAGATCCACACATGACTCTTTATTATTATTAATATTATTTTTAGGTTTGAGAAAGATGTTTTTGAGATGAACGAAATATCAATCAAGTATACTTTATGTGCTTAGAAACCTAAAGCAGAGCACAAAAAATGTGTCACCTTTTTATTTTCGATGCACCAGTATTCGATTTGTAGACCGACTAATTTGGGGAAAACAAAATTAATTTTGTCTTTGGGAAATTGAAATCAAAAAGTATTGTTGTACTTTAAGTAATTCGTACTCATTTGTAGCATTTAACCACAACTTTGATTGGGTGGTAATTGTTAATGTACCAATTTTTTTTGACATCTCTTCTTTTCCTATTATTCTCTTTGAATTTCTACCATAAATTTATCCAATTATATGTTTAGAAAAAAATTCTTTTTTTTCAAAAAAAGTAATTAAATTATTTTATTGCATAGCTTTGTGCCTATGTGAATGACAGGTAGAAGTTCTTACATTTTAATTATAAAGTATGTTATGTGTGAAAAGAATAAAGCCAATTTTTAATTTAAGTGCCTTATGGGAGTGGCATTTCCTTTTTGGAAGTGTGAAGTAATTGGACGAACTAAAATAAAAATTGTGAAACTAAAAATGAACGGATGAAGTGTTACTTTAGGGAATATTTAGAAATGATTGATGGATTGTTTAGGATATAAATCCGTTCAAAATGCTATATTAATCTTAAATAAATTCAGTTTTAAAAAAATGCATTTTGTCTCTACTGATTTATGTTCAATGTTATTTAATTTAATCTTAGTATGTTTAAATATTTTTAACATAAACTAAGTTGTATATTGTGAAAAACAACTCTCCTACGTCACACGGGTGCAATTACATTGACTCTTTTGATCTATGTTCAATTATATTTGGTTTAACATAGAATGTTTAATTTTTTTAAAATATAAACGAAGTCCTTAATTATGAAATATCTATCCCATGCAAGGCTTCACATTGATTAAGGTGATAAAATTAGATAAATATTTTCTAAATTTGTGTATGTTTCCTTTCTTCTGCTTATACTATTTGGTCTTTATTCTATCATATTAGGCACCTTCTAAGGTTGAGGCTCACTATGCTATACTTCGCAAATCAAACAACATAGGATTATCTGATTAGACAATGATATATAACTACACCTTCTAAAAAAACGGTTCACATTTACTTTTTCACATTTATGAAAAGTTTTTCTTTTTTAACAACATTATTGACTTTAGAGGGTATTGTAGTAGGTAATAAAGATGCATAAAGTAATGGTATGCGTGTGAAGAAGTGGTAACAAATTTGAAATTAAAATAAACTTTTGAGGTTGTTGGATAAAGAAACTTTTTATTGGGTATGAAAGGTTATATTGGACAAACAAATGAAGAAAGTGTGAAAGATTTTGTGGGACGGAGGGAGTACAATATATAATGTTGCACATATAATTATTGTATAATTGTTATAGGACATGCTCATTTTAGCTACTCATTTTTGTCATTTTTGTTTAAAAATTGGATTTTTCTTTGATTAAGAGAACTTTTTTACATATCTCTTAGCATCCAGAGGTTTAGATTTCATTAAGAACATGGTTTAACATATTTCATAGACATTAATTGGATTCCTTCACATCAAATTTTAAATTATCTTTATCTAGGCCACAAATTTAATATGCACTTAGTTCGCACGTTTTTGGTCTTAGTTATTAGATATAAGCATTCCATCTTATTCTACAATGGAATTGTGTGGTGAGATTTTGAATTTCAAAGTAGTATAATTATATCTTTTTTTTATGTATTTTGGTGTAGTTATTAGATGCGGTATTTTTTTCTCAATATTCATGTGATACATATATAGTGATTATTGATCAAGTTTCTTTTAATTTCACCATATTTGCACTGTGATCTACAAAAATTAAATATTTTTATATGCATAGATGTATCTCTAATGATCATTATACTTTGCATTGTAAGGAGAGTAAGTGCATGGGGTTGTATTGTCGATGAAGAATTAGTAGTGGTTAAATTTATTATATGTGAAGTTAAATTCATAATCTATATTTGTACATATATATAATTTATTCCATATTAGTGGTTAAGTTTGAAAATGATCCACATGTTGTACTCTAAAAACGAAAAGTGATATCCAATTGTACCCTGAAAAAGATAATTGATACATGTCATATGATGTCATGATATCATACAAGTTTTTGTGCATATTTATACGTAGACGTAATTATCATATTACTTTTGTGTAGGTTGAACTTAGAACTTATGTACATAATAATATGTTGAACCTGACTATCCAAAATTGGTATACAAGAATAATTGAAGATGGCTGTGGCCATAGTAACTTTATAATAATTGTTCCACATAATGTATGCAAAGGATTTATAGGTTGGCTCTTTTTTTTTGCAATGTCTATCCGTGAATTTTTTCCCTTTGTAAATTTAAACCATCTAAATTTATGAGTATGATAATATATTATTTTGTATATCTAATAATATAAAAACAATTGGAGTGAGTATGATATATTTATGAAATATTGTGATAGCTATATTAATTATTACCTTAACAATTTATGAAATATTGTGATAGCTGTATTAATTATTACATTAACAATTGGAGTGAGTATGATATATTTATGAAATATTGTAATAGTTGTATTAAGTAATGATTTTTTTTTCATTTTATGAATGATAAGGTGGTATTGTTCTTGGAATTATTTCATTGGCAGTTATGTGGTTCCATATTATTTATTTAAGATTTGTATAATCAATTGTACTTCATTTTATGAAGTTTCAATATCAAATCAGTTCTGTAAACTTTATTTGAAAAAGATGATGTGTAGCAGAGGAAATTTGCAAGAATTATATTTTGCTTTTTGCAGGATTATGTTTTTAGGAAAATATTTAGAAATGTGAGATTTATTGTTAAGGACTAATATTAGATTAGATAAATATTATACTCCCTACCAAGATAGGGTTTTAAGGGAAGTATTTAGAAACGTAGGGAATACAATTAAATTAGATATATATTATACTCCATTCGTCTCAATATAAGGTATACATTTCATTTTTTTACAAGTGTGGCTCACACAAAACAATTTATATTTTTAAATGGGGTTTACACATATGACTAATACATTTACCTCATATATATAGTATTAAAATAATATCTTAATTTCCATGCAAAAATATTATAAAATATTTCATCTCTTAATTTATGTAAAAACAAATGTATACTTACTTAAAGATAGAGAGAGTATCTTTTTAAATTGCATTGTTATAGCTATTAGCGTGCAACTGGACGGTTTCTATAGTACATAAAAATAACAAGTACTATTTGGAAGTGGATACGTAGGATCTGTTTGAAAGGTTTTATAACATATGCATTAGTGATATTATAACATTTACGTATTGTAGAGATAATGTGTTAATGTTTAGAATTCATGACGGCGATGAATATAATAGAAAAATGAAAGATGGACTCATTACATTAATGATCGTGTTTTATTTATAAAAGATATTGTTCAAAAGATTAATCCTTTTTGTTAATATTATTTAATTAAATTAAAGTAATGGTTTATAATTTTATAAATTCAGTCAACCCTTTTGCATTTCACATTTATAAGCATATAGGACATAAAAACATATAGGAAATACATAATTTTATCAAATTGATATAAAACAAATTCAACGAATATAAAGAGATTAAAATATATGAATTACTTCATTCCTAAAACTCAACGTCTTAAGAGTAAAATAAACAAATATTCAAATAAAATAAAATTTAATTTATAATATGCAATCTTTAAATTTAGTTAATCAGTAATCATTACGATTATACATCTTTGTAATTGATTCCATAACTTTATTTGACTTTTAAATAATTAGTATCAAAATTTTAAAAATATATATATTTGTTAAACACAATCTTGTGCATCGCACGGGCCAAAATGCTAGTTTTGATAATATAAAGAATGGTGTGAGACGAACCAATAAAAAAAGTATGAGGAGTAACGCGTAATAGGAGAAGTATTAATTTTAATACTCGGAATTTACCAATTAAGTTTCGGTATATTTGGACTATTTCAACATAATTGTAACACGAATCTTTTGTAGGAGTATGTAATTTCTTGGAAATGGAGTAAACATTAATAAGATCTAGAACGTTACGTGGATTAATTTAATAATAATATTAACTTTACTTGGAATTTTCATAAATACAAAAAATTCCCCTTTGGGGTTAAAATTACAATTCCAAATAATTAAAAAAAGAAGAGAAAAGAATCCCAATCCCTAGTAATAAAACATTTAGGAGAGGTTTACAAGTAACTCTGTAATCTCTTCTTCTATTATATATGTACTGCAGTTCTTAATCCTGTCTTAATAGGGACAACTTCTTCCACTCCACCAAACGTTTTAAGAAATGCATAACCTGTCACATATCACATGATAACTTGTCAACAAATCTGATAAGCAGAGTACTCTTTAATCCACATATTTAAACATTTGATCATTTTAATCAAATAAACATGGCATATACTTGCCTCTGCTGGATCTTGCAACGAGTACGAGGCGTTCGTCTCCTTGGGATTTTTCGACACGAGGATCCCTAGTCCTTGTCCCCTTTCGCGTAGAACCTAATCATGTTGATTGACAATATTAAAGTGTGACCTGATTAAATATTAAATGATTCTCTTTTCTTACGGACTATATCATGGTAAGACTAATGCGGAGCACCACATTATGAGTGTGAGTGTGAGTATGTTGAGCTAGGATAGCTACCTTGAAGGCGTCTTCGTCGGTCCTATCGTCTCCGATGTAGACGGGAAAAACTTGGTTCGATTCAGCATAGCCTAGTGACTCTAATAAGAATTCAAGTGCATTTCCTTTGTTCCATTTGATGGTTGGTCGAATTTCAAACACCTTTCTCCCATGACTCAATCGAAGTTGTGAATAGTCCTTGATTACCATTTTAACCTCATCGGCTAATTCAACCCATTTCTGTAATAAAAACGTATTAATTGTCAGTTCGATTCTATACGTAGAAATACCTAAATTGAAGGCATATACACAATACATACCTTTTCCTCGACACAGCGGTAGTGTACAGAGAGACAAAATTTGTTGTTTTCCACTTTTGCCCCTGGGATGTGTTTAACTTTCTCCATCAAGGCTTTGTACACCTATTTTACAAAAATTCAATTCAAAACTCCAGAAATTGTGTATTAATTAGTAAATTTTTATTTTATTTTAGAGGGCTTAATACCTCATCAATTATAGGCAGAAATTCTCTGGCAGGCTGGCAGAGGACAGTTTGATTTCCCTGAGAAGAAATTGTGGGAGAGAAGAGTAAATATGTGATGGTAGTATTTATTAAAATTAAAAGTTTAATTAAATAAACGTTGTTGGCGATGACTCACTTTTCTGTGTTTGTGTCCTTGTGATGGTCCCTCGATGTCCATTCCATGGCTTCCAGCGTAGTAAAGCTCTGATAATCTCACAAAGCTGTACACCTTTTGTATACGTATATATATATATATATACACGTATTCAGTACACATGGATTGGATTGATGGACGGTAATAAAATACTCAATTAATCATCGTATCAACAGTTGTAAAATCAAATGTACCTTAGCTCGACACCTTCCACTGACAATGGCGGTTGGGAAGAATTTCGCCACATCCCTCACCGCTTCTCTCATCTGATAAATTATCATTAAAGAAATTATTATTTGTTTTAGTGTAATAAAAACGATGATGATAACAACAACGAAATACCTCTTTGGTAATGAAAGCTCGATCAGGATCTTCGACTATGGGGGAAAGAGTGCCGTCGTAATCCAAAAACACGACAATCTGCTTTCCTTTCGAAGCTCTCATTATCTCCTCGAACATGTTCAATGCCGAAGGATGATGTAGCTGTATAAATTAATTAATTAATTAATTTCTTTTTTTTTAAAAAAAAAAAGGAGAGAGTGGAAGGAGGAGGAGAAGAGAATTACGATCCAGGAGGTGTGATCCTCTGCATCGCAGGGTCTGCGTGTAGGGGAGGAAGAGCGCATGGCGTCGAGCAGAGCATTGATGATGGCGGCATTGCCGTTGGATTCGAGCTTTTTGGGGAGCTTCTTCCGGGTGAAGTAACCATTGGAGGAGACCAGAGGAACAGCGGATGAGAACTCGGAGATGGCGACGGCCAACGCCATCGGAAGACCGGATTTCGCGTCGGAGAGTACCATGTTCTGGTTGGTCATTGACGGCGTCGTTTCGAAAGAACCTGCATTTGTTGTGTGTATATATATAGAAGGTGAGACAGAGAAAACAAACAATGATTAATAAACAAAGACTATAACAGAGCAGAAGGAAGAAGGAATTGTATAGAATATGGTAGTGAGAAGGAATTGTATAGAATATGGTAGTGAGAGTAAATTACCTAGAAGAAAGATGGAAGTTTTGGCTGAAATTAAGTTATAGAGAGAGAGAGTTTTGATGTGGAAAGGAAATAGAAGAAGTGAGAAGTGACAAGGGGAAGGTGGAGTGTGATCAATTTATAAGTAACTTGGGAGCACTATCAGCCCAAGTATCCTCTACTTTTTGTGCTTCCCACATTTTATTGTCCAATTATGCCCCTACCCCCACCCAATGATGCCTTGAGGGTGTATTATATCTGTGTGCGTGTAATATGATTCAGATTCTTTCTTGCTTGCTTCGTTTTCTTCAATCACTTTGACGAGAATCACTTAGGTAGGTTAATTATAGATTTTAAGGTTAAATGTTTAGTTTCTTGAAAAAAATAAATAAAATGGTGTACCCCACCACTAGGGCTCATTGCCATTGTCATCGAACCCCCAACCTCCAACAACAAGTTCAGTTGGAAGGCCTTTCCACATTCCCCTCTCTCATTTGAGCTATGCGCAAAATGTTTTCTTTGATCTCATTAATGTTGGTATTTTACATTCTCTCACACGGTTTGGGTATACGGTTTGGATTAGATGAGTTGTTAAATGGTTCATTAGTAAATTATAAGTACTCTCTTTCCCACCATGTATTTATTCCCACTTTCAGTTTTGGGGTATCCCGTGTATTTATTCACATTTCATTAAAAGTAAAAATACACTATACACCTCACCTATTTTTTACACTTTAATTATCAATCCCACAACTTTATTCACTTTCTTACACTTTATTTATCCATTCCCAATAACTTTATTTACTTTTTTCTCTTCAAATTACTAATTTACCCCTTTTTTCTTATATTATATATTAAAAAAATAACACTTCTTAAATTTCGTGTCCGTATAAATGTGAACAACTACATGGAAAGGAGGAAGTATATAAATAATACATAGTATAGTAGAATATGTTTGAGGATAGTTAAATTATAGTGAGATTATATATATTGGTATTCAAATGAATAAGATAACACCTTGGATATACTTTAGACAAAAATTTGTGTGAGACAATTTGTGAGATGTATAAAAAGTGATAACATTTTTAATAAAAGAGATAAACGTAGATGAAATTGATAACCATTCTGTGAAAATTAAGAAAAAAGGAAATCAGTTTCACATGAGACGATCTCACGTAAATTTTGCTCTACACTTTAATGTAACATCATATTTGAAAAAAATAATAATTTAACTATCAATAATCATATTGTATCTATATAACAATTATACTTTAATATGTCTCGTCTCATAAGAGACTTTATCTATTAATGATAAACTAATGTATTTCATTACTTTTTTTTTAATAAATACTCCCCCTCCCCTTGATACGTATCCATTTTTCCATTTTGGTCCGTCCCATTACCAAGTATTCATTTCTTTTTTTGGACTGATGTGACCTACAACTACTACACATGACCCCACACTCAATACTAATACAACTACCCACTACACATTAAAATATTATTTATCTCTTCTTACTATACATTAAATTATTATACTCCTTAATTCACGTGCAAAAAGTCAACGAATACCTTTCAAGGGGAGAGAGGGAGTATAAATATTCCCTCCATCCTGGTAAATTATGCACATATTTTTGTACTCGTAGATTAAGAAAAATTATATTTTTTAGTGTATAAAATAAGACAAAGGAGGAATATTTTGGATAATGTAGTAAGAAAAGTGTACTCCCTCCTTCCCACTCAAATGGTCTATTTTTTTCATTTTGGGCGTCCCACCCAAAGAGTTTTCTTTGCTTTTTAATACACATGAGTCTCATACACACCCTCTAATACAATTAAAATATGAGGCCCACATTACCACTAATACAACTACCCACTACACATTAAATAATAATACCCTTAATCCACGTGCAAAAAGTAAAAAGTAGCATTTGGGCGGGACGGAGGGAGTATATTATAGTTGTTGGGTTAAGTGTAAAATATTAAATGATAATTTTTAATACTCATTCTGTCCACTGGAGAGATACACATTTACTTTTTCACGTGAATTAAGCAGTATTATTATTTAATGTACAGTGAGTAATTGTATTAGTGGGGTGTGTGAGTCTTATATATTAATTGTATTAATGATGTGTGTGGGTCTCATGTGTTTAAAAAGAAAGAGTTGGTCTCTTGTGTCTGCGCTCAAGAACACAAAGCGTGTAAGGGTAAAACATTTATTTTAAAGAGTATATACTTTAATTAATAAGGATATAATTTTTTCATTGAAAAGATTGATAGAAATATGAATAGTATAATTTGATAAAAAAAATAATTTTTTTAGGAAATAAGGGTACACCTTTTTATACTAAAGAATATAACTATCGAAAAATGTGGAATTTAGGGGTACAGTGTCCCTTGAATATAATTTAATAGTAAATGATATAATTTTTACTGTTATCACTTTTCATATTGACATATTAACACTTTCATAAGTAATTATTTGGACGGTCTTTCAAAGTGCCCGGTTATAACTTTTTATTTATACTATGAAGAGTTGGTCTCTTGTGTCCCATGTGTACAAAGTGTGTAAGGGTACAACATTTTGTTTTAAAGGGTATACACTTTAATTAATAAGGGTACACAATTTTGTTTTAAAAGACATACACTTTTATATATTTATTTTATTTTTTTTAGAAAATAAAAGGTACACATCCTTATATTAAAGGGTACACCATTTAATACTAAAGAGTATCTGGGCGCACGGTGAGCGTATGGTGTCCCGAGGGCACACAAGTTTTTGCCTACTATAAATTATTCATAAAATACTAGTTCACATAACTGCTATCACTTTTCATTATAATAGTTATCATATCTAATCCTTCTCACATAACTTTCATGAGATAATTTCATACAAGTATTTCTAAGAAGAGTACTTTTGTTATTCTACTGCTCTAATGGAAATTTCTTATTTCAAGCTTCGAGGGCGATCTTAAAAAGCCATTTATAAACATTTTTCGCCCAATCACTTTAATAAAGCAATAATATAACATAATAAGGAATATTAATTAATAAAATTTCAATATTTTAAAGTTCTTTTTTAAGCTTAGAGGCTTCTTAATGTATTATTAGGAGTACCAAATAATAAATCTCATAACCTTAATTATAGACTCTTGCATATCAATTATCTCTAAGATAGTATAAAAATATATAGTATATTATCATTTGCAATAAAGCAAACTCATCCATCAAATATCTAAATATATATGTGCAATATTTTTCTTTTTATTTTTTGCCCAAAAGATATTCCATTTGGAGTTACAAAAGTTTAAACGATTTATATATCAAATTTTCTTTAATGCAGATTTAAAAAGTCAATCATCTGAAAGTTGATATCAGGTAATGTATACCTAAATGCAAGAAATTAATTTTTGTGCATCTAATTATTATTAATTTTATTTAATAGGAGTAATATATAATGTGTAAATGTAATAATTTTTATATATATTATTTATTCATTAAAAAATTAACATGAATTCAAACTCATTAATTACACGTCATCTAAATGAAAATTATTAGCATCTGATGTCAATTTGATGTCATTCCACAATATCAGATTTTGTGTGTTTATTTGTTGGATACTTTCAAGCATCTTCAAGGGAGTTGACTACTTGTAGATTAAGAAACCTTTAAAGGATATGAATATTATTATAAATATGCTAAATAATATTATACGAATAATATTTAAATAATATTATACGAATAGACAATATTATTATAAAATTAATACTTAACAGTTTGAAATAGTTCATGATTATCATTTTTTATCAATTAAATATATTTTTTATTTCAATGTTATTATTTCTTATTCTCTTACAAAACCCATTATTGTGTAAGATTATATCACGCACAATTTGCTTATTATTAATTATTTATAATCTCCCGTTATCCTTGCATGCATGAGGTAATAATTTCATAATAAGATTTTCTTTTAATTATAGAATTGATTTTCCGTGCACACAGTTATATTATTAATAAATGTAATATTTTTTTATATTTAATTTTTATTAAAAACACTAATAGAAAATTTGTTAAAAATTCGCTAACAAACGGTATGATTTTTTTTTTAAAAATATATATAAATTGAATGTGTTGAACATGAATGCGGACCAAGTGCATGTGAGATTTTGCAATTTATCAGATTATGGAAATGTTGCGTTTGTAATATCTTTTTTTTGGAACTGCGTATGTAATATCTTTTGATATACAGCAAAAGAAAATCTGGCAAGCCAAAATTTAGTTGGATCATATATCATAAAATAGTAGTATTACACAAACATGTACATGAATATTACCTATTATAGTATTACATAAATATATTATAATTATTATGCATAAAATAACTCTCCCTTCTTTTTTATAGATTGCACGTTGGACATAAATAAACAACTCATAAATTTGTATATTATTTGAATTAAATAATATTTTTCAAATTAGTTTTGTTATATATAAAAGTCCGAGAATCATCATTTTCAATAAAATATGTGTTTTTAGGGCACATATTGTTATTATTAAAGGGAATACGGTAAATTTTATTTATAAAGACTAGAGACCGAAGTCAAATACAATTTTACACCAACTATATTGGGAAAATTTTATATTTGGTCACATATGAATTCCTTCAATTCAATTATAGCCCGTAGGAATATACTGGTCTCATAGCTATCAGTTTTGGTCTCATAAGAATATTATAATTGAAAATTTTTATTCCTAATCAACTTATATCATATCTTTATTGCCAGATTTTCCTCTTCCTTCTATTTTTCAAATTAGACATAGTCCATTACGATCATATCAGACCCATCATGCTTCCGTACATTAATTAAACAACATTAATCTCATAGTTAACCAACTTAGAACTGTAACAGTACCTTTTTTGACTGTCAATCCACCGGGTATCCGGGAGATTTTACAGCTGCTCCTCACAGCCAACCACGCGCTCCGCAGTATGATGGATCAATCCCGTTCCTTCAGCGGATCTCAGCACAACCCTAGTTTGTTTCCTACACCGGGTGTACAGGATGCTGCTACTGTTTTTGCTGAAAAGTATGGAGATTAAAGTTGTAGAAAAATGGAAGGCTACATGCGAGCAGCAGCCCGAGATTATTTATTTATTGAATGGAGAAATTTATTACACATTCATCCTCACTGAACAAGAGGAGATAACTCCTTTAGCTACCTATTGTAGCTGCACTCAGAACGCTCATGCAAAGAAAAGAAAGAGATACAATGTTTATTTTAGAAAGAGAAAACAGAGGGTGATGGTCGATACCTTCTGTTTCCTCAACACACCTATTTATAGAGGCTTTCAGATTTGAAATCTGGATTTCAAAGCATCCAAATCTTTTGTGACGTCAATGCTTACGTCATTGCTCTTGCGTCAGCACTTACGTCATCTACATTAGATCCCAACTTTAGCGGTTGGCTAGTCCTTCTCCTTTATTAGATTCTTTTTTGTGACGTCGTTGCTTGCGTCACCTTTTATTGGATGCCAACAGCTTGCTGGCTTCTTTATTGGATTCCCTTTTCTGGGTCATCCTCCCTGTCAGGTCAAATGTCTCTTACCCTTTCGGAAAGGTCACCTGGCTCTTGCTTTTTTGAGGAGTCATTTGTCCTCTTTAGTGCCTGATGATTCTCCCGGCTCCTAGGTATTCCGAAGATATTTTACCCTCTTCTTTCCACGTGTCTCCTTTGGGCGTGGATCAGCAGCTCTGATCATCCCTATGCCTAACCTTATTCCTTTTCCAAACTCCGGCTCTGTTTAGGTGGAACAGCTCGAACATACCTTGTTTTTCCACTGCCCGAAATGGGCCATATTACAATATCTTTGATGAGTTTGTTTACTCACTGAAATCTTGTTTTTCCAGAGAAGTTCTTGTTTTTCTTGAAATGTCTTCTCCGCAAACACTGTCTTCTTCCCTGTTAAAGTATTCAACAGGAAAGACTCATTCAAAGATTTATGCTCGAACTTGAATGGGAACTTCACCTCCACATTGCTTTGATGCAGGCGTACAAACCCCTCGCTTGACGCGTAGAGATCTGTTCTTCAAAATAAGTAGAAACCAAGACTAGTTCCTTTCCAGAAGACTCCTTGATTTTATTTGATGCTGAGACATCGTGTCTTCTTAACTTGATAAAATGAAAGGCCTCGTGATTGTCTTTCCCTACTGGTTCTGGAGCCGCACTTGTGAAGTAAAGCTCCAATACATCTCCACTGGATAGGGTTGAGTTGTTTTCCCATGCCTTGAAAACCTTTTCTCCCAACTAATCTGGAAGTTTTGCAAGTTTTGGGAAGCCTGGTGTAATAATATAGATTGAAGCTAGTGCTCCAAAATCATACTATTGTTTGACATCATTTGGATGTGAGCCTTCTCGCATCCAAACTTGGAGATATTCCCCAGATATATCCACCCGACATTTCTCCGGTTGGATTCCTTGTCTAGTGTTTAATTTCTCCCAGCTGGCCTGGTAATCCTGTAATAAGAGAAATCAGCTAAGTTAATATCAACCTTAGCAGTGCCCGTCATAGGCCTAAGGTTGATATCTCCCTCTTTGACCCCAGAGGTGCTGGGTTGACTCGTCGACTCTAGATGTGACTCCAGGTCTTCGATTTTTCCTTGGACCGATTCCTCTTTTGGAGGTTCCAGACTACGTCTTGCATTGAGTGCCAGATTCTCGAATTCCCTTTGGAGCAACTCAAGTTTGTCCGTCAAGTGCCTTGATACAGTCAGGATGGAGTCTATTTCAGCTCCTTCCATCTCTCGTCAGGAAATCTGCCAAAACATTATCAACAGATTTAATAATGACAATATTAAAATCATAATATTGTCATTCTGCTTGCCATCTTAATAGTCTAGCCTTTTCAGGTTTAGATTTAATTTTATATTTTAAAAAGGCTTTGACGCTTGTGTTATCAATTTTAAGGATGAATTTCTTCGCGAGAAGAAATAGCGGCCATTTCTTGAACGCTTTCCGAACCGCAAAGAACTCTTTTTCATTGATGTGCCACCTGTTTGCTTCATTCTCTGTAAAGAGTCCACTACAGTATCTGCATGACACTTCTTCTTCTGGTGTGGACTTCGTGAGAACTCCTGCCCACCAGTGGTCACTGGCATCTGTGTAAAGTACCAGTTCATCCTCGTCGTTTGGTATTACTAGCTTGGGGAGCTTCTTGCAAACATCCTTTAACTGCTTAACTATTTCTCGGTGTGATTCCTCCCATTTGAATTATGCGTCTTTCTTCAACAGAGGACTGAACACCTTCTTGTATTGTGCTAGGTTGTTGATGAACATTCCAGCAAAGTTGATAACTCCTAAGAAGCTTTGGAGTTGTTTCTTGTCCTTGAAATCTTCAGAAAATTCTTGAACCTTTTCTACAATATGAGGCTGTAGAATAATTCCGGACTCATCAATCTCGACTCCAAGGAAATCGATCTGCCTTGTTGCTATTACTGCCTTCTTTTCAGAAAGCACCAATCCTTCCTTGTGGCATACTTCCGAAAATACTTCCAGATGCTCTTTTATGTTCTTTGAGGCTATGAGGATGTCATCCACATAAACAAACATGAATGAGAAATAATCTTTGAATAGATTATCCATCTTCCTTTGGTATATCTGGGGTGCATTCGCCAAGCCCATAGGCATGACATTCCAGATATAGTGGCCTTGTGGTGTTGAGAAGGCTGTGAACCTTTTGCTTCCTTCTTCCATCATAATCTGGTAGAACCCAGATTTGCAATCAAACTTTGAGAATACCTTGGCATTCTTGATACAATTGACCAAGTGTTCCCTACTTGGTATGTAGTATCCATCGAACTCCAAGATGTTGTTGATCCCTTTGTAGTTGATCATAAGTCTCGGCTTTCCCCGCTTGACTTCTCCATGATTTCGAACTAGAAATCCTGGATTGCTATATGGGGATACTCCTAGTGATATCAACTTAAGGTCCAGATGTTCCTTAAGTATTAGCTGCATATCCTTTCGATCCTCTTGGTTCATCAGGATAGGCTTATATCTTACGAACTCATGCTCTTTTCCGTCTTTCACTTTGAGTGAGAATTTGAGCTTGTTTTTGCCCCACTAGGCTAGAGAATCCTCATTGAAGTTCCTCTATATCTTCTTTTTGACGTCCTCCAAAGATGTTTGTTCTTCGATTGTGACGTCTTTCTGTAGACAATTTCCTAAGCTTGCTTTGAGAATGTGGATTGTATATTCTTTTAGTTTCTCCATCTTCCATCCTCCTCTTGTCTCGGTTCTCATCTGAAGGACTGTTTCGCCATATTTCCTTCGATCATTCATCTTTGAATGGTTAAGTTTTCCTTCATCACCAGCTTGCTGCGGAATCTGATTGGCATTTTTCTTTGAAATGCATTACGCAGTCTTGGTACTATGATCTTATGTTCACAAAGGGTTGTGAAAATAAGCCTTCTTGTTGCGTTTTCTTGTGTAAAATACTTGAATTTCTGTAGGAAATTATTTCCTAACAGAATATCCGCTCTGGTGTCGTGAAAATATAATGGTGGAGTTTTCACCTTGTACCATGGGGTACAATCCGCTCCTCCGATCATGATTTCTGCTTGCTTGATTCCTCTGTTAAGGATTAACACCCTTTGAGAGAAATATTTTTCTAGTACTGTTGGCAATTCTTCACCTGAGTCTTTCGGAAAGACTCCTTCTTTTGTTGTGCAGATGCCGGCTCCAGAATCAATGTACGCCGTAAAATATTCTGCACGATGCTCCTTATATATCATCCCAATGGTGATATATATTGAGAATGGACTTGTGGCCATGGGTGGATCAGAGCTTATAAAAGTCATTTCTATTGGACTTTATATCTCTTTCCTTTGACTGTAAACTTCATTCCATCTTGTAATCTTTCCCAAGGTTTGTGATCCTCGAGAAACTCCAATCTCAGCACTAGTTGTTCTGGAAATCTTCCTGCAACTCCTTCAATTACCAGCTCAAGTTCTCCGAGTTTTAGCTGTCATTGGTACCTTCCAGTTGTTGGTTGTTGAAGATAATATAAGACATCACAAGGAATAGAGTTTTCCTTCTTAGTGATATCGAATATTACTTCGACTCCTCTCCATCCTTCTGGGCATTTTAGTTTACCTTTGGTTGTGAACTTTTCTGGTTCCTGGATTACCTCCACGATTGGTTTCTTTCCCCATTTTTCGCTAATCATTCTGTCTTCTTGGAAAGAAATTCTTCTTTGCTCGAATCTGAGGCTACTTTGTCTGCTCTAGATCGGCTTGTCTTTGATATGAAAATTCATATCGTGAATTGGCGGTAGCTCCATTATCTCTGGCCTATTTGCACATGCAACTTTCTCGAACACTTCAGGTATCTCAATATACTCCTTCATTTGGAATAGATCCGAATGATGAGTGTTGGAGAGGACATATGAGATACTGTATATGATAGAGTAAGGCATATTTCCTTCTTTCATCAAGTCTTTGTTTTTGAAATCTTGATGAAGGGTAAGTGCCCTGTTGAAATCTCGGTCTGCCAGATTGTACGCGATCTTTGGATAAATATAGGATGCTACTTTTCCTGCGTACAGATTTCCCGAGAGTCCTCCTAGGCATGCTTCTCTTGTGCTCTTGATTTTATTATCAAAGACAGCAATATCGATTGGTGTATCGATTCCTTCTTTGAATGTGGCTTTGATGAGAATCCGAATCGCTCCGATATGGACCCAAGACATAGTCTTGGACATCTTTTCCGGGAGTTTACTTAGTTCCTTCCTGATTTCTTTATAGGGAACCAGTTGCATCTCCATCATATTTCCTGTGAGCTCCATTGGAATGACTATCTCCCCTTCGGTCACTTTGTATATGATGTTGTGTTTCCTCTTCTTGAAACTTGGAAAGAATTTTTCCAATTTTCCCACAGTGAATCCATCGTATAGACTGAGCCTTGGATCCTCCTTCATGATTCTCATAAGGGTTTATGAGAAATAGATGTCTGGAAAAAGAATCCAGACATATCTTCTTGCACCTCTTTCTTGAAGATTTCCTCTTCAATCCGACTCATCTTCGAAAGATTCGTCTTGGCTAAAGAATTCTTCTTCATAGATGCTCTCGTCCGAGGGTATATCTTCAAACTGATATACCTGTACTAGATCTTGGAAGTAAACGGCTTTCTTCATTTCTGGAGTTGTTTCGAACTGCCGTACTCTCCTCTTTTGGTTTTTCGGGCAATCGGCTGAGATATGCCCTCTAGCTCCGCAATGCGTGCGTCCGGGTGCACGGGAACACATTCCGTGCGACATTAGAAATTTAGTATTATGGGTAAGGGTACATTGCTTTGGTCTAAAGGGTATACACTTTAATTAATAAAAGGTACATCATCTTGTTCTAAAAGGTATACATTTTTCATTAATATTTTTTTTCTTTAGAAAATAAAGTGTACACATTTTTATACTAAAGAGTATACAATTTAACACAAAATTATAAAGGCGCACGGAGTATTGTTCATGCGCCCAAATACACACAATAATTTTCTTTAGAAAATAAAGGGTACACATCTATATACTAAAGGGTATACAATTTAACACAAAATTCTAAACGCGCACGGAATGTTGTCCGTGCGCCCGGGTGCACAGGAGTTTTTGCCTTTGTAAAATCATATATAGTTGTTTCACATCAAAATATTAAAATTTTATATCCTGTGTATCCGATGATATACGTGTATACTCATATATACTATATATTTATTTTCCTCCGTTTCATAATAATAATAATAACTACGTATTTATATTTTAGAGGTCTCACTTTAATATTTACATTTTCCTTTTCGATAAATATATATTATAAAAACAAATAATATATCTTTATTGGACTCACAAACACTAATACAACTACTTATTTTACATTAAATTATTATTATATTTTTCTCACTTCACCACACGAGTATTATAGTATTTCTTAATCCTGTGAAAAAAAAAACTTAACTATTACTTTAGGATGAAGGGAGTATTAATTTTTATTTAATACTTCATTTCATTAGTTCAACAAAAAAGTTCACTGTACATATGAAATTATAAAATAAATATTTCTTTTACTTGCTTTTTGAGATGATTTAGTAATAATTTTTAGATAATAAATAAAATATTACTCTCTCCATTCCGCTCAAAGGGTGCATTTGTTTTTTGCAAGTAGATTAAGGAATATTATTATCTAATGTGTAGTTGGTATTTGTATTAGTGAGAGTGTGAGCCCATATTTTAATTGTATTAGTGGGTGGGACTCATGTGTATAAAAAATGAAATGGGACCCTTTGGGTGGTACGCTCAAAATAGAAAAAATAGACCATTTGGGTGGGACGGAGGGAGTAAGTAAATTAGGTGAGTTGTAAGGTAGAGATATACTCCCTCCGTCCGGATTCAAGGGTGGGGGTGTCATTTGCTTTTGGGCACGGAGATTAATGAGTATTATTATTTAATGTGTAGTGAGTAGTTATATTAGTGGAGGTGTAGGTTTCATTTTTTAGTTGTATTAGTGGGTGTGTGTGGATAAAAAAGAAAATGAGATTCTTGGGGGCGGACGCCCAAAATGAAAAAATGATACCCTTGAAAACAGACAGGGGGAGTATAATTTTGGAATTAAAATGTGTTGTGAGTTGTTGAATTGTGTCATTGTGTGTTACCTTGTATAATGGTGTGAATTTATTTATAGGATAAATGAAGTAGTGTATGGAGTTTGTGTTTCTTAATAAATATATATTTTTTATACTCGATTTTTCAATAAAAAATAAAAATAAATTGTTAATAAAATGTATAAATTCATATTTATTAATGTATATATTTTTATTTATTAATATATATAAATTTTAAATATGCATGAATTTGAATTCGTGCATAGTGGGGCAAATAATTATTATTATGCATAATAGTAACCTTTTCAATTAATCACATAATATATAGGGGCAACATATACTATTTCCGTAGAAAAAAAAATCTCATTACTAGTATTTATAATTATATATAAAAAATCTATTTTCATAAATATTTGGTCCACCACATGCACTAGATATCAGAGGAACCCAAACCTATTAGGTCCTTGTGTACATTATTATGAAGAAAAAATATCACATTTTGTAGTAAAAATTTCAATTTTTATTTTTATTTTATTTGAATTTTTTAATTTCTTCTTTTTTTTAGTTTTTATTTTTCCAATTCGGTGCACCTCATGATTTATAGGCTAATAATGGGGTAGTGGGGTAGTCTTATATTTTTATTTTTTAATTATTTAATTTAATTAATGATAGAGATTATATTAAGATGTGATCTTTGTTCAAGTGCACCACAATTTAACTCCCAATTTTAATCCTTTGTATCTAAGATCTATAAATTAATTAATTTTAGTCATTTTATTTAAAAATTTGAACTAAAAATGAACAAAAAGTACTAAAATTGGAAGAAAAAAAAACTAAAATTAGATAAAATGACTAAAATTTGTGAAAAGTGACAAAAAAAATGCAAAAAAATAATAATAATAATAAATAAATAATAAATAAATAAATCAAAGTTAGAATGCACAGTATTAATTACCTGACGAATTGTTATATTAACCCTCTTATGAATTTAACATAATTATTGTTAAACTATTTTTCTGATTTTATATTTTCAAACTCTAAAATTTTATTTCGTATATTGTTTAATAATAATAATAATAATAATAATAATAATAATAATAATAATAATAATAATAATAATAATAATAAGCTGGCCTCTGAATTGATCATAATTATTAACCTATTTTTAAATTTTACATAAAAAAAAAAACCTTCTTGTAGTGTAGTATGTTATGTGCCTCAGTGTGACGGAAAATAAATAAGATGAAGTATAATATTAATTATAATTAATAGATAAGATCTATTAGAAAAAGATCATATTTTAAAAATTGCCACTATTAAGGAAGAGTGAACTATTTTAGTATTTTAGGAACATTTTATAGTATAAATAAAAGTAATAATATTTTATAACAAAAGTGATAATGATATTATTATTACTTCTACTTCTTATCTATTTTACGTTATTTGAGACGATCTCACACAAATCTTTAATTTTAAACTTAGTTACATTTTAAATTAATTGTCAAGTATTAAAAACTTAAATTAAAATACTTTTTTTCCCTTATAATTTAATTTATTCGACATTTACCAACACCAATTACATATTTTTGTATATAATTTTAGACATTATTTTCTTAATTATGCAATTTAAAAGAGAAAAAGGAATAATGGTACTAGAACCACTGAAACTCCAAATTTTTTTTTAAATAAAACAAATGGGATGGGAATTTTGAAACCATTATCTTGGCATTAATTAGATAATTAAAGTCAATTTAAACATCATGAATAGAAGAACTAAAGAATTATGCTCCATATTTGAACGAAAGTGCAATATGACCGTACATGTGATGTAATTTATTACTAGTAGTTTGTTAGTAGATGCTAAAAAAATAGACTGCAAATTTTTTATGGGTTAATTGAAAAAAAAAATCACAAAATTTATACATATTGCAAATTAATTCTTATTTTTAAGAAATTGTAAAAAAAATCATATTTAAGTATTGTTGCAAAATAAACCTAATTTGTAACTAAAAGTAGGGTTTTTTGGGTGCGTTTTGCAACAATACTTAAAGGTGATGATTTTTTTTTGCAATTTCTCAAAAGTGGGGATTAATTTGCAATAGCAGTAAAGTTCGTTGTTTTTTTTTCAATTAACCCATTTTTTATCTATATCTCTATCACTTTTATTATACTCGTTTCGTAATATACCCTGTTTTCGCTCGAAATAGAATTTTTTTTTTGGCGTCCGCTCCAACGAGTGTCATTTTCTTTTTTACACACATGTGTCTCATACACACTCACTAATACAATTAAAATACGGGGTTTATACTCCCACTAATACAACTACCCACTACATATTAAGTAATACTCATTAATCAACATGCACAAAAGTAAAAGACCATCTTTCAGGCTGACAGAGAGAATATATTATATTTCACCCAACTGTTTTCGTACATTTTATTTTAAATTTCATTATTAAAAAAAACAGCAATACATCAATCTCCAACAACCAGGTGGGCTAGCCCACCTGGCCACCGGATTCCTCACACAAGTGGGTGATCCGGGTTAGATTTCCATTGGGAACTAATAGGAGGGGAGTTATAAGGAGGCTTGGAGAATAAGGATGTATGAAGACTTGGTGAACTAATAACTAACTTTGTCCGATCAAAAAAAAAATTCAATCTCCAACCTTAAAATTATATCTTAATTAAAAATTTATCACTATCACTTAACACACATAACACACTTTATAATTTATTTATTACTTATATTACACTTTAAAAATCGTTAAGTACTTATTAAATTGTCACAAACACTTGTGTTATTTATTACTTATATTACACTTTAAAAATCGTTAAGTACTTATTAAATTGTCACAAACACTTGTGTAAACCGGGTTCACGGTGTATACCATGTGATTCTCCTTTCTAATCCTATATGTACATATGTATTGATAGAGTATTTAAATTAAAAGATCACATAATTTATAAAGATTTATGTTGTAAACCTTGTTTGACTCACTCCTAAATTATTTTACATGAGGTGTTTGTGAAAAATTAAATAAAATTTTAAATAAATAATTATCTTCTCTGTGTTTAACTAAATCAGACTTATAAAAAATTTCGAATATACTGTATATTATTAAAGACAGTATTTGACATCATTAATTAGAGTTGTAATTTTCTTTCATTTTTGTATTAAATGATGAAAATATCATATAACAAATACTTGTATGAATTTGATTCAACAAAAACTAATATACTTATTTACTTTTTGTTTTTTTCAAATAATTTGGCATAGAATATATATATCACGTGTAGGCATAGGCAGCCCCTTGTAATTGCAGAAAAAACTAACAACTCTCCAACCAAACCTGTTTTCTGAAAAACCAGCAGCATGCAATGCATCCTATTCCTATGTATATTTGCCACTTTGATCAGTTTAAGGTTTTTATTATTTTTTTTAAATTTAATTTAATTCCCATTATTAATCCTCCATTTTTGGTTGTCTCATTTTCATTTCGTGAGTCAGAAAATGTCGTCATAACATGCCACATCTGTCATCCAAATTTAAGAATCAAATTCTGACAATAACGCCTTGTTTGTCTACATTTAAGGTAGAATGAATTATCTCCATTTGATTTACATCACATGACCTACATTATTTAAATCTATTTAATGTCTTAATTTTTTTAATTTTTTTGAATCAAAGTTGAACGATCATACGTGATACTTATTTAATTTCTTAGTGATGGAATATTTTATTTTAATTGATGAATGTTTGGGGATAAATCAATAGTGGATCCATATTCTTATATAATTAGGAAGTTCATGAGATTAATTATTATGTTAATATAGTAAATAAATTATGAACAATTTATATATTATATATATAAACCCTGAATCAAAATTTTTTTAAAATATTCTAATTATAACTATACAAAATTTTTACTAACGTGTCATTATAAATTTTAATTATAAAAAATTATAAAAGAAAATTGAGATTTATACTAAATATATGTGAAATTTAGTGCATTTGTTAAACTAGTTTAAACTATTTTATGATCATGGATGTTAAATTGTTGATTATTTTTTCAATTCTCCTATTTTTTATTTTTTGATTGAAAGAATTTTAATAATTATATTAATAATGCTATTTTGACTTTTAGGGGTTAGCCTAACTATGAGGCTTTGAGATGTTTTAAGGTGAAATTTTTTAAAATTTCAGATTCGATACTAGCGATTGCAATCAACAACGGTTGGATCAGTCTATCCAGAGTGCAAAACTCTGGCTTAAAATGAAACCAAACGGTGAAGGCTCAAAGTGTCTTAAGGTGAAATCCCCTAAGACTTATGCGATCAACAACTACGGGGTCAGTCCATACTGAGCCCAAAGCTCTGATTTGAGATGGGGTCTTCATTGGTGGACGGTGAGTTCTAGCCTACCCAAATAAATTAGTTTTTAGATTGAATAAAAAAAGAGACCCATTTTACTATGTATACGTTGAACTTTTTTACAAAAGGAACCTTGAAATTCAACTTAAAGAATCAGTTACAGTGGATTGGGCAACAAATTAACAGTATTTAGTCAAAATGATGAAGAATATAGTTGGTTTAGTGTGAAGAATAAAATTAAATTCACATGCATTGTTTATATATGGGTTGGGAATCAGAATGTTGTGTTTTTTCGGTGATATGGATCACCCGATTGTTCCACGAATGAACTAAGATATCACTCATAAAATTCAATGCATTTTCATATTTACTTTTAGGGTTATTACGAGGTGTACCTAGTGTTGCACCACTGCAACTTTCAGGTAAACTTGAGGATGTAATGAGTAGCTATTAAATTTATTTTTAATTATTTTATTTTATTGAGTAATGAAAATTAAATAAAAAAATATCCAATCTAACAATTGATATATTATCTAAGTGCACATTAGTTATACTCCTAATTTTAAGGTCTATAATAAAATCTTAAGAGTTTATTAGTTATTTTATAAGATTTATAGATGTTTTAGAAAATTATTATTATTTAATCTAGTATTATATTAACAACATTCTAATAAAGTCTTTGAGACCGTATTTATGTTAGGTGAATTGTGAAACATGTTAAAATATATACTAATGGTAAAGTATATTAATTAATAATTAAAATATGTTATTAAAAATATGATGAATGATACGTGTTCAAAGTATGACTTTAAGATTTTACAATACAATTCATTGCAAACTTATTTTAACAATGCATATTTTATTTATATATTAATATGACTTTAGTAATGGGTGAATTGGTCTCATATATACTCATCCCACCAAAGAATGCTAATTTGATGTTTGAGATTATTCGAATGCACAAATAATACTCCAAATGCACCCAAGTATACCCTTAAAATTATCTATATTTACATTTTTCTAAGATTTCAATTAAGGTGTCATTATGCATTTCAAAAAAATTATAAAATTAATTAATAAAAAATACTTTTTATTATTTATTTATTTATTTATTTATAATATTATTAATATTATTCCATATAATTTTTTTTCTTTTTTAATGCATGCAGAGTATATGAATTAATAAGCAACCACGTATTTAAGAAGTTACACGATAGATGCAGGAATAAGCTGCCTAACATATAAAGACTTTGTTAATATTCCAGTATCCCTTCTTATTTTAGAATATCAAAATTCTTTTTATGGGCATATTTCGTTGTATCATCTCACTCACGTGTCATTAGTATATTATTGACAGTAAAGGAAAGGATTTATACTTTTCTTTTAGAATATTAATTTTTCTCTTCTTCCATGTTTTATTAATTCAATATTATATAATACATGAGATGTTACACCAAAATTATATAAAAAATCAGTGTTAAATCAGGATTTGACATGGGAAAAAAGCTAGAGAACATTTTGTTTTGAATGATGTTGAAAATCAATAAATACATGTTAGAACAAGAAATGGTAATGTCACATTCGAACCTACATTATAATTATGGCAAAATCTTGATACATGTAACTTAATTGAGTGAGATGGTTTTGAGATGAATTTTTTGTTAATTTATTTATTTAAAGAATTAACTCAATGTATTTTACTAATTTAATCCGTCAATTGAATGCAATAAGCTTAATTATATGATTAGCATATAAGATGAGTATATAGTTTTCTTCTATCTCCCCCATGTTATCCATTCAACATTTATGTTATACCTAAATGTCATTAAATATTTAGACCCCTCCTAATGTATATATATGAGCTTGTTTCTTGTGAAATAGATATTCTTCTTAGTACATACTATTGTATACCCTTAAATATGTAAAAACTACAGAAGTAAGCTTATGCCATTAATCACAATGATAAAATTATAATAATATTAAAAAAAACTAACACCAATTTTAAAAGAAAGTATTAATTCTAAGGATAAAATAAGAATATAATCACTAAGCTGATAACAAGAAACAATTTGTTATATAATAGTATATACATATGCATTAATATTTTGAAGGAAAAATAAATATTTTTAGTACATGTAAATATATAAAAATAATTCTAATATTTTTAGAAATATAAAATGCTTTCAAAATGGCGACAAAACATCACTTTGTAAGGGTATCAAACAATTGATTGAGATATTTAATTAATTTTGATTATCTATTGTAGATGGTTTTATACAAAGATCAAATATAGCTCTTTAGTTATTGTTGTTATATTAAAACTAACCTAATATATATCAAAATTATTTAAATTTCTTAATTAATTTAAAAATGATTCAAAATATAATGCTTTGCTTATAAAAAGTAGTGCTAGACCATATATAAATATGCAGTCAAAAAAGAAAGTTAGGTAAATTGTAAGATGTTGAGAAGGCGTTCATCTTTGAAAAGGGAGTTGGCAAAAAAAGAATCACTTTTGACTTGATCATAGTGTGAGTCTAAAAATTTTATGTGTGACAGCCTTACTAATATTATTCAATTTGGGTACTCTTGTTTAGACGAGATTATTATTATTTTTTAAATAATTATTACATTTTATTAATGATATTATTATATTTTTTAAAAGAAAAAGTATTACACTACCAATAAACTCTTTTTTACTTAATAATAGAATTCAATCTGTTGTAAAATTATCAATAGATTGTCAATAAAAATTATATTTGTCTTTTAGCAACGAAACACTAATAAATTTTTAATGCGTTTACCAACGAAATAATATCCATCATTATTTATCAACGGATTACTAACGAATTTATTATATAAATGGCCCACAGAATTATTAATTTACCAAAAAAATTGAATTTTCATTGGTAAAAATTTATCAACCACTACTTTAGCAATATAAATAGATTTTTGTTAATTAGGTTATACAGTTTTTTTTAAATAAAATTTATGTGTTAATTAATTGCGATTAATATTGAAATATTATATTGTAATATATACTTTCTTTCGAATTATTTTTCATATTTATTTTACCATTTTTTCCTTTCCTTTTTAAATATATACTAATTTTATGGGAGAATGTCCCATTTACCCCCTTTTTTTAAGTAAAAAATTATTGCCAACCATCATTTAATTTGTATAACATTGCTACTCAATTATCCATTTTTTGATCAAAATACTCTCATTAGGTCAGAATGCTATGTTGGGGTTCCGACATCCGATGAAATACTCCCACCCTGTAGGAATAGTATGTCAGGATTCCGACACCGAATCCCACATCCAATGATTTCAGATTCGATGTCGGAACTCCGACATAGCATTTCGACAGGGTGAAGGTATGTCGGATTCGGTGTCGGAATCCCAACATAGCATTCCGATAGGTTGGGAGTATTTTGGTCTAATTAAAAATGGCCAATCAGGTATGGAAATTATACAATTTTATGGATGTCAATGATTTTTGTTTATTTATTTTGGATATTTTCGACAATTGCCTCTAATTTTATTGATTAGAGTTATTGATTTTTTAGGATATACTTATTATACAGTATTATTATATAATAAATAAATAATAAAGTGAATTATGTGTATAAAGTAAGCGTGATAATTTTTTAAATAAAGTACATTCAAATATTATAAATAACAAATTGGCAAAAGCTATTGTATCCCCGGGAGCACGGATTTAGACCCGTGTGCCTAACCCTAACCCTACCCACATTGATAACCCGACCCGAAATACTTAAGGAAAAAAAACGCTAATCCATTCTCATCATTCCTCACGTTCACACTTCTCTCATTCCCGTTCTCAGCACGCTATGGAAATCTCATTCTCGTCTCGGTTCTTCGGCTGCTACTCGCCGCCCATTAACGACGGTGTATTCAGTGATTCGTCAAGTCAAAGTGAAGGCTATTGGATCGCAAGGTGACGGTATTTACTTATGATCTTGTCTTTTTCCTTTTTCCTCTTTGTGATATTGTACCCGTTTAAACTCAAATCCGGAGAATCTGAAGGTTTCCATCACTATACTTTCTATCTTAACTGCGATGGTGATATATTTAGGTTAATGAATTTTTATTTTCATTAGAAGGAAAGAGGCTCGTTTTTAGGGTTTTCATTGGTAAGTTCAATCACTTGTAATTTACTACATGTTGTACTGTATGGTTTTAATTATGTTTTGGATTTTCTATTTTGTCCAGAGAAGACATAATGTTCACATAAACAGTTAAAAGTTTTTGTTTGTTAAATTGCCTTTTATTAGTGATGTTAAACAGTTGGATATCTTATTTCAACATCAACCCTTATGTTAATTACACAACCAACTACTACATCTCTCTATATATATTTCAATCTCGAAAAATATAGAATTAATTCCTTGTGAGATAGAAAGAGAATTAATTATATGTGGATATTGTAAGAGAGAGAAATTTAACTCCAAAAGAAGCATAACAACAATAACATGGTGATTTGGACATGCTGTTGAATCATGGAGCTTCCTATCTTTAGAAGTTTTAATAACCTTTTGTTAGGCTCTTTATAATATTACATGTATGACTGCTAATTGATTTTAGTTCAGTTTATTGTAATATGTTATTGAGATTTATATCTCGATCTTTTGTAGGCTCTTTATTATATGCTCATACTCTATTAGAGAGTATAATTTGAGTAAGGATGTAGCAATAGAACTTCCACTGTACATCAGGTCCTTTCTATGAGTTTAGAAGAGCAGAGATGATGTTTAGGAAATTGATCATTTTTGTAGAAGTTATGAAATTTGGTTTTATACCTTTATCTTACTCCAGAATTGAGCATTGTAATTTGTGTTTTACTATTTATTTTTCTTGTATATTTATATGTAAAATAAAAAACTTAGCTTATTTATTCAATTACTTATTATGACTTTTATTTTCCATAAAACTTGACATTCGGCTTATACTAAGGGTTGAGATTTGTGCAACAATGCTGCAAAATCAAAATGAGATGAGAGCTGCAAAAGACTGTTAAAGCAGTCTCGACTTTTAAAGGGAAAAGTTGAGAAAAAAAATGAAGAAGCGCTAAAGGGCTGCCAAGGAGAAATAAAAAGAATTGTGAAAATTTTAGATTGGTAAAGATATATATTTGATGGTGTTTATTGGTTGCTTCACCTTTTAGGTACATTGTGCTGATGACTAATGTATTAAGGTAGTTAACATCAAGGTTGAGCTCTAACTGTGGAAGCTATGAATGATTAGATTTTTCTATAGTATATGATCACTATATAAATAGTTGAATTAGTATAGTTAGACCGTTTTTTTTTATATGTGAAGGAAATATCATAATATTTTGGTTCTTTATTTACACTTTGCTAATTTGTATTTGAATTTAATTAGTGTGATTATTCATTGCAAAGGGTATATTATTGATGAGTAAATAGTGCATTGTGGTCATGTAAAGTGTATGAAGTTTACATTATTTGGAGTTTATATGTTTGTCAGGTATTATGGCATAGTGCAAAGGGTATATTGTTGATGAGTAAAGGGTACATTGTTGTCATGTAAAGTGTATGGAGTTTACAATGTTTCAAGTTTATATTTGTAAGGTGTTATGGCACAGTGCAAAGAGTATATTGTTGATGAGTAAAGAGTATATTGTGAACATGTAAAGGATATATTGTAGTCATGTAAATTGTATGAAGTTGCAAAGGGTATATTAGTTATGAGTAAATGGTATATCATTGATGAGTAAAGGGTACATTGTGATCATGTAAAGAGCATGGAGTTTAGAGTGTTTTAAGTTTATTTTGTTAAGGTATTATGACATGGTGCAAATGGTATATTGTTGATGACTAAAGGGTACATTGTAGTCTTGTAAAGGATATGACGTGTATAGTGTTTCTAGTTTATGTTGTTAAGGTATAATGACATGATGCAAAGGGTATATTGCTTATAAGTAAAGGGTATATCTTTTATAAGTAAATAGTACATTATAATCATGTAAAGAGTGTAGAGTTTACAGTATTTCAAGTTTATCTTTTATGGTATTATGCCATGGTACAAAGACTATATTGTTGATGAGTAAATGATATAGAGTTTAGAACATCTATTGTTGACAATGTTTCAAGTTTATGTTGTTAAGGTATAATGACATGGTGCAAAGAGTATATAATTTTATATTAAAGGGTACGATTCTCTATACTAAAGGGTATAACTTTCAATAACTATGTTAAAGAAACAATTTAAACGATTAGAACTTACTCATTCGAAATTCAAGAAATGTAATAATTTATTAGCATCTCTCACAATATTTAACTTATGATATTACTAAATTAATCAATTAAAATGATTAATAACCACAAGGATTCATATGCCCACAGTCGCACAACAAAAAAGGGAAAGAAAAACCATGAATACAAGGGCATCAAACAAGGCTCTTTCAGGCATCAAATAGTACTGATAAACCAAGCAGAACGACAAACACTTAATGGTAAAAAACTTGAAACCAAAAATATCAATGTACACGCTCTCATTTGCAGACCCTTATTGATTGCCAAGTAAAGTATACAGATTCCAAAGCCACAAGTAGGTTGTAAGCACCATTGTGAAGAGACTGTACTCAATAGAAGGTAGGTGCAGAAAATAACATATTCAACCTTTATATGAGGAGTAGAAACTGCTTAGATGAAATAAGAATGTAGTTTCCCTTTGTCTTTATCCTTGTACTTGATTCACCTAGAATAACTACAAGTTGAAGAATGAACATTGTGAAGCAATACATGAGAACATAACCAGTTGTTTTTTCTTTCCAATTGTAACTCAAGACTCCTCTACCTCTGCAAAGAAGCACGAATACGACAAACGAGAGTCAGAAATAGGCATGGTTCCACAAATCCCAAGTATCGACACAATAAAGCAATAGTAAATATTTTCCTCCCATTTTAGATTTTTGATTGCATCCAAGATACTTCATTGATGCCGCAATATAGTCAACCGAATAATTTCAACAACATCCACCCACATGAGAAAATGATGAATAAGATCTTGACCATCCAAGGACCACTAAAAATAATTGAAACATCCAAGAGTTGTTCACGGATCTGACCATAGAAGTAAAATGAATATATAATGCAAAATAAATTGAGAAGTACCAGCACTATAACGAGACCAATTGCCACCACACGAAGAGCAAAGGAAAAGTTACTACTGATGAAGACATGAGAGCTGCAAGGCTTGCAATTCACTTTAAGAATAATTACACGTAAAAATTCATGTAAATGGTACATTGTTGATGAGTAAAGGGTACATTGTTTATCATTCAAATCGTATACTATTAAAAACTTATCAGAAAGACATTAACGTACAACAGTCAAACATCCCTAATTGAGATTTCTAAGTAATTAAAGATGATAGGTATTCATCAATTTCAACAATGAAAGTGTTAAACACCATTCCATAAACATAAGCAATGGACTTTACCAGAATCAATTATACATTTTCAATATACCAAAATTCATGAACTAACAAAACAATAAAGAAAATTATAAAAATATTAGGGCAATTTCACCCATTACTTCATTATTAAATCCCCAATTATATGAGTATGTTTTTGAACTAACCAGAATGTATAGCAGAGAGGCAATAATAATCGTCCGAAATCGGCCGAGAAAGGAGTCGGCGATGAAAGCACCCAAGAGTGGGGTAAGCGACGTCGTTCCGGACCATGCGTTGACGTTCGCCGCCACCGTTGCGGTGGATTGGCACAACGGTCCAGTTAGGTAGTTGACCAAATTTGAGCTAATTCCATAATAAGTGAATCTCTCAGCCATTTTGACAAGTAATTGCAAATATTCAATAGAAACATCAAATTGAAAAGTAGAATCACGACGACAGGAATGCTGGAGGAGATGGATTTATAAGGTGGTAGATCATACCAATGATGACTGATGATTCAAAACACGAACCAAAATAATCATTCATCACATCTCAGAATTTCGCAGGAGAAAAAAAAAGAATAGCGAAATTATCAGACTTAAATAGAGATAATCATGGATAGAAGTACCGCTCATTAGATGATTGCACTCGAAGGTAGAATCACCCACGCTCCAAATTGATCACCCGTGCTCCAGAATCGCCCACACTGCAGCGCTTGAAAGAGAAACACACACTCATTGGTGAAGAATGTGTTTTGATTTTTTTAATTTATATATGACCCGTATTCTTATGGGTGATCCGGGCGCATATAATTAGACCCGTGTGTTCGGACACACAAGAGTCTCACTCTAACAAATTATTAATTTAATCCTTGTGTATGGCATGTAATATGATTATTTCATCCTTATAATTTAAGGGTTAATTATCTTTATTCTTAAATTTATAGTATTTTCTTAAAGAATAATTTTTCATATTAAGTGCAAGAAATTATGATGACTGTAACTGATTTACATAATGTACCTCCATTTAAAATGATTGTACTCCTCCTGCCTATGATGAAATATAAAATATGGTAAACCAACGGTAAAAACTGCCGAATAGAAATGTTAGAAGATGGGTTGAGATGGGCCCATTAAGATGAAGAGAAGCGAAAGCGCCTAGTTGGCCCACCCACTTAAGATGTGACATTGATATTATTTATCTGGGCCCACTTAAGCATGGTTTAAGCCCAAATATGCTCGACCCACTTTGCCACATTGCCACCACCCCACCCACCCAAGTTCTCTTTTTTTCCCACCTCTCCCCACCTTCCACGTATATTTATTACTCTTTAACATAAAATAATGTTGTCGATCTCACATAAAATTGTCACTTATAAATTTCAGTAGTTATTGTGTGTAATTTTTTATATATAGTATTTCATTTTTAATAAATTAATGATAAAATTTTAAAAATTAATATAATATACTCAATAAATAATTAGTTATAAATCATGAGAAAAATAACTCTTAAATAGTAAGACAAAGTCTCTTATGATATGTTACTTTATCTTAGACGGTTTGTGAGACGTGTTAAAATATGTCTATTATTTAGATAAAGTGTGTTTAATGATTGTTAAAATATATTTTCTAAAGTATGTTGAACTATACATTAAAGTATGATTTTAGCATGTTATAATATGATTTATAATTTACATAGTTTAGCTACAAATAAACATACTTTATCTATATAATAAGTACTCCCTCCGTCCACTTTCAAATGTATCATTTTTCTATTTTGGGAAGAGTCTCATTTCATTTTTTATCCACACACACTCACTAATACAACTAAAAAATGGAACTCACACCTCCACTAATACAACTACTCACTACACATTAAATAACAATACTCCTTAATATTCATACCCAAAAGCAAATGACACTCTTAAATCCGGACGGAGGGAGCATACTTTAGTGGTGGGTCGACCCGTCTCAGAGAGACTTTCTCAAATATTAATATCACACTTTCATACATATAAATTAAATAAATAAATGAATTTATTTAAAATTTAAAAATAATATAATAAACCTAAAAATAAATGATGAACTGTAAACCACAATATTAAAATAGTAATATAATATCTTGGACCACAATAATTTAGTATATTCGTCTTTATTTATATATTATTATAATTATAATTCTACATTTTTCCACAAATATATAGTTATTTAAAAGTTTGATAAGTGTATAAATTTGTAAATAGTTATTAAATAATTGAATATTTATTAAGACAATAATTCCTTTGTCACTTTTGTCGTATGATAGAGTTTTGTGATTCCTTTAATATTTTATATTCATAAAATTTTAAGTTTATTCTTAAGATTTTATATTAGCTTTTAAAATATATATTATAATCTCACTTTTATAATTTATAGAACATTTCACCATCGTGGTAAATAATTTATTGGTTAATTATAGTGTGCACCCTAAAAAAAGATGCACTCATATACAAATATAAATATAAACATATAAAATTAACAACAAAAATGTATACAATTTGATTGATAGTTTTTTAATGAAAAATTGAGTGTAAAAAATATACAATTATTAAAAAATATGTATACACTATTGAATAAAAAGTTATACACATATGATAATATTTTTTTAATGAAAAATTTAGTGTGTAAAAAATATTATTATTAAGAAATACGTATACAAAATAAAATAACATATATACAAAATAGAATAAAAAGTTATACACATGTGGATGCAACCTTGCACCCGGATGCACCCAATATACGTTCTAATTTATTTCACCTCAAATTATAAATTTAGTAGTTTAATCCTTATCTTTAACGATGTTTGTTTAAGATTTTATGTAAGAATAAGAAATCTAGATTTAGAATTAAGTAGACTTATTAAATCTAACTGTAAATTTTATTTGTTTTGAGGATTTAAGTAAAGTAGATGTGTAAGAATAGGAGTGATGTGACAGAAAGCATGATATGATGTGTGTTAAAGATACGTGAGATTTATGTAATTAATTAAACTAAATTCCAACTAGAAAATGGATTATATAGACTAAAAAATAGAAAACAATAAAATCTTAATGTCAAGTGCAAATTTTAAAGGTATAATTATAAAATCATCAAAGTGGCTCATATAATATTATATATTAATTTTTTACTTCATTCTCAATTTTACATATAAATTTAGAATTTACCATTGACATAGAATTTATTTTAGGGTATAAAAAAATTTAATAGTGTCAGAGTTTCATTGTACTACTGCATGTAATATACAGTTCGGCAATAATGATCTCATTTATTTTATGCACACTGATCTGAGAGTGATGAGACCTTTATTGTAAATGGATGGAGTACTTCATAATTAAACGTGAAAATTAACGGAGATTTAATTAATCCATATAATTATAGAGTAAAATTAAACTTTTTCGTCATTTACGTGTGTATTATTGTTTGTTAGTGTCAAAGTGGAATTTTTAGTGGTATAATGAGAGTGGGAATAATTTTAACTTTTTGATGGAATGTTCGATGATTTAAGAATCCTAATTAGATGATACATGGTTATGTTCGATTCATTTAATGATTACTTCCAAACTCTTATAGTCTTTTAGGTATCATTTTGCTTCCTTTTGTATCTCCTTTCTATGGTTGTAGTTTATATCTTAATATAATTTTATGGTGTCCCACTTTAACAATTTTTTATTTTTTAAAATTTAGTCATAATATTGTAACTTAAGAACTGTTTTATATGTATATATTTGTATCAATGATATTTCAAATCTAAAAATAAGTAAAAGTAGCCCATTATAAAGTGACATAAAAATATCACATAAATATTGAAAAAAAAGTCATAATATTGTAACTTAAGAAGTTTTTTATATGTAAATGTTTCAATGATATTTCACATCTAAAAATAAGTAAAAGTAAGACATATTAAAGTGAGATTTTATAATTGAACATTCAAATGTGAATGCAAACACTCACTATAAGGTATGATATTGGAAATCCCAATTCAAAAACACATGAATCCATAGTACACATAGGTTGGCCTACATATATATTTTGTTGATGATTCTAGTTTCTTATGTGGTGGTGAAAGCTTCATATAAGTGATGCCTTTACTTTGCAAACTTTCTATTTTTGGCTAAGAGTTATAAGACAATTTGCAAAATGAAGATTATTATTGGAAATCCACATTATTGAGGTGCTTTGAATGGTATCTGGGAATATATGGGCTACCACTTGCAAGTTGCAAGGCCACAATTATTATTATTTTGGGTAAAATTTCAGTTTACCCATTTGAATCTAATAATTTTTATTTATGCCCCACATTTAATAGTAAATGTTAAAATACTCAAAATGACGAAAATATCCTTGATTGATTTATAACTCAATTTAAAAGTCTAAATCGAATCATAAATATGTTTAAAATCGAGTCATAATATGTACAATCAAGTTATAAAAATATTTAGAATCTTATCATAAATATGTACAATTGAGTCTTAAATTTTAATCGAGTTAAGAATATTTTTGTACCTTGAGACATTTTAACACTTTCTTTTAAAAATTGGATTTTTTTGAAAAAAATCTTATTGTATAATGCAAATTGTTGCCTATTTCTCCTATTATTTTTATTTTTAAGAAAAAATTCACATGCAACTTGTGCACGAGGTAAATGAAAAATCTTTGAGTTCCATATTAAAAATAATAATAATAATAATAATAATAATAATAATAATAATAATAAATATGAAGAGATAGGTAGATTATTGTGAAAGCACACATTTGTGGCCTCATTATTACTGAGGCCAACTTGCAATGATAATAGAAACAAAATTATTGGTATTATTACTAAGTTATACCTTCTTTCTCTTGTAAGAAGGGACACAAGATTTTAGATCTAAATATGATAGATAATTTCACAATTGTATAACTAGGAAAGTTAAAAAGGAAATCATTTATAGTATATAATAATGAAAATTTTCTTGGTACAATTGTATGCTATGTTATCATGTCATATAGATTTCTATGGTTATTTAATTGAATAATGTGTAGCACATTTATTGCACGGACACTACAACTACGTGGTTTAAAATAAATTAATTTTTTAATTAATTTTATTGACTTTTTTAAGTATTATGATACTTTTATGTAATAAATAAAATATAAAATATATTATGTGTGTTCTATGTGAGTGGTGTTTTATGTTAAGATGACTTCTAAAATTATTAGTTGATGTGAATTTTTTTGAAATTAAATTGTGAAGATAAATATGAAATGAAAAAAAATGAAAAGTGTGAATTGTGTGATAAGAGGTAGTATGTAATTAATATAAGTACATGTGAAATTAGACTTAGAAATTGAAGGTGAACAATAATCACACATTAAAATGTGTATCACATCAATACACAAAAGTTAATTTTTATGGATGATTAGAATTTTACACATATCTACTATTTAACTTTACCACTATCAAAATATAAGTGGACTCATATTTAATGATTAGGCGAGTTTAAAATCAATACAAATCAAACCTTTTCAACCATTTTGTGAGTTTGATAAAAACATAATAATAACAATAAAGACTTTATTTTGGCCCACCCAGAAACCATTATCGATCTGCATCTAATATTTATTCTTTAAAATGAAAGATTTATTTTTAATGAAGTTACTCTTACATTGATCCTACTTTAAGACAATAACTACTTTTATTATTTGTTTATTTTTAAACAGACAACAAATATTTTAAAGTTTTTTTTCCTAATCTAAATAAATTATTTTGTTACCCCGCCATGGCCTCTGTTTTCCAAATGACCAAAGATTTAATAATAATAATATAACAAAAGAGTAATTGCAAATTTAGTTCTCCCAATGGAAAACTAATTTTAATTTTGGGTCATTCTTGGGGTGCACCTGGTACACTGGTGCATTCCGCAATTTATAGCTAAAATGGGTAGTGGGGTGATTTTTTTATTCTAAAAAAAATAATTATTTTAAATTATTTAATGGTAAAGATTGATTTAAAAACTAATCTAATGGTTACGATTGTCCAAATGCACCAGTGCACCAGGTACACCCTAGTCGAACTCTTAATTTTGATCATACACTTTTAAGTGCACATAAAAATAATCATACATGAGACAATTTTATCGCAAATACATTAAACGATTTTATGTTAAGTTCAAGTGTTGTACTAAATAGTAATTATGTTATAAATTTATGAGAATAGTTTTGTTTCCACCAATATTAACGATCAAATTTAGATTCATTTTCAACAAAATTTGAAACAAATTCAAACTAATATAATGCTAAAATATATATAAGCCAAATTAAATTGAAATTTTCCATTAATTGAAAGTAATTTATCGAAATTGAAAGATTAGAATAATATAATTAACGAACCACACAGTTTATTAATACTTAGATGAATCTAGAAAACTTTGTCACATTCTGTGTGCCTTTAAAATTTTGTGTTAAATTGTATACCCTTTAGTATAAAGATGTGTACCCTTTATTTTCTGAAAAAAATAAAAAAACATTAATAAAAAGTGTATATCATTTAAAACAAAATGGTATGCCCTTACTAATTAAAATGTATATCATTTAGAACAAAATAATGTACTATTACCCATAATACTAAATTTTAAAGGCGCACGATGTGTCCCGAGTGCATGCAAGCTTCACTCTTTTCAATTAATAAACATACATAATTTCTAATAAAAATACTGTCAACGTGTTGATGTATTACTTTTCAGGAGGTTTCATCTTAGAATTGGAACTTAGCTATTAAGCTCAATAAATAACATATCAATTAATATTAAATTACACATAGTAGGCCACAAAAATATTGAGCCAAATTAATAACCTTTTGACACTACCAAATTCCACAACTCTTCGGTTCCTTATGAGCCCTTTCCAATAAACAAAACACACATTATGATATTCCATGTACTGATGTACGGGGTTAAAGTAGCCATGCACCTCGATTCGAAATAGCGAATTTCGATTTCGGAATTTTTAAAACCAATTCTTTAAAATAATTGTTCAAAAAAATAAAAAAAAATAGTCAGTTTAGAATTGGAAGTTTCGGTTCTGGTTCCATGAAATGAGGAGCTGAAACTAAATCGAAATATATCTGATTTTGATTCAATTTTGACCAATTCCGATTCCGATTGGAACCGCCATTTCCGATTAAAATGTGCATCTTTAGGCTCTAATATAGTTTATTTATTTGATTTGTAATTAATTGACGATAAAAAATTCTGAGCAAATGTAATAAACTTTTTTTAAACAAACGATCGCGCATCCATTAAGAATCACAAGAATAAGATATATCAAGTAGGTCATCCACAAAGTTAGAAGACTTTACCCAATAATGGGGGCTTGCAAAATTTCGTAAAGCTCGAGCAATACAATGTGCCAATACCTTAGCAGTACGACGAATAAGTTTAACAAAATAAAACCTATTCAACTTTTAAGTCCTAAATTATAATGGTTTGATTCTAATATATGCGGTTTGAAATATTTAACTAGCTAAGTAAATTGACTATAAAAACTCAAAATAAAAATATAATAATTCTAAATGTTAATGAGAAGTTATAATTTAACGGGTAAATATCAAAATTGGTCATGTAAGTATGGCGTTTTCCAACTTTGGTCCTTTTTTGTCAACTTTTAGTCCAAATTTAGTCTTTTTGTCCAAATTTAGTCCTTTATGTTAAAAAAAGTCCAAAGATGGTCCGAAAGTGTATATATAAAGGACTAAAAGTGGACAAAAAAAGAACTAAATTTTTTAAAAATGACAAAAACTGGACCAAAAGGACTAAAAGTTGACAAAAAAGTACCAAAATTGAGAATTACAAAAGAAAAAATGACTAAAGTTGGAAAACGTCATACAAGATAAATTTTGATATTTACCCTAATTTAACCACGAGATTAAATAACACTTGATACACATAGTATTCTCAAATAAACATCATTATTATGTATAAAAATAATTATGGGAAATAAATCCGTTTGTCTATCTTGCAATGTGATGTAATTAGCCAAAATCAAATTATATATATTATTCAACATAGTTTATATTTTAGCATGTTTGATTCTTGAATGAAATTGACAAAACCATTGGAAACCCATCAAAATGGAATTTATGCTGCAATAATTGTGTCACAATTTAAACCAAGTTGACAATCATTTTTCCAGTATGAAATTTATTCAATACAAATATAATCTCTAGAATGAAAAATCATGGATGAAATAAAGTGAATAAAATCTTGATTTGATACCACCTTTTATCCCTAGTTTGATAAGATATAGTATTAGTCTCATGGCGCATGCGGTGCCTATCAAATTTTGAAAAGTGATTTTATCTACCAAAGTAAATTACAATATTGTGAATAGTGTTTTTTTTTTAAAATGAACTTTATTCCAATAATAATAATTAAAAAAAACTTTATACCTTGTCTTTCTTACTAAACAACTACATTAATAATTATATATTTGTGTGAAATGCAAATCTTGACATTAACAAAGAAGGAGATCATAAATCTTGACATTAATAATTACTAAGCAACTACATTAATAATAGTGATATGATCATACCCTTTTAAGATTCTAATTGGTTTTCTTTGTGAGTAAATCTTGACATTAACAAAGAAGGTGATCGTAAATCTTACTCCTTCAGTACTTTTTCATTCATCCATTCTATAATAATTTCACACTTAAAAAAAATAAACACCTATTTATTTAATAACCTTAGAAATTACTAAAATATTACTCATGAAAATACTACTCGTGATGGTTTGAGCGCATGTAAATGACATTGTAATTTTTATATCATTATATGATTGAAAATAAAATAATAAATAATCAAAATTTAGCATTTTAATTTAAAATTATTATCATTTTACGTAATATAATTTATATTTTATTTATTAATGTAAAATATTAAATGATCTTATATAATAAGTTAATAAAATTAATTGAAAGATATTTTTTTAAAAAACAATGTAGAATGATAAAGGTAAGTTATATTATGGAATAGAAAAAGTATATAATATTAGTTAAATTTTAAATAATATACAATTATAAGCATAAATTTTGTGGACCCAATTTTAATTAGAATTGCAAGTTGTTGAATATACTTCATTAAATCAAGAATGCACTTTTTCTTTTTCAATGAAATCTTTGTAGGATTGATTTACTATTGGCTAGAGAATATATTTAAAAAACGTGAATAATTAAATAATGACATCCAGCATGGTGTTGTCTTTTGACCCTTTTGACAATCTATACATACTTGAGATAGTTCTACATATTTTTATGAAATTTAATCTTGCCAATGATTATAAAAATAATGTAACAAGTAGTTGACAAATAAAAATTAAAGGTAATAGTTCATGATTTGGTTCTTCTAAATTGTACGAATTGAGTCAAATGACCCCTACAACATCTAAAAAATATTTGAAGGATGTACTTTTTCTGGTGATTTTAGGTGCACCCCTAAGGTTAATAAGTTTAAAATATGATGTAGTGAATAATTATTTTTAGAAATTTTAATTATTTTATTTTATTTAATAATGAAAATTAATTAAATTTTAATCTAACGATTAAGATCATTTAGGTACAGTACTAGATGAACTCCTGTTGGACTCGTTTTTTGCACAATTCTAATTCTAAACGAAATTATATACAAAGTGGACCTCTGTATAAAAATATGTCCACTGAGAGTTCGTTATTTTCTACTAAAATAGTCTGAAAATCATATTCAAATGATTGACAAGATTCAACATCGTTTGATAACTATTTGTTTAAAAATATATACAAATATTATATGTAGAAATGCTGCTTTAGAGAGTTTGTTTTGTATTTTTCTAGGAGAAAAATATAGAGAGTTTAATATTGCAGTAGGATGATAATGAAATATATATAACTTAGCATACATGAATATGATTCAAGATTATTTGCTAATATTCGTTTGTGTTTAACTGAATTGAGTTTATAGGGAAATTATTACATGTAGAAATTAAATAATATTTCATTAACAAAGTTTCTTATGACAAAATGCTTATGTGAAAACGATTGTGAGTGTTAAAGTATGCTTATTATATTATTAAAATATGCTTGTTAGTAATTAAGGTATGATTTTCTAAATTATGATAAATGATTTATTTAAGTATGATTTTATGGTGTATAATATTAACATATTTTAACTATCAATAAGTATATCATTGACATAGTCTAACTATCAATAAACATAATTTAATAATTGATTGACCCATCTCTTTCCTATTTCACGAAACAATCTAACGAAAATATCTTTATCACCTGATGATATATTTACACTATACTCCATAAGGCAATCATATATATGATAGTGTTATTAAAAAGCTTCAATAATGTACTTTAAACAAGATAAGTGTAGAGATAAGATAATAAAATATAGTATTCCATATAAGATTAAGTTGCATTTAATGATTAAAAAAAATGTGGAGTTAGATTATCCAAAGTATATCCCATTTCTTATCTTGATATCTTGATTACTCCATTACATGTGTTGGAGCTTCTTTACAAGTCATTTTTAGTAGTAGATGACTATGGCTTTTCCCAATTGGAACCATCTCCAACACCTATTTACACTATTGCCTTTTGCAAACCTTTTTATCCCTATTATGTAGGCCATCAATATAGACATATATACACATTCATGCACTCCCTTCTTATACAAACAAATTTAAATTTATATTCCATTTTTTAAATTTTATATAAATAAAAAATTTAAATTGGGATATTTAAGCATACACATTCAATCATTCATATGTATTCCCTCAAATTGCACTAAAATGTGCATATTTTCTTCTTTCTTTATTTATTTATTCCACAATATATATTTCATTTAATACAGTAAGCGAATATATAAATTGAATAAAATTTTATATTTGAAATTCTTATTTTATGATTGAAAAAACTCATTTAAAATTCATAATTGAAATACTAAGGATTAAAATAAATACTATTACAATTTCAATTGAAATAAATATATTGACTTAAATATGTGATGAAAAGAAGTAACCCTAAATTAACTTTTTGGATTTCCTATTACATTTTGATATTACATTTCTTGTTACAAATTGTTGAATAAATGATATGTAGGATATAATAAAATTTACACCCTTAAAGAAAAATAAAGGAAAATGTTGAGATTTTTGTCTTTATATATGTGTCCTTATCTAACGCGTGTAATAGTAGATGTAACATTAAAATACAATGGAACTTTGGAGAACCTAGTTTTTTTAGATCTATATATATAGTGTAGACTGTTTAGGTGATTTAGCAGAAGAAATCAATTAAAATTGATACTTCAAAATAATAGTACTCCCACTAATCGGATTTTTTGGTACATTATATGTGTACGTGAATTAAGAAAAAAAATACTTTTATGCACATAAGACAAGATAAAGTAACATTATATGATTCATAATCTAACGCAACTCTAATGTGAAACGACTCACTTTATCATAAAAAACGTAAACAACATTTTAAGAGAAATTTTTAGATCTAATATGATTTAATTAAAATAGACTGACACATTTTACGGAAATATAAAACTTGTTTGCAGCGTAATTTAAAATTCAAAAGAACAATAATTAAAAATGAACCATATTCCATAGTATAGTTAAAATGAGAACTTCTTTAAAAAATAAATAATCATGAAATTGAACATTAAATTGAATCACCTCTAATGAAATAATAATTAGGAAGCTTTTACTATTAAATAACTATTAGATGAATTTATCATGATAAACATATTAATGTATATAAACAATGAAACAATAAAGCCAAACAAATACCAAATAATTGCTTTATCACCCATCGTCTCTCTCCATACTCCATCTCCTTTAATCTGTAAATGTTTATATGATGGGATGAGCAAACCACAGCTCAGTGGGAAAATATTTGTCTACAATATATGACTCACATATAAACATCAATAAATCACAACTAACACGTAAATCTTATCTGTGAACATGTCTGTGAATGATCAATCATGAAGTACGGCGGGCGTTACCCGAGGATTACTTAAAATCCCGACACCTGAAAGTGCCCTGACTTAAATGAATGTACTAGTACGGCGGGCCTTCCAAGGACATTTTACAATCCAAGTATTCCCGAAGACCTCTTTATTAGTCCCGGACCCATATCACGGTCCCTGGCTACATGTCTATGAATAGTATTACGAATACTCTATGTCAGTGGACAGTACTACGAGTAATACTCTATGACTGTGATGCAAGCAGTAACTTATCAACGTAAACACATAAGCACATACGATCGACAAAGTTTAGATTTCCCCACCTGGAATGAATGTCGATGATGAATAGATGCACTTGAATGTGTATGATGATCCGTGTCTTGTAATAAGTTTCATCTATCATAAAACTATATTTATCTCAAATTAATATGCAAACTTAAAATAAAAATAACATAATGAGTTTAAATCTTTAGAATATATTGGAAGTGATACTTCAATATTTGAAACGAGAAAGACTAAACATAATTTACTAGGAATGGTTTTATTAAATATCAATGTATAGATAATTTATAACTAATAAAATAAAAATAAGATCAGTTCGAAATTTAATAAATATGTAATCTTTTGTGATTGAAAGAACATATCTAAATTTAATAAAATAATAAGGTGTACAACTATATGTTTTGGATTTTCAAAGTGATTGTAGTAAAACCTGGTATTTTTCATATGCACCGATAATAATTTTATATATTTAAATTTAAACAATGAACTCATATGAAAATCACTTAAAATATAATATGTATAGTAATATAAAACTTACCCGAATTTTATGATTTTTAGGGATCAGTAAATATGATTTTCATATTTTAAAAGATTAAGATAAGATATTGATGAAATAATTTAAGCAGTGATAGAATATTTATAATAAATATTATATAACACCTATAAACTTAAAAATTATACAGTAGACATAAAATATTAAAATATATGACATATATGAAAATCAGAATATTTGGATTTTTGAAAGTATTTATTTCATAATTTCAAATCAGAAAGAAGAAGTTGGGATGAATAAGATATTGTTGTGATATAAAATCAATGTAAAATCATACATATTCTCAGAATTATTAGAAATATTATTGTGAGCTTAAAACTACGTAGGATATGACATATAATAAAATTATAATAATTTGAGGTAATTTAAAATGGTTTTGAGATAGTAAAATTAAAAATAGAATACATAACAGTTCATGTACCGAAATCAGTATACATTTAATTTAAAATAATTGACTCATTTATTCTATAGAAGATTTTTATTGTGAATCTTTGTAATATGAAATATATAAAAATATAATAATATTTGAAGATCATTAAATATTTTATTTGTAATTTCAAATCAGTAGTGAGTTCATGATCTAAACTGAATGTACTAATATTGTAAAATTCTTATTAAATACTAAAGTACTCCAAATAACATTAAATTTTTATAGGTTACCAGAAATACCATAAAGTATAATATATATATAAAAATAAGGATTTTTAGAGCCCTTTAAATATGCTTTATAATTTCTAAATAGATAACATAACATATTTGACATCATGATCAGAAACATTACAAAATTAATATAAAATAATGTAAGCATCCTTTTGGATTGAAATTTTTACAGAACATCATGATTCATAACATATTCAAAATTCAGATCGTTTAAAAAGGTATAAGTATATAATTCGAATTTTCTATTCACGTATCCATAAAATTTAAAATTCTGCAAGCATATGTATAAAATTTGTATAAACTAAAATATGAGTCCAAATATCATGAAATTTTAAATACAAGTCAAAAACTCAATTTTACAAAATATATCAAAATTTCGTAGTCATTGAAAATAAATAGATACAACTTTGAAATTTTAGAAATTGATTACATTGAATGTGTGAATATGGTTGAAATCTGAAAACATCATTTCCACGAATGATTGATGGTTGAAATAATTTGGTTTTGTGGCTATATTTTGAACAGGAGGGAGAAATCGAATAAAAAAGTTTATTTCTGCTCTTTCTTAAACCCTAACTATTACAGAGATGAAGAGAAATGATATTTAAAAGAACCGATCCCTTTCTCTTTAATATATAAACAAATTGGGTTATTGGGCTATTCCATTTTGTACTTGGGTTTAGGCTCATTTTAAGTTTATTAACGTGAAGTGAAAAAGATTTAAAGTTAAACTCTTTTAGAATAACTAAAAGTTTAAATGGCTTTAAATACAAATATTTATCATGATTTAAAAATACATAAAAATATCGGGATATTACATAATGTTAGTATTTACCGTGTATAATATTAAATTTTGGAATATAATTATCTTTTCAATTTATAATTAAAAACACTGCACCATACTTGTTCCTACTTTAAAGTGAAAAAAATTTAGCACATATAAATGGGCCAAGCCCATTAAACTTCTCATTGGGCATTTTCAAGTACCCATGTTTAAGGACTTTTGAAGTAGTCTAATATATATATGTTAAAATTTAACAAATATTAATGGGCCAAGCCCATTAAGTAATGATTGTACATTTTCAAGGCCCCAATTTTTGGACTTTTGAATTCATCCCTTTTTGAAGTGAAGATCTTATGCAAATATATGAGCCGAACAGTTCCATTACATTAATTTCTAGACATAATTTAACGCCATTGAATTAATATCACACATTTTTAATGTGAAAAAGAAATAAATGGGCCAAGACCATTAGAGTAATTATTGGACATTATCTATACCCCAAGGACTTTTGAAACGAGCGAATATATGAATCAATTATGGTGGAAATTTTAAAAAATTAAGTATTAAATTTAATTTAGTTGTGATAAGAGTTTTGGATTTACACGACATTTTGCAACTTGGTGGGAGGGATATTTTGTTGAATTGATACGAGTATATATATACATATTAAACTAGTAGGGTGATACTGATCGATCTATTAAAATATATTTATTATATCAATATAATATATTTTATGATAATTAAATTATGTTTATGATAAATAATGTTATAATATTTTAAATTATATTTTAATTTTAAGTTTTAAAAAATAAACTTATTTATTTATATAATAATTATATTTTAATATGTCTTACAACTGTGTCTATATATATAAATTAACAATAAATAAAAGATGCAAACTAAATAATAATTTGATCTCCCTCCAAAAGTACTGTTCATTCATCTTAAAAAATGAGAAAATGTTTATAAAAATTATATTCATCTAAATATATACTCCTACATATAACATTTACTCCAAGATGAATAAGAATATAATATTAAAATAATTAAGAAATGGATGGACAGAGTAAAACGAGCGAAAACGTTTGAATCTTGAGATAATATAATATCTTCATTTAGTTAACTAATAAGTCCATTTTCAAATTTTGAAAAACAGTCTTTTTATTTATGTAGGAGTATTTATTTATCCCTTTATCCCTTGTTTGAATTTGAGTAATTTAATAATGGTTCATTCTTAAAAAGATTTTAGAGAAACATAGGTAAACAAATCACAATATTAAGGAATATTGTTTTATAGATTATTGCCGTATATCGCAAGGGTTTAAAAGTCATGATTTAATTTTTCATTATAATGGACCTCTGTTGCGTAGCATAAATAGAAAAATAGATGAAAAGAAGAACAAGTAGCAAATAATAGAAATTAAATGAAGGTGATAAGTAATGCATCTCTACCCAGTTGAATCCTTCAAAATATCATAATATTGGTTGTTTACTTAGGATATCAACTTGGTCGTTGGATATCTTTTACTATTTCTTTTAACTATTTTATCAACTTGTACAATTTATTTCACCTTAGTATTTTATCACTTGTAATACGTATCAATTTGAATCTATCTGTTTTTTCGTATCTTTTCTGTTTTATGCTACTGTCACATATTAAGTTGTTTAGTATAATTAATAATAATTCTATATGAAAAAAAAATCTTCAATCCCATTAACAAATTCACACTTATTATTTGTGTTCATCTCACAAACAATTTCACATAAAAAAAATCCAATAATTTCATAACACTTTAATTAAAAAATATCACTCGTTTACAACTCACATAACTTTATTTTATGATTTATTTATTAACTAAAAATACTGATCTACCCTTAAATAACAAATTTAAAAAAAAAATTTCTAGAATTTCTTATCTAAATTAACCTTTGAATTTTATTATGGGATAGAAGAGTATTAATATACATTCTTAATGTTATAAAAGAATGAAATAATAAGTAAAATACTCTGTTTTGAAATTGTTTGCACCGGTATGAAATTTAAAGATCAAGTAAAATATGGAGTAAATTTTAAAAATAAGTGATTTACTGTAAGCTATAAAACTAAAATAATAATGATAATATGTGTTTCAATAATTTGCCAAATTTTATATGTCTTTATACCTAAGGTTTACTAATTTGTCTAATTTTTGTATATTGAAAAACTGCAAAAATGATTGGTCAAAATTTTCTTGCATTATTTCATACTATAAGTCAGACGAAATGGAAAACGCTATAAATGCAGAAAGCCGTCATATAGCCATTACTCCTTTTTTTTTTTTTTCTTTTAACAATTTCACGATTGAAAAAAAAATCAAATATTGTAATTCTGAAAATATCATTTATATATATATATATATATATATATATATATATATATATATATATATATATATATAAAGGTAGTAAATAGGGTTATGAAACTTGTTTTCTAAGAAGTTGGAACAATCGAAATAAAATTAAATGATACGGATAAATGAATTACATCAAATTATAAAAAGAATTTCATAAGTGAATTAATTATTAATTTTTTTTTCAAAGAGCAACGTTCATGTCAATTAAAATTGAAAGAAAAATGATATCATGATTGAAAATTTTTTGTTTGCAAATATAACCAGGAAATTATAATAATCTACATTTTAAAAACGTTTTTACAATGTTACATAACTCAAATTTAACCTTCAGTGTACTTTAGAAGGACTGTGCTGTTGCCACCCATATATATTTTGTCCTTACTTTATAATAATAATAATTTATTATCATAATTGAAATGAAAATAAAATAAAAGGCAATAAATAGATCTTAGTTAGAGAAAAATATATAATTTAAATCTTAAATTAAAATATTTACAAAATTATTATAAAATTACAACTTGAAATTAAAATTAGGCATTTATATATATATATATATATATATATATATATATATATATATATATATATATATATATATATATATATATATATTGCATTCGGTTCGATATGCATCTTGATATTATTTTTTTAGTATTTCATCCGTCTTATTTTCATTTTTACAATTACAGTTTACATGCGAATTAAGAAAACTTATTTTTTATTTGGAGTAATTTGATTTTTTTTTTCTTTTAAGAAATAATTGTAAAGTCTCCTATGTGTGAAAAGAAAGCATTTTAAATTTAAAATTAAAGTGGATTATGAGGATAGTTTTTTTTTTGGAAAAAAGAAATATATTTTATTAGGTCATGAGTCTTACCTTTTCTAAAAGAACAAGTTTACAATGTATTAATAAATAGTGATTCAGATCAACTACAATCATATCAAAAATAATAATATTAAATTTCTTCTAAACAATAACAAGGGTCTGTAGCTCAATCTTTATAATCAAGGTGTCTTTTGAGTCCTCTCCTTTTCCAAACCAAAACCAAAATTTGGAATGAACTAAAATTTGTGAAGTTAAATTTGTGAAGTTAAATTGAAACAGAAGGAGTACATTAAAGTTGGAATGAACTAAAATTTGTGAAGTTAAATTGAAACAGAAGGAGTACATTAAAAATTATTTTTCAAGATAATTAATTATCACTCTTATAAATAAAACTATTACTCGCCTCAAACTCATTTAAAATTGTCTCTCCTTTATAAAATATAAAAGAGATAGTACAATTTTAAATGGGAGGGAGGAAGTGTTTCTAATTTATTTATTTATATCATGTTCCAATAATTTCACATTACCTTGACGTTGATTTTTTTTTCATTAACAAGAGTAAATATCTTACTACTAGGACAATTTTATGTTTGTTTTCGCTTTACTTAGGTTTAAAAAAGATAAATAGAAGTAAATGTTTTTTAAGTTTTTGTTAATGCATGTTTTAACGGTGAAGTCAATATATAAAAGATATGTGGTGATATGTGCAATAAAGTATTAATTGATATGAGAGACTATATGGCAATTCTTGGCTGGGTCAGCCATGACCATCTCATGAGGGTTCGCTCTGCACACCCCATGTGAGAGGGTTACCCGGTGACCCGTGGTCAGTCAAGTAAGGCTCGAGAATAAATGAAAGATCAGAAAGATAGAAAAAATATATTTCCTCCATTATGTCCTAATAATTACGTTTATTTTTTGTATGAAGATTAATGAATATAGTATTTTAATGTATATTAAGGTAAGAGAAATAATATTTTAATATATAATGAGTAGTTGTATCAGTGTTGTAGGTGGGTCCCATTAAGATATTTTAATTATTTTATGTGGATTTCATATATCAAAAAATAAAATGTAAGAATAAAAAAATGTAACCATCAGAATTAGACTGATAAAGTATATTATTGAGAAAAGAGAATATATAAAAGGTGGGTTATAGTGATTAATAAAGTTTGCATTTATATAAAGGTAGTAGGATGTAGATTTTGGGAAAAAAAATAATTTTAAGGGTTATTCTGTGATGCAACCGATTCATCGGTGCACTTGGGGTTCATATATGATAAAATGTAGAGTGGGGCTTGGGTGCTTTAGAATTTAGTATTATGGATAATGGTACATTATTTTGTTCTAAAGGGTATACACCTTAATTAATAATGGTACACCATTTTGTTATAAAGGGTATATACTTTTCATTATATTTTTTTATTTTTCTTCAGAAAATAAAAGGTACACATCTGTATACTAAAGGGTATAGTATAATTTAACACAAAATTCTAAAGGTACATAGGTGCTTCCGTGCGCTCGGGCGCACACAAAATTTTGCCTAAAATGTAGTATGATGTAGTGGGTAGATATGAATTTATTTTTAATTATTTAATTTTATTGAGAGGTGAGAATTAAATAAAAATATAATCTTATTAAATATACCGCTGTCCCAGTGCATAGCAGTTTAACGTCAATTTTAAAATATAGTATTAATGTTTAATGAGTAAAATGCAATGCACCGTCACAATGAATAATTAATAAAAGTACTCCATCACAAATTAAATTTACATTTTGCCATTTCAGTTTATATTTAGATTTGTTTTTATAAGTGAGATCACGCAAAAATTTATACCTGCGACTTACATATAAAAGTAGAGAGGGGCTAGGATATAACGGGATGTAACAATTAAATTGGTACACCCTTGGTCCATATCCTTCTTAATTAATTTCTGCTCCTTCATTAATATTGTTTTTTATTTTATTTTTAAATTTATTTTATTTAAATGACTATTATACCCTAAAGCTTAGAGATAAATTATATTCTAAACCAGAAGGGTAAAATTATAATTATATTCTTAAAATAAATAAATAAATAAATAAACGCAACAGTTGAAAAAAAAATTGAAGATAAAGGAAGGAGATTGTACGGGTATGTATCAAAATGGAGGTCGTATCCAAGTCTTTGTCATAAAACTAATATAATTGTCCATTATATATTAAAATATTATTTTTCTCATCTCAAAACACATACAGTATTTTTTGGATTAGGGGAGTATTATATTTTCGAATTTACGAAAAAATCCAAAATAAAAATTACTGTAATGGTTAAAGTATTATAAATAGCAAGTATATTTACAGTTTCAAGACGGGTGCAAATAGCACTCAACACTCTCCCTGAGACCCCCGACGAAGTGGTCAACGGTCAAAACTTCTCTCTCCCGACGAAGTGGTCAACGGTCAAAACTTCTCTCTCCTCAAAACTCGTCCCCACCTTTTTCTTTTTTTCTATTCGCTTGTTCCCAATCCCCCACCCCACCCAACCCACTCTAAACCCCCCACAGACTCTCTGCTATATCAACCTACACCAGAAATTTGTATCCATGGCGGATCAACCCGACTTCTTCGACCTCCTACCCGACCCTATATTCCTCCTCATCCTCAACCGGGTTTCCGACATCAAGACCCTCCTCCGCTGCAGATCCCTCTCCACCCGCTTCAATTCCCTCGTCCCCCAGGCCGATTCCCTCCTCCTCCGCGTCGATCGAGTTATTTCCGCCTCCGATTCCCCCTTCGACGACGGCGTTTCATTCTTCTCCTACCTTCTCAAATCCCTACTCGCCTCCTTCCACAACCTAATCTCCTTATCCTACGCCGTCCAAAACCCTACCCGTTTACCCAATTCCCCCTCTCAAATCCTCCGCGGCTTCGACGCCATCCGGACCCTCCGGATCGAGCTCCCCTCCGGCGACCTCCGCCTCGGCAAAGGCACCACAATCAAATGGTTTGCGCGATTCGGGAAGACACTACAGAGCTGCGTGATTCTCGCCTTCAGGAACGCCGCCGGTGGCGGCGACCCCGGCGGACTGAAGATGAGGGTGGTGTGGACGATTAGCGCCCTAATCGCTGCCTCCGCCCGCCATTTCATGATGGTTGATGTGATTAACGAGCAGGAGTCTCTGTCTCATTTAGTCGTGTACGATAAGGAAAACGAGGGGACTGTGATAATGGACAAGGAGGGGTTGCGGGAGTTCAGAGAGAGTGGCGGCGGAACGGCGGAGGATTCCGACAACGGCGGCACTTGGTGGCGGAGTAACCGGACGACGGTGCCTGCAGTGGGGATGAGAATGAGGCACGAAGCCAAACTAGAGCTCTCATCAGGGATGGTAATGGAAGGAGCTACACTAGTGGTGGTGAGGCCAGTGGGCGGCGGACAGAGGCGGCGCGACACGGAGGACGACGGGTTGGCGGCGGAGGCGTTCGGATTGGAGGGAGTGTATGCAGAGGCTGCGGAAAGATTGCTGAAAAGCAGGAGTTACATTCTTGAAATGAACTCATTTTGAACGAATTCAGGTAAGAATTTGGTCTGGAAAACGCTGTAATCTACTCCAGTTTGCATATATAATTATAAATGTTGATTATGAACGCCACATGTTTGTATGAATGTCCCAAAGAAGAAAAGAAAAGTAGTACTCTGTTGCTAGTATCATTGTTCTAACCCTTGAATCGACCAATCATTTGTGTTCTTGACATGGGTGTAATCAAGAATGCTTTCGTGTTCATATCTGAAATGCATTCAATCCTTCATTGTATACGTATTATGTATTTATGTATGTATGTATCTATATTTTAGAAGTAGAATCTAGAAAGACATGAAGTAATTAATGTGTATAATGTGGTGATTTTGACAATTTTTACGTTTGGTGGTGTCTGAATTGTACTGTCAAAATTTAGTTGGTCCAGGTGTAGGCAGCAAGTCAGCAACTGAGTGGCAGAGTGGGGTAGAATACTGAGCTGCTCTCTCATTATTTATTTTTTTAGGTATTTATTTATTTTTGTAAACTATTTTCTTGGCATTTTTGCTCCCTAATTAGAAAAATATAATTTCTATTCCAAGAATTTCTTGATGGCCCAATCAATTTAGGCTCGATGCTTTTTTTTTTTTTTCACAGCAAAAGGATTTTATTTCATTAAACCATTTAAAATGGATATAAACCTATGAAAATTACATATAGAATCACTTTCATACATTTTACGTCTCTTTAAAAAAAATATTATCAGATTAAATTCAACAATGACGAGCTAATGGTGTGTATTGAACTCCCAATTTTAAGAAACAAATTGATCAATAGACACTTTCTCTACCTGAATTAAACTACAAACACGAATTTGTACCTTTTTTTTTTCGAATTAATCAATCTCAAATTTCTTTCTATATCTAAATTAAACTACAAACACGAATTTGGAGTTTTTTTTTTCCAAAGCCAACTATCTCAAATTTCTTCTATATAATCATACAAGACATCAAACATTCGACTTTCTTTCCTTTATTTACTCACAAAATTGTACAGAAATGTAATAATTAATCATATAAGACTTTTAAATACTACATTTGTGGACGATTGTCATGCTAGGGATTTCCAGTATGATTTTAGGATTCACTTGAATGCAAGATACAATATAGAAGAACTTTAATTTATATAGCAAACTTTTTAACTTTTTCTCCATATTTATCATACTTAAAATTCATACTTGTTTTTGTTTATTTCACATTAAACTTCAACATTCAAAAAAAAAAAAATCACAAGTCTCCGACCTTAGTAGTACATTTCAGTTATAATTGAACGCTCATCTAACCCATAACCTACTTTATAATTTATTTATTAACTTAAAAATACTATATTTTCCTCCAACTTTTTTAAACTCCGTAGCTAGCTAGGGTGCAAATGCAATTTAACTAGGAGCGAAGGGAGGGCTTTTTTATTTTAAAAATATTGATTAGTTAGCCTTAACCCTGAACTCCTTAAGATTAATTAATATAGGACTTGTGTGTAGGGTTGACGACGGAGTGGGTATGAGGTGAGTTTTAACAATACCATTCCCGAACTGTTTGAAAAATTTAATCCCCAAACCTGTCCCATACCCCGTTCGAGTATTAATTTCGCACCTCATCCCCACCCCTATCAGTGTCGGATATTCCCGTATCCGAACTGAAATCTTTATTTTTTAAATTTATTATTATAATTATTATACTCCCTCCATCTCGGGTATTTTTACTCATTTGTAGGGCACCGGAGATTAAGACGTTTTATCTTTTTAATATATAATATAGGAAAAAGTAGAGATAAATTAGTAATTTAAAAAGAAAAAGTAAATAAAATTGTTAGGAATGATGAATAAAATGTAAAAAAGTAATTAAAGTTGTTGGGATTGTAAAAAGTATGTAATAAAATATTATATATTTTTACCATAAATGGAATAGATAACAATACTTTTATGTCCCAAAATATAATATAGGTTACGAGACTCTTATATTTCAATTGAAGTTTTTTTTTTTTTGCATTATTTATTTGATTCTTAATAAAGAAATTACTCATATTAACCGAAGACTCACATGTTAGAAAAATCATCACTCAAATCAAAGAAAAAATATATTGACAACGTCTTTAAAATTTATGCAGAGAACTCAAAATTTAGTTGATCAAATTTTCATTGATAATGTAGAGACAGTGAATTTATAAAATAGTTAATTGTTTGAATTAAAGAATGACTTTATTTTTACCCGTGTATAATAATTTTTAAGCATAAAAATTCATTATTATTATTATTTATTGAAATACTCATATATTATCCATTCAAATGAGAAATAAATGATTGAACAAAAATAAATAAAATTGTGCAATACATAATTATAAAGACTAAATTAGAATACTATAATTTATTTAGTTAGTTTAACGCACCCAACGGGCAGGGGAGAGCTGCCTGGTGTCTGATGTGGCGTTGACCTTTGTCACGTCACCTTTGAGTTTATTGCAAAAAAAATTTCAACATTTACTTAAATTGCGATTTAATCCCAACCTTTGAAATTTTGGCAAAAAAGATCATTAAATTTTTATTTTTTATTTTAAATTGCACCAATTATATTTTATATTTAAAATTTGAATTCTAAGAAATTATTAAATAAAATAATAAATTTATTTTAATTTTAAAATATTTTATGCATTATAAATTTTTTTTAAGTTATAAAATCAAAGTAAGTATTGGCATATAGCCACCTAAAACAATAAATATATTACCATGAGATCAACATACAATAATAATATATTTACCCACTTGCATTAAATATTATATCTTTAAACTCACTATCTAATAAAATATTATATTCATTAATCAACCTTAAAAAAACAAGCGTAAGTATTGAAACAAAGGTAAGCATTGAAATGTAAGTTTTAAATATTACTACATAATAATTTTTGAGAATATAATTTTATTATAAAATATATTTTTTTATTAGATTGATGCAATTTAAAAAAATAAAAAATTTGATGGTTATTTTTGCCAAATTTTCAAAAGTTGGGATTTATTTGCAATAAAAGCAGAGGTTGAGGTTTTTTTGCAATAAATTCAAAGCTGACATGGCAAAGGTCAACGCCACGTCAGACGTCGGACAGTCCTCTCCTACCCGTTGGATGTGTTTTGCACGAAACTTTATTTGCAATAAAATGAAAGGTTGAGATTTTTTTTGCAATTAACCCAATATTATATGACTTTTATGTCCCAAAATAATATAGGTTACGAGACTTATATTTCAATTGAAGTTTTTTTTTTGCATTATTTATTTGATTCTTAATATAGAAATTACTCATATTAACCGAAGACTCGCATGTTAGAAAAATCATCACTCAAATTAAAGAAAAAATATATTGACAACGTCTTTATAATTTATGCAGAGAACTCAAAATTTAGTTGATCAAACTTTCATTGATAGTGTAGAGACAGTGAATTTATAAAATAGTTAATTGTTTGAATTAAAGAATAACTTCATTTTTACCTGTGTATAATAATTTTTAAGCATAAAAATTCATTATTATTATTATTATTATTTATTTATTTATTTTTATTGAAATACTCATATATTATCCATTCAAATGAGAAATAAATGATTGAACAAAAATAAATAAAATTGTGCAATACATAATAACTAAATTAGAATACTATAATTTATTTAGTTAGTTTAATATATTAAATTAAATGAAAGTTGTACTTAAAAAAATAACAAATAATAAAATAAAAATGAATGCGTTGATCACAATATTATGGGAATTGAAATAATTACATTTTATTTAATTTTTTATTAAAAATAAATTAATTAAATTACTATTTAAAACTCAAGTTAATATTTTGTGACAATCTGATTAGACTTTACGAAGTGAAAATTAAATATGTAAAATTTAAATTTTATAAATGTAAAATTTTACCTATTTAATTTTTTATTATATATAAAAAAGTCATATAATTTCTTTTGTAAAAGTAAATAGATATATAGGATACAACTATTTAAATATCTATTGAATTGAAAATTTGAATTATTATATAATGTCAAGTCAAAGACTATATAAGTTTCGCATTATATAAATTAAATGATATTCAATGTTAAATACATTTTAAAAACGTTAATTTGTTATTTTGAAAAACTAATATAAAAGTTTTCAATAAAAATTATAAAATGATAATTAAATTATGTGCAATATGAGTATAAAAATGTTAATATATTTTCCATCGTAAAATATGGTTTGTTGCTAGAAATTTAATTTAGTGATATTATTACCACATTTTTATATATTTCTTTAATATTTACTACCTTCTTCAATAATGACTTTTTCTGTTTTACATGAATTTTCAATTTTAGAAAAAGAAATTTCGTAATGTTTATTTAGATCTTTGATAAGATGATATTTTATGAGTTAAAAAATAGTAATCTTTATGTTCTCTACATTATTCTCTAACTAAAATCGATTATCACAAAAAATATGAGATTTAAAATAGATCTTAGAATGTAAATGTCGTAGTATGTCGTCACAAACTTTTCAAATGATATGGCTATTTTTGAATTGGGGATTCAAAGCTTGTATTGGAAACACTTTTTTGTAAATGTGTTTTATATATATCCAAGTAAAAGTAATATATAGTTTTTATCTTTTTTTAATTTAGGGTTATTTGGGGTGCACTTGGTGCAATGATACACCCCTCATGGTAATAGGGTAAAATAGGGGTAGTGGGTGTTTTTTTAAAAAATAAATTTAATTATATTAATTTATTTAATGGTTGAGATTAGATTAAGAATGAATCTAACGATTGAGATCGTACAGGTGCACCGAGTTGGATTCTTAATTTTAATATTTTATTATTTAAAAAATTATTGTGAATGACATGATTTAGAATGAAATTTTTCTAACGTATTGAAGAGTTTAATCATTTTAAGTACGGTATATCAGACAAAATATAATAACTGACAAATGAAGTAACTTAAAAAGATGGTATAAAACTTATGAAAATATAATACTTCCCCGTCCTAATTGTGTTTTTCAAAGTTACTATAACACATTACTTATAAAAATTATTTTATTGATTTAATTTTGATTTTGTAGGGATAATTTAGTCTTTTTAGATATTAAATAATATAAAGTGATGTGTGTTAGATAGTAGTGACATTTTTTAAAATTAATAAAGTGTATTAAAATGTTTTTTGTATTAATTGTATTTTTTTATGGAAAATGTGTATCATAAAAAATAAATGAAAAAAAAGTGAAATATGTAATGTAATATGATGGAAGGAGTAAATTACATGTAAATATTTGCAATTAAAAATTATGAAAAATGAGTCTTATAATATACTCCATAATAAATTAAAATATATATATATATATATATATATATATATATATATATATATATATATATATATATATATTGGTAAATAATTAAAACTAAATATTTTACAAAATAAATCAATAAAATGATGTGTGTTAGATAGTAGCGATATTTTTTAAAATTAATAAAGTGTATTAAAATGTTATTTGTATTAATTGTATTTTTTTATGGAAAATGTGTATCATAAAAAATAAATGAAAAAAAGTGAAATATGTAATGTAATATGATGGAAGGAGTGAATTACATGTAAATATTTGCAATTAAAAATTATGAAAAATGAGTCTTATAATATACTCCATAATAAATTCAAAAAAATAAAATAATATATATATATATATATATTGGTAAATAATTAAAACTAAATATTTTACAAAATAAATCAATATGCAAATTTTAATGTTAAAATGTCACACTTCATTGGTCATATAAATATTGACATATTTATCTTATTCCATTATATGAACATGTTATTATACTCCATTAAAAATGATGGGGTAAGATATATTTATTTTATTCCATTAAACGAACATATATGCTTTAAAAAATGATAGGTAAAATTTAATCAATCCCCTGCAATACTAGTGGAGAATAAAAAAGAACAAGCAAACTGCTAAACCAATTAAAAGCCTTGTTTTGATCTTTTTTTTTTTCCTTCTTATGCCACTTTAGTAAGTATATAGCAATAAAAATTTGTTGACAGAAAAATAGCAATAAAATGTGATTTGTTCATACCATTCGGTTTTTTAAATACAACATTTGTGGACGATTGTCATGCTAGGGATTTCCATTATGATTTTAGGATTCACTTGGATGCAATATACAATATGGAACAACTTTAATTTATAATAGCTAACTTTTCCAGCGTATTATATTAAGTTTTTACACTTTTTATTTTTGTCTATTTCACATTAAAGATCATTGTCTAAAAAATGATATATAAAAAATCTCGAACTTTAATAGTGCATCTTAATGTCACCGTAACACATAACATACTCTATAATTTATTTATTAAGCTACTTTCCAAAGTTAATACCGTTGATATATATATTTTTTAAACTCCATATTTAAGGTGCAATTTGTCTTGAAATGAAAGGAGTATTTATTTTAAAATTATCCTGTATTTTCAACAGCCTTAATCCTAAACTCCTTAATAAAAAAATATAGGACTTCTATGGGTTAAACGTTCAGGTTACGTCCTCCCATACTACAACACTTCTAACAATCTTCCACTTGGATTCAACTAGCTATAATCCAACAATCTGTCTAATTCTAAGATCCTTAAGATTAATACTAGACCTCAATCATATGGGCTTAAATCTTCAAATTACGTCATAGCATGCTAAAACATTTCCAACACCACAAGATTACGTCACATTTCTTAGACTCTTTGATATGGATAATTCATCCCTTTACATCCATTTCTTTGAAATGGATCCGTACCCCTGTTTGATATAGAGGATCCATCTAAATGATAGATTGATATGGATGATCTATATTCTATATTCAACACTCAAAACAAATTCAACTACAAAAGAAACTCCTTAATGTTCAAAACCATTTCTCATTGTATCAATCAATTAAACATTATAACTGACCTGTCACTGTCACGGAAATGGATCCTCTCCGGTACTGTTGAATCACAGAGATTAAAACACTAAATCAGAATTTGATGCCCAATTGGATGGGTGATTCTACACCATAAATACTTCACCATGAATCAAAATTTGCTGGCTACAACATTCATCAACCACCAAATAACTTATTACCTAGTATTTTCCACACTTCTCTAATGCTTTAACCACATCTTTAACTTCACCAACTTTCCCAATTTTCCTCTGCTAAAATTGTCATCTACATCCAAACAAGTTCTTATAATCTTCTTAAAAAACTCATCATCAGACAATTTGCACAACCTAGTCAGGTCAGGCCACTCCTTGATCATTCCCTGACTATCCAAAATCTCCAAGATTCTTAACCGCGGCTTGTACCTCTGCTCAACACTGAAAGAAAGTGCCAAAGGTTGTTGAACAATGCTTGAAATGTCGAACTTTCCGGTCGAAACCAGAAGATCTATGATCTTCTATTTCTTCACCATGGATCCCAGTACCATTCTCGGCGACTTCTTGAACATTGCCAGGAATTCGCTGTCTGAAAACCCCATGTCCCTCCCATGACTCATCCCTCATTGAAGAAATGGTTGAAATGGCATAAATGAAGCCTTTTGAAGCTACGTCGATCCCCAATTCTCGTACTTTCTCTGCAGATTTCATCGTGACCTCTGGTTTCTGCAAGAATGGACTCGGATAATTTGCGAAGCTGATCCGAATACGATCCATTGGCACACCACAGTTCTTCAGAAATTCGACGTTTGGCAAAACTGAGGTTTCCAATTTCCCCGACAGCAACCTCGGCGATTTCTTGATAACTCCGGCGACTCTATGACCGGAGGGTCCCAACAATTCCTTCACGACGGATATTGAAGGAATGATGTTACTATTCACTCGTAAATGCAGGATTGTCGGATTGGAAGCGATTAGCGAGCAAATGGCGGCGGAAGAAAATCCCAAATCTTCAAACAGCTTGAATTTAGGTTTGAATGTATCTTCAACATTGGCGACGAGTAATCGAGGCTTGTATTTCAGGATTTTCGCCAATTGAGCGTTCGAAAACCCACTCGCTTTGAAGAAGGACAAAACTGAATCGGCTTTCTCTGGGTGTGTGAGATTTGAGGCGATTCGAGAAGCCAATTCAGGGGGGAAATCGTATTTCTTCAGTAAAGTATCGGAAAGTAGACGGCGGGTGTTTTCCGACGAAGTAGAGAGAGAATAGGAGAGAGAAACATGGGAAAATGGCGGATTGTGAATCCCAATCAAACAGCTCAGATTTCTGCGAGCTTGGGTTTGTAGGTCCCTTACAGTTATCCGTTTAGGGGCAAATCCTTCCAGTTTTTCTTAAGCAGTGAAGATGAGGCGTTTAGCTTTGATTAATTTTATGTGAAATGATCGTTTTCCCTTGTTTAATTTCGAAGCACATCCCATTTGTTTGTAAATCCCCAATTTCCCCCCCTCTCTCTCCTCTCAGTGGGGAGAGAAAAAACATAGCGTCCTCTGCCCTAGAGTTTACGATTTGTTGGTTCATAAACACGAATTTTCACCTCAAGTAGTTGCCTCAGATTTACAGAAAAAGCCGATTCAGTTCTGTCATTCCTCAAAGAGCGTGGGTGTTCCAGTACTCAATTGGAGAAAATCGTGGTTTATGGCCCTCGAATTTTATCTTATAGGGTTGAGGAAATTAAGGTCAAAATCAAGCTATTCCAAGATTTGGGGCTTTCGCCTGAAGATGTAGCCAAGTTAATCTCTAGTAATCAGGTGATTTTACTATTGAGGGCGAAGACTAAGATCATTCCCTCATTATCTTTGTTAAAGGGCATGTTGGGATCCGATTCTGAAGTGGGCATGAGTCGAATACGTCTTTTCCTCTTTTGCCACCCGAGGTTCCTCTTGATCAAGCCAGTCATTATTAGGAAATCTGTTGAAAAGGCGAAAGAAATCGGGTTCAATGAACGTTCAAACATGCTTCTGTATGCTGCTCGAGTTATTGCTTCAATGAGAGAAGGAATGTGGGAACTCAAGTTGCAATCTTTTCGGGATATGGGGTTTTCAGATGATGACATAATGACTATATTTAAGAAGTTCCCATTTGTGCTGATTGTATCCATGAAGAAGGTAGAAATGATGAAACAGCTTCTGTTTGCTACTGGGAAGTTCAATATGTCCAGCATTGTTAATAACCCGGCTTTGCTTGGGTGCAGCATCGAGAATAGGTTTAAGCCAAGGCTGAAAGTTCTGGGAATTCTGGAGAGCAAGAAACTGATAAATAAGTGGCCTAATTTCAACTATTTACTTGTTGACAGACGCTAAGTTTATTGGGCCTTATTCAGATGAGCTTGGCGAAGCATACTCCACAAACTCCTGTGTTAGGAACTTAGGCAGACGAGATGAAACTATACGCATGCTGGGTAATTCTGATTGCTAACTACATGTGAGATGAAGTTCTTACTATCTCTTTCTTGGTGTACCCCACCATTAGGGGCCCCCACCGCCCCTGCCCTGGGGATTGGTGGAGGAGGTAAATCGCAGGATGTGCCTCAAGTTGCTTATAGAGGCAGTGATTTTAGGTATGCTTTCTTCCTTTTGTCTCAATAATGAGAGCAGTGATTTTATGTATGCTGTAGATTGTATAAAAAATTTACTTGTTGGAGAAAATTGTTTTAAGCTGGGACAAGGTTCTAGTTAAATCAACTTCTTTTAGTTTGTCTATAAGCTAGCAATCTGGTAAATTGTCTATAATCTACCAATCTCGTAAGTCAGTAATATATTTTCTTCTAGCAACTAAATCTTGTGATGTGACTTAATTTTGGTAGTCTGACTTATCTTGATCTTTTCATTACGCTTTAGGTTACCCAATTTGTATTCATCATTAAATCTTAAGTGCGAAAAATAACCTATGATTATAACCTAGAATTCGTGTCAATTGCAAAATGAAGAAACGAAATTGACGAAGCCTTGAAGATCGATAGAAGGTATGGACGTTCTTTCCTCTCCTTTCCCTCCTGAACAGTCACAGCAAGGAAGACACAGCGTCATTCCTTTTCTTTTTCAAAACTCACCAACGTTTTCTTTTCTTTCTTTTTTTTTGTTTTTAATGTTGTGATTAATTAGTTATTTAAAATTTAGGTATAGTTAATTAAAAGGGTAAAGTTGTCCTTGCATGGGGTGTATTAAGTAATTTAAATGTATAATTTTTAATTTCAATGGGGTACACTTAGTAATCGGGTTTCATTTAACAATTTTGGGGGTGCAAATAGCCGCCCCCTTTGTAAATATATTGAACCTCAAATTCAAACCAAATACTATCAGCTTAAATAGTCAATGTTATTACCTCTGCTATAACTAATGGACCACTTGGTCTGAATTCCTCCATCAAAATGACAATGGTTATCACTAATGACTAAGGAATTGAGGGATTTTGATTTCCACTGCACCAAGCATTAACAATGGGAATCAATTTATATCTATTCTTATTACTTCCTACCACTACACCCAACCAAGCAACCTCTAAATTATGCATTTCATGTTAATCTAATTCTTATCAGTGAATTGTCAATACTTTTCATAAAAATCACATGAATTGGAATAATATACTTCTTTTAACTAATGAACGATGCTCTTAAACTGCCAATTATCTAACTTCTTCTATATATTCCTCATTCCTTATAAAATTTCAAATATGAACATCAAATTATACAAAATATTTGATTGCTTGAAATGCGCAAAATGGTTTTTATTAAGGAGCTACTTGGTCAAATGATAATGAAAACCATCAACAGGGTTAGAGATGAAGTCAATTGAAGAACTTAGATTTCCATTATCTCATGTCAAGCAATTGGAATGGGAATCTACATCCTTTTATTCTTGTTCCCAATTCCCCCACCCCACCCCACCCACCCCATTTCCATTATCCTTTTGAAGCTTGTTACCATGTCTATATTTTGCCGCTCAAGTCATATTATGAATCTATATTAACTCTAGAAAATATTGAATTTCTCAAAGTCCTATTGCATATTGGATTATTCAAGGGTAAAATGTACCAATAAGATACATGATCTATTAAAATCAAAATGATAGAAATTTAGGACAACATAAAAAGCAGAAAGGCTCCACAGCTTTTATCATGAATCCTCTCATTTTGTTTTGAGAAACTAAGAACAACATAGTACAATTGTTAAAATGAGAGATTGAACTTACATTACAAGCCAACAAAACTTTCTCGCAGCAAATCATGCTTCACAAGAATGAGCTATTAAAGCCACTACATGCTAACCAAAGAAATAATGCACTAAAACTGAAGCATGTGAAACAAACAAAGGATCAGCACCTTCTGCAAGATTTAAGATGATGATTGAAGTTTACCCTTTGCTCTGCCACTGGTTGCAGTCAATGACTTAAATAAGCTGACAACATCATCTGGGTAAGGGCTAACAAATTTCTTAAAGAAGTTTTCATTCGATAAAACGATCAATGTTCCAACACTAGGCCATTTCTCAATCAAATTCTTACGTTCCAAAGCAGCTAAAACTTTCAGCCTTGGCTTATACCTCGTCTCAATGCTGAACATAAGAGTCATCGGGTAGGCAACAATACAGGGAACATCGTATTTTCCAGTGGAAACCAAAAGCTCTTTAATTCTCTTCATCTTTTTTGTGGACACACACATGCATGTAGGAAACTTCCTAATTGTATTCAATATGTCATCTTCCGAAAACCCTAAAAGCCGGAGAGCCTGCAGCTTGCTTTCCCAAGCCTCATCGCTTAACGAACCAATAACTCGAACAGCATGGATATACATCCTACTAGAGCTAGGATTCACACCCAGTGCCTCAGCCTTGTCGGCGTGCATTCGTACTCTTTCAGGCTTCTGCAAGAAAAATCTAGGAAAAGAATGCATACAGCTAATTATCTGGTTGATGGATACAGATCGGCTCTTGAAGAATTCAATATTGGGCACCATAGACTTCTCTAAATCACTTCCAATAAACCAAGCAGATCTCATTAACAGTCTCCCCACCTCAGAATCAGACCCCAAAACTCTCCTAAGCACAAGTAAAGCAGGGATGATTTGCTTGTTCATACTACGATGCAGAATCGACGCATTACTCGTAATCATGTCAGCAATGTCATTGTTAGAAATGCCCATACCTTGGAAAATCTGGATTTTGGGCATGATTGATTTCTCGAGATTGGCTGTAAGAAATGTGGGTCTATAAGTCAACATTTTCTCCAGGTGGGTGTTCGAGAAACCGTTTTCTTTCAAGTAGGATAAGATCGAATCGGATTTCTCTGGATTTCTAAAACAGGTCAAAATAGAGGCAGCTTTCGAAGCAACTTTTGGGGAGAAGTGGTGATTGTGAAGGAGGAAATCGTAAACTTCTGGATTTAGGGTTTTTTCTGTGTCAGATGTGGAGTAAAAATCAACTAGGCGGAGTGAGATATAAACCCTAGATTTGCACGGATTCGAAGAATTCTTCGAGAACAAGCACATGCAATCCTTGCGCAGAAGCGCAATCATTTTGACGATTAAGAAGAATTAAATATATAAATTTGCTTCGAATTAGAAAATCACTCGCCTGAGAGAATGGAAGCTCCAGCAGAGCAAAATCAGCTACCTTTGTTCCTGGGAGAAGAGAGAAGTGATGATGTGTTGCCATAGCAGGTTTGTTTAAATGGTGAAAATTAAAATTTGCCCCTCGGACTTTCCGTCATTTTCATTTTTACCGCATGAAAAATATAATTAGACCAAAAATACCCTGAAGAAGTGTAGTATTTGACAGATGGTACCCTTATTAAAGCGCCAATATATGTACACATTTCACTTTAAAAGAAAAGGTCGTAAGCATTTTAATTTAACTTATTGCAAGAGGCTAATATATGTATTTACAATGAGTGAAGATTTTCCAATTATTTTTAGGGATTTAAACTATAAGAATAAATATTGAACCCAAAGAATATAATAGTTCGCATAACTAACTATTTGATTCACACAAGTACGGTTCAAATATTAATAAATTGAAAAAAAAAATAAAAATGGGTTTATGGGGGTAGGTAATATACGCGTGCTTTATCAAAATGAGAGTAGCTAAAGTAGACATTTTCCGAGAAGACACGATAGCACGATATCATTAGTTGCGGATTAGGCTTTAGGGTTTAAGTGCAAGAGTATATTGGGCTAGTATATTGGGCCCTGGGTCCATGTTTACCACTTCAAAGCCCAATAAAGAGAGAAGGTAATAAGGTATTCGTTTCTGAGGGAAGTAGACGGCCCATGTAAACATTGAGGGGCCCATTTTGAGAGAATCGTTAGTAAAATTTATCTTCGCGTACAAACATATATATGTAAAAATAGCTGAACCACAACTTAAAAATAATAATAATAATATAATAAAATTAAATTAAATTAAAATTAAAATAAATAAACTTGCCTAGCAGAAATGCAGTTTCATTTGTTCATTTCATTACTGCAAATTATGCTATTTCTAGTTTTGTTTGTTAAGGGGTGAAAATAATCAAATTGGGTCAAATTTCCTGTTTGGATCCATGTTATATGTTCTATTTTACGATATTGAATTGAATAAGTAATAAAGAAGGGCGAAATAAATTTTAAATTTTGAAATAAATCATAAATCCTAAGGGAAGGTTAGATTTTACGTTTCTTTCTTTCACGTTACACTCATTTTTAATGAATAAACCAATAAGAAATGTGATACTAAGATGTAGCAAAAAAATTCAATGTAAATGTCCAATTCAAATATCTTATTTTAATGTAACATTTACTTTAACAAATATAACAAATTTGTACTTTTTAAATTTTCCAATATTACTTTTTGAAAGAGTGCAACTAAAGTGAATCTGGAAGATCTTAACTCTGAAAAATTCTCTTGTGAGACGGGTTGACATGTGTTGTTAAAGTATGTTTGTTATATAAGTGCTTATTAGTAGTTAAAGTATATTTGTGGTGAAACATACAATAACACTTAAAAAGCATACTTTAATTCATTATTTATTATATTTTAATTATAAATTAACATACTTTACCTATATAGCAAGCATATTTTAATAATGGATTGACACATCTCACTTAATGACCGTTTCAAACTTTGTCCTTAATCCTTTGATTAAGGTTTTATTCAATCTCTACTATAAAATAAACTAATAAAAATTAAAAAAAAAAAAAGCTACCCACCTCATCCCATTTTAACCCTATAAATATTACAATGTTGAAAACTCTAATTTATAAATACCAATATTTATCAAAAATGTCTTTACTTTGTATTAATAGATAATCGGTGTTATTTTGACAATCTTGCGGTGAAACTATTTTATATTTTTTTAATTAGTTATCGCATTTTATTAAGAATATTATTACTTTATTTTAAAAATATTATCATATTTTATATGTATTACGAAAGTCATTCCATGATATGATTTCACCCAATTCATTTACTAAACAATCTAGTTTATTAGTTACACTCAGTCATAAAATAATAAATTTATTTTAATTTTAAAATATTTTATGCATTATAAATTTTTTTTAAGTTATAAAATCAAAGTAAGTATTGGCATATAGCCACCTAAAACAATAAATATATTACCATGAGATCAACATACAATAATAATATATTTACCCACTTGCATTAAATATTATATCTTTAAACTCACTATCTAATAAAATATTATATTCATTAATCAACCTTAAAAAAACAAGCGTAAGTATTGAAACAAAGGTAAGCATTGAAATGTAAGTTTTAAATATTACTACATAATAATTTTTGAGAATATAATTTTATTATAAAATATATTTTTTTATTAGATTGATGCAATTTAAAAAAATAAAAAATTTGATGGTTATTTTTGCCAAATTTTCAAAAGTTGGGATTTATTTGCAATAAAAGCAGAGGTTGAGGTTTTTTTGCAATAAATTCAAAGCTGACATGGCAAAGGTCAACGCCACGTCAGACGTCGGACAGTCCTCTCCTACCCGTTGGATGTGTTTTGCACGAAACTTTATTTGCAATAAAATGAAAGGTTGAGATTTTTTTTGCAATTAACCCAATATTATATGACTTTTATGTCCCAAAATAATATAGGTTACGAGACTTATATTTCAATTGAAGTTTTTTTTTTGCATTATTTATTTGATTCTTAATATAGAAATTACTCATATTAACCGAAGACTCGCATGTTAGAAAAATCATCACTCAAATTAAAGAAAAAATATATTGACAACGTCTTTATAATTTATGCAGAGAACTCAAAATTTAGTTGATCAAACTTTCATTGATAGTGTAGAGACAGTGAATTTATAAAATAGTTAATTGTTTGAATTAAAGAATAACTTCATTTTTACCTGTGTATAATAATTTTTAAGCATAAAAATTCATTATTATTATTATTATTATTTATTTATTTATTTTTATTGAAATACTCATATATTATCCATTCAAATGAGAAATAAATGATTGAACAAAAATAAATAAAATTGTGCAATACATAATAACTAAATTAGAATACTATAATTTATTTAGTTAGTTTAATATATTAAATTAAATGAAAGTTGTACTTAAAAAAATAACAAATAATAAAATAAAAATGAATGCGTTGATCACAATATTATGGGAATTGAAATAATTACATTTTATTTAATTTTTTATTAAAAATAAATTAATTAAATTACTATTTAAAACTCAAGTTAATATTTTGTGACAATCTGATTAGACTTTACGAAGTGAAAATTAAATATGTAAAATTTAAATTTTATAAATGTAAAATTTTACCTATTTAATTTTTTATTATATATAAAAAAGTCATATAATTTCTTTTGTAAAAGTAAATAGATATATAGGATACAACTATTTAAATATCTATTGAATTGAAAATTTGAATTATTATATAATGTCAAGTCAAAGACTATATAAGTTTCGCATTATATAAATTAAATGATATTCAATGTTAAATACATTTTAAAAACGTTAATTTGTTATTTTGAAAAACTAATATAAAAGTTTTCAATAAAAATTATAAAATGATAATTAAATTATGTGCAATATGAGTATAAAAATGTTAATATATTTTCCATCGTAAAATATGGTTTGTTGCTAGAAATTTAATTTAGTGATATTATTACCACATTTTTATATATTTCTTTAATATTTACTACCTTCTTCAATAATGACTTTTTCTGTTTTACATGAATTTTCAATTTTAGAAAAAGAAATTTTGTAATGTTTATTTAGATCTTTGATAAGATGATATTTTATGAGTTAAAAAATAGTAATCTTTATGTTCTCTACATTATTCTCTAACTAAAATCGATTATCACAAAAAATATGAGATTTAAAATAGATCTTAGAATGTAAATGTCGTAGTATGTCGTCACAAACTTTTCAAATGATATGGCTATTTTTGAATTGGGGATTCAAAGCTTGTATTGGAAACACTTTTTTGTAAATGTGTTTTATATATATCCAAGTAAAAGTAATATATAGTTTTTATCTTTTTTTAATTTAGGGTTATTTGGGGTGCACTTGGTGCAATGATACACCCCTCATGGTAATAGGGTAAAATAGGGGTAGTGGGTGTTTTTTTAAAAAATAAATTTAATTATATTAATTTATTTAATGGTTGAGATTAGATTAAGAATGAATCTAACGATTGAGATCGTACAGGTGCACCGAGTTGGATTCTTAATTTTAATATTTTATTATTTAAAAAATTATTGTGAATGACATGATTTAGAATGAAATTTTTCTAACGTATTGAAGAGTTTAATCATTTTAAGTACGGTATATCAGACAAAATATAATAACTGACAAATGAAGTAACTTAAAAAGATGGTATAAAACTTATGAAAATATAATACTTCCCCGTCCTAATTGTGTTTTTCAAAGTTACTATAACACATTACTTATAAAAATTATTTTATTGATTTAATTTTGATTTTGTAGGGATAATTTAGTCTTTTTAGATATTAAATAATATAAAGTGATGTGTGTTAGATAGTAGTGACATTTTTTAAAATTAATAAAGTGTATTAAAATGTTTTTTGTATTAATTGTATTTTTTTATGGAAAATGTGTATCATAAAAAATAAATGAAAAAAAAGTGAAATATGTAATGTAATATGATGGAAGGAGTAAATTACATGTAAATATTTGCAATTAAAAATTATGAAAAATGAGTCTTATAATATACTCCATAATAAATTAAAATATATATATATATATATATATATATATATATATATATATATATATATATATATATATATTGGTAAATAATTAAAACTAAATATTTTACAAAATAAATCAATAAAATGATGTGTGTTAGATAGTAGCGATATTTTTTAAAATTAATAAAGTGTATTAAAATGTTATTTGTATTAATTGTATTTTTTTATGGAAAATGTGTATCATAAAAAATAAATGAAAAAAAGTGAAATATGTAATGTAATATGATGGAAGGAGTGAATTACATGTAAATATTTGCAATTAAAAATTATGAAAAATGAGTCTTATAATATACTCCATAATAAATTCAAAAAAATAAAATAATATATATATATATATATATTGGTAAATAATTAAAACTAAATATTTTACAAAATAAATCAATATGCAAATTTTAATGTTAAAATGTCACACTTCATTGGTCATATAAATATTGACATATTTATCTTATTCCATTATATGAACATGTTATTATACTCCATTAAAAATGATGGGGTAAGATATATTTATTTTATTCCATTAAACGAACATATATGCTTTAAAAAATGATAGGTAAAATTTAATCAATCCCCTGCAATACTAGTGGAGAATAAAAAAGAACAAGCAAACTGCTAAACCAATTAAAAGCCTTGTTTTGATCTTTTTTTTTTTTCCTTCTTATGCCACTTTAGTAAGTATATAGCAATAAAAATTTGTTGACAGAAAAATAGCAATAAAATGTGATTTGTTCATACCATTCGGTTTTTTAAATACAACATTTGTGGACGATTGTCATGCTAGGGATTTCCATTATGATTTTAGGATTCACTTGGATGCAATATACAATATGGAACAACTTTAATTTATAATAGCTAACTTTTCCAGCGTATTATATTAAGTTTTTACACTTTTTATTTTTGTCTATTTCACATTAAAGATCATTGTCTAAAAAATGATATATAAAAAATCTCGAACTTTAATAGTGCATCTTAATGTCACCGTAACACATAACATACTCTATAATTTATTTATTAAGCTACTTTCCAAAGTTAATACCGTTGATATATATATTTTTTAAACTCCATATTTAAGGTGCAATTTGTCTTGAAATGAAAGGAGTATTTATTTTAAAATTATCCTGTATTTTCAACAGCCTTAATCCTAAACTCCTTAATAAAAAAATATAGGACTTCTATGGGTTAAACGTTCAGGTTACGTCCTCCCATACTACAACACTTCTAACAATCTTCCACTTGGATTCAACTAGCTATAATCCAACAATCTGTCTAATTCTAAGATCCTTAAGATTAATACTAGACCTCAATCATATGGGCTTAAATCTTCAAATTACGTCATAGCATGCTAAAACATTTCCAACACCACAAGATTACGTCACATTTCTTAGACTCTTTGATATGGATAATTCATCCCTTTACATCCATTTCTTTGAAATGGATCCGTACCCCTGTTTGATATAGAGGATCCATCTAAATGATAGATTGATATGGATGATCTATATTCTATATTCAACACTCAAAACAAATTCAACTACAAAAGAAACTCCTTAATGTTCAAAACCATTTCTCATTGTATCAATCAATTAAACATTATAACTGACCTGTCACTGTCACGGAAATGGATCCTCTCCGGTACTGTTGAATCACAGAGATTAAAACACTAAATCAGAATTTGATGCCCAATTGGATGGGTGATTCTACACCATAAATACTTCACCATGAATCAAAATTTGCTGGCTACAACATTCATCAACCACCAAATAACTTATTACCTAGTATTTTCCACACTTCTCTAATGCTTTAACCACATCTTTAACTTCACCAACTTTCCCAATTTTCCTCTGCTAAAATTGTCATCTACATCCAAACAAGTTCTTATAATCTTCTTAAAAAACTCATCATCAGACAATTTGCACAACCTAGTCAGGTCAGGCCACTCCTTGATCATTCCCTGACTATCCAAAATCTCCAAGATTCTTAACCGCGGCTTGTACCTCTGCTCAACACTGAAAGAAAGTGCCAAAGGTTGTTGAACAATGCTTGAAATGTCGAACTTTCCGGTCGAAACCAGAAGATCTATGATCTTCTATTTCTTCACCATGGATCCCAGTACCATTCTCGGCGACTTCTTGAACATTGCCAGGAATTCGCTGTCTGAAAACCCCATGTCCCTCCCATGACTCATCCCTCATTGAAGAAATGGTTGAAATGGCATAAATGAAGCCTTTTGAAGCTACGTCGATCCCCAATTCTCGTACTTTCTCTGCAGATTTCATCGTGACCTCTGGTTTCTGCAAGAATGGACTCGGATAATTTGCGAAGCTGATCCGAATACGATCCATTGGCACACCACAGTTCTTCAGAAATTCGACGTTTGGCAAAACTGAGGTTTCCAATTTCCCCGACAGCAACCTCGGCGATTTCTTGATAACTCCGGCGACTCTATGACCGGAGGGTCCCAACAATTCCTTCACGACGGATATTGAAGGAATGATGTTACTATTCACTCGTAAATGCAGGATTGTCGGATTGGAAGCGATTAGCGAGCAAATGGCGGCGGAAGAAAATCCCAAATCTTCAAACAGCTTGAATTTAGGTTTGAATGTATCTTCAACATTGGCGACGAGTAATCGAGGCTTGTATTTCAGGATTTTCGCCAATTGAGCGTTCGAAAACCCACTCGCTTTGAAGAAGGACAAAACTGAATCGGCTTTCTCTGGGTGTGTGAGATTTGAGGCGATTCGAGAAGCCAATTCAGGGGGGAAATCGTATTTCTTCAGTAAAGTATCGGAAAGTAGACGGCGGGTGTTTTCCGACGAAGTAGAGAGAGAATAGGAGAGAGAAACATGGGAAAATGGCGGATTGTGAATCCCAATCAAACAGCTCAGATTTCTGCGAGCTTGGGTTTGTAGGTCCCTTACAGTTATCCGTTTAGGGGCAAATCCTTCCAGTTTTTCTTAAGCAGTGAAGATGAGGCGTTTAGCTTTGATTAATTTTATGTGAAATGATCGTTTTCCCTTGTTTAATTTCGAAGCACATCCCATTTGTTTGTAAATCCCCAATTTCCCCCCCTCTCTCTCCTCTCAGTGGGGAGAGAAAAAACATAGCGTCCTCTGCCCTAGAGTTTACGATTTGTTGGTTCATAAACACGAATTTTCACCTCAAGTAGTTGCCTCAGATTTACAGAAAAAGCCGATTCAGTTCTGTCATTCCTCAAAGAGCGTGGGTGTTCCAGTACTCAATTGGAGAAAATCGTGGTTTATGGCCCTCGAATTTTATCTTATAGGGTTGAGGAAATTAAGGTCAAAATCAAGCTATTCCAAGATTTGGGGCTTTCGCCTGAAGATGTAGCCAAGTTAATCTCTAGTAATCAGGTGATTTTACTATTGAGGGCGAAGACTAAGATCATTCCCTCATTATCTTTGTTAAAGGGCATGTTGGGATCCGATTCTGAAGTGGGCATGAGTCGAATACGTCTTTTCCTCTTTTGCCACCCGAGGTTCCTCTTGATCAAGCCAGTCATTATTAGGAAATCTGTTGAAAAGGCGAAAGAAATCGGGTTCAATGAACGTTCAAACATGCTTCTGTATGCTGCTCGAGTTATTGCTTCAATGAGAGAAGGAATGTGGGAACTCAAGTTGCAATCTTTTCGGGATATGGGGTTTTCAGATGATGACATAATGACTATATTTAAGAAGTTCCCATTTGTGCTGATTGTATCCATGAAGAAGGTAGAAATGATGAAACAGCTTCTGTTTGCTACTGGGAAGTTCAATATGTCCAGCATTGTTAATAACCCGGCTTTGCTTGGGTGCAGCATCGAGAATAGGTTTAAGCCAAGGCTGAAAGTTCTGGGAATTCTGGAGAGCAAGAAACTGATAAATAAGTGGCCTAATTTCAACTATTTACTTGTTGACAGACGCTAAGTTTATTGGGCCTTATTCAGATGAGCTTGGCGAAGCATACTCCACAAACTCCTGTGTTAGGAACTTAGGCAGACGAGATGAAACTATACGCATGCTGGGTAATTCTGATTGCTAACTACATGTGAGATGAAGTTCTTACTATCTCTTTCTTGGTGTACCCCACCATTAGGGGCCCCCACCGCCCCTGCCCTGGGGATTGGTGGAGGAGGTAAATCGCAGGATGTGCCTCAAGTTGCTTATAGAGGCAGTGATTTTAGGTATGCTTTCTTCCTTTTGTCTCAATAATGAGAGCAGTGATTTTATGTATGCTGTAGATTGTATAAAAAATTTACTTGTTGGAGAAAATTGTTTTAAGCTGGGACAAGGTTCTAGTTAAATCAACTTCTTTTAGTTTGTCTATAAGCTAGCAATCTGGTAAATTGTCTATAATCTACCAATCTCGTAAGTCAGTAATATATTTTCTTCTAGCAACTAAATCTTGTGATGTGACTTAATTTTGGTAGTCTGACTTATCTTGATCTTTTCATTACGCTTTAGGTTACCCAATTTGTATTCATCATTAAATCTTAAGTGCGAAAAATAACCTATGATTATAACTTAGAATTCGTGTAAGGAAGACACAGCGTCATTCCTTTTCTTTTTCAAAACTCACCAACGTTTTCTTTTCTTTCTTTTTTTTTGTTTTTTTTTTGTTTTTAATGTTGTGATTAATTAGTTATTTAAAATTTAGGTATAGTTAATTAAAAGGGTAAAATTGTCCTTGCATGGGATGTATTAAGTAATTTAAATGTATAATTTTTAATTTCAGTGGGGTACACTTAGTAATCGGGTTTCATTTAACAATTTTGGGGGTGCAAATAGCCGCCCCCTTTGTAAATATATTGAACCTCAAATTCAAACCAAATACTATCAGCTTAAATAGTGAATGTTATTACCTCTGCTATAACTAATGGACCACTTGGTCTGAATTCCTCCATCAAAATGACAATGGTTATCACTAATGACTAAGGAATTGAGGGATTTTGATTTCCACTGCACCAAGCATTAACAATGGGAATCAATTTATATCTATTCTTATTACTTCCTCCCACTACACCCAACCAAGCAACCTCTAAATTATGCATTTCATGTTAATCTAATTCTTATCAGTGAATTGTCAATACTTTTCATAAAAATCACATGAATTGGAATAATATACTTCTTTTAACTAATGAACGATGCTCTTAAACTGCCAATTATCTAACTTCTTCTATATATTCCTCATTCCTTATAAAATTTCAAATATGAACATCAAATTATACAAAATATTTGATTGCTTGAAATGCGCAAAATGGTTTTTATTAAGGAGCTACTTGGTCAAATGATAATATAATAGTTCGCATAACTAACTATTTGATTCACACAAGTACTGTTCAAATATTAATAAATTGAAAAAAAAATAAAAATGGGTTTATGGGGGGTAGGTAATATACGCGTGCTTTATCAACATGAGAGTAGCTAAAGTAGACATTTTCCGAGAAGACACGATAGCACGATATGATTAGTTGCGGATTAGGCTTTAGGGTTTAAGTGAAAGAGTATATTGGGCTAGTATATTGGGCCCATGGTCCATGTTTACTACTTCAAAGCCCAATAAAGAGAGAAGGTAATAAGGTATTCGTTTCTGAGGGAAGTAGACGGCCCATGTAAACATTGAGGGGCCCATTTTTAGAGAATCGTTAGTAAAATTTATCTTCGCGTACAAATATATATATGTAGAATTAGCTGAACCACAACTTAAAAATAATAATAATAATAATATAATAATAAAATTAAATTAAATTTAAAATTAAAATTAAAATTAATATAAATAAACTTGCCTAGCAGAAATGCAGTTTTATTCGTTCATTTCATTACTGCAAATTATGCTATTTCTAGTTTTGTTTGTTAAGGGGTGAAAATAATCAAATTGGGTCAAATTCCCCGTTTGGATCCATGTTATATGTTCTATTTTACGATATTGAATTGAATAAGTAATAAAGAAGGGCGAAATAAATTTTAAATTTTGAAATAAATCATAAATCCTAAGGGAAGGATTAGATTTTACGTTTCTTTCTTTCACGTTACACTCATTTTTAATGAATAAACCAATAAGAAATATGATACTAAGATGTAGCAAAAAAATTCAATGTAAATGTCCAATTCAAATATCTTATTTTAATGTAACATTTACTTTAACAAATATAACAAATTTGTACTTTTTAAATTTTCCAATATTACTTTTTGAAAGAGTGCAACTAAAGTGAATCAGGAAGATCTTAACTCTTAAAAATTTTCTTGTGAGACGGGTTGACATGTGTTGTTAAAGTATGTTTGTTATATAAGTGTTTATTAGTAGTTAAAGTATATTTGTGGTGAAACATACAATAACACTTTAAAAACATACTTTAATTCATTATTTAGTATATTTTAATTATAAATTAATATGTTTTACATATATATCAAGCATACTTTAATAATGGATTGACACATCTCACTTAATGACCGTTTCAAACTTTGTCCTTAATCCTTTGATTAAGGTTTTATTCAATCTCTACTATAAAATAAACTAATAAAAATTTAAAAAAAAAAAACTACCCACCGCATCCCATTTTAACCCAATAAATATTACAATGTTGAAAACTCTAATTTATAAATACCAATATTTATCAAAAATGTCTTTACTTTGTATTAATAGATAATCGGTGTTATTTTGACAATCTTGAGGTGAAACTATTTTATATTTTTTTAATTAGTTATCGCATTTTATTAAGAATATTATTACTTTATTTTAAAAATATTATCATATTTTATATGTATTACGAAAGTTATTCCATGATATGATTTCACCCAATTCTTTTACTAAACAATCTAGTTTAGTAGTTACACTCTCATTCATGAGAAAGATTGAAGTGATCAAACCATCAATTGAAAAGTTTCAAAAAAATGAAATTGAATTGCGACTTGAGAAACCAACTATTTTGTTTCAAAAGTCGCTTTTCAATGTAAACGCGGTTTTAGGTGGTGATGAGTGATAACTGATGCGAATGAATGTGATGTTATAATTTTTATTTTTTATTTTTTTTTAATCGTCAAAAATAATAATCAATTAATTGGAGGATATATGTGAATGTAGCACTTTTTTGGGCCCAAACCAACTCGACAATTGGGTTAGAATTACTTGAAGTGTGGCTTACTCATGCTATTAGATAATATACTAAAATAATGTATAATTGTATCCACTTTGCTAATTATTATACAGATAGATGTTTTAATTCCATTTATTTATTTTTTAATTAATTATACTATAATAAATACTTAATTCCATCTGTGTATAGACGTCGACTCTAATTGATGCTTCCATTTAGTAAAGATATATCAAATAAGTGTGAACAAAATTTTTATGTTCGATAAAATTAAAAGTTTGAGCTCGAATTCAATTCATTAAAATAGATAAAGTAAGTATAAAATCATCAAACTGCTCGAGCTCAACTCATGTTTAGTTCAATAAAAGTTCGTTCGGCCTCGAATCAATTACTTAAGCTCAAACATATACTTAAAACTCAATATTTAATATTTCACAGAAGTTAAAACGACTCTTCATTCGATTAATTATTTACTCCCCTATCTAAACAGCACAAAACAATTAAATGAACACTACAAATTATAAAATGGCATTCTCCTAATTTAAGAATGAAGACTATATAATATCATAAATTCATGTGAAAACTAAAATTGCATTCATAAGGTTATTGCTTCACTCGATCGCAATAGTTGGAATCCAAATCATCTTTCGGTTAGATTTCTCGTGATAAATATAAATAAATGGATGGATATATAATAACATAAATATTTTCGACGGACCAAAATAATATTTTAGTAGTGTAACACTAAAGCAATATATATTAATGTAATGGATGGTGGACCTTTGATTGCCAAACTCTTTCAAGTGCATTTCTCCTTCAATCAATGATATATACCAACCACTAAATAAATTTGGGTTAATTGCAAATAAAGTCTCCACCTTTACTTTGGTTGCGAATAAGTTTAAACCTTTGAATATTTGCAAATAAGTACATCACCTTATAGCTCTTTTGCAATTTGAACCATCAGGCAGCAGGAGGCCTGCCCGGTTCCATATCACCCTCCACGTCACCCTCCAATTATTAAAAAAAATTAAATAATTAAACGTCATCATTTTGGAATCAAAATTCAGTCTCCTTCTCACTCTGCGACGATCAGTCTCCTCACTCTGCGACGATCAATATCCCTCCCTTCTCAGCGTTGATAGAAACTTTCCTCCTCCCCTTCCACACCAGAGACGGAATCGAAATTGCAAGCAAGCAAGATTGGGCAAACATAACCCTAAGGTAATTTTTGTCTTTGTGTATCTAGAATTTTGAAATTGCATTCGAAACTTAAGTATGAAATTGCATCCCAAATGTCGTTTTTATACAAATATTTACTTCTCCTCTTTTAGTTGATAAGTTCGTCAGATGATATAAATTCCCCAAGTTTAATTCTTATGGAATTTATATAAACCGACAATACAAGTTTAATTTCCCTGGAAAATTTTTTTTTCTGAATTTTGACAATGTGTTAATCTGCTATTTAATTTACATAAACAGAGTGCTTACATGTGTTAATCTGTTGTTTAATTATTTATATAAACACGGTTTAATTTTTGAATTTATAACATAACATTTTAAATGCGGAATGTGTAATAATTTTAGTTTTTGGTGTATTGTGTGATATTCAGATTTCTTTGTATATTCACATGCTTGGGCAATGTGCTGACTTTAAAACAAATTTAATCATGCTATATTTTTTTCATATTCAAAATAAAGTTGTTGTTCAGATAAAGTTGCTATATTCAAATAAAGTTGTTGTTCATGTTTCAACAGTTATACTCATGTAATATGAAATTACGTGGAATCCGATTTCGAACATTAAAAAAAAGTTAATGGATATTAGAGATGTGATTCTGGGTATATGATTAAGATTTTGAAAATTTCTTTGGCTAAGTAATTAAAGATCTTTGGCTGGAAACTGATAGGATTTGTCCTAGGATAAAAAAGAAGATTGAGGCTGCTAAATTTCTGAGTAGGAACAATATCACTAAAGCTGCTACTATGGATAAGTTTCAAGTTTCAATTGGTGATGATCAGTTTGTCGCTGATTTAAAGTACCACACTTGCACCTGTAGAGCATGAGATTTAACTGGAATCCCTTATGTTCATGGATGTGCAGCTATTCAATTCATGAAAAGAGATGTGGCTGATTATGTTGATGTGTATTACACTGTTTCAAAATACATAGAGGCTTATGCACATCCATTAGATCCTCTTAGTGGAAGGAAGATGTGGCCTGAAAGACGTGGAAGAGGAAGAGGAGGAATCCGTGGAGTAAGCACAAGATGAACAATGGGAAGACAGGATCGAAAGAATATTGGAGGGACTCAAGAGAGTACAGCACCGCCATAGGAAATGAAGATATTAACTTTTTGTGTTTTGCTGAATGTTACATAAAACAATAGTTGGATTATTTATGTAATTTTTGCAGCAAAATCATTTTGCCTACTGTTAGGTAGTAGCTGCAGTTTTTACTTGGATAATAGCAAACTTTGATTTTTGCAAATTTCGCTTTGTAAAGTGAATATCTATGTTTAGTACACAAGGAAACTATATTATGTGTATGCTTTTGGGTATCTAAGTTATCATTTTGGATTTTGGTGTATTGTATATTTAGTACTTCTTGTATGGCAGGTTATCATTATGTGCTTCTTGAATCAAAATTAAACCAGTTTTTTTTTTTTTAAATCATCATACATAAACCTGAATCATCATACACAAACCCAATCATTAAATCAAATTTGTTTAAACTGTAAGATGAGATGGTAGGAATCAACTTCAAACTTCATTCATTAAAGAACACCTTTTAATATTACAAAATGTAATAACCCTACCCACAATGCACTAAACTGCAATCTTAACTCAACTTTAGATATCGACTCCATAATCCTTTAAACAACAAAACAACCAAAGAAAAATAACAAAACAACCAAAGAAACAAGTACAAAAGCTAAGGCCATGAACTTATTCTCCATGTTCTTTTTTGGCTTTGAATATCAGGCTATCATCAATGTAATCCTTTATTTTGCCAATCTCAGCTTCCTTTGACTCAAGACCTTCAGAAAGTAATTTTTCCATGATAACCTTGCCTCTCAATTGCTCCTTCAATGTCTCCTTTTCAAATCTTAGGTTTACAACAATACAACCTCGCTGAAATGATGACAACTCTGCATCAATCCATTCAAAATATTTGCAATCATCATCCTAAAAAAAGTGCAAACAACATGATCAATAAAATATAATAAATGAAATCCCAAACAATTACTACAAGTATAAATATGAACACAATCAAAACTTATAAAAATGAGTACAAGGTAGCTAGAAATGGCCATGACAGAAGAATTCATACATAGTCTGGCCATTTTAATTTAGAAACATACTCTTTAATGAATACCTAACATTATCCCATCTTATCGAATTCCCCATAACCAAAATTTGAAAATAGATAAATGAATACCTAAGATTATCTCACCTTATAGAATCGACATCTCCAAAATCTTATCACCGGGTCATCTGTCATTGACGTGTATAGAACAACCTCAACTCCCTGAGCGCATATCTTCAAATTCTTACCCGAATACGGACAGAAGCATTGGGCGAATGACAAGAACCACTCGACATCTCTTCGAACACCAAATTACAAACTTGATCAGACAATATGAATTAATTTCAATTGAATCTTCAATTGAAAGAAAAGAACGCGGTAGGTAGATAAAAGGGAAAGTTGGGGCTCACAACATTATTCTCATGTGTATCAACGTGAGTGAGAGAAGGAACATAGAATTTTAATTTGGGAATTCCTAAACGACGTCGTTTAATTACTTTTCGCTCTCTCTTTTTTTTTACAGCTGGAAGGTGACATGGAGGATGACATGCATAAGTTATGGACAGGTAAGCCACCGGGCTGCCCGGTGGTTCGATTTGCAAAAGAGCTATAAGGTGAGGTACTTATTTGCAAATATTCAAAGGTTTAGACTTATTCGCAACCAAAGCAAAGATGAGTACTTTATTTGCAATTAACCCAATAAATTTATTAATTTTACATTTTTTTTTCCTCTCTCAAATCATTTCAAGAGTTTATTTTCCCTAGCTAGAATTTTATTGAATATTTTAATGGCTATAAATTGCATGACACTTTAATTACGTCTCATCACAAATGTTATGCATACAATGTACGATAGTGCATTTATATTTTTTTAATTATTTGGGTCATACCAAATATTTCAATTATTTCGATCCAATTTTATTCGTTTTATATATGAGGTTCATTTGTATGAAAGCGTCTTAAGATGATATTATATTATATATTTTTTAATTAGTTATTTTTTATTAAATATATTATCACTTTCTTTTAAAAATGTTATAATTTTTTATTAAAAATTATTCAAAATAGTTAACTGCACCATTTTCACTTTTATTGATTGAATATAACTTTTTGTTTAAATAATTATCACTTTTTATCTGTCTCATAGAAATCATTACGTGAGACATTCTCACACAAGTCTTTCCCTTTATATTTTGAATTTTCACTCTTTTTTCTTATATAATATAAAACACGATTTAGAGCTCATAGGGTTGAGGTTTACAAATTAAGAACATATAAACTATATATATATAGTTAAAAATTTGATCTCCAATTTAATAAATAAGAAAATTTCGAATAACATTTAAAGATTTAGAAAGAATGTAACACCTTTACTTTTACGGAAAAGAAAATTCCTCAACTTAGTTGATTTTTTTAAAACAATCTCTTAACCATTTTGATTACAAAACATAGTATAGTAGGTACTTAATTACACATCCAAGTAGTGAAAGAATTTATAATAAAGAAATGGATAAACTCCAAAACCATCTTATATATACTATATTAATATTAAATGTAGCTAAACACTCTCATAAACTAAGATATCTGTGTTTTAAATTAATATTCCATCTCACCAACCAATAGTTGGAATCTTGAACTTTGGTTGATTAGTGGCCACTTAGCAATTGATTAATAATTAATCAAATGACATAATCAAGCTTTAAGGAATAAAGGGCATGTTTGGTAGTCCCCACTTTAATGTTAGGTTTATTTAGTAAAATAGAAAAATCATTTAAAATAGAAAAATGATTTATCTGGCATGGCCTCCCCAAAGTATAGAACATGATAGGATCATGAAACAAGTCTCTTGTGGGAACCAACCTTTTCCCTCATTATTTTGGGTATTTGATTTTGTGTGGCACTAAAGTAAAGGCAATGAAATTTAAAGCAACTCTCACATGCAACTTTTGTTAGTTGTGTGTACACCATTTTCTATATTCTTTTTGCTTAAATTTGAGTTTTTTCTCCAATTTCTTATTAAATGCCCTTAATAAAAGATCAAATTTTGTATAATAGAATATATCATACTTCAAGTAAAAATTCAAAATTTTGTATAGTAAAATTCCGAAAATTTACATCAAAAATTTATCTATAAAAAGCTTATTTGACAATAAAATATTCACTTTTGTAGACTCTTCTAAATAGAGACCGAGATTTAAAAATTGATCAAATACGAGCTTATCAAACCATTTTAAACGCTTAAACGTTCAATTTTACAAACTCTTCTGAGCAGAAACTGATCGATTCAAGAATTGATCAAATACGAGCTTATCAAACCATTTTGAACGCTTAAAAGTTCAATTTTACAAACTCTTTTGAACAGAGGCAAATCGAATCAAGAATTGATTAAATACGAGCTTATCAAACCATTTTGAACGCTCAAATGTTCGATTTTACAAACTAATCTTCGATTTGATCTCGAACATGAAAAAATCACTTGAAACTAAGCATAGGGAAAAGGGGGGTTTGGAAATAAGTTAAGGTAAAGGAAAAAGAAGAGCACACAACAAAAAGGGACAAATGGAAAGCTGTCCCTATGGTGCTCCCCCCTCATCCATTTTAAAATTAATACATCCAAACTGATCAAAACACTTACCAAAGACATTAAACAAACATTATACAGTTCATCAGATCAGCCACAAGATCTGCAGCTAACATACTTAAAGTAGATCAATTCAAGAACAACACTCAAATTCAAACTCCAACTCCACAATGAAAGGTAGAGAAAACAGAGGACCCCCTGCCACTGATTTACTTGTCTGTTTTCCGACCAGAGCTCACTTATCGCTACTCCCCAAACCAATCTGCAGCCCGGCCAGGCCGTCGGATTCCTCCACGCTTCACCACCTCCACCACCGCCACCGCCGCCGCCCTTCCCACCACCAATTGAGGAAACACCCCACCAGCCTCGGCAGCCCTTATTGGGCCAAAAACAGACACAACAACAGAAGTAGTGAAGATATCTCAGAACCCACCTCTCCTAAAGTCACTTGTGCTGGTCAAATCAAAGTTAGGTCCAAACCTAGTTCTTGCAAGAACTGGCAGTCTGTAATGGAGGAGATTGAGAGGCTGCATAATCAAAGGAAACACAAGAAGAAAAGTACTTGGATTGAAGCTCTTGGATTCAAGAAAGATGTGATGCAGTTCTTGACATGCTTAAGAAACATTCGGTTCGATTTCCGGTGCTTTGGCGCCGTGCCTAGCTCGGTGATCACTTCTGATGACGACGAGGAAGATGATGAGGAGGAGGATTATGAGGACGGGAGCGTTTATAGAGACAATAGTCGGGTTTCGAAGGACGAAGATGATGAACAGAGCGCTTCTAGAGCTGTTTTTTCTAAATGGTTCACACTTTTACAGGAAGATCTTCATCATAATAATAATGTGATCAGCAGGAAAGAAGAACAGAGCAGAAAAGAAAATGATTGTGAAGAAGAGCTGGTGGTTGTTGATGATGATGATGACGACGAAGAGGCGGAGCCGCCTCCTCCGCCGCCTAATGCTCTGCTTCTAATGCGGTGTCGATCGGCTCCGGTGGCGAAGAGTTGGATGGAGGAGGAGGAAGAAGAGCAGAGGAGAGAGAGAGAAGGGAATAAGATTGATTTGTCTGAATTTTCTGGTGAAATTAGTAGAGAAATTGGGGTGATTGGGGGAATTCCAGATATGATTTCAAGAAGCAGAAGTTGGAGGAGATGATCATCAAGATGAACTAAGGTTCCTCTTTCTTTTTTTTCATTATTTTTTTTAAAAAAGAATTTTAATTTTATTACAGTTGTTTTTGTATTAGAATTTGTGTGTTGGAATTACTATGTATGTACCTATACACCAATATGTCTGATTTTCTGAAGATGGATTTGTGATAATTGCTTGTCTTCCACAATCACTTCTTCTGTTTCTCAATTTTATGAAATGAGATCAATCTATAGTAAGAATACTCATTAAACACATAACATGAAAGTGTAATTTGTTTGAAACTTTATCTTAATTAGTAATTTAAGGGGTTGAATATGAGGGACAAATTGCCATGAATTTTATTTTATTTTTTTTAATTCTGATTTTCTCACAATAGTTAGCATATGAAAGCTAAATGTTTTGATGAATTAAACTCAAATTTATTTATTTAAAGATTAATTGCATGGAATCTACTTACTTAATTGTCAATGATTATTTGAGCAAATTGGTTTTTCAATAAAAATTTCTTATTCTCTTGTAAATATCATTATGTTGATGATAATATTGAAAAAGAAAATTGGGGTTTTTTCCCCTCTTAAATTATAAATATCAATTTATTATTATCAATTCTATTATTATTATTATTATTATTATTATTATTTAATCCTTTCCTAATTTGAACTGCACATTGAAAGTGATGACCACATGAAAAAGGTAACATGGAGCAATAATCAGCAGAGGATGAAATGATGGGTATATCTCTATAGCCCGACTTAATCTATTCTTAGCGAAATTTTAGGGTTTCAAATCTCAAAGTTCTAAAAAGATGATAACTAATCTTCATTGATTAGATTCTTGATATATTATATGTGTTTTATTAGTTTTAATTAATATAATATGCTTTAATTAATCATTGTAATTTTATTTTGAAATATGTGTTGATACAAAAGAGACCTTATGCCCATTAGAATCTTGAAGGTTTAAAGATTGAAAATATAATACAAACATTATTCCTAAATATAAAATTAGTAATAGGCAAACTGTGAGAACGTCTAACTGAAAAATGATTAAAAAATGATAATTATTTAAAAAAAATGTAAAAAAATGTTTCATGTAAGTATTGCCCCTTAATATGATGGGGCCGATTTTTTATTAAATTCTTTTTTTCATTAATGAAAAATTTTCCTATTTATTTTTATATTTATTGATTTAATGAAATAAAAAAATAATTGAAATTAGGATAATTATAAGGTGCACTCGGGTGTACGGTGCACACACTTACAGAAACATACTATGAATAAAAAACACTACACTAATAAAAATGAATACGTTTTGTTAGTGATATTTCTGTTAATTTTTTTAATAAAAAATTGAACGTAAAAAAATATACAATTATTAAGAAATAATATACACTATTAAATAAGAATGTATACGCATATAGTTAGACGTGTTCACCCGGTAAACTGAATATTACTAGTGTGATCTATCATTGTTGTGTTGAGTTGGGCTAAATGGAGATATGAAGATTAATACGTTATTGGAAAGCCCAAAAAATGAGGGACTTAAAGCCCAATTATCAGTCCACTAAACTGGAGCTGGTGTTCAGTATTCTTCCACCTAAGAACCTTAAACCCTAAATCGAAAGCGAAGTTTCTCCCAATTTGCATTCAATTCTCGCTGAAGAATTGCGCTTCTTGACGCATTTCGAAGGCAAGTGGATTAATCTGCTATGCTTGCATTATCTGCGTAAACCTTCTGCATTTTCTTCATCATGATTTCTGTTCATATGCGTAAAAAGTGCATCGATTTATTTTCGAAGAGTTCTTATTTTTTCTGCAAATTCCATGTAGAATTCTCTACACATACCGAAAAACAATCCTTAGAAACCCAAAAGGCCGTTGAATTCCTTCTGCGTAAACATGATTTCTCTCCCAAAACAGTTTCCAAAGTCGCTTCAGCTTTAACAAAACTGAAAAAACCCGGCAATCCTGAAGAAGTGATTTCTTTCCTGAAAGAGTTTGGCTTTTCGAAGTCCCAATTGGAAAGTGTCGTGAAATCCCGACCTAAGCTTCTCTCATCTAAACTCGAGTCCACCATTAACCAAGGTCAAGATTTTACAGGGGTTGGAATTATCTGGAAATGAGCTGTCGGAGTTGATAGCAAATAATCCATGGATTCTGAATCGAAGTAAGGATATTATTGTGCGTTCGATATCTGTATTGAAAGGTTTAGTTAGTTCAGATGATGAAGTGGTTAATCTGCTAAGGGCTTCTCGCTGGTTCTTCACACGAGATTTAAATAAGACTGTAGTTCCTAATGTTGAGTTCTTGAAGAGCTGTGGAATACCTTTGCAGGAGATCCTTAGGCTTACCTACCATTTTCCTAGGTTTCTATTAAGTGAGCCGGAAATCATTAGAAGAAGTGTAGAGAAGGCGAATGAAATGGGGGTGCGTATCAGTTCATCAGTGTTTATTTATGCTGTTAGAGTGCTTAGCTCGATGAGCAGTGAGACTTGGGAGATGAAATTACAGTCTTTTCGGGATATGGGGTTTTCCGAAGAAGATATACTTAGAGCGTTTAGGCAATCGCCACTGGTCTTGTCGGTATCAACAAAGAAGATGATGAAGGTGAAAGAGGTTGTTCTTGCCACCGGGAAGTATGATATGTCGTGTATTATTCGCATCCCCGTGTCCCTATGTTATAGCATTGAGAATTGGTATGGGCGGAGATTGCCCGTTTTGCAAGTCTTGGAAACTAAGAATTTGATCACAGAGTGGCCTACTTTTACCACGTTGTGTAGACTCCCAGAAAGGGAATTCTTTAGGAGATATGTTGCTCCATATGAAGATCAAGTTGGAGAGGTGTATGGGAAAAGAAATGTAATGAAAAGTATAAGAGTTACTAAACATTTGTGTCATCTACTTGAGGAATTATTAGTTAGGTAATCTGTGTAGGCCAGTTTTGTCAAATGATTGCATGTTTGATGAACAGATCCTAGAAGAATATGGGAATTATTTCTGCTAAGATATCCTTGCATGTTTTATGCAGTTGACTATTATGTGTATTAAATTAAATCCTATGTTGCTTGTGTAGATATGCATTCTGAATATTTTTGGTTCTGTCATTCGTATGATATCCTCATCACCATGGTGGTTAATAGACATGATATGTAGATGAATCAGACCACATTAAACAAAACTCTGTATCTGCATTTTTTGTCGCTTTGCTCGCTCGTGTGTGTGTGTGTGTGTGTTTTATGCCATTGATGGATTACGAATGCTGCTACTGCCCCTTACTGATAAAATACCAATAAGTTTGCGTAAGTTATATTTCCCCGGGATCATTATTTCAACACCGGGCCTTCTGTTTGTCGACCTCCCCATCCAACAAAGCCATTGTGCTACTAACTTTACTTCTGTAACAGGACTCTTCTATGGATGGGGCCATGTCATCTAACGCTTGAAGTTTGATGTTCTTTAAGCATACACTAAACTGATTTGTAAGGTAATCTTGCTTATTCTTTGAGAGTTTACGCCATGGTTCGATGCCCTACGGTCTTTGAATTGAATTCTTTTCATGGTACATATACTTCATGTTTACATCTGAATACATCAAACTTTGTACTCTAAATCCTTTTCAGTCTGTCACACATGTTGTATCTTTTGGAGAAAAAGAAGCATGCTGTAGAATAAGTTGATTTTCATAAAGCTATCATTTTGTATCCCTTCTTTTTTGTTGTTTTTTTAAGGGAATCTGCAGCAGGTGTGATCATGCACCATTTCTTTTTCCACAATGGGTGCTTATGTAGTTTTCTTTTCTTTTCATTTTTTTTTTTTCAGAATTTTCAAATTAGAAAAATAAAAGGTGAAGTAATAAATAAGAAAACGTTACTATAAATAAATAGAAATGTTTGCTTAAAATCACACGCATTTGTATATGCATGATGTGTAGCAAATTGAAGATACAAGTAGGGATGACATATGGTAGGTTTAACAGCTCATTTACGCAGATTTATATTTTTTAGTTGTTTATAACGAGAATCAACTGTCGTTATTAAGCCTTAAATAAAGGCTAACACGCTTATTAAAAATACGTGCATCCACACAACACGATTTCAGTTCATCAGTTCACCAAACACCAAAGTAGAAAACTTTCAGTTAATATATTGGTCATCTGATCTGCCTAAAAATTTATTCGTTACACAATAAATAATAGTATATTGAAATTTATGTACATATAGAATTATAAATTCTTACATTAAAATATAAGGAGTACAATTTTTCTTAATAATCTTGCTGAAGAAAATGAGAATGTTTTTGCAGACGGAAGTAATTTGCGTGAATTAATTATATATATTCTTGTGCATTTTTATAAGGTGGGAAATATAGGGCTTGATTTGAAACACTTAAAATCATTTATTAATTTAAAATGTATAAACATAATAATGTTTTTCCAATATTGTTAAAACTTACAAATTTATATATCGATAATAAACCTCTTCGAAATATAACAACTCCAAATAATACAAATTATTCGATTGTAAATTTTATCAACCGTCCTGAAAATTTGATAAACCCTTCTATCCGTTAATCGATTAATTAAAGGAGGTCAGGATTAACCATCCACTAATGGGGATCTTATTTCAAGTCATAATTTTTGCGTTCTTTATGAATTAACTCCACAATTGTTGATCGTCCCACACGGGGGCGAAAAAAGAAAAGAGAGTGATGGGGTTTCTCTCGCTTTTGGCATAGTGGGCCCTCAGTGGGAAGCTCGCACGATGGGTTATTAGCTCAGTGGTAGAGCGCGCCCCTAATAATTGCGTCATTGTGCCTAGGCTGTGAGGGCTCTCAACCACATGGATAATTCAATATGCTCATCAGCGCCTGAGTCATTGTGCCTAGGCTGTGAGGGCTCTCGGCCACATGGATAGTTCAATATGCTCATTAGCGCCTGAGCCTGAGATGTGGATCATCCAAAGCACATTTAAATTAAAGATTTTTTTACTTGATAAAAAAATATAAATAAATAATTAAATCAGTGGAATTCGGAATGGAGTCTTATATGGTCTATTTATATATTCTTTCTAGACGTTTCAAATCTTAAAAAATTAACTTGAGCACCCCAAGCCCTCATCCAGAAATTAACCATTGATTAGCCAAATAAAAGTGATTAGCCATTGATTAGCAAAATCAATAATTGAGTCCGCACTTTACAAGCAAATTATGCGAGATCAAAAGTATAAATGTAAAATTATATTGACACGCATGCATGTCAAAAACTTTTCATGCTTTAAATGTATATATTATAATATAATATAATATAATAAATGTGTATATATATAATTAGGGAAAAGTAGAATAAATTAGACGCAATTTCAAATATTCCAAGATAACATATCGAGAGAATTCGGATCTTTAAAGATGGATTTGATAAAGTTGGCCAGTAGCCATGCCAAAGGGCATACAATATTACAACCATGACAACGACACATTAATCAATTCTTTTTCTAAAAAAATAAAAATTAAATTACGTTTTTCATTTTAATTGGAAAACAACAAATGACGGACTGAGGAAAAATACCGAAATTTCGGTATACCATTCTTACCATATCGAAAAATACCAATTTTACCGAAATGTTAGGTACGCCGAAATTTTTGGTAAGGTATGATATCGTATTGAAAATTTTAATACGATAAAGGTATATAAATGATCAATACTTTAAAATATTCAATTTTTTAGTAATATAATACGATATTACCATACTACATGATATATCAAATTATAATTATTATTTATATATTATAATTTTTAATTAAATTATATATATACACTATTTAATTAAAAGATTAAATCTAAAATCCTACTGTATATTTCTTCATAATTATAAATGGGTGATAAAGTTTATTGGATTTCATGATATCTTATAATCTTTTTTAGTTATGTAGTTCTATCATATATGAAATTTAAAAGTGTTGATTTTAATATAAGTCTCATATGGTTTTTGTGTAGATCTCTTAGGTATTATTTATTTAATGACAAAAACTTGTGTAAACCGGGTTTAGATATATTAATTATGTAAACTATGTTACTGTTTAGATATATATTATATGTAAACTTTGTTACTGTTTAGTACATAAAAATTACTCTTTAGCACATAAATTGTTACTCTTCTAAATTAAAAAAATTACTCTTCAAATTCTTGTAAATCCTGATTTATCGATTACTTTTTGGTACATGAAAAATTACTTTTTAGAGATATGAATTATTACACTTCTGTATAAAAATTATTATTCTCCAAAGAGTACTTTTTTATATACTAAAAAGTAATATTAAAAAATAAAGCTTACATGTAAACCTGGTTTTCATGAGACTTACTCTTATTTAATTTGGTCGTTTGTGGATTGTTGTATATTTTTCTTATTATGAATTTGTTATCTATTAGAATTAGTTCTATAGCTATCTTTCACTTTTCTAGTGCAGTTTTTTATTAAATTTATTGAATTTTAGGTGTATAACGGCATAGAAAACTATCTCATATGATGGTATATACTGATATTTTAGGTATGATATGATATACCGAAATATGGTAAGTAGAAGGTATACTATTTTCTTACACCGAAATATCGGTATGTCAAACTATGGTATACCGAAAGTTTAGGTAAGATAACGGTATGATTTTTTATATATCGAAAATTTTAGTAGTATGACCAAAAATCTTCAGTATGTCATACCGCCCACCCCTAGACGTGTCTATGTTTTTCTTGCATGAATTTTCAAGTTTATTCAAATTTAGCACTTAATGAAACTAATTAATAATTTCATGCGATCTAATTAATTAGCATGGTGATTTGAAAGCAGGGAAAATTTGTGTCACAATTTGTAACTTTGTGGGTAAATTATGATTTATGTATTAAATGTCAATTCCACATTCCAATTATAATGTTGTTAAATATTAATATAAATTTACTTTTTTTTTTTTGTAAAATTCACACATTATATTAATTGGATCATGAATTTTATTTAGCCATTGAAATTTTTTCTCAATCATAAAAAAAATTCTCAAAGAATAAAAACAATAGTACTACCATGAAATCGTTTTACGTTTTCTTAAATAAATGTCACATTTATCAAAGATATTATTAACATTAAAAAAAAATAATACATTCGTCCCATAAAAGTTGACACACTTTTCTTTTGGGTTTGTCCTACTAAAGTTGACACATTTCATTTTTAATATATGGGACCCACATAAAAATTAATCTATTCTCATGGGCCCTACATATTACCTCTAATACAACTGCCCACTACACATTAAATATTATTTCTCTCACTTCATTTTACTTCACTTTACATTAAATTATTATATTCCTTAATCTCCGTGCCCAAAAAAATATATCAACTTTAATGGGACGGAGGGAGTATCTTTTACTAACGAAATATTCTATTGATAAAAATATTAATTTTATATTTAAATTGATTTAAAATGAATTTATAACAACAAAATCTATTTTTTGGTAAATTTTTAGTAACGAAAATTTAATTACATTGATAATCCGTTGCTAATAATTCTATTATAAATTTACATAATAATTTTCTTGGTAATTCGTTGGTAAATAGTAATGAATATATATTCATTAAAAATGTTATTATTTTTTATTTATACTAAAATCAATTGTTTATTAAATTATGCATTATACCACTATCATTTTTTTTTAAATAGATCACTTCTTAATTATCCGTCTAATAGAAGCTGCCACCTATAGCTTTTGCCATTATAGAAATAGAAAGGTGTAACCCCTGTTAGGACGCTCACCAAGTTTTCTTAAGCAAATTTAGTCAAACATGTGTTTTAGCTCTTTTAATGTTTACCAATTCTCAGCAATAGTTTGTTATAATTATTATTTAAATAGAAGTACATATATATTTATAAATACGTATATATATTATGTGCGTGTATAAACGAGAGTGATGCAATAGTTTTTAGATTGAGAAGAATATTAAACTATTATTTATAGATGCACAATTAATTAATTTGATTTGTAGTTACAGCTAACTGAATGTTGTTGAACAGATCAATCCAAATATCATTTTTCAATTAAGAATATATTTTAATTGGAGAAACCAATTATCGCCCTTGATTAAAATATGTATAAAGAAAATATGAAGGAATATATAATGTGAAGATTGTGGGGAATATTCAAACATGTGTGGCAGCTAAGGTTAGACTCCATGATATGATATATACATCTATCAATATACAATGTATACATTTATTTTAATCTTTTATATTTCTTTATACCATCACAAACGTCAGAAAATTCAACAAGCAAGAGAAATTTGTCATGAAATAATTATGGCACTACCAATATTATATTTTATTTTGTGGGGCCATAACAAGATGGGAAATAATAAAAATAAAATAAAATAAAATAAAATAAAAAAGATTCCAAGAGAGGTTGAACTCAATTATTTTCTTGGATAGTTTTCTCTTCAAGTTCTCGACTTACATTGGTCAATAATCTCTTTCTTTCTTCTTTTATAGTAATCAGTAATTTGATGAAGTACTGTGTGTGAAGGGACATTAAATAAATCTTTTTCATTGTATAATAGTAGTGTATAATTGATATAAGAAAGATCAAATTTATTAGACAAAATTTATTTAATATAGAAATAATTAATTCTGTAAATTAGTATATGAGACAACACTCTTCTGTACAATTAATAATATTATTACTTGGTTCAATTTAAACGTTCACATTTTACTAGTTTGTATGTCTGCTCTACAAGTATAAATTTTTACTTTTTAATAAAAAAGCCCACATATAGAGTAATATTTTTTAATTTAAATATAAAAAGCAAAAGATCACTACAAAAGTATTGTTTTTTTATAAATGGAATATTTTGTTGATAAAAGTTTTAATTCTATTGTTAAATTGACTTACCAACGGATTAACAACGGAATTTTACGAACGGATTCCATTGGTAAAGTGGTGGTTGGTAAATTTTCCGTTGGTAAATAATTTTGTTGGTAATCCGTTGCTAATAATTCCGTTGGTAATTTATATAATGGTTTCCTCGGTAATCTGTTGATAATTACCAACTAATTGAATTTCATTGCTAAAATAGAGAATAAATCTGTTGGCATTTCGTTGCTAAAACAAAAATGTCATTTTTATTGCTAATCCATTGGTAATTACCAACGGATTGAATTCCATTGGTAAATTCGGTTGTAAAATATATATATATATATATATATATATATATATATATATATATATATATATATATATATATATATATATATATATATATATATATATATATATATATATATATATATATATATATATATATATATTGGAAAATTTTAATTTTCATTATAATCTCATTGTGGACAATATATTATTATGCAATTATATTAGCTATTTAATTATTTTATGGACTTAATTAAGTGATCCCATTAAGTTGATAAGTCCATGGGCTATAATATTTTGATATGAGTCAATTGAGTAGATAATCAATACTACATAACTAAGGTGATTATAGGTGGCCCAATTGTGTAGTATATAAAGGCTCAAAGGTTATGGTCCCCAATATACTAAGTCGCACATAATCTTCTCATTCTCCCCATCGGAAGGGATTACAACTGTCCCCTAAAGGAATAAAGCGTCTTACTTGAAGAAGACCACAAAAACAATTGATCGAGTTCGTATTCCGCCTAGAGAACTCAATGGATCAAGGTAAGGTACGCTTTCACTTTACGGTTTTGATCTCGATTTATCATGATAGGGTTAAAGTTTATGAATATATTGATTTAATTTTCCACAAAATATATTTATATATATTTTTAGTGGAGGACATTTTATATAGACGAAAGTGTATTGTTCATGAGTAGAGTAACGTCTTACTTATTATAAAGAGTAACATTTTTATGTCATAAAAAATAACACACTCCAATTGATCAATTCTAATTGAAAGGATTTAAATCAGAAATATATATATATATATATATATATATATATATATATATATATATATAATCATGCTTTATAAGTAAATTATCACATCATATATTGAATATATATATATAATTATATTGCAAGACTAATTTTATAGTATTAAAAAAACAATACATTGAAATTATAATGTAGTATATGGTTAGGATAATTTATTTTATAGGTAAAGTGTCACATAGAAAAATATAGGCAAGGGTATTTCTTCCACACATTATCATGCATGAAAAATTGAATACAACTATTAATTTATTAGTTATGTTCTATTATACTCTTAAATTAAGTGTTTCTAGAATGTACATGATTTTTAATTCTCTCTTAGGAAACAAGTGAAATTACGAGTCACATTACTGGAGTTCGATTTAATTCCATTAATATTATCAGTGCGAATGATTGTACTAAGTTCAAATTAATTAATTAATACCGTATAATTATCGCACTAATACCATGTGTAATTTATTCAAACAATAGAAATTGAAACACGATGTTTCCTAAATATATTAAAAAACCTGCACTTACTGAGTAAAAAAAAAGTAGATAAATTTAAAAGAATTAATTTGTTCATATATACTTCTAGTTGAAAGATGGTATAGCCGTATAGGATAAGTTTGTAATAAAACTTGACAGGGTGAAAATTTTAAGTTTGATCATGCTCTTCTATTTATATATTACCGTCGAAATGTTTTCACCCTATCGTGCTAATATTTGTAATTTACAATTAATTTATTTATTAGTGTAACAAAAGTATTAATAAATTCACAAGTTATTTGTGGTATATTACTTTAAGATTATTAGTGATTGTGATGATTACACACCTGGGCAAGACTTGTTTGATATCTGTACAAAGTTTCGACAATATTTATATGAAATGAATTGCGAGACGGGTCGATCAATTATTAAAGTATTATTATTATATAGGTTGAGGATGTTTATTATTAATTAAAGTATGTTTTTCTAAAGTATGATGAATAATAAAAACAATGAGTCGACTCATCTCACAATTCGTCTTATATATACATGTCTCACAATAGATTATGGGGTATTTTATATATTCCGATAAATTATACTTATTTAACGTTTTAACTTCTTGAAATTTAACTTGTAAAATTATCCATTAATCTTATATATAAGAGGTTACACAATTAGTGGACCTATATATATTCTCTTTTTTAATTAATACAATTTCTCTTTTTATTTCTATTTACTCATTTGTTTATATATATATATATATATATATATATATATATATATATATATATATATATATATATATATATATATATATATATATATATTTACACATTAATTTGACATAAAATTAAAACATTATCTTATATTATCAAAAACTCAAAACAAACATACAAGTCACTATACATGATTTTCAAACCCAACAAATGCAACTTAACCAATCAGGTATGGCTTGAATGTATTAAGTGGATGGGTTTGGTAGCCGTGCTTCCCATAAGCATCCAAGATCATTTGGTGCAATTTTGCGGCCTAGCTCAACATAAGGATGAGTCGCATGTCTTCTTGAATATTTGGGTTTTTGTTGTTTGGTTAATTTGGAAGACGAGAAAAAATATAGTGTTTAATGGTGGGGAGTGGAAGTTTGAAAAACTATTGGCGGAAGTGAAGGCTAGAGTTTGGAAGACTAATAAAAGAGGAAGAAGAGTTGATATGAAATTTTGGATGGATAATCCAAGAGAATTAGTTTTGCTATTTTGATAATTTCTTTTGAATGTACGCGTGGGAGATACGGTAACTTGGGTATGTCTTATAATTTTTTTAAAAAAAGATTAATAAAATATTTGCTAATAAACTGTATAATTTTTTTTTTTACAGAAAAAACTGTATAAATTCTTATAATTCATTAGTTTATAGTATATTTTGAGTTAGTCTTGGGTTTACTTAAATCAAACTTGTTAACTTAAAGGGTTAATTTTAAAATTTTTTAAATCGAATAACCAAAATCATAATATAAATAATAAAATATAATCGTAATTATTATTTTAAAATTTTGTTTTAGCTTGTATGATAAATAGTATAACGAAGGAGAGCCTTAGAGGGGTTAAAAAAAACACTACTAACTAGCCAACTAGTATCTAATTAAAAATGAGAGAGTAATTAAAACACTAATTAAATACAAAGAGAAAAAAAAGCATGGCCCAAAGAAGTCCACTCTCAAATATTTGAATGGTCATTAAGATCTCGAAATTAACATGCCGGCGGCGGAAAAGGTGGCGGCGTGCGGTGCTACGGCGGCGGCGTCACCAACTAATAGTAATTTTGTCCTTGTTAACCTACCATTAATCCCCCCTTAAGCAAAGTTAATTAGCTTAACCACCTACAATTTATTCCCTTAATTATCCACGCTATGCTTTAGTTAAATCCCAAATTTCATTAAATTACTTTGAATGCCCCTGTAATTTTCCTCCCTTTCACACTCAACATTGGCCAACCATACCATATTTTCTCTCACTGTCAATGTGTGTAGTGTGTGTGTGTTTGAGTTTGACCCGTCGCCACCTACCGGCAGCTTCCTTCCTCTCCTCCCATGGCGGCCCCACCACCCCGTCTCCTTTTCATTTTAACTGCCTTTGTTTCAGAGCCACCACTTATTTAACCTTTCTTCTTCTCTTCTTTCTCCCTTTTTCCCACCTCTTCTTTTCTCCTCCAAACCCTACTTCTCTCTCTCTCCTCCAAAAATTGTTGCAACTTTAAATAGATTGTCTGTTTTTGAGGGTTTTTGATCTTTCCCTTTTCATGCAATTTTTCATGGCTTCTTCTTGATTTCACTTTTTGCATCATTTTCTCTCTCTAAAAGGTTGATGGATTCTGGAAACAGTGGGAGTATGCAGTCTTCTAGTGGTGGAGATGATCAAGAATTTGATTCTAGAGGAGAATCTATTTCCTCTTTCTTGAACCCCTCTTCCCACCATTTTAGTACCTCCATCTCACCTCCACAGCCACCCTTTCTCTCTCATCAAAACCCCAATTTCTTTGACCATTCTCTCTCTCATCAAAACACTCAATTCAGCCAAGATAATGATCTGATTTGGTCCAGATCAGGTTTGAGATCTGATCATCATCACACTTACTCCAATCTTGCCCACTCATCATCATTACACCAATCCATCTCACCCGCCCCGTACCCGGGCCCGTCCTCCTCCGACGGGCCCGTTTCTCGGGCGGCGGCTCCGCCGCCCAACATGATGAAGAACCCGAAGAAGCGGACTCGGGCCTCACGCCGGGCCCCCACCACCGTTCTCACAACGGACACCACGAATTTCAGGCAAATGGTGCAGGAGTTCACCGGAATACCCACCGCCCCGTTTTCCGGCAACCCTTATTCGCGGCGGCTGGATCTATTCTCCGCCGCGTCGGCGTTGAGGTCCGGTGGCCATTTAGACACCCTCAGCCCGTTGTACCCACTCCGGCCCGCGGCCCATAGAGCTCTCTCCCCATTCTCCTCCTCCCCTCTGCTCAACTCCACCATGATCGACGCCATGGCGCCGCCGACAACCACCATTGGAAACGCCAACCTCGGCGGCGGCGCGTCCACATCGAATAATCCCACCAATTTCCAACTCTCAACCGATCATCTGATCAACATACAGCATCACGGCATTCACCAACAACCTTCGCTCCAACTGGGAGCCAATAATCCGTCAATGAATTTCGGGAATTTGGGCGGATTCTTGAGCAGAGAAACAGGATCGACTGTACAGGGAAGGAATAATAATGATGATAATCTGATGAACAGATGGAAAAGTGGAGAAACAGTGAGGAACAATGATGGGATTCAAGAAAATTTGAGTGGATACAATTTGAATCTTGCAGAGAAAGGCATGGAAAATGTTAGTTCTTCCGGAGCCGAAGGTACGACTGTGGCTTCATGGATTTGTCCTTCTGATAATTAATTAACTCTTTTTTTTTTCTTTTTTGTAGATTAATTAATCATGAATTATTTAATTTTTACTTAATTACAAGATATATATGTATACTTAAATATTTTTATTCAAATCCTTTTTTTCCCCTCTGCATATCTCAAGAATTTGGATTTTTTTATTGAATAATAATATAGTTTTTATTCACAATAACGTTCACAGGAGATCATTTATTTAATTATATTTTATATAACAAATTGTTTCGAATTATTTAAATTATTACATAATTATATATTTATATAAAGAGAGTGTAAAAAGCTGCGGTATTCTTTCAAAAGGATTAATACTAACGTTGTGTTATAATAAAAAAAAACTATTTTAAAATAAATTAATTAATTTGTATTTAGACGCATGATATACTTACTTTCACTCACCAACCCCCATTCTATACAGAAAGAATAATTGAAGGATTTATTTATTTATTATAAGAAAAAATATTTCCAATTTTATGCGTCTTCGCAGGTAACACAGATTGAAGTTTAGTGTATTAATTGGATGTTTTAGAAAATAGCAAGTTCCTTTTATTTTTGTCTTTTCCAAAAAAAATAATTAAAAAAAATCTGGAGTAATAATTATTAGTATTTCGAATTGATTTAATTATTTACCAACTACAATAAATTAACGTACTCACTGCACGTGCCTGTGCCACGTTCACCACATTACTCTATTTTTGTATTTTATTGGATTTTTCCCCCTCTCATTCCAATTCTTTAATTTTTTATTTTTTCTTTTATCACTACTAAATTATACGAAACGCGACTTATTATAAAGTCATAATTTAATTTAAATAAATCATTAAATCAACTAATTGCGCTTAATAACAGGCAAAATAGAGAGTGGCTATTTGTTGGTGTGTCATTTTAATTTGATATTTTTTTCCTTTATGATATGATTTTTTCAATTAGGATTGATTTGATTATTGCAAAATGATCAATATAATTTTGGGTTAATTTATTTTTAAAAATTAATACTAGGGTTCCCATAGAACCCTTCTGTGAACGTGAACGGAGTGAGTATTTTTTAACTTCTTAAAATGATATGCTAAATATTACGGTCAAAAATATAATAGTATGAATAGCCAATTGATGATAGTTAGGAATCACCTGTGCTCAAGCCCAACCTCTTAAGAGCGCATTATAATATGCTCTTGTATGAGTAATTTTAATTCTAGTAATGTTTATTTTGAGGTTTTGTTGAGTCTGAAAATAATGAAGTGAGTATGTTTCCTTGTATATAAGAATATATTAACTTATGTGACAAAAATAAATAAGAGTGAAGAGAAAAAAAGAGAAAGTTCATCAATTGAAGAGAGAGAATATATGTAATTATATACATGATGATTTTTAAAACTTAATGTGAATTTTAAAAATCAAAACCGAATCATTTTAAAATCTAGTCCAATTCAAAAAATTACTATTTAACCAGCCAAAAAAGAGTTCAATAGTAAATTTAGTTTTCTAAATTATTGAACTAATTTTAATAAAAATGAGTTTTTTATCCATGCCAATTAAATGCAAAATATGTTATGTTACGTACTACTCGTACCACAAAATATTTGACATTTTCATTTTTTATTCCTATCAATACTTGTACACGTTTCAAAAAATATACTTATACAGTATATCTCAATAATATCTGATTTTATACCCACATATACTTAACAACTTTACACATAATTTTAATTAAATTATTAAATACTTATTTTTCACACATATCTAACAATTTTATATGTTTTTATACATAAAAAAACAATTTTTATTAAACTCCGTACATAAAAATACGTACAATTTTTTGTGAGACGAAGACAATATAATTTTCTCATAAACTATTAAAATACTTATTTTTAACTAGCTCTTCAGTGTGAATATAACCGTTAAACATAGAAATAAGGGGATATACCGAATTATATATAGGATTTAAATAGCAGAAATTGGAATAATGGGTCTTACTTCTCGGTTACTAAAATGATAGTATACTTCGTGTTACATAATTTAGGTTCTTATTAAAATAAATTATATTATAATTAATGATTATTACATTTTTGTACGCGGTGGTAACTTAAGCATTAATTATTATAACTGATAAGTACACTCTCCGTCTTACAAATGTTTGTACCCCTTCTCCAATATGAAAATTAAGAAAAATGATAACTTTTAGGGATATTAAGGTATTTCTTGATAATAAGTAAATGATAAAATATGTTAGCTGTGATGGTTTTTTTTGTAAATAAAGTGTATGGAGAATTGTGATTGTGTTTGAATTTTTGTTTTTATAGAAAGGTGCAAATTTTGTGGACAACTCAAAATGAAAAGTGTGACATCAGAAATAAGACGTGTGAGTATATAATAGTATGTTAAATAAAATAAATAAATAAATAAGATTAAATTTGAAAAAATAAAATAAAATTACAAATAAATAAAAAAACTAAAATTGGAATAAGTCATACTTAAACCATATTTTCCCACTTTTTAATCATATGAATATGTAAACGTGATTCACACACCATATCGTATCTTTAGTAAAACTTCTTTCTTCGAATTTGAATACTACACCAAAGATTCGTGCAAGCGTGGTCGTTGGGCACTTGGACTTCGATTTAAACATTTTGTATAATTTATTACAGCATATATTATTTATGGAGTCGGAAAATTGAAAGAAAAATAAAATTTAAGTGCTGCCAAAAGTTGTAGATAATTAAACTTGTGATTAACACACGCCACCAACTACAAATGGATTAATATTGATTTTAAAAATCCGTCCATATCAGGCTTTCAGCTTTAGTTAAATGATTTGGTATTATAATTTATAGATTATGGATATAATTGAAGTTAATATTGTATGTAATTGGTGTCATTTATACATCTTTTAAACTTAGATAACTACTAATTAAGTTGGTTTAAATAACAAGCCTAATAAATCAAGTTAAATTTTGATCAACTTCACATATCATCATAAATAACAATTTCTAACTTATGATTTTGAATTAGTATAGAAATTAATGCTACCTTTCAATCAAAATAAAATAATTAGTAAATTATGATCCAGTAATAAAAATAAAATGTGTACAACAAATGCACAAATTTATAGTTTTAAATCTTTACATGCAAATGTACTAAGTAACACATATATAAAACTAAAATTAATACCTTTGTCAAAGTTAATACAAAATGTCTAAAAAATTATTTCTTATTAATAAAAAGTAATAATTCGTCTTGTCTAGTAATTTAGTATATATAAACAAAAAGTGATGGTATTTTTAATGAAAAATTATAAATTATTAAAAATAAATAAAAGAAAATCAATCCACCATGAGACAGAAATAAAGAAAGTGTTGCTCTAATGAGATTCCATCACAATTAAAATGTATTTTGTAAATTAAAACATGTCTACTTAAGGACTATTGCAACTTTTTAAAAATAATAAAACATGACAATTCAAAAGATCAATAAAACAAAATTCTCAATAGAGAATTTTGGCAATAAAATGTTATATTACGAAAATGTCATTATAGGCAGTACAATGTTTAAACGGAGACGGTTGCAAAGAGTTGAGTGATAAGAAAGGAGTTTTATCAATTGAAGGCCTGAAAATGGGTAAACTATTAATTTGGAGCTTGAATTACTTTTCTATGAATCCTAGGCCTGAATTTTGTATAATTATCAATTAGGTGCCTGAATTTAGGCGCTAAATTGATAAAATAGAAGATAATATTTTATAAATTCAGGTCCTGGATTGATAGTTTTACATATTTCAGACTCCGAATTGATAAATAAAATCAGGTCTCTAATTGATAGTTTACCCAATTTTCAGGTCTTAAATTAATAAAATTCCTTTTTTGGGAAGTATAATGATACTTTTTTGTAATAAATAAATAAATAATAAAGTACTCCCTCTATCTCCTTCAAATGATCATTTTTTTCTATTTTGGACATCCCACTCAAAGACTCGACTTTCCTTTTTTACATATATGAGATCCACACACATCCACTAATACAATTAAAATATGGGGCTCATACTGCACCCACTAATACAACTACTCAATACATATTAAATAATAATACTTCAAAATCCATGTGCAAAAAGCAAAAATATCCCTTTGTATGAGACGGAGGGAGTATGTTAGGTATGTTAAGTATGAGTTGTTTTTTTATAAATAAAGTATATGAGGAATTATGATTGTGTTTGACTTTTTTTTTTAACTAGTTGTAAACTTTTATCGAAAACTTAAAGTGAAAAGTGTGTCCCCGAGGAAGATGAAGGGAGTTTATTTTTCTATTACAATTTAATGAATCCAATTTAAAACTTCAAGATTCACGTTTCCTGAAAAGGACGAATATATTTCAAATAGTAGTATACTGTTCATCGTTACTTATAGGGGAATGAGCAAAATTGACTACTGCCATAACCAAGGTTTAAAATTTTCGGAAATATCCACGATATTTCCACGATATATTCGTATTTGGAGAGTATCGATATCGATATTGGGGAAAAAGATATATCTTTTCTGATGTCGATGATATATCGAAAAATATCGAGAAATATCGGTAACAATATCGATATCGATTTGCCACAGTTCAAATTTTTTCAGATGTCGAGATATATCGAGAAAATATCACTAAAATATCGAAGATATATCTAAAATATCAAAAAATTATCCATATTTTAAAAAAAATTTAATGATTTTTTATTTTACTGTTTCCAACTAAATACAATTTTTTTCATTAATTTGATCAATTTAAAAAAAATAGAGCAACACTTGCATGAAATTATTAAGACTTTTATTTTATTTAATTAATTATCACTTATTATTACTCTTCATTAAAATTATTACTACTAAGTAAATGAGGAGTTTCCTTTCACGTACACAGTGTGATAGTATACACTAATTAAAAATACAATTATTTTGGTATATTCAATACGATCGGGGATGGAGTGAGTATTTTATTGGTACATAACAATACTACTGACACATTCAGAACTATATTCAAAATTTCTCTAATTCGATGAGCTGATACCAATATTGTTTAGATCTAGATGATATACATGTTTTATATTTGAGTATTATAAATTATCATTTTGATATTAGATATTAAGTATTGTATAACTTTAGACCATTTAAATATGTTGTAATTGATTTACTTATCATATGTTATGAGTTTTATTGAAATTTTAAATTTTATTTATATATTAAAATTAGTTAAAATATATTGTAAAGTTAAAAATAATTAATTTTCTCTTTTTCTTTCAAGTTTCCATGATTTTTTTAATTTTTACCGATATCGATATTGATATTCGATATATCCATCGATATATCCGTAAATTTGAAGAAACGATATTTTTATCGATATCGATATTTTAAACCTGGACCATAACTAAATAATCAAAAATGCCCGGTCCTTTCTTACAAAACCAAAATTGCCCACTTTTATCCTTAAAAGACAAATATAGCCTTGCCCCCTCTTTCTCTCTCCCTCCTCCCCCAACTATAATATACTATTATACTTTTCTTTTTTTTTTTTCCTTTTTTTTTTCTAAGCTTTATTTCCTTTTTTTTTCAATTAATTACATGAGGTTCTCAATTTAATTATTTATTTATTTTTTGTAATTATATATATCATAATTAATTATTAATTTATTTGGGCATAGTTAAATTACATGACCTTCTTAAATTAATTTTTTAATGTGAATAATTTTAAATTAACATGACCTTCTTAAATTAATTTTTTAACGTAAATAATTATATTAGTATTGTATTTTATTCCATATAAATATATTAATTATTTTGTGTGAACCCAATCTATCAAGAAAAAGAGAAATATAAAAATTAAAATGGGGCATTTAAATTGAAAATATATACAGATTAAAAAAGGACGGAGAGAGTATACAATAATGAATAAAAATATATACAATTTGTAAATTATGTGTTAGTTGCTAGCTTAAATTTAATAATCAATTGAATTATTTAGAAATATAATTATTCAGAAATAAATTAAATTATAATATAATTAGATAATGATTAATAAAAGTTTAATGATTAATTATGATAAATTAAATATTAAGACCCTATATAAATTATTAATATATAATTGCTCTTTTTTCATTTTATAATTTTATTTTATTTTTTTCTTTTAAAATTAAAATTATAATAAGTACTCCATTTATTAAATTTAAATAATTTAGTACTTAATTTTCTAATTACTAATATATTTATATTTTCTTGAATTACTAATAAATACTAATTATAATACTAATAAATTTTATAATTACTAATTGCCTAAGTACTTAAATTTATATTTTCTAATTATTAATAAATTTATATATATTTATATAAATATTTTTATTTTCTAATTACTAATAAATTTATATTTTATATTTATTACTTGGATTATAAAAAGAAAAAAAAAGTTGATTTGACAAATTTGAGGGACAATTCAGTTAAATCAATAGGAAGTGGGCAGATTTGTATATTTGTATTGAGAGTGGGCTTTTTTGAATATGGTATTGTAGTGTTGGGCACTATGTGCCATTTCCTCTTACTTATATCCTTCGATGCACGGGAAAGAAAAGAAATTACAATTTTACAAAAATATAAAATATTCTATAATAATTTGTTTAGGTATTTTAATATTGAAATATGTATTTTTATTATATTTACATTTATTTATATATTATTCATATTATGTTTTGGAAAACTTCCTTAAAAACTATGTACATTAGTAGTTTTGTTGGTTGGATTTCCTTCTTCATCCAAGCAGAGAACTTTCAATCCCTTTTCACCTTTCACCTTAGATATTGCAACATATAGTTGACCATGAGTAAATACTGGATTCGGTAGAAATAGCCCAACAGTTGACCCGTGTTTTGAGCAACGCCAACATTGAACAAAGTATAGAACAACCCCTTTTTAACAATCACTTCAAATTTCCTGATTAGATACTTGCTAACTGATGCATGAATCTTGGTCCCCTTAAGTAAAAAAAAATATGGAAAAAAAATTAAATAATGACATATAAAAGAAATTATAATTGACAACAACATAGTATATATGTAATTTATGACTAAAAATTCTGAAATATGCCTGTGAATCCATTAAGATCATGTTCATGTAGTTTTTATGGGTCGGTATAATTTTGTCATGTACGAACCATACATAAACAATTTTAACCTTTAGATTCCAAATTTTTTTCCCTGGATTCACAGCTGACAAAGGTGAAAACCTTGATTCCATTTTTAAAACTTAAAAAGAGAAAATATAATTTGAAAATGAGAAAATATAGCCAGATAAAAGAGATAGTAATAATATAAAATTGTATTTGAGAATGAAATAATGTGTAAATAAAAAACCATCCACACACATATTTATAGCATAATTGAACACCTTTAATATAACTATTCTAAATAAAATAACTGTTAAAAATGGAAAGCAGCAATAATCAGTATAAATAAATGTTAAGAATATGAGTAACTTACTGAAAATAATAATAATAATAATAATAATAATAATAATAATAATAATAATAATAATAATAATAATAATGATGGTGCGTATTAAAAATGGAAAGCATCAATAATCAGTATAAATAAATGTTAAGAATATGAGTAACTTATTAAAAAATATGTAATAATAATAATGGTGCGTTTTGTCAGTGAAATTATCTAGGATTAACGTATATTGGATTAGCGTATAATATGCTAATAAATATTAAAACTCCAATAACTAAGAAACTCCAAGGCAATAAGTATTAATTAAATAAAATAGGAGCTTATAATATGTTTTTCTTTTATTTATATTAAAATTAAAATAACACATAATTATTTTATTATTTTTAAATTGCCACATTAGATTTATCTTAAACTATATACTTGACAAATAGGCGGGCTAAACTCCATAAGAAGTGGACAACTCATTCATCTTAAACTATATACTTGACACATAGGTTAGACTTCATGAGAAGAGGACAACTCAACATACTAAACTCCCCATTAGCATATGTTAGATTATTTATGGGGTAACATATATTTTTATAATTCCACATAAATTCTAAAGATGAAAGGGAAATATAAGTGAAAAGCTAGGGGGTGGGGGCCAAGGGCCAAGGCCAACCACTCACGGTTTCATATCTCTAAATTTTTTATATTTTTTATTTTTGAATTAAAAAACGAAACAAATGAGACGATTACATGATGCATTATTAAAATATAATTAATACAAAAATATGTTAATGGATTATTAAAGTAGTAATAATTAATTACTCCATCCCGGACATTTTTATCAGTTTGTACGGGTAAGAAAATTAAAAAAAAATTATTTTTTTAATATATAATATAAGCAAAAAGTATGGATAAACTGATAATTTTAAGGAAAAAAAGTAAATAAAGTTGTTGTGAATGATGTAAAATATAAAAAAGTAAATAAAGTTATTGGGATTGATGAATAAAGTGTAAAAAATAGGTAAGATGTAGTATAATGTACTTTTTCATTAATTGAAATGTGTAAAAATACATGGGATATCTCAAAATGTAAAGCGAGTAAAAAATACGGGACAAAGGAGTATGTTGAATAATACATTAAATTATAATTTTAAGGTGTTATAGTATAATTCATTACCCAATAATTATATCTCATTAAATGGAGTAATATAACATTCTATAACAATATAATGCTATCATTCACATTGAGTGAGGCTTGCGTGCGACTGGGTGCGCACCAAGCGCCTTTATAATTTAGTATTATGAATAAGGGTACATTATTTTGTTCTAAAGTGTATACACTTTAATTAATAAGGGTACATCATTTTGTTTCAAAAGGTATACACTTTTCATTAATATTTTTTTATTTTTCTTCAGAAAATAAAGGGTACACATCTTTATACTAAAGAGTATACAATTTAACACAAAATTCTAAAAGCGCACGGAAAGTGCTCCCGGGCGCACACAAGTTTTTGCCTTCATCATTATAGTTAATTATATTTTAACTAATTATAAATAATATATTTTACTTATATAATAATCACATTTTAATATTTTATTTGTCCCAAAAGGTATTTAGCATATTTTTGTGTCCTGAAGTTGAAGAAAATTTGTTTTTCTAAATATAAAGTAAGAAAAAGTATGACATTTTAAGTAATTAATTAATGGAAACAATATGAAAAGTTATTAGAATGTGTCTAAAATATAGATATTATATTAGGAAGTATAAATGGTAAGTATTATTGAAAGTTATTTTTATTAATTAAAAAAAGTGAAATTATTTATGAAATGAAAAAAAAAGGAAAATGTGAAATATTTTATTTTGAATGGAGAGAGTAATATTGCTCCGTCGTGAGAGACTTTTTACTAAATTGTTATGATTGATGAAATTATGATGGAATTTAAATGAATTCATGAATGAAATGGTGATTTTAAATGGAATTGGAGTTATATTGTCATTAACCATACCATGTCATGGGTAGGAAATTAAATTAGAAATGATAATTTCATTCTTATTTGGTTCCATCATACCAATCACGAACGATTTAAACTTAACAAAAAATTTTGGTGAGATCATCTCTTGGAATGACTTTTGTGAGGCGGATAAGAAGTTATACCTCTTATAATAAATGACACTTAATTGATCTAAAGTGATAATGATATTGTGAATTATTTTATAAACGTTTATAATATAAATGAAAAGTGATAACATGGTAAAAAAAATATGTGATAGGATATGAGTTTTTTCAATATAGAACTCAAAAGATAGCTTAATTATCTATTAGGGAGCCGAAAGTTTTTTTTTTTATCAATTCAGGACCCAAAATATATAATAATATCAATTCAGGACCTAAAATCATAAAATCAATAAAATTTAATGACATAATTGTATAAATTTTCCATTAATTAGTATTTATTTTAATGATATTAAATTATAAAATATTAAGTTAAAAATAATTTTAATATATGAAATTTTAATATAGTTATTATAATTTTATTTTATTAATTTTATGATTTTAAGTTTTATATTGATAGTTTCATATTTTTTAAGTTCTGAATTGATAGAAAGAATAGTTAATAATCAATAGTTAACCTATATTTTAAGACTCTAAAATAATATAATTAGTTTTTTTAAAAAATAAAACTAACCACTACACTATTTTAAACCTATAAACCATTATCAGGTCACTTAGTACACTCAAAATCACCCATAATTAAATTTAGGCCACAAATAAAATTAAATAAGACTGCAATTAACCAGCTGAGACACTTGTAGGGTTTCATCTATTTATCGAACAATCAGATACAAGACATAATGCTCACCAAAAGTGAAACATCATGTTTCTTTTTATTTTACTATATCTTTAATTATCAATTAATGTTATGAAAAATTAATGAAGACATGTGAAAATATAGAATGTGTATAATTTTATACTGTATTACGAATTTTTTTTATAAAATTTACTCCATTTATTTATTCATAACATACTACTTTAATTGAATATGAATGCTTTTTTTTCTTCTTAAAAAAAAAAATACTACTCCTATATGTTTACATAAGTTTGCCTAGCTAGTTGATCAAGTGCAATGTTTTAACAAAGTATGACAACATTGATATGCATATTTATTTACTTCCACTGTACATTAATAAATGTCATAAAGCAATACAAGAGTTTTAGAAAATATACTTTTTATTAATATTATTAACTTTTTATTTGACTTTTTATATTAATGTCTGTTAGATGAGAGTGTAAATTTTAATTAAGATATATTTTGAGATTATATTATAAATTAATATGAAAATTTTAATATTTGGTAGTGATATTTGTCGGGGGATGCAAGAAAATGAAAAATATGATATTAATTATTGGACATAAGAACATTTAGTAGTGAGCTAATTGAGACATGACATCAAAATAAAAGAGTCTTTATACATAATCAAATCTTAAAAGAGTAAATATATTCATTAAACTACTATAATTATGAGGATGCTATATTTAAACAACTAAAGTAAGCAATTAAAAATAGCAATATAAAATGAATTAAGACAAGAAAATGATTAATGTGGAGAAATTAAAGGAGACATATGCGGGACCTCCCCCATTTGATAAGATATACCCCTCCGTAACTGCAAAACGCTTTAGGTTAATTGTTTGTTTAAAAAATTTAGTATTTTTTTATTACCGATTTTAGAATGTATTGTTATGTTTTTAAATAATAGAAAAATATAAAATAATGATGTGTGTTAAAAGAGTTGTAAATTTAAATAATATTAGAGACGGTTGGAAAAAGTTATATATATCTTTTTTAGGTGGGAAGGATTTTATGGATGAAACAAATTAGGAAAGTGTAAAGGGTTTTGTTGGATGGAAAGAGTAAATAATATTTATATATTATACTCCCTCTGCCCATCAAAAGATCTCAATTTTATTATATTGAGTGTCTCATTCAAAATTTTTTATTTTCTCTTTTTAATAAAATGGTCATACATATGACTCATCACTCACTACTATTACAATTGCCCATTACACATAAAATAGAGCATCTTTGATGTTCTATTACACTTTATGTTACATCTCATGTTATAAACGTTAGATGAGTAACACTTGCACGAGAAAGAAAATCTCAACTGTTAGCTTCTAGAATTTAAGTTTTCCTTTAGGTATAGTAGTCCATGTTTTATTATATCGTGTTAATCATCAATAATACATAGCAAAAAAATGTAATATGAAAATGTAACGTGATTATCGAATCAGTGTGACAGACATGTGATAGTTTTCCGTGTGAAATGCTGGTGGGACCCCATCTCAGAGAATATTTAAAAATGCAAAAATGTAACAGGATTATCGAATGACATATGACAGTTTTCCGTGTGAAATGCTGGTGGGACCCATCTCAGAGTATTTAAAAATGGTGTTGTCTGTAATTATGAATTTCTTGCTCTAATGGCCAACAATTTACTTTGAACATTGACATTTTGCCACGTGTGACTATGTGAGTGTGAGATTATCTGCTGTAAATGGGAGTATTAGTTGATGTTTGTTTCTAATTTTAAAAGTTACTCCCTCCGTTTCGTAGAAGCTTGTAACACATACAGAGTTTAAGAAAATTTATTTTTTAACTAATTTTATTGACTTTTGAAGAAGTATTATAATATTTTTAAATGATAAATAAATTATAAAGTATATTATGTGTTATGTGGGAATGGTAAATTTATAATTAAGATAAACTTTTGAAGCTAGAAATTAGTGTAATGTTTCCTTTTATGAATGATGCAATTTTTTGTGGGACGAAAGAAAATAGGAAATGTGAAGTTTATTGTTGGAAGGAGAGAGTATTTTTTTTTTTTTCAAATTTTAGATTTAAGTTTTAAAAATCTTCCTTATATATATTCCTACATTCATTTTCTCATTAATGTATTATTTCTTTTTTTTATCTCACATTTTTTATCAATTTTTTTTATAAATTAATACATTTTTAAGAAAGTATTGATTTGAAATAATTTAAAATATAATTTTTTATAAAAAAAAATTCATAACAAACAACATCATTATTCAATTAATTTTCAAATTAAAAAAAAAAGTCAAAACAAACATCACCTTCTACTACATCTAACATCTATATATTATTTTTTAATAATTTTTAATAATTTAATATTCTTAAGTAATAATGTAAAATAATTTTACAGTAATTACTATGAACTTATTGTTAAAGAAATTACTAAAACGGGTATTACTAAATTATTACTAAATAATTTTACTGAATTACTAAATTATTCGTAAACATATACTGATATATAAGTAAGCAATGATGATTATCGATGTCATGCTCACAAAAATTGGTCTTAAAACTTCATTGTCAAGATTGAAAATTTTGTGAATTAATAAAACGTGGTTTTGGAATTCCTATGAATAAATTTGGAAAGCTTTGTCCAAAAATTAATATACATCTAATAAGAGTGTTTATTTTATTTAAATATAAATAAAACCTAAATACTACTCCTATTAAATTAAGGAGAGCTGTTTTATAAAATAAGTATATGTGAAATAAGTTAGACTCATTATCAAAGTGTGTTAATTATGTAGTAAAATATGATTTATTAATTAAAGTATATTTGTAAAAATAAATCATATTATAACACTCAAAAATTATATTTTAATGCATACATCATCTTTCTAATTTTAAAAAGGATTACTTACTAACAACAGAGAATCAGGTGAGATTGTATCAAGAATTCTTAACCACTAATAGTTGTATATTTTACAATTTTTTTTACAACTGTATCCCAAAACTGCCAATTTTCTTTTCCTAAAAAAAATGTATATGTAAAAATATTTGTATATAAATGAGTTGTACCCCTAATTATTTACTGCAACACAATTTTATTCTAATTCATGATAATAATGTCTTAAATTATTTTTTTATAAATGAAAATTCGACGATCTCATTATTAATTTTAATTTTTGAATTTTAATTTAGTTATTATAAAATTTTGAATATTATATAGCAATATTATTATAATTACATAACATATTAAAAAATATATATGGAACGCTGCTGCACCCAATCCCCCTATTAAGTATAGTTTTTGAGTTTTGATTTAGCTATTGTACAATTTTAATATAGTAATATTTTTATAATTACATAGCTTATTAAAGAAAAAAAGCTAGAACACCCGCCACCCCCCCCCCCCCCCCCCCACCCAACTCATTTTTAACAAATAAATTTCTATTTTAGCACACTGATAATAAACCACAAGAATAACACAACATAAAAATTCTTTAGAAAATCACAGCATCACATGAGGTAATATATATATCTGAAATTTCCAAGCAACAATCCGTTTCACCATACGCAAATGGGCTTGTAATCAAACTAAGAGAATAAATTTACAACATTCAGAAATTGTAAAAGAGTGTAAATATTTAAAGACTAATGGTATGAAAAATTACGAATTTTATTCCTATTGTAAATTAATTTCATTATCGAGTAACTGCAAAAAAAGAACCATATTTTTTTTAGCATTATCGCAAAATGCACAAATTTTCTATTAAAAAGATCCTACCTTTGAAAAAATATATCACACATAGTGCATTTTGCAATAATACCTTATAAGTGTGTGTGTGTTTTTTTTTTCAAATTCTTAAAGATACGAATTAATTTACATTAAAAGTAAAACTAATATTTTTTTTAAATTTTTTTTTAATTAACTCAACATTAAGAAAGGGTAGTTGAAAAGTGTCATTTTAATATTTTATTTTTTGAAATGTGAGTATGCTTGCGGCTCCATAATTATTTTTTCATATACGTACTTTTTTAACCAATATATGTGCAATCTTATATAAGAAAGAGGGGCGAAACCAATTAATAGGTAGCAAGCATTATTCAAAAAATTTAATGTTTGGATAACATTTCACAATTTCTCCCACTAAGAAACAAACCTCACTTTGTTTTTCTGTATTTGGATGTTAGTATTAATTGGGCCTGAATTAAGATAACAACATGGGCCTCATGATATTCTTTTCTAATCTTAAAAACATCTAATGGGCTTAAGGCCTACCTAATCAATCCTATCCTCTATTCTTAAAAACATCTAATGGGCTTAAGGCCTACCTAATCAATCCTATCATCTATTCCAAACACCAATATTTTTATTCATGGTTGAGAAATTAAAGTTTAGGGTGATAATTTTTCACATTCTAAAAAATAATTTTGCAAACACAAAGTGAATGGTAAATTGGGTTTACAAGAAACTCTCCCTATTTTTTTTATATATGTAATACTAAATTATTTTTCAAATTTCTGTCTTTTTTTTATTTTTCTTCTTTAAGTTTTAGAATAATGGTTCTTGCTACACATGTTTGGATCTAATTTAACCATGATATGATCACTTAGTTTGTATTTTATAGAGATTCATTTAATTATGCAGCCATAACATGATTTATATTGATGAATTTGAGTTCATAGTAAAGTGATGTGATCCAATTTCTTTCACACTATGGTATGAACATTGTAATGACTTTCCATCACTGTCAAATGTTTGCAGAGTTAGTCCGTGAGAAGTCACGAACGAGCATTTAATTATGATTTAGACAGATCCTTCGAGTATGTACTATAATTGTTTGAGGTGTCACACGATGATGATGATGATGATGATGATGATGATGATGATGATGATGATGATGATGATGAAAGGGCGATACTCGTCTGCGAGTAAAACCCTTATACGTGAAAGCATTAAAGGGCATTCCTCATTGCAGGTGGTGGTAGGAATAAATGTTTCTGTTGACACGGAATTTAAAAAAATTTTATGTATGATAAAATTTAATGTGAGACATACGAAAATGATAAGCGTGAAATTTAGTGTAGGACGATATATGATTGCCACTTTGTTTATAACTATCCAACTTGCTTTAAAAAATATCATACCATCAACTTTCTTTAAAACGAAAACTATCCAACCAATCAATCACACATGTATGTATGGGACATCTTTGAGAAGTTTTTCCATTCCAGGTTTTTTTATTTGCATAACTAAATGTAGAAATGAGAAATGAAATACCAAAAATACCCCTGATAAATGAAAAAAAGTGGTGGTATTCGTGGCTTTAATAGGGGGAATCTTTAATGGGCAAATATTTGTTGTGTGTGAGTCAAGTTAGCCAAGCTTGCATTGCAAAAGAAGTTGGCATGATCATTGCTATTGCCCCTCCCCCCACGTGTAATGTTTGCTTTCCCTGTTTTGCCCATTCCCACTTTTCTATCATCACCTTTTACCCCTCTAATGTTGCACTGAATTTCATACATGATTTAAATCCAATCTTGAATATTAATAGAAATTCAGGAAAATAAAATAATACTTCCCCATAAATATATACTCCCTCCGTCCCCCCTTGAAAGGTATCAATTTCACTATTCTTGGCATCCGCTTCAAAAGCATCAATTTCCTCTATTTAATAAAGAAAACACACAATATGACACACCATTTTCCTCTAATACAATTACCCACCTTATCTATAATAATACTCCTTAATTTACGTGCAAAAAGCAAATAAAGACCTTAGAACCGTCCACGTGCAAACAGCAAACGAGTACTTTTCAAGGGGACGGAGGGAGTATACATTACATTAATAGTAAAAATAAACTATATTGCATCTTAACTATTTTTTACACTTTATTCATCAATTCAAAAAACTATATTTATTTATTTATTTTATATTTTAATCCTCATTCCCAACAACTTTATTATTTTTTTCTTTTAAAACTAATGTTTTCTTACACTATATATATAGTAACATTTCTTAATTTATTTGTCGGTACAAATAGTTATAAATACACGAAATAGAGAGAGTAGCTCTTCTATATTTTTAATATGAATTACTCCCCTTCGTCCTGGTGAAAGGTTACCATTTGCTTTTATTAAGGAGTATTATTATTTTGTATAGTGGTAGTTGTATTAGTTAGTAGTGAGTTGTGGGTAATTACTAAAAGAGGAAAATGAGGACCTTAAAATGGGACACCTAATATAATAAAATGAAAGTATTTCGGTGGGACGGACTGGAATATTAAATTCTAGTTCGTATTGATAAATAATACAATTTTTTTTAAAATACTTTCAGATCATATAAGAGTAAAGTAATTGATGTGATCAAGAGGAATATATGGAGTTTGAGAGGCATTTCATCCTAAAATTTATTCTTTTTCATTTTTGTGATTGAGTTGAAAATCATAAATTAATATTGCAGGCTTCGATCTAATTTATTTTATTTGGTATTATGTATTTTTTTTACTCCTTATATAATTTTATTTTAATAAATTCTTATTTTCCCGATTTTTTTTAAAAAAAAATCATACAAGTCCCAAAATTATACTATTTCATTCTCCCGGCCCCCCAAAATTATACTATTTCATTCTCCCGGCCCCTACTAAATGTGTATTAATTGAATGTTTCCTATTCTTTACTCTTACTTATTAACGTTCTTTTAATTAACTGTAGTATATTAACTAAACGTAAAGTGTGATGTTTCAATTTTATACTTTAATATTTTTCTTAAAATATTTGAAATGAGTATAAAATATTTTGAGGCAAAGAATATTGTTAGAGAATTCAAATACTAATTTATTTCCGAAAGTTAACGCTTGATGGGTTTTAATCCGTCTCCTAAACGTTTCAATATATATTATTATTATTATTATTATTTTAAAATTATTTTTATTATTATTATTATTATATATTTCAAGCTAGTTACCTCGGATCGAATAAGCTCGTTATTATAGTATTTATTTTGATTTTGATGTTGTGTTATTAATTATACATTACTGTTGATTCTGATCCTAAAATAGTCTTTTATTAATCATTAATTTCAAGACATAAAGAGTGGGGTGTTTGGTACAAATCAAGAAAAGGAAATTTATGGCTTTTGATGGGCGTAAAGAATTAAATTTATACTAATTCTTTATACTGTAAATTGGAGTATATGTGAAATTGCATGCAACAATCAAATGTTTAATTGTTTAGAAAAAAATTACATTTATTAATATTATTGGATACACATGAAGTAATATTATAAATTTTCTACATTGGTATATGCATGTAGAGGCAATACCGCGTCACAAATCTCATGAATTTCGTGAGATATATAGATAAGTATTATTTTTAATAAAAAGTTATATTCAATTAATAAAAAATAATAATTGTGCTGTAAATTATTTTATGAATAATATAAAAAGTGATAACATTTAATAGAAAAGTAATACTCATTCCGTCTCAAATTCATTTTCACGTTTACCGTAGATACGGAGTTTAAATAAAATCATGTTTTACTCTACTTTTGGAGTAGTATGATATTTTTGGATAATAAATAAATGATAAAAGTATGTTATGTGTGTAAAAGAGGTGATGACAAATTTAAAATTAAACTATATTAGATGAATATTAATTAGTTGTTTTTTTTTTCTTTTATAAAAGTGAGAATTTGAATTTGGGATGAAACAAAATAAAAAGTGTGAAATTTAAATTAAAACAAATGGGAGTAATATTTTTAATAAAATGTAATAAATAACTAAAAAATGTAAAATAATTTTATTGTGGGACAGTCTCACCCAACACTGTCCAATATATAAATTTCACACCTTAAACTCGAATGGTTTTTTTGTAAAATCTTTTAAAGTAAATTATTTAAAATATTTCAAAAATAAGAAAATAAAAAACATGTTGTAAATTTCAAAATTTTTGGACCAAATGATTGTTTTTATTTTGCGGTATTGAAAACAAATTTTTAGTTTTCAAAACTCATAAGTCTACATATTTTAGATGGATTTTAAAATCAACATCATATATACTTACAAATTTTATTAATTCTCACCTCACTCAATTTTTCATGCATTTCATTTTGTCAATTAATATTAATCCTCACATAACTCAATTTTTCATGCATTTCATTTTGTCAGTTAATATTATTTTTCTTTTCTCTCGTAAATGTCCTCACATCAGTTAATACTCACTACACATATCACTACACATGACCTCACACTCAACACTAATACAACTACCCACTATACATTAAAATATTATTTTTCTCACTTTACTATACATTAAATTATTATAGTCCTTAATCCACGTGCAAAAAGTTAACGAATACCTTTCAAGGGGGACGGAGGGAGTATATTTTTTATACATTAATTAGAAAATACTTCATAAATTTAAAATATACCAAATAAAAAATTCAAAATTTTAGAATTCAAGTAAACCTCAAACAAATTATAACTTCTTCCTATGTCACTGAGAGGTCTTCATTTTACTATATTGGACATTTCATCCAAATGTTTCCATTTTCTATTCATAATAAAAAATCTTACATGTGACACACCACTCACTACTAATACAACTATCCACTACACATACAATAATAATACTCCTTAATCTACTCACAAAAAGTAAATAGCCACCTTTAAATAGGACAGAGGGAGTATTATTCACAATAGATTTATAAGTACTGTATCACCAAATTTAAGAAATGTTATCCTTTAAACTTATTTTTTAATTTTTTAGGACAGTGTAAACTTTTAAATTATATAGAAAAAATTACAGTGAAAACAGTTGTATAGTCATTCTAATAAAGAAAATTTCGTAAAATATATAAAAAGTGATAATATTGTAAAAAAAATAAATTATATTCAAATTAATGAAAAATTATAGCGATGCAATAAATTATTTTATTAAAAAACAAATACTGTCCCCGACCAATCCAAATGTAATCATTTGCATTTTACGCGTAGATTAAAGAGTATTATTATATGTGTAGTAGGTAGTTGTATTAGAGATAAGAGGTGTGCCATGTAGTTTACTTTTTTATTAAAAAGAGCATATGGATACGTTTGAATTGAAAAATAAATATTTTTGGATTGGCATGATGAAGTATATTATTATACTAATATATTTAATGAAAAATGATAACTATCTAGACGTAAAAATTGTTTCACGTTAGCCCTAGTAATAATAAGGTTTTTTTTTAAATTTTTTTAATTTAATTACATTCGTTCCAAAATGGAGTATAAGAAACAATGTGGAGCAATTATACATACTCCCTCCGTCCCAGATGGTCAGATACCTTATGTTTAACCTAAGGTCTCTGACCCTCTTAGCCTGGGATGAAGGGAGTATTTGTCTTTGGAGAAAAGAGGAAGGATGTTTATGTAATTTGAAATTTGAATTTGAAAATCCGTTTAGATTACAGTAGCGGAGAAGTGAGCACTTTCTCCAACGGATATCTTTATCACTACGTCACCTTAAACGGTTTTCCTGCTTTGCCCTCCTAATTCCTATCTTGTTTCCTAATTAATTTCTCTTTCCCTTATATTCTCCCTAAAATTCTTGTCAAATGACTTTTTTCTTTATTTTTTAAAGGGTGAGACTCCTGTGCACTCGGGCGCACGGAACACATTTCATGCGCCTTTGCAATTTAAGCTCTTAGTAATACATAAGTTTAAATAGGATTGAAGGGGGAAGAGTTGTGTTCACATGGGGACACAGAGTATTCCTCCGTGTCTCCGGGGGCGCAGGAGCTTTTGCCTTTTTTTTAATGGACTTTCAATATTGATTTACAATATTAAATTAATATAAATTGATTAAAATAGTTGGGTGAGGTTGGTGTGAAACCAATTCGCCATGAATCATATTTTTGCAAGTTTAAAAGATGAATTTATTATTATTTTTTTAATAAAGTTACTACTCACATTTTGCTTAATAATATTATAAAAAGGCACGAAATATCAAAATTTGAAGAATAATATTTTCATTCAAAAAAATAATAGTTCATCTCTCTAAAAAGTTCTCGTGTATTAAAGAGTCATCATTAAATTATAGTACAAGATTTTGAAGAGTAATACTCATTTTTTATTAATAGAAGTGATAGTTCATATCTAAAAATAATTTTTATATACTTAAAAGTAGTAATTGATTTAAGTTCACATGTGAACTCAGTTCACACGAGAGTTTATAAAAATAGTTATGTCTAAATTTTAAAACCTTTTGCAAAGACTCAATAAAATTACGTTAAATTGTAAAAAGGAAATGGTACATGCTTCGTCAGTTACTGAAAATAATTCACTATTTTCTCATTTATTTGTCTTATAAAATGATTCATCTCTCAAACAAAAAATTCCATTCTAATGCAACTTTAAAAAATATACATTAATTTTAAAAATACTCGTTAATTTCAAAATTTCATTCTACACATAATATACTTTATATTTTATTTATTACATAAAAATAACAAATTATTACTTCCTTTTACCATTTTGAGTGATCAATCTAAAGGTATTCATTTTCTATTTTCAGTAAAAGTCTCCATACATAGTCCAAAACTTCCCTCTATTATTACTACTCACTACACATATATTAATAATACTCCTTAATAAAAATTAAGTGTATATGTTTGCCATGGTCAAAAGGAATATTAAAAGTCAACAAAGTTACAAAAAGTAATTTTTCTCTTAAACAACATAGAACTATAAAGATGAACAATCTTTATAGATAGAGGAAATATATATTTATATATATTTGATAAGACAATGCTTTATATAAAATAAGTTGTGAGATGATGATATGATGAATGATGCATTAAAGTATAATTATAGAATATTATAATATAATTTATTAAAGTATGATTATTATATAGTGAATTATATTACCCATAATCATACTTTAATCACTTATTCCATTTAGTTATGTAATACTATTATACTTTAATAATAATTTTTACAATCCATTTCACATATGAAATTATGGGTATCATCTAATAAGAAAAAATTACTCCTATAGCGCTTGATTTTAAGATTGTGTTTATTTTAATTTCGTAAGTTGTCTCTATTTTGATTTTGGTGCACCATATTTCGAGATTATTTTTGTAAGTTTACGAATTCGAGTTTTAAATTCAATGAACTCGACCAATCATTATTTATACGGAGCTTTATTTATTTATAAAATTAATTCGTTAAATTTTCAAAATTAAACTTTTTAAGTATGTCCACCCATATTGCTGGTTGCTAAACTAAAAAGTTTAATTTATAAACATATGAGAACAAATGTAAGAAGTCTAAACAATTTTGATTGAAACCAAACGACAGACAATACATCGATTTAAAAATAATACTTATACTCTATGATTATTATATTCTTCTCTATGAACTTATATAAACACAGTTTTATTATAAAATTATAATCTCGTTGTAATTTATATATGAACAAATTATATAATCTCTATGGAGTATCTTGTAATTAAAATATTAAAAAAATTGATAAGTATATAAAATCTACAATTGAGTCCACTCCAATTATACTCTCACTGCATTTAATGGATTAATCAATGATAAAAATATTTTAAAACTCCATCCGTTGAAATAAATTTGATTAAATGATTCTCCTTATCAATATCGTATTTCTATTTTTAGAGGATAAGCTTAAAACTTGATTATTTATTTATATTAAATATAAAGATAAAGAACCCCTCTTGATTTTGTTCCTATACAAGTAATTTTGTGAATTTTTTTATCTGGTAATGAGAGTATTCAGCACAATTTAGAAAAAGATAATGTAGAAGATTGAATCACTATTTATGAAGTAGATAAATATTATGTTCAAATTGCACCATTAACTTAGATAAAAAAATGTTTCTAGATGGACTTACTATGTTAATTTTGAGAGGATAATGCAGTACTTTTACTTAATAAATAAATAAATTATAAAATATATTATGTATAATTAAGATATGCTTTGTAAATTTATAGAGGAGTATGATTTTTTTTTTAAAGTTTAATTTGGAAGGTAAAAAATGAAAAGTTTGAAATTTAATGAGACATTAAATAAGTAATTTTTTTTTATAAATAATTCCTCCTTTAATATTTAAATTAATATATGCACATTTCATTCATGTGACTTTACCGAACCAAATTAATATAAATTGGAGGTAGATTTCTTAATAAATTGCAATTAAAATAGTAAGTATCAACTAAATACACCTAATCAAATGGAGCACTAATTAACATTAAAGGGTCACAAAAATGAAAAGGGTATTTTTGTAAAAAGACTTAGGTGCCTTTCTGTCACTGTCACGTGCCATCCAACTTAAAGCACATGCCGACCCCTATAAGTCCGAGAGAGAGATAGGGTGGATTAAAATATTCAAAAGAAATTCAGTCCAAACGCCCCTCCGGTTCTCTCTCTGCGGTTCCGTATTTTTCGACTTAGTAAAATATATTTAAACGGAAAACAGAAGAAATAGTACAACCGTAGTAGTATAAATAACAGTAGAGGCACTTTCTCTAGAACAGCTCACAACAAACAAACCAACAGTGAAATCTCAAACGCAACGTCGTTCGCCTTCGATCTCACTTTCAGATCTCATTCTTCACTTCCGTCGATTTGTTGTTGAGGGAGAAGAAGGAATCTAGCTTCTTCTGCTTTGATTTTCGTCTCAGGGGAGTAATTTATTGAAGGTTTGTTTATTAGTAATGGAGAAGAACACGCCGGTGAGGAAGCCTCACACTTCGACGGCAGATCTGCTCACGTGGTCGGAGAATCCGCCGGAGATTTCACCTGCACCTGCTTCCTCCGCTCGCTCTCACCAGGTATAATCTCCATTTCTGGCGGAAGCTTGGCCTTTTTGTGTGTTTGAGTTCAGATTTTTTTTTGACAAGTTTGGATTAAATGACAGCCGTCGGATGGGATCAGCAAGGTGGTGTTTGGGGGACAGGTTACTGATGAAGAAGTGGAGAGCTTGAATAAAAGGTTGGAGATCTAACTTTTATTTTTTAAATTCGAAATAATATTTTATGTGTTTAGATTTCTTGTATGCTGTGTTTTTAGGGTTATGTAAAAAGAAAGTTGCGTTTTTGGTTGCATTTAAGGAAATTTGTTTAATTGGATCTTTTTTGTTATTTATTTTAAGAAAATTTGAAGCTTTGATTTAATCATGTACAGCTGGTGCTATTGCCAAGTCTACTGAATTATCGAATTTTCAGATCCCTTTATTACTTTGTTGGCTCGTATATGTGATCGGTGAGATCGATTGATTTTGGACTATATAAAAGTATATAATTTGCATTTGTGTGCAATATGTTATCCCTTTAGATCTTTGAAGATTATAGCAAGAGTTCAATCCATCGCGATACTTTATGGCAATCTTGTGAGTTGAAACAGGGTGATTAGATGTTGGCTGCATCTTAGTTCGCATCCTATTTTTAGCATGATATGGAAGATAAGTTTGAAACCCTGATAATTTATTTTACTTGATTTAGGACATGACATCTCTAATCTGTGCTCAAGTTTAATATCTTAGATTAACACCTAATTTTACCGATCAAATTCCTTACCTGGTTATGGTTGGGTCATACGAAAATGTGCGAATGTATTACCCAAATTTTAGTGGATGATTTGCCTGAAAATTTAAGATGTGCTTAAAATCTCAGCAACTTCTGCGATTTAGTTGATCAAAGCTCTTTAAAATAGATGAATCAGGGTCTTTGTTGTTTGTTTTTTGTTCATCATTTGGTGGAATCCTTCACCTTCTGCTGTTATGATGTATTCCAGGAAGCCGTGCTCTGGCTATAAAATGAAGGAAATGACTGGAAGTGGCATCTTTAAAGGCAAAGTAGAAAATGGAACATCAGAATCTGAGGATGCAGATCTGACCCAAGTCAACAAAACTGGATTGCGTATGTACCAGGTATTTATTTGTTTCAGTATTTTCAATTGTGAATTATGTATAGAATTTCAATGACAATTTCTTGATGCATTTGAGGGGTTTATTTGTCACCAGCAAGCGTTGGCCGGAGTCAGTCACATTTCTTTTGGTGAAGAAGAGACAGTTTCCCCCAAGAAGCCCACTTCTCTGCATGAAGTTGCTAAACAACGGGAGTTGAGCGGAAATCTGGAAACCGAGTCCGAGGCAAAGTTGAAGAAACAACTTTCTGATGCCAAAAACAGGGAGCTTAGTGGGCATAATATATTTGCTCCTCCACCTGAAATTCAACCCCGCCCATTGGCTGCTCGTGCTTTGGCATTAAGAGAAAGTATAACAATTGGAGAACCCACATCAAACAATGTAAGAAAACATTTTCTAAAGTTTCATTGTATTACACTATCATTGAAGTTTATATCTGGAGTAGTGTTTCAACTTTCATGGACTATGTCCTTCAAATCTGAGATCTTTCAAGTATATTGATAAACTTCTTGCTGATTGTGGATATTTCATGTTCTAAAAGGGTGCTGAAGGCCAGAGCAATGGTGCTCCTATTGAAGAAACTGTGGTTAAAACTGCGAAAAAGATTCCTAACCAGAAGTTTTCAGAGCTCTCGGGGAACGATATTTTCAAAGGAGATGCACCATCTGCATCAGCTGAGAAGCCACTGAGTTCTGCGAAATTGCGGGAGATGAGTGGCAGTAACATATTTGCAGACGGAAAGGTGGAGTCCCGCGACTATTTTGGAGGCGTACGCAAGCCCCCGGGTGGAGAAAGCAGCATCGCCCTGGTGTAACTTGTTAGGTGTCTAACTCCATTGTTTCTTAACTTTTTAATTTGCGTCGTCATTATCTTATTTAGTGGGGATTGTTGCTCGTATCATGATTTGACTTGTGTTCTGGGTTTTGGGTCTGTCCTAGGTTTGATTAACATGTCTTTAAAAAAAAGTTACAAAACAGTTGGCTAATTGAGTTGTGCATGTTCATAGTATTTGTACCAGTAGTTTTCATGTTTATGAAGTGCTCGACGACTACTATGGTTTTTATCATAATAATCGCTCCTGTCGTCCGTGTCGCCCTCAAAGTCCATCTCCGTCGGACTTTTGTCTAGCTGTTGACATGGATGGCCAATATGTTTCTTGCACTGCCTAAACATACATTTGCATGTATGTTCTGTAAAGCTTGTTGGAGTTATTATGAATTCTTATTTATCAAACTTTGTTCAACTAGGAGAAAGAAACTATGATGGCTACTGCTGTGTTTCTTGTGTGTGAATGTTATAATGATGGAGCTTTTCAGATATTTTTGATGGGGTTGTGGTGATGGGGTGGTCCTAGCCAGCACAATTATTGAACCCTGGAATCTTAATAATTTGTGCTCAATTTTTCTTTCTTGCTTTCACACTGATAAGGTGACAACTATGTTGTATTAAGATATGGTGGAGTTGGTGGATTTAGTTCAATTCGAGTAAATTGCAATCATCTTTTTCTTTTCTTTGAAATTTGTTGAAGTTAAGAAATAACAGTTTGTGGTTTGCTTACTCAAGGGGTGTCGGCAACTTCACCAACTGCACAATCGCTTTCTTTTTTCCTCTTGTTTTCATATGTTTGTACTGAAACATCTTAAACTGATTATGACATTTTTTTGTTATGTGTGAATAAATTTTTATGACAATGTCACAATCATAACATACTATTGTTAGTAATAATCCAATCTAAAAGCAATTAGAACACGGCGAATTTGATTTCAATTTTAGCATATGTGTGAACAATTTTTTTATGATAATTATAATAACACTGTTTTAATAATAATCTCATCTACAAGTTAAAAAATAAAGGGCGAATTTCATTTTACCTATGAAAATATGTTACAATTAATTTTTCCAATCTACAAGTAATTAAAGCTCACACCTTTTCACGACGCTCTGTATAGTTATTACCATTAATTTTGAGGTTTGTTAGGTTGAATTTATAAAACGATTTGAACTTAAATTATGCTTACTTTAAAGGCAATGATTATTGCCCATTTTACTCCAACCAATCTGTGATCTTGATCCAATTCAATTTAGATGACATTGACTTGACCAAGCAATTTTTTAGTTTAATCATTAAAGCTTAGAAAATAATTGCAGAAGTTAATACGAAATGAATAATTAGCTTCATTAGAGATTAGTAATTAGTGATTGATTTGGTTGAAGTACTTGCCCAGTGTTATTTGCTTTTAAACCACCAAACATTCATAACCTTCGATTATTTAACCGAATTTGGCTAAAATTGAAGGACTGAAATGCAATTTTCTTATATGAAAGACTACTCCAAGTCTCCAATGCAAGTAAGCTCCATAAACCTCACAGAAGTTCAAAGCAAATATAGACAATGCACCCAAAGATGCAATTTATTTAGCTCAAAATATTTAAACATCACTCGCAAAAGTTTTCACAACTCGGAGAGTTTATTTACTACCAAAGATTAAAAACACAACTCTGGATAGTTAATTTTCGACTTCATTCGTCGCCATGTCCGATCAGGGTCAAGAGCATTTTCTCATAGTCGCCATGGGTATCCTTAGCAATGGCTTTATGGAGGGGGACACTGTTCCTCTTCTCATAAGCTTCACTAATAATCTTCATGTCAACTTCAGCCCTTGTGACGACGACTCTGGTGAGGGCTCCTTCGTCCGTCCCTAGTTTGTTGATTGCCAGACGAAGAACCTTTTCGAAGTACCTCTCTGGAAAGAGCAAACACTTCACGGTTGCTCTGAGTAGCGAAAGGAACTCGTCTTTGGGGTCAGCTTTCAAGTCCTGCAAAAGTATAACCCCAAATATGAAAATGAAGACAACATAGTATATATAATTGTTTTAAGAGAGCGATTTCATGTGAAACTGTGTTCATCTCTCTGTTTCGATTCCACAAGAGTGAGGGCAATGTGTACAATTTTATCATCAATAATTATAAAGCAGTGCATAAATTTATCATCAATATTGAAAGATAAATCACATCTTTAACCTTATTTATATCATTTCCAAACTCATTCTTGTATTGGTTCAGAGTAGCATTGATTTGTGCTTTACTTCTTGTGGTCAGAATTCTAATAACATCATCACATGAGTACTCCTTCTCGCTGATTTTCTGATGTAGAATCTTTGCTTCCGACTTGGCCAGGGTTAGGTTCACATCATCTCCCCCATAACGATATGAGCTCACTAGGGGCACCAACAGCTGAAATTTGAACACATGCACAGCATTGAATAACCCCGTGATTATACATTTAAAGGATACATTTCAAGATATATGATTGAAGTGTAATTTACCTTGCGAAAGTCTCCAGAAGTGTGATAAGCAACATCCTCTTCCAGTGATTTCTTAAAACGAGCATGATAAGCCTCCCTTGCAAGAAGCAGTTCTTTAGGAGACCTAGTACAAGCTATCTCCACTAAGACCTGATTACTTGATGTCCACTTCTTCGTAGCTTCATTAGCTAAATAAGCATCCCGTTCTGTAGGGTCGAGTGTCCAGAGCATAACAACTCTCTGACCAGAAATAAAACATATAAGAACATCAGATTACTCTCAGTGAGGTTATTAGCTGATCATCGTTTCAATTAGATGACAAACAAGTTCCTATTTATTAATCGAACAACAAACATTAAAAGAGACGAAATGGTCGAATGAAACCTCAAAGTCTTTTGTTAGTTCCTTGTCTAAGGCTTTGAGAAGATCTTCACCATAAGTTTCAGCATAAATTCGCCTAATTAACTTCCTCTGGCTCGCATTCCTGTGGCCCAAAATGGATATGATCAAGTCCTCGTTGGTTCCCCATCCTACGAACACATTACAAAAGTGAAATCAACATCGACAATTAGCATGATCGCCAAGAACACAACAAGTCAAAGGAGAGATAAAGATCAAACAGCCAAACTAAATGTTAAATCAACCTACAATTACAAAGTACAGGTTTGATCCAACACATTCTAAAGTTAAAATTGGTTTTTCCAAAACCCTAATCGCCCATAACATCAAATCTATTCTCATGATCAATCTAACCAAAGGTTCGATCAGAAAGAAACATTATACATACATTCTTAAGCTTTAATCAAATCCATCTTATACAAAATCGACCTTATTAACTGATCAAGTATTAACGAAAAATGATTATAACATACAAATGCTCAAACAGATTATACGCATGATTTAAACAATTAAAAAAAACATAAGCATCATCAACTTCTGTCGGCAACATTTTTTTCTACCCGATTATCCCGCTTCGTAATAGATCAAAGCAACAATCAAAGGATCCTTACATTAGACACGAAGTTCGAAACCAAAATAAGTAAAACAGAAGAATGATGATCGAATGGGCGATTAAACGGTATTGCAATTCAAACAAACAAACACATGAAGTGAAACAGAGATCGTAATCGATCCGAACCTGAAAATGCTTTCCGGAGCTGCTCACAGTCTTCGGCGACGGAGGGAATTTGAGCCGGAACACAGAGAGTCGACATTGTTTCGCTTGTTTCGGTGTAAAGAAGCTGAGACGCTTCGATTGAACAGATTTAATGTCCTTTTATAGCAGAAAAATGGCAAATTCTGATTTCGATTTTAATAGTAATAAATCTGCTCAAAGGAAATATTTGTTTTTTTGCACGTGAATTAATGAGTGTTATTATTTAATATATAATTAGTAGTTGTATTAGTGTGGGTATATGAGTCCTATAAATTTATTGTATTAGTGATGTGTGTGGGTCCATGTGTTTAAAAAGGGAAATGTGAATCTTTGGTGCGGATGTCCAAGATGGCAAAATGTGGACAGACGGACGGATGAAGTAATAAAGTTATTTAAGTAAATTTTTATTGAGTATAGTAATTTAATGTGTGATAGGTTGGGAGATATGATAATTTAATGTATGTATAGTAAGTAGTTGTATTAGTGTTGTGTGTGCTCTAAAGATAAAACCATTGATTTATGTAGATCTCATTTACTAAAAAATAAAATGTAACTCTTGTAGTGGAATGCTCTAATTAGTAAAATGTAACTCTTATGGTGGGACGAAGGAGTATAATATAGACATAAAGTTATTTAACTACAAATTTTTTAAGACCAAAATAATTTACTAATTTAAATTCATGAATGTACTCATAAGTCATAATGATAATGCTGACTCCATCCATGCGTTCAGTTTTTTAAAAATGGTAATTATTTACAAGAATTAGTTAATTAATCAATCATTATTTTATAGGGAGTACTTCTCAGTAACTCATAAAGTTATTTTAAACTTCTTGATATTATTATGTAAATTTTTTTAATTTATATATAATCGCCTTAAACATCTCACCCCACTTGTATTTCATAGTGACAAAAATGGTGTAAAACAAAAAAAGTTCAAGAAATGAGTACATTTTTTTAAATTAAATATTTTTTTAAAAATGTACTCCTTGTTAATTTGTTTTATAGAATTGTACACAAATTATTTATACAATACGTATTACTTTATATTAAAAAAATTATTTATTCTACTAAACTTATTTTATTAAATAATATTAGGTAAATTTTACTAAAGTATAAGAGAGAGAAATGTTTTATGCACCGTTCCAAAATGTATTTTCCAAATTTTAAAAATTAGGAGTGTATTTTAATTATTATAAATATAAATCTATAAAGTATCTTTAATTTCAATAATAGGTTTAGCGTTTAATAATTGTCTTTAAAATTTTAATTAATGAACATGAGGCCCCACGCCCATCTATGAGAGCCACTTGAGCAGTCAACCTTTTAAGTATGGTCGACATGTCAACATTATTACAAAGACAAGCATCATAGGTGGCCACCTTTTTCTTATACTATTTTCTTTTCTATATCTTAGATTATTTTGATATTAGTATATTTTTATTTTTATGAACATGTAATTGAAAAATAAAATTTATATTTAAATGAATAATAATATTAAGGTGGAAAATTTTACATTGAGCAAGTCACTCATCTAATGCTTTATTATTCATATTAATTAAGTTGCTAATTAAATTACGAAATAACATTCATTCATACTACATATATTATTAAATAAAATCACCATACAATTCAAAATAGATCAACTCTAATTTGATTGATTATGAATCTAATTGATCTAAATTGTCAATTAAAAATATTAATCGGAACCATTAATAACAATTGATTTGATTTTGTTCAGTTTGATTTGGATATATTCTTTCTTTTTATTCTAGCCTTTGGTTGAATAATTGTGTAAGAAATATAAACAAAATAAATATAAAATTTGTTCAAAATGCTTATTAATTGTTTTTAAAAAATAAAAAATTACAATTCACGTCGTTTCACATTTTGTCTAGAATATTTTGATTAACAGGCATTATAATTATTTTGACATTAATGATGGCAAATTAAACTTCTCATAATATATTATAATTACGAATTACGGGCCACCCCTCATGTATGTGAGGTGTGACCCACCCCCTTATATGTGGGCCCCACCCCCTCATGTGAGAGGGTCATGGGTGACCACGGTTCACCCAAGTAGACCTTTATAATTACACATAAAAAAAATCACAGTAGATAATTTATCTAACCATCACAATAATAAATATCATAATTAACATTATTTGTTTATATTTTAATATGATATAAAGCGTGATTTTTAAAGATCTACTTTGATTATTGAATGATTAATGAGTTTGATTGATAACATCTTGGGAAGAGTAATTATTAGAAATAAGGAGGTAGAAATCAATTTTTATTAACCAAGCGTCATCAATCAATGATATGAATACTTCTTAATTTCCATTATCTTTGTTTTTCTTTGATCTTATAAAGAATCATTATGCATGAATTCATTAAAGACAAAGTGTATTGTGAGACGGGTCGACCCGTTTTTAAAGTATGTTTGTTATAAAAGTAAAGTATGTCAATTTATAGTTAAAATATGTTTTTTTTTGTATTATAAATAATGAATTAAAATATATAATTTTTATAATGTTATAGTATGATTTCTTATTAATATACTTTAACTACAAATAAATATAATTTACATATATAATAAACATACTCTAATAATAAGTCGACTTGTCTTACAACCCGCTCATAAAAATCCGTCTGAAGCTCCTCATCAAATAATTGGTAAAAGTAGATATGAAATGACTTAAATCGATTATTTACTCATATTATTATTTAAGTGATGGAACTATTCACTTTTGAATTTTTCCCCTTATAATCTATTGTTATAGAAAGAGTTATTATAATTAGTCTAATTCTCCGTCCGTCTATAATAGTATGTATTTCTTTTCGTCGATTAAAGAATACTATAATATTATTATAATATTTTAATATATAGTAAATTGAGAATATAATATTTTAATACATAATGTATAGTTATATGACAAAGACTTATACATATGATATTGTTTGTTACGTGAAAGGAATAAAAAGTGATAACATCATTATCATTTTCGTTATAAAATATTATTATTATTTATTTATATTATATAGATTGTTCATGAAGTAGTTTACTGCATCATTATAACTTTTTATCTATCTCACGTAAAAGCTTTATGTGCGACGATCTCATATAAGATTTGCCCTAATTGTATTAATATTGTGTATAGCCCATATGTATTTATTAGTAATTGATTTGTATGTATCTCATTTAAAAAAAAAATGCACACGTTAATATGGATTGACAAAATAAAAGGACTATTATTATTCTTTAATTTATAAAGTTACAGTCTTATAAATAACCCAAAATATACAAGTTTTTTTAGGGTTTTTTAAAAGGATTAGTTTAGGGTTATACTTGTACAAGTTAATATTAATACGCATATATTGCCTAATGTTTTTATACGGTATTGTTCACATTTTTGGGACGGAGAGAATATTATATATGTAAAGTTTATGTACTATATATGTGTAAAGTTTATTTTAAGACGTTTAGGAATATTATGGAGTGTAAAAAATTATAATTATAAGAAAAAAATAAAAAATAATGTGAAATTTTAGTCATACAAGTTTGAACCCCCAACTTCAACACATAAAAAATGCCTCTGCTCTGGGCTAGTGCCCGCTTGATCATGGCCCATAAGTGACTCATTCTCTGATTATTTGTACATGTTGTTACTCTTAAAAAAAAAACTATTATTCTTAAAATACTACTTCATTTTTCTAAATACTTGCTTTCTAAAAAGTGTCCTTACAACCAATTCAAAACAATATACATTCATTCATAAATTTAAAATAAAAATTAGATGGTCTCATGACACAGAAAATAATATACAAAATGATACAAAATTCTTAGCAGGGATCAAGATGGGACAGTGGGTGATATGGAGACTTGGGAGGAAGGGCGGTGGATTTGGGAGTGGAAATGGCGGAGGGAACTTTTAGGACGGGATAAAGATCAACTTGATTTGTTTATGTCTTTAGTGAACATGTACACAATAAAGAAAAGTACTGAAGATAGATGGAGATGAAAGGGGTCCAAAAAGGGTTGTTACGTCAAAAATGAAGTTTACTTAATGCTCACAAGAATGAGCGGATTCAAGCCTATAGAAAAAGAACATGAAAAAAGCTTCAAAAGCATTTGGAATAAATTCAAACCGATTAAGGTTATCGTTCACTCATGGAGAGTACTCTGGGATTGTTTGCCAACAAAAACTAATTTGAATTGGAGGAACATTCTTCAATCTACAGTCGACTTGAAGTGTGTGTTGTGCAAAGAACATGAGGAAACTGTGAGACATCTATTTTTCGAATGCGAAGTGGCTTATAAGTTATGAATGACTTGTTTGAATTGGCTTGGGATTTCATAGTACTTCACCCAAATCCTTGTTGGAATTTGAATGAGTTTAAATATTGTACTGCGGAGAGAGGGAGTAAAGTGAAGTTAATAGCTATTTGGCAAAGTGATATTTCAAGATAAGAAACTAGAGGAGTCAAAATTAATAGGCGAAATGAAGAGTAGAGTGTGGAGTTGGTTGAAAAGAAGGAAAAATACTTCTTCAATTAATATGAGATATTCAACTTGGTGGAGAGGAGGTCAGGGAGGACTAAGTTTGGAGAATATATTGCTGTCAGGAGGCTGCAACTGATGAGGTATCAATGAGAAGGAGAGGTTAGGAGTGTATTCTTATCTATTTATAGATAGAGAGTATTCTTCATGTCTTGCATAGAATAGTTCTTGTTTGGTGCTTAGTCTTGGAGGCTATCTATATGCTTCTAAACTTTCTAAATACTCTTGTCATTTGTAATTGGGTGTTATATCCTTGGGGTATTTTTCATTACCCCAAGTTGCTTGATAATAATATTTTTGCTGTTCAAAAAAGAAGAAGAAGAAAGCTATTTGGAAATGTGTAGTATGGTTAATTTGAAAGGTTAAAAATGCCAATATTTTTTAGGGATTTAATTTTATTTTTGATAAATTAATAGAGGAGATGAAAAGTAGAGTATGAAGTTTGTTTTATATCAATGATGTGAGTCAGTGAGTGGCTTATCAAGCCAAACTTGATTTAAAGCTTTTGCACTTTGTAAATTTTGAGTATGTCTCATGTCTATCAATAAAATTTTTATTTATCAAAAAAATAAAATGATACAAAATACTAGGCATGAAAATCGCTAACCCTACACTTGACGTTGTTATATAGTAAGTCCTCACTTTAAGAAAATAAATTAGTTAGTGAATATGGGATATAGAGATGTAAGAAATATTAATTTTTATTTGTTGTCACAATTGTATAATATGCCAAATTATAATTACGTGGCTCAACTTGTAGAATTTGTAATTGTGGGTGGTTAGGCAGCTGGCCCATGAAAGCTCCAAACACAATATACATATATCATAGAATTAGATTAGTTTTCTAAACTCAAATAACAAGTTTTACTCTTAAATTCCTCAACAACTTTATATATTGTATTATATGCAACTGAATTAGTAAATAATTATTTTAAAATTCTCTTAGTTGGTTCGTTGCAACCGAGAATTTATTGGGTAAGTATAGTGTGTCGTGGCATGTGGGTAGTTATTAATTTTTTTTTAATTATTCATTCCGATTTAAATTAAATTTTATATTTTTATTTTTGTCCGTTTTACATTAATCTTCGTCACTCAAAAAAGAAAATATATCACATCAATCTTTATTTTTAAAAGTACATCTTAATTATAAATTTATCAATCTCATCTAACACATATAATATATTTTATAATTTATTTATTACCTAAAAATACCACATTATCCTCCAAAAATTAACATGATCGATAAAAAAACAATTTTTAAAAACTGTATGTTTACAATATCTGCAATTAAATTGGGACAAGAAGAATATTTAATTTAATTTAATTTAATTTAATTGTGAGGATTGAATAAAAATAAAAATATAATTTAAAAACTTGTAATTTTTTCTTTGTTTACAAGCCCAGTTGTGTGACCCAAATTCCAAATAACGATAAACTGCTCTGTGTCTACGTGTGACCCCCTCACTCGCCGCTCGATAACTCCTAATTTCTATTCTCTCTCTCCCTCTCTCAATCAAACAGAGAAAGGCCGCCGGAGATGGCGGCGCCGGATGTCGGAGGAACAGTACCCGATCCCGCCGACTCGGCCGTGACTTGCAGATGCGACTTGAACAACTGCGCGGAGTGTCGTCGGAGGCGATCATCGAGTTCGAGCCTGCCATCATCTTCCTCTTTCTGCTCTCTGCTCAGCTTCGACTCGTATCCAGTTCAGGATTACGATAAGACGTGGTGAGTATTCACGGCCTCCGTTAAAGGCTTCGCCATCGGCGCTGGAATCAAAGGTGGACTCGCCATTTTCTCTCTTCTCACTCGCCTCCGCCGTCGGCAATTGCTCCCCTCATTCAAGTAGTTTTTAAATCGATTTATTAAAATTTTAATTAGCATTTATAGTCATACCTCTGGTTACCGTGGCTAAGTTTTATTTGCCTGATTGGTATTTTCACCCTCTAAATATGCATCTGGTCCTTCTACCCTACAACTGAGATTTTGGAAGAACTCTGGTAGAATTTATATAGGAAGAACTCTTACTTATCTAAATTAATAGGTATAATTATGTGACAACTAGTTCCTTCTAATACAACAGTGAAACCCTCTCCCCTTCAATTAAAGCGAGATTATAGCTTGGTGCCTATGTTATTGTGTTCAAATTCCTTTTAATCTGTGTGAGTTTGTGAAAAGTGATAGCATGTGTGTTTTTCTGATGGGAGGAAATATCGAGTGGTGAAAATATTACTGTGCAGTAGTAGTGAGATGTTGCAAGCAGCTTAATTTTATAGACCAAATAAGTATCAAAAACAAAATCAGCCGCACCATTCGCTTGATAAATATTGTACTTTGTGAACCTGCTGGGAGTACTCCGGATGGGCATCGAATCACTGATTCAGAATTACAGTGGGATGTCCCTAGAGCCAAGAAAACTGAAGCTTACTGCAACAGATGGAGCATATGTTAATTCTAAATAGTTTAAGTTGTTTCCAATGAGAAAAATGTCGAGTGGCGAAAATAGTACTGTTCCGGAGTAGTGGGGAGTTGCAATCAGCTTCATTCTATAGACCAAGTAAGTAGCTAGAGCAAATCAGCCTCACCATTAGCTTATAAAAGGCTTTTCTTTGTGAACCTGTCACAACTGTAGGCACGCCAGATGGGCATCAAATCAGTGATTCAGAATTACTGTAGGATGGTTCTAGAGCCAATAATATTGAAACTTACCAGAACAGATGGAGCCACTACTAAATTTCTATATCTATTTCATGCTATCATAGATTTGAGGGATTCTTCAGAATTTAAGTTGCTATGTAGTAGAGATTATATTCATGGAACAAATAGCAATTTGATAAATTTAGTTGAATGATATGTATATTGATCAGATGGGAAACTAATGCTGAAGTTTTAGTCTTAGGGTTCAAGGTGCGAATGAAGATGTTTTGGAGGGTGCAAAATACCAAAAATCCCTTTAGTTATTATTGTTTAGATTCTTAATTTATGTTGGTATAATTTATTAATGTTTTATCATTTTTGTGGGAGTGAACTTTGATTGGATTGGTTGATTGAAATGATTAAAAAAACCTCACACTTAAGGCTGAGACATGAAATTCAAGTGAGATAATACATGAATCAAGAAAAAAATTTGCCCAGCATGTCAGCATGTGAGAGAACTGAGGAGCTTGTTTATTCACCATGCTATGAACAATTGAACATGTTTTTCTTTTCAGGAAAGCAGAGATGACTTCAACTAGCACAGATGTGATCTTGGCCTTGAAAGAGACTTTGAGATATGGACTGTTTCTCGGTACATTTGCGGGGACATTTGTTTCTGTGGATGAAATTATTGCTGCTTTGGGTGGTCACCGGAGGCATATTTCTCCCCTTCATCAACTTCTCATTTGACTTCACTTTTAACACTTATTCAGATTGCTTTTGTTTGTCATATGAGTTTGATGCCAATATTTGGCTTCTGTTATTTTTAAAATTTTTAGGACAGCAAAATGGAGGGCTTTGATGGCTGGTGCTATAGCAGGGCCATCAATGCTGCTTACTGGATTGAACACTCAGCACACAAGCTTGGCCATTTACATCCTCATGCGTGCCACTGTATTGGCTTCACGATGTGGTATCAAAAGCAAGAGATTTGGTCGTATATGCAAGCCTCTGACATGGAAGCATGGAGATATATTCCTTATGTGTCTCTCATCTTCCCAGATTCTGTAAGGGCTCACTTTGTTTAAATAATATTGTGTTTTCAGCAGATTTCATAGCAATAAGTGCTATGGAAATTTGTGATTGGCATATTTCAGTGATAATGCCTTTTGATAGATCTAATCTTCTGTTCAAGGTTTTGGGTGTCAACAATTATAATGCCTGTTTTGCTATCTTATTCTGGAATATTTACTTGAAAAATTGTTTAGTAAACTACTCTCCATATAGTGTTTAAACTTGCTTGCGTGAAGATGGTTTACTTGCACAAGTTTAGCTGCTAGTTTACTCTTAGTATATGGCTTTCAAGTAAATGATCAGATAACCAGTTACTCTTCCAACTTTCAAGACTGTTCACTGGCTCATGGCAAAGCTCTTTGAAAAGAGCAATCTGATTTCAAACTCTTATAAACGATGAAGTGAAGTCATGTGTTCTTTTAAAGATTTTGTATTTATTCCTAATCAAAATGGATCATAATTTTCCTTAATCACCTATCATCAGATCAAACTTAATCTTCTATTGTTCTCTAATATAATTTATAGGAACTTTGCAACATTGTTGGTAAATATTACTTATCATAATATCCTATTATGATTTGTATCATGGGAAATTATATTGATTTAAGTTAAACTTCTATCTAAACTATCATTGATGAATATTGGTTGATTTTCTTGTCGTGTCTAGTTGTTCATTTCATGGGATGTTTTGTGCTAAAGATGTGCGGCGCGATAATATTCAGTTGAAATCAAAAGTAAACATGATTTTTTTTTTGTGCATGTGTTTCTTTTATTCTTTTTGGTTGGTACTGATAAGTGCTGCATTTCCTCTCTTGAAATTGAATGAGTAAGGAAAACTTTTTATCACAAAAATAAATTGTGTTAATGCTGGAGAGCTCAACAAACATCAAGGCATTATACCTTTATGTTACAAGGCTTGTAAATTATATGATTACTAATCATGAGTCATGCCTTCTCCTAGAAAACTTGAGCTTAATTGGACTATCTGAGTTTTACTTCTATATTTATTGTCGTCTTACTAAAAAGAACCAAATGGTTTGTATGCAAAGTATGCATTGAAGTGCGCTTGCTAGTTCATTTTCATATTAGTATACTTCTTGAAGTCTTATATGCAGTATTCTACTCCAGGACAGCTTTTCTAGTGAAGAAAGATAGTTTGCCGTCATCTTATAAGTCCTTTCTTAAGAAGCATGGTGGAAAGGATCCTGTTATCTTGGAATCTGTTAAAGAGATTGCATGTGGTCTGCCTTTCACCAATTTGGAAGCTGTAGAGAAATTCTACAAGTCTAATAATGTTGACATTAAACTAGATCCACAAATGAAAGTACCTTGCTCGGTAAGTAGGTTTCACAATGAGAGTTCAAATTTATAAATGTTCATTTTTGCTTAATGCTTACCCTCCTTTGATTTCTGATTTGTTTTTTGCATCATGTTGACACATTACTGAAAACACTTGGTTCTTGGTCTAGAAAATTTCCTCTGTTATTCAACTGAGTCTTGCTTTAACTAATGTATTACTGGCATAAACGAATCAATCTCTATGAATATTAACATTTTCTTAAAATCAGAATACTTAATTTATAGTTTCTACAGATAATTTTGAATTACTGTAGTTAGATTCATACCTCTTATCTCAAGCTTGTTTTGTCGTCTGCTTTCTCCGCATGTAATCAACCCTAATACGTGCTAACTTATTTACTGTCTAGCAAAAATTGTAACTCAAGCCATTTATTTTTTGAAACCTTACATGCTCCATTATGACAACTTAAAAGGAATTGTACCTGTGCTAACCTCAAAGCTGATGTACGTCCAATTTTTTTTTGTTAATAGAGTAATCTCCTGGTTTCTTTATCTCAGTTTTAACTAAATCAATCCCTGCTCATGGTTGTCTTCAACCGGTTCTTTTCTTTTTCCTTTTTGTATATTATCATGGATATGTGCGTTGTTTCACACTTGAACCTCCACTCCTTCTGTCGAATGTATTAACTAGCGAGACAACTTGGCGAAAACTTTTACTTTTTAGTGAAAAGTTTTTTTTTTTTTTGTGCAGATTATTCATGGTAATCAAAGATGTCTGCCGCATTTCTTCTCCTTCCTCTTCAAGCTTATAAGAGAGCATTACCAGTTTATCTTCCAGTCTATTTGATACCTGCTCTAATTGTACATCATCAAGGTCTCTTAAAAAGGTAAGCATATCGATAATAGCTCATGATATGTCTTGACATATAAGTTGTGGTGTTACTAGTATATAGCTATATAAGATTAAACTATTGTAGGTCCATTTCAGTTCGAGTCCATGTTTCTTTTATGTATTCCATGGATTTCAAGTAACCGCCTTCTCTATTAGTTGGTTGATAGGTCTAAACGGGCTAAAATATTTGAAATGAGGCTTTAAACTCCTCCAGGCTCCAGTAAATATAATATGTTTACATGACACCAAATTTTATATGAACAATTTAGCTGGAAACGATGTAACTTGCAGTATTGTACCTGTAGCTAGAGAACCACCCAATGTCTTCTTCTTTGATGTGCTTGTTCTACCTTATGTATGATTAAGTGTTATTAATTTCTCCTCATGGCTGACATGATGTGGATTGGTGCTAATCAAGATCACAACTTGGTTCTTTACTGTTATTTCCATATTTCTGTCAGTTAACTATTTGATCTTGCAATCTTATATACTTTCATCTTTCTATGCATTGGTAGTTTGTGTTGAACTATTTACTGACCTTAACAATTCTTTCAATTTGTTCAGACCTTACACAATTCTATGGAAAGGTCTTTTCGGGACTGCAAGGTCAAGCTTATTTCTCTCAATTTATTGCTCATCCGCCTGGTACGCAATGAATTTAAAGATTATAATATGATCTCATATGCGTATGTTTCAGATGAGTGCCTTAATTTGGAGTCAAGTTTATGGCACGGGGTTGTTCAATCATCCAAACAATCCTAAAATCTTAAATGGTCGTATTTGATAGTAATAACTTTGATACAACTACCCCATCCGAATTGTTAATCCAACGTCTTTGATTTGAGTAAATTAACAATGAAACTTGTAGTTTAGATAAATCACAATTACTCCCCTTAATTTGTCCAAATTACCAAAATAATCAAATTGAAGTAAAATGACTTTAAACAAGTTTCGTTCGGTATTATGGACAAACCTCAGGGCAGTTATGGTTTTTATTCTAACTGCGAGGTTCATTTGACAATTTACACATCACTTTGAGACATCAAATCTAATCCCCGGTTCATATTTTCATGAAACACAGTTTTTAAAGTCATGAAATGTTGATATAAATTCTGTTATTTCTTATTATTTTGCAAAATAATTTGAGATACAATTTTTTTAAACCTGAAATGTTAGTATATATTTGTATATTTTTCTCCTTTTAATATAGTTATTACTGTCAATCCCTTTACATGATTGTGGATTGTATATTTAACTTATTCCACTTTTAGGCTGTGGACATGCATCTTGTTCAGAATATTTAAGAGATGTAACGTTGCCATGGTGGCCATGGGAACGGTAAGAAATCCCTTGTTTGCTTTCATTTGTTTGAAGAAAATCACATTTGAAAACTTTTGTATGGGCGTCGAAGAGAGAGAGACAGACTGAAGTGTGTTGTATTCGGAACAGTTTCCAACAGGTGCAGCTCTAGCCATGGAGAAGAAGAGCAGAAGAATGGAAATATCCCTGTACTGCCTGGCACATGCAATCGAGAGCTTCTTCACGTGCATGGCTGATGTAGGATACTTGCCTCGCTCAGCAAACTTCAAGAGAGCTGATGTTCTGGTCTTTAGCATATCGACTGCAATCATCATGCACTGTTATGCAATTGAGAGAGATGTGTTCAGATCGAAGTATCTCAATGTTCTTGATTGGGTGTTTGGTGTTCCTCTTCCAACATACGAAACGACCCCCCTAAAGAGAAACTCATGATTCTTCGCACTTTTAAGGTTCAAACAATGATTTTTCGTGAATTTTTCTTTGGTCCAATACTTTAAGAGATTGGCTTGTTGTATACTACAAAATTTGAACTCATTTTTTTTAATAGGTTTGCAAATATGTAGGCAACCCTGGACCTGTTATTTGATTACTGGGATTCAACATAAACTTGGATAGATTATTTCTTTTTTTTTTTAATTGATGAAATCTGATATCGTTTCTTTTTATGTTAGACAACTTTTTGTACAAGTGTTGCATGAATTTAGACAGAAATTCAAGCTAGATGTGTAGTGTCAAAATGATGGGGAATGTCACGCCCCGACCCCAGACAGAACGCGACAACCGCCACGTTAACCATAAATTTTGCAGAATGGGTGCACTCCACTCCACAAAGTTTATAGAAAACGTAAGGCTTGCTATCAAGTACCTGTAGAACTGAACAACTGATAACAACGGGTACAACCCGAGGACATCATCTCATAAAGTATCAACAAGGATTTACAAAGGTACAAAATACAACGGTGTAACTTAGTTTAAAGAAAATATACATGAACGATATAACATCGCGAAGGTACAAAAAGAACATCAAGGGGGTCACCAAATATAAACTATACAATCTCGCCAATGAATCCATCAATTTACATAAAAGAGGAAGTACCCAAAACACGGATTGGATGACGAGCAAACGATAGGCAAACCTCCAACCAAAACGATATCAACAGCCTGAAAAGGAAAGAATGATGGGGGTGAGCAAAACCACTAGCTCAGTGAGGTGATAAGCCGGTCACCCCGACCCTTATACGAAGCATGTATTCCACTCGCGGTTCATAACATAAAATCCCACATTTCGTCTCACAATAACTATTTCTCACTTAGTGTACATATTAATGAAAATAAAAACCTTAGTGCACATTTACGAATAACACAATTTGTTCAAACAACATGTTATCACAAAAAGGACGCGTGGGTAGTCAATATCCTCCTCGAACTGAGCTCTCCGTCGAGAGACAGTCCAAGCCCGTCACCGTTACTCTAGATAAAATGCACATTAATATTCTTTCTCAACGCCAAGTGCTAAAGTTCACAATTCAATATCGACTGAATACTTGAAATGATCAAACATATAAACATATATGACATGCATGTCCCACACCGGTGACGTTGACTGAGCCTATAATAGACTAATCCATCTAACGATCACCCTCCAGAGTATCAGTATTTGGCAAATGGACAGGTGCCCCGTTAGATCTAACTCACGCGGGTTTGCCAATCCCGGGCAACTTGGTTGTCACTCTAACTCACCCGAACCGCGACAATTCGGGCTACTTAATCAATGTCGCTCCAACTCACCCGAACCGTGACCAATTCGGGCTACTTAACCTTGGTACCAGGCATACATATGCATGTGCATCATAAGATGAATAACGACTCAAGTTAGAGTCTTAATAGCACACAAGAATAACCAGAAATCAATTCTCAAATAATTCACAATAAATGTTATCAGATACCGAGCCGGCAAGACTCTTCAACATAAGTTAAAATCAATAATACTCATAAAATGGCTAACAGGACTCTAACCAGAGAAATCGAGCCAACCAGGCTCTTTATCACATAACACAATACCAAATAATTTTCTTATCAATTAATTAAAACTAAAATAAATGCACATTTATCGAGGGTCCACACTTCCCACAAGAGAAGGCGTTCCCGAATTATCAACTCACAAGGAAGTGATTAACTCTCTCCGGAATCTGAAGTCGGTTCCTTGCTCTTCGTCGATGGTTCTTTACCTAGAAAGGAGATGAGCAATTAAAGACAAATTAAATATAACTAACTATTAGTGGTAACATCCCTTTCATTGCTAAATACAAATCCTAATCGATTTCGAACGAGTCGATATTAAATAAAAAAATAGTATGTAACTCCTTAACATCAGTTCCCAATCCCACATAACCCTTTTCAATACATTAACTAGACGAAACGATAGAAAATAAGTTTGAATTCGACATAAAAATTCTGAAATTTTCCTGCTAGCGGCAGTTTACGAGAAAAATCATAACTAATTGTAGAATAATCGGATTGAGGCGTTTCAAGTGGCTACGGAAAGCTAACGAGTTCAGCTACGTACAGAAATTAAGTTTGCAAAGTTTCGAGGGCAATAGCTATTTCAAAATCAGTTCGAACAGTCTGCAAATTACCCACATACCAAAAAGAAAAACTCCACAAAATTACAAAATTATGGAAGAAGGAAGCTTAATTCACACACCACTTACCTCTAAACAACTTAAAAACCACCTAGGATGAGGGTTGTAAGGGAGAATTTGGTCAACAAGGGTTTCTCCTCTTCCTCTCTTCTTTCCCCTCTTTTGCTTTTCTTCTCCCGTTCTTCTCTCTCTTTTTTTTTTTTAACTTTAGTCTTACTAATTATATATCAGCCCATTTAAGTGGGCTGAAACTTTGGGCCACAAAATAAATAAATAAATAAGTTTGGGTTTTCTAAAAAAATTCTAATTGGGCTTAATTGGGCTGACCTTTTGGGCCATAAAAATAAATAATTAGGTTTTGGGCTTTCTAACAAAAATCTAGTTGGGCTAAGATAGGGCTGGCCTTTTGGGCCATAAAATAAATAATTAGGTTTTGGGCTTTCTAACAAAAATATAGTTGGGCTAAGATATTATAAAGTATCCCCTCCTCTAAAAAGTTTCGTCCTCGAAACATAAACGTACCTAGAGATGAAAAGAGATTTGGATGGTGTTGACGCATGACTGACTCTGGTTCCCATGTTTCTTCTTCAATTTGATCACTTCTCCATAGAACTCTCACCATAGGAATGGATTTGTTACGAAGCATTTTCTCTCGGCGATCTACAATTTGAACAGGTTGTACTTCGTACGATAGATTTTCCTTTAATACAACTGGGGGATCTTTGAGCACGTGCGAAGGATCTGGTTCATATTTTCTAAGCATAGAGACATGGAAGACATCGTGAATCTTCGACAATTCCGATGGTAGCTCAAGTCGATATGCAACACGACCAATCCTTTGCACGATCGTAAACGGGCCAATATACCTTGGACTCAACTTTCCTCGACGGCGGAATCGCAACACGCCCTTCCATGGAGAAACTTTCAGAAAAACTTTGTCTCCTTCATTAAACTCCAAATCGCGCCTCCTATTATCTGCGTAGCTTTTCTGTCGATCTTGCGCTGCCTTAAGTCTGTCTCAAATAAGTTGTATTTTTGCCTTCGCATCTTCGATTAGCTCTACTTGTTCGATTTGTCTCTCGCCAACCTCATCCCAAAAGAGTGGTGTTCGACACTTTCGGCCATACAGAGCTTCGTACGGGGGCATTCCAATGCTTGAATGATAACTGTTGTTATAAGCGAACTCCACCAAAGTCACGTACTTATCCCAGCTACCTCCCAAATTCAACACCACTGCACGTAGCATGTCTTCTAGTGTCTGTATAGTTCTCTCTGACTGTCCATCAGTCTGTGGATGAAACGAGGTACTGAATAGTAATTTTGTACCTAGCGCTTTCTGCAGACTAGGCCAAAAACGGGAAGTGAATCTTGGATCACGGTCAGATATGATTGACACTGGTACTCCGTGCAATCTCACGATCTCATCGACATATAACTTGGCAAGTTTCTCTAAAGATTCGTTAGTATGCACTGGAAGGAAATGTGCCGATTTCGTCAGACGATCGACAATGACCCAAATTGAGTCAAAACCCTTTTGGGTTCGAGGTAAACCAGAAACAAAATCCATTGTGACGTTTTCCCATTTCCACTCAGGAATAGGTAGTGGTTGAAGCATACCGGCTGGTTTTTGGTGTTCCGCTTTAATCTGTTGGCATGATAAGCACTTTGATACAAATTCAGTAATGTCCCGTTTCATACCTGGCCACCAATAATGCTCCCGAAGTGTTCTGTACATTTTGGTACTACCAGGATGCATAGCATAGGCTGAAGAATGGGCTTCCTCAAGAATAGCTCTACGAACATCAAGTTCTGATGGAACACAAACACGATTTTTAAAAGTAAGAAGTCCATCATCCCGAATTCGAAATTCGGTTTCTTTTCCTTGATTTAGCTTTACAATCTTCTGTTGTAAATAAACATCGTGTGATTGTCTTTCTCGAATTTGCTCGAACAAGGTAGGTCTAACCTCGAATTTGGCGATTAAGGCAGAATCATTAGACTTTTCACAATCGAGCGAAATGTGTAAAGATTTAAATTGCTCCAACATAGGAAGATAAAAAGATTGAATCGAAGCAAGTGAGGTAGAAGACTTTCTACTCAGAGCATCTGCAACAACGTTCGCCTTACCAGGATGATAATCGATGACTAAGTCTTAGTCACTAATCAACTCCATCCATCGCCTTTGCCTGAGGTTGAGCTCCTTTTGGGTGGTGATATACTTTAAGCTTTTGTGATCAGTGAAAACCCGACAAGTTGCACCATACAGATAGTGCCTCCAGATCTTCAATGCAAAGACGATTGCAGCCAACTCTAAATCATATGTAGGATAATTTTCTTCGTTCTTCTTCAATTGCCTTGAAGCGTAGGCAATAACCTTTCCTTCTTGCATGAGAACGCATCCTAATCCTTGTCTCGAGGCGTCGCTATAAATGGTAAATTCTCCAATCGCTGGGTCTGGCAAAGCAAGAATAGGAGCTGAAACGAGTCGTCTTTTCAATTCTTGAAATGCTTCGTCGCATTCTTCATTCCATTCAAATTTTACCCCTTTCCGAGTCAATTTAGTCAAAGATGAAGCCAATAACGAAAAGTCTTTGACAAACCGTCGATAATATCCAGCTAATCCCAGAAAACTACGAATCTCTGTCACGTTCTTTGGACGCTCCCAATCTAGTATAGCTTGAATCTTCACTGGATCGACGTAGATTCCTTCTTTAGAAATGTGATGACCCAAAAAGCTTACCTCGCGAAGCCAAAATTCACACTTCGAGAATTTAGCATAAAGCTGGTTTTCTCTGAGAATGTTCAGAGCAATTCTTAGATGATGAGAATGCTCGTCGTCCGATTTAGAATAAATAAGAATGTCATCAATGAAGATGATGACAAACTTATCTAAGTATGGCCGAAAGACCCGATTCATAAGATCCATAAAAGCTGCAGGAGCATTTGTAAGTCCAAAAGGCATAACACAAAATTCAAAATGACCGTATCTGGTTCGAAAAGCAGACTTAGGGATATCAGATTCCCTAATCTTGAGTTGGTGATAACCGGATCACAAATCAATTTTTGAGAACACAGTTGCTCCTTGTAATTGATCAAACAGATCATCGATTCTTGGAAGAGGATATTTGTTCTTAATTGTCACCTTGTTCAATTGACGGTAGTCAACACATAGGCGAAGTGATCCATCTTTCTTCTTGACAAAAAGAACTGGAGCACCCCACGGAGATGTGCTAGGTCGTATGAACCCCTTCTCCAATAATTCCCCATGTTGTGTCTGGAGTTCCTTGAGCTCAGCAGGCGACATTCGATATGGAGTAATCGATATAGGTGTGATTCCAGGAAGTACGTCAATGGAAAAATCAATCTCTCGATTCGGAGGTTGTCCTGGTAAGTCTTCGGGAAAGACATCCGGAAATTCATTCACGATTGGGATGTCATCTAGTTTAGTTTCAGAAAGAGAAGTATCGATGACAAATGCCAAGAATGCCTCACAACCCTTACGCATTAATTTATGCGCAGTCAACATTGAAATAAAAGGGAGGGATCTCGTTTGAAGTTTACCTTCAAAAACAAGTTCTGAGAATCCTGGTCTACGAAAAATAACAAGCTTCTCGTGGCAATCGAGAATTGCATGATGAGAAGAAAGCCAATCCATGCCAAGAATAACATCAAGATCAATCAAAGGCAATGGTATCAATTCAGCCTCTAAAATGACATCTTTGATCTTCAATGGACAACCAAGGAATACCGAATCACGAATTAGACGCTCTCCAAGAGGGGTATGAACGATGATTCCAGGTGACAAATGAGAGATAGGATAATCTAAGATCGAAGTAAGATCATCTCGGATATAAGACCTATCAGAACCTGGGTCAAATAAAACGTAGACCTGATGGTCTCCCACAAACACATGGCCTAAAGAAGCAATATTAGGTGAGATTGTGATTTAAAAATTCGGAAAGATAGAATTTCTTACGAATGTTTTATTCGTAATCAAGTGGCATAACAAGGCGGGGTTAGATTTAGCATGTGAAAATACTCAGATTATAAATTACCTGTCACAACCTTCGGATCTGAGCGAGCCTCTTCCTGGGAAATATGAAATACTCTAGTTTGCTTCCTTCCTTGCATAGGTGATTGAGTACTAGGGCCGCTTGAGGCATCGGGCACTCTGGTAACTGCAGATCGAGTATCTCTAGGTGTAGAATATGTTAGTTTACCACGAAGCTGACCAGAACCCTGACTGCTCGTTCCCATAAGCTGAGGACAAGAACTTCGCATATGCCCCGGCTGTCGACACTGAAAACATACTTGAGGAGCCTTACAGGGGCCGTCATGATATTTTAGGCAATTCTGGCACTTGCGATTTTCACCAACCGATCCCGAGACATTGCTCCCGCCTCTACCAAACTGCTCCCGAGGTTGAGGAAAACTAATAGATACCGAACTTGGTGCGCCACGCGAAGATCCCACACCCCTATACACCTTCGATGCATTTCCTGGAAATGCGCTCCCTTGCCTTTTCTTTTGAGATCGTTCTGCAAGCTTATGTCTCGCCTGAACTAAACCTTCTACCCTCAGGGCTTCTTCTACGAGATCGTCAAGACTCTCGTACTTGTCTCCAGACTTGATGCGATCTCGAATATTTAAATTAAGACCATCTTCAAATCTCTTGCATAAGTCTCTCGTCGTATATGACTCAGGAGCGAATTCTCGCAATTCCAGAAATTTGCTTTCGTACTCCACGACCGACATAATGCCTTGAAATAGGTTGAAGAACTCCTTTCTCTTTTGATCCTTGATGTACTGAGAGAAGTATCGATCTTTGAATCGTTCCACAAAGATAGCCCACGTAATAGTAACCGAAGATGTCTCTTTTAGATTCTGCCACCATCGTCGTGCATCTGGGCCTAACAGTTTGGTTGCAATGACCACACGATAACATTCTTCAATCATCAAAGTGTCAAAGGTCTCTGTAATCTCCTTTAACCATGCCCCCGCTTTAGAAACATCTCTTGCACCGTCAAATTTCGATGTCCCCATGTTTTCAACTGCTTTCACCAAATCAGGTATAAAAAGTGCACCTCGAGAAGTAGAACCTCCTAAAGCCATTTCTGGAGTAAAAACTGGTACATTAGTTGTAGGTTGAATCGATTCATTAGCATGAAGAACCTCTTCAGTGACAGTCGTAGTTGTATGAGCAGTTGTAGGTGGTGGAACACCATGTATTCGAATGTGATCATAATACAATTGGTACTGCTCGGGTGTCATCATGTGCTCAACCCGCAACTGGGCTCGTGGTTGCTCTACCTGGAAAACCGGCACCCTATGATCAGAATTGATAGGGTCCGTAGCCGTCGGAGGAACGACATGATCAGAAGAAACATGTCCTCGAGGTCCACGAGGAACAGAAGAGAGTAGAGGACTCGGAGGATCACGAGGAGCGTGTCCTCGACCTCGACCTCGACCTCGACGACGAACTGGAGGTGCCATAATGACTGAAAGGAAGAAAGGAAATAAAATGCAAGGTCAACATCAAGGTAATACGATACCTTAGGATGACATAGAAACAAAGTTGGACTCATTGGCTCGACTAAAAAAGAATGAGAATCATAAAACCAGGCTCTGATACCAAGAAAGTTGTCACGCCCCGACCCCAGACAGAACGCGACAACCGCCACGTTAACCATAAATTTTGCAGAATGGGTGCACTCCACTCCACAAAGTTTATAGAAAACGTAAGGCTTGCTATCAAGTACCTGTAGAACTGAACAACTGATAACAACGGGTACAACCCGAGGACATCATCTCATAAAGTATCAACAAGGATTTACAAAGGTACAAAATACAACGGTATAACTTAGTTTAAAGAAAATATACATGAACGATATAACATCGCGAAGGTACAAAAAGAACATCAAGGGGGTCACCAAATATAAACTATACAATCTCGCCAATGAATCCATCAATTTACATAAAAGAGGAAGTACCCAAAACACGGATTGGATGACGAGCAAACGATAGGCAAACCTCCAACCAAAACGATATCAACAGCCTGAAAAGGAAAGAATGATGGGGGTGAGCAAAACCACTAGCTCAGTGAGGTGATAAGCCGGTCACCCCGACCCTTATACGAAGCATGTATTCCACTCGCGGTTCATAACATAAAATCCCACATTTCGTCTCACAATAACTATTTCTCACTTAGTGTACATATTAATGAAAATAAAAACCTTAGTGCACATTTACGAATAACACAATTTGTTCAAACAACATGTTATCACAAAAAGGACGCGTGGGTAGTCAATATCCTCCTCGAACTGAGCTCTCCGTCGAGAGACAGTCCAAGCCCGTCACCGTTACTCTAGATAAAATGCACATTAATATTCTTTCTCAACGCCAAGTGCTAAAGTTCACAATTCAATATCGACTGAATACTTGAAATGATCAAACATATAAACATATATGACATGCATGTCCCACACCGGTGACGTTGACTGAGCCTATAATAGACTAATCCATCTAACGATCACCCTCCAGAGTATCAGTATTTGGCAAATGGACAGGTGCCCCGTTAGATCTAACTCACGCGGGTTTGCCAATCCCGGGCAACTTGGTTGTCACTCTAACTCACTCGAACCGCGACAATTCGGGCTACTTAATCAATGTCGCTCCAACTCACCCGAACCGTGACCAATTCGGGCTACTTAACCTTGGTACCAGGCATACATATGCATGTGCATCATAAGATGAATAACGACTCAAGTTAGAGTCTTAATAGCACACAAGAATAACCAGAAATCAATTCTCAAATAATTCACAATAAATGTTATCAGATACCGAGCCGGCAAGACTCTTCAACATAAGTTAAAATCAATAATACTCATAAAATGGCTAACAGGACTCTAACCAGAGAAATCGAGCCAACCAGGCTCTTTACCACATAACACAATACCAAATAATTTTCTTATCAATTAATTAAAACTAAAATAAATGCACATTTATCGAGGGTCCACACTTCCCACAAGAGAAGGCGTTCCCGAATTATCAACTCACAAGGAAGTGATTAACTCTCTCCGGAATCTGAAGTCGGTTCCTTGCTCTTCGTCGATGGTTCTTTACCTAGAAAGGAGATGAGCAATTAAAGACAAATTAAATATAACTAACTATTAGTGGTAACATCCCTTTCATTGCTAAATACAAATCCTAATCGATTTCGAACGAGTCGATATTAAATAAAAAAATAGTATGTAACTCCTTAACATCAGTTCCCAATCCCACATAACCCTTTTCAATACATTAACTAGACGAAACGATAGAAAATAAGTTTGAATTCGACATAAAAATTCTGAAATTTTCCTGCTAGCGGCAGTTTACGAGAAAAATCATAACTAATTGTAGAATAATCGGATTGAGGCGTTTCAAGTGGCTACGGAAAGCTAACGAGTTCAGCTACGTACAGAAATTAAGTTTGCAAAGTTTCGAGGGCAATAGCTATCTCAAAATCAGTTCGAACAGTCTGCAAATTACCCACATACCAAAAAGAAAAACTCCACAAAATTACAAAATTATGGAAGAAGGAAGCTTAATTCACACACCACTTACCTCTAAACAACTTAAAAACCACCTAGGATGAGGGTTGTAAGGGAGAATTTGGTCAACAAGGGTTTCTCCTCTTCCTCTCTTCTTTCCCCTCTTTTGCTTTTCTTCTCCCGTTCTTCTCTCTCTTTTTTTTTTTAACTTTAGTCTTACTAATTATATATCAGCCCATTTAAGTGGGCTGAAACTTTGGGCCACAAAATAAATAAATAAATAAGTTTGGGTTTTCTAAAAAAATTCTAATTGGGCTTAATTGGGCTGACCTTTTGGGCCATAAAAATAAATAATTAGGTTTTGGGCTTTCTAACAAAAATCTAGTTGAGCTAAGATAGGGCTGGCCTTTTGGGCCATAAAATAAATAATTAGGTTTTGGGCTTTCTAACAAAAATATAGTTGGGCTAAGATATTATAGGGAACTTGTATTTAGTAAATTCCTTGTACGGTATATATGTATTTTACTCTTTAAAATATGAAAAATTACTCTTTAAAGTACTCCCTCCGTCCCATTTTCATCTTCATATTTACTGTACACATGCAAATTAAGAAAATTCACTTTTTGAGTAACTTTTGGGGGTAGTTTGGTATTTTTGGATAATAAATAAATGATAAAGTATGGTATGTGTGTTAAAAATATGATGACAATTTTGAAATTAAAGTATGTTAGAGAGATATAAGTTATGTACATTTTCCTTTTATGGAAGCGTGAAGTTGAAATTGGGACGGACTAAAACGAAAAGTGTGAAATTGAAGTTGGGATGGAGGGAGTAATACTTATTGTTCTTTCTAAAGGGTAATAGTCATTACTTCGAATAATAATTTATCATGTTGAGAAGAGTAAAATTAAGGGTACATTTATGAGATTATTATATCTGTTGAATTAAAAATAAATAACTAAATAAGAAGGAAATCATGGGGAAAATTTCACAGCTTGTATTGTGGAAGACATTTTGACAAAAGGAATCCAATAGGAAAAGTTCATCCACAAATTCAAACTAATAAATATGAAATACCCTTCAGTAGTTGGAAAGAACTGGGAGGCATTTGTTGTATGCTCAACGAATAACAAACTAGATTTTGAATAAAAAGTTCAGTTTTACCTTTAAATGCTCTTGTATATCAAATAATTTCACAGAACCCTCACATGTTTACTGTGATCAAACAACAGAAGTAAAAAAGATGGCAGAATAAACTTAAGCCATTTCGTCTTGCTTGCAGTTTCACGTAATGTTCTTTATCTTTAGGTTGGAACAATGTCGGACACATATATGGTGATGAACTTTTGCTGTCTTTTCCCAGGGACATTTTACGGTGATGATGGCCAATATCAATGTCTGTGTTACTGTCCCGCAGATCATTCCAACCCATATACCCTGAAATATATATTTGATGAGTTAGTCTATGAAATGAATCGGTATCTAGAAGAACTACATACATAAGATGTTAAAAGCTTTTAAAAGTTGCTGAATAAAGCGTTTATACGTAAAATGTACCTTCAAACCAAATTGAAAATACCATCCCAAAAAAATGCCCAGAGGCACTCCAACAATGTAATAGCTCCCAATATTTATAAACGTGACGAAGACCTGCCAACCAGATCCAACAGCTACCCCTTGAAATCCAAGATAAACAATTTTTTTTATTTTTTATTCTGCTACATTGTTATTCCTGCAATACAAGTAAATAAATAGAGAGAGACCAACAATAAATCAAATTTGGTGTATGCAAGCATATGGTTCTTCATATAGCAAGATCTTTCTGTCGTGGTTGCTCAATGCTCATGGCATTTGTTATTACAATGACTTAAAAATAGTACATGGACAGAGAAACTGAAGCAACAAGTAAGATATTCAGCTTGATCAGAATGAACTTTCTCAGTCATCTTTCCTTAGGAATTGAAGGACAATTGGAAGATCTATCTTATATTGATAGTCTTACCTAAAAGAATTGGTTGGATGCAATTAAAGAGAATGGTTATTGCCAACAACAAGGCTAGTCCATCAACCATTGAGACCACAGACGAGTTTGATGTGAAGATCATAGCAATCTTATCTGGGAACGCATTGATTATTAAGAAGAACACAAAACCAATCACTAGAGAGTTGAGGACAGAAACTTTAGCAGCAAACTTGGCAGAACTTTCATTTCCTGCTCCAATTTCATATGCTACACGAATCCTGAGTTCATCAAGGACAATCAACGAAATGCAAAAGGACAGGTACATAACGAAAACTATAGAACAATAGAGTAGAGAACAATGTATTGCTGGTTACTATTTGAACTAAAAGCATGCCTCAAAGTGTACCCACTTTGTTTGGGCATTGTATAACAAGATAGCACGGGGAACAGAGTCACATAAAAAACATACCCTGTTGCTGCAAATAGTCCCAGGGGTATCATGGACTCCCAACCGAAGAAACTAATGCTGTCAGGCATGAAGAAGAAATAAATTTAAGCATGGGAGACAGCAGACTCCAGAATCTTGAACCTATAAAAGCAAAAGAAGAATCAGATCGATCACCAACCATATGGACAGTGCATCAACAGCAACCTCTGCACCTTTAATGCCCGAGACAATAACCAGCATTCTATAGTAAAAGTTCTCCAATCTGAAAATTCAAAAGGCCTAAAAGATTTAAGGTTGTTTTGTACTGTTAAAACGAGTAGGGATTTCATGAGAACTTACGAAAGCATTACACCAGAAGCCAGAGACAGTTTAAAGAAGTCCCAAAGACCAGTAAAAGCCTGCCTAGAGAAACCAGTCCAAGAATTAGGACACCCACCACACACAATATATATTAGCATTCCCAAAACAGACATCCACCAAGAGAAATCAAGAGTGAGGGCTATCCCCACGATGCCAACCCTCAATTTGTAAATGAAAAGCCAACTTATAAACACGTGAATGACAAGCACTGCACCGGATACCCAAGCAATTACCGAGGTCTTCAACTGACACTGCAAGAACCTCATCAATGTGAACTGAAACACAAAGCTCAAGTGCATAGGAATCAGCCACAGTGCTAATGTCTGCTGCCCCATGAGCTTCAATATTGGCACAGCAAAAATGAACAAAGGTAGAAGAGGAATAGAGCTCAGAGACAACACGATCCAAGAGCGTTGCAGATATATACCCAGCATGTGGTATTGTTTTCTTCCATAGGCTTGCCCACACAGCATTTCAAGCACACTAGCCATTCCAAGCTAATCACAAGGAGTTGGTGCTTCAAACTTTGATATGACACAATGCTCATAAAGACTAAATTTCCCATCATCAATGCTTATTAAATGTTTAAATAACTAAACTTCAAAACATTCAATTGAGGAATAGTGAGAATGGAATCTGATCATTATCAGTGTACATCAAAATAGGCAAAGGCAAAGTCTTGTGAAAATGAGTATCACTCTATAATCAGTAATCTCCTGCAAACAGGTGATTCAATCCCCCAACATTTATATATTCAAGTATATCCCCAGAAAAGTAGAAAATATACAGACACAAATAGAGAAAATGTAGGCATGAGAAACAGGGTTATGTTTACTGTAATTGCAATATCCAACAACACCAACTATTTTCAAGCCTTATTAACCCACTTAATATTTTTAATGAACCAAACCCTCTCTTATTCTAATAACGATAACATACTCCTAGACTTATATTCACTAATTACAACTGAGATCCCACAGAAAATGCCTATGAAAACAGGCAAGGAATAATGCTATTCACCAATTCCACACCATTTTCCATCCCCAACAATTATCAAACAACACAATCATCTGTATCTTATTCTTATGCAATAAATTCGAGTCAGAGAGTGAAAAAGAGAGTTACCAAGAAGCCGAAGGTGATTCCGATTATGACGATTGAGATGGCGGCGAGCTGGTGTTGGCCAAGGTGGCCAGCAAATGATTGGGTGATTATAGTCAGAGAAAACATAGAAAGCCGGCAAAAGATTGAGGGAGCCGCAATTTGCCATAACTTGTTGCACTCGACCAACGCTTCTGTCAAACCATAACTTGGCGCAGCGAGATCCGATGATTCTAGGGTTTCCTCAGAGATTGAGAGTAACAATAGGTGCTCGGGATCAAGGTTTACACCCACCATAATTGATCCTCGAAGCACCTTCCTCTTCTGTTGAAATGGACATTTGTGATCAGAAGACTAAAATATTCCTAGCGAGTGATACCGTTGGATTTTTAAATATTTATCCGAATTCATGTTTTTAATTTATAAATAAATTATTTTCGCCCAATTCATTTACATACTCCCTTCATCCGCCCGAAAGAGGGCATTTTACTTTTGTGCACGTTCATTAAGAAATATTATTATTTAATATATAGTAGGTAGTTGTATTAGTGGGAGTTTGAAACCCATATTTTAGTTGTATTAGTGGGTGTGTGGATCTTATGTGAAAAAGGAGAAAATGATCCTCTTTAAAACGGACGATCAAAATAGAAAAAATATCCTCTTTCGAGCGAAGCGAGGGAGTATTTCAGTTTCTAAATATATACATGTACGGAAATGGGAAACGACGACTGAGGTATAGTGGATATGGGGAGAGTTTGACCCCCAAACCCAAAGATGAAGGGATCAGAATGGGATATTGGGAGATTCAACGTGAGGACGAGAGTAATTAATTGCGTTGCCAGATTTAGCTGTGTCAGAATTCAACGAAAACAACCCCCTATCGCCCTATTTATAATATACTATACACTCAGCTACTTACTTTCCATCTTTTCTAGATTTATTTCGCATATCCCAATGGTCCATTGTAAAGTACTACTTCTTCCCGTTATTATGATTATAGTATTTTAATATATATTGAAGTAAAAGAAATAGAGTAATATTTTAATGTAAAGTGGGTAAGTGTATTAGTGTGATGTGTGGGTCCATGAAGAGAAAAATAATTAATTTGTATGAATCCCATATGCTAAAAAAGTAAATGTAACATTTAGGATAAGACGGAGGGAGTATAAATTTTTTCTCCATGTTATAGAATACCAAATGTAATGCTTTTGCTAGAGTTATACCCTAAGTATTAATGTTATACGTACACTTTAATACTCCCTCCGTTCATTATCAATCTATTCATTTTACTATTTTGGGTTGTTCATCCTTAATCTATCAATTTTTCTTTTTGGACTATGAGACTCACATCCTCCACTAATACAAATAAAATATGAGACTCACACCCTCCACTAATACAAATAAAATATGAGACTCACACCCTCCAATAATACTACCTACTACACATAAAATAATAATACTTCTTAATTCACGTGCAAAAAACAAATTGATACATTGAGGATGGACGGAGGGAGTATTAAAACTTATGTTAATTGATTTTTTGATAAAAAAAACTTAATATTTTTAACAAAAATATTATACGTATCCTTATTAATTAATTTTAAAATATATACTCCCTCCAATTTTAGATGACACGCTTTCCATTTTGAGTTGTCCCATAAAAGTTTGCACATTCATAAAAAAGCAAAAAGTTACACAATCACCATTTTTAATACTCCTACACTTTATTTTAAAAAAAACACCATATCTAACACACCTAACATACTTTATCATTTATTTATTACCAAAAAAATACTATAAAATCTCTGTGCCGGAAGAGACATGCAAACTTTTGTGGAATGGAGAGAGTATTCTTTAAAATAAAACATTACTCCCTTCGTCCTACTCAAAGGGTCCCTTTTTTCATTTTGGGCGTTCTACCCAAAGAGTCTTTTTTCATTTTTTACACACATGGGACCTATACACACCTACTAATACAATTAAAATATCGGGCTCATACTCACACTAATACAACTACCTACTAAAAATTAAATAATAATACTCTTTAAACCACATACAAAAAGTAATACCACCCTTTGGGTGCACACCGGATCTTCTGCGTCATTTTCGTGCATATCTTATGTGACATGCGTTAAGTGATTGACACGTAAGAGGGGAATTAAATCCAACCATTGCTCCTAGGGTTTAAGGATTAGGGTATAGTTTCCTCTCTCATACGTATCGTTCATCCAACGATTTGACACAAAAAATGATGTACCAAAATGACGCAGAGAATCCGAACCACTTTGGTGGGATGGAGGGAGTAAATCCTTTTACACTGTATATCATGATACAAAATACCAACTCATCTTTGTTTTATTGAAAGCAAGTTTTGATATACGTTAGTGCCCCACGTGTACGCATGTCTGATACTCCACGCCTATCACACAAATCCACTTTTTAATTCATTCGTGTGTTAACGTTGGAATATTATATACCCTCTACTTCCCAACTTAAGAGTCTCATTTGTTTTTGGGCACGTAAATTAAGGAGTATTATTATTTAATGTATAGTGGGTAGTTATATTAGTGGGTATGAGACCCATGTCTTAATTCTATTAGTGGGTGTGAGTGAATCTCATGTGTCAAAAAAGAAAATAAGATTCTTTAAATGAGACAACCAAAATAATAAAATGATCCTCTTAGCATGAGACGGAGAGAGTATATCGGATGGATACATTTGTAACTTAATTTGTTGATACAAGGAAAATTGAAAAGCTGTAACGATTTCAACAAAATCGTTGACAGATACGATTCTTTCTACTTGTGGGTTGGACATGTAATAAATTAGACCAAGTACTGCGGATAGAATATAGAAGATACTCTCTCCGTTCCAACCAAAGGTTTCATTTTTTCATTTTGAGCGTCTCACCAAAAAGAGTTTTTTTTTCTTTTTTATACATGAGTCCTACACACACCCACTAATACAACTACCCACTACACATTAAATAATAATACTTATTAATTTACATGCAAAAAATAAACAACAAACAGTACCTTTGAAAGAGATGAAGGGAGTATGTGTAAAGAAAAAATTAGGGAGATTTGCTTATAAGAAAATTAAATACGCACTAATTGATCGATTGAGTCCTCCTGTTATTTAAATAAGGCCATGCCTCTTCTTGTACTCAGTTTTTTCCGAACAAGTAGAGATCTTCGAGTGCACTTGTCCGAAATCAGTTGTTCAGTGGGCCAAAATCGGAGATCTTCTTATATATAATCCATTGTTGTCTTCTATATCTTTACGTCTGTTTTAAAAATTTCAGTCAATCTTTCAAATTTAAATTGATTTACATCGAAGATCAAGATGACACCCAACTATTATTATCCTTATATAACATACTTTATAATTTATTTATATCAGAATTCTCACTCCCTCTACTCAGTAGTAAATAACAAATTAATGTTGACATGGAATTTAAGAAAAATTATTTTTTTACTAACTTTATTGCCTTTAAAAATGTAATGTAGTCTTTTTAAATAATAAATCAATTATAAAATATGATAATGTGTGTGAGGTGAGAGCAATAAATTTGAAATTAAAATATATTTTGAAGTTATAGATTGATGTGATGTTTTATTTTTTGAGTGTGTCATTTACTATGGAACAGACAAAAACAGAAATTGTGATATTTATTATGAGACAGAAAGAGTATAAATTATCCATAAAACTAAGTAAAAAGTGACTTTTCTAATTTATATGTGTACTAGACGTGAAGATGAAAATGGACAAAATGAGTGTGAAAGATTATTACCCGATCCCTTATAAAACTAATGCAAAAATTATTTTAATTAACACATATTTAAGGAGTATAGTCTGTCTCTTGCGAGTCAAATTTCATTGATTTTACCGAAATTACTTTTTATTATATGAAAAAATTAGTGATGTGCTATTACTCTTTTGTATGAGAAATATATTTCATCAATGTAAAACATGTTAGAATTTGAGTAAGAGTGATTCTAAAGAATAATTTTTTTTTATGTAGTAAAGAGTAATACTCCATCCGTCCCACCCAAAGAGTCTCTTTTTTCCATTTTGAACGTCCTACTTAAAGAGTCCACTTTCTTTTTTTACATACATGAGACCCACACACCCACTAATACAATTAAAATATGAGACCCACACTTCCACTAATACAACTATCCACTACACATTAAATAATAATACTTCTTAATTCACGTGCCAAAAAGCAAAAACTACCCTTGCCGGACGGAAGGAGTATTAATTAATTACATTTACAGAGCAAGAAGTGTTTACGCCTACCCTATGAGGGGCAGGCCAGGACAATTTCCGGTGAAGTTGATAGTATTTATTATGGGAAGGAATTGGGAGAGTGATTGAATTTGAGAATGGGAGATTAATGGATTCAAAGAGTAATGCAGAACAAAAACACCTTGGTGTAAACCATTGCTGTTTGTTTTAGTTGTGTGAAAATTCAAGGAAAACAACCCCTATTTATACATTTAATTTTGTTATTTATATATTTAATTTAATTGAAAGCTTCTAGGTTGGGTTAAGCTGCCCGTGCACGCGTCCAAGCATGTTCTCAACGCCTATAACATCACAAATTCACTTTTGAATTAATTAACCATAAAAATTCTAATGAAAAAGATAAAAGATAAAAGATAGTTTTAAAATAATATATAGTTAAATAGTAATATTGCATGTACCACATATATTTCGAATTCAATCCTTTAATATGAATTGACGTAAAAATTCTAAAAGAAATAATGTAATAAATTATAAGGTAAAATGTCAACCATGCATGAACTACTATAAGATTAAAATATGGAGTACTCCTATACAGTAATATCGCACTTGGTGCACGTATACCAGAAGTATAATAGTATTTGTCTTCTGCTCATTAATTTATTTATGTAGTGTATAAAAGAAAATGGTTGATGACAAGAAAAAACTACAAATTTTTTCTGTCGCGGAAATTCGTATACACCGTTTTACTTTTATACACTTATTTGAATTTAGAATTAATAAATATATATACTAAATTATTAAACTATCCCTTAGGCATACACACACTTTACAATATTATTTCTAAATTAACATACACAAACCAATACTTTAACAATAATAAATCAAAAAACATATATACACACACATTCACATCAAACATTTGAGCAAAAATCACATAAACCCATTTCTTCTTCCTCCAACATTTACTAAATCTCGATTTTCTCTCCATCTATCAACATTTACATTCGCTCATGAGGGCATCATGTCGGAAGAAAAAACGCCTAAGTAAATGTACGTGTATATTTATGTGTTTACAACAATTAAAAAGTTTTTTTCCGTTGCTGCATTGTTCGACTAATTAATCAGAGTCAAAAAACTTCATCGTGTTCTACCATGGTCGAAATTTTCCAAAATTTCATAGAGCAATACTAGTACTTTATTACTCCATATAGGAGAATATAACTAAATGTATGAATTATGTCGGTGTTGACATTAGATTATAAACTCATTTTGAGTTGTGTATAATTAAACCTAAGGGATAAGTTAAATGTATAGGATAGGCGATATAGGATAAGCAGATTACAATCTAGGGATAGATTTTATTTAATTATAAGTTTGTCTCTTGGTTTGAGTGCAGAAAACGTAAAAATTATAATTATTTTATTTTAAATGGTATACACTTTAATTAATTACTGATTTTTTTTATTAAAAAGATCAACTAAAATATGAATATGCTCTATATTTTGTTTTAAATTATATACACTTTAATTAATTATGATTTTTTATTTAAAAAATCAACTGAAACATGAATAGTATAAAACTATAAATATATTAAAGAATAATACTTTCTCCGTCCAGGAGAATTTGATATAGTTTTTTTTATGCACGGAGATTAAGGAGTATAATAATTTAATGTAAAGTGAAGTAAAGTGAAGTGAAAGAAATAATATTTAATGTGTAGTGGGTAGTTATATTAGAGGTGATATGTGAGATTCATGAGAATAGATTAATTGTTTTTGTGTGGTCCCATGTATTATAAAGAAAACGTGTCAACTTTAATGAGATAAACCAAAAAGAAAAATGAGTCAACTTCTATGGGACGGAGAAACGGAGGAAGAAGTACAATTTTAGAAAAGTGTCATATTTGAAAACACGGTGCGAAAACACAAATTTTAGCCTTTATTTATAACATCTAGTAAAATTAATTGCTATCACCAACTTGCTAGCTATATGTGACACTTATCTACAAACTTAACAGTACGAGAAATACTGCTTACTTTTTTTGTTTTTAATAAATCACAATATTTTTATCATTGGGATGTATTCACATTCAATCATTTTATTATTTATTTTATCACTTTTATTCTATTTTTTTGGTTCAACCAATTCATAAAAAATTTAATATGACCCAAATTCTAATGAGAGAACTAAATCACCAGCCAAACTTTTGATTTTGATGATAAATCATTTTGATTTTAAAGATGTGGGAATACCCTTATCTGAATATATTTTCTCTTTTACATAACCATATGATATGATATGACAATATACATAAAATGTTATGGAAAATTAGAATAGTGTGGAGCATTGTTTTCACAGTTATTGAAGCGCGTTTTTTAAAATAAATACAGAAAGTAGAGGATTATACTACAACTGGCGAATCCATATGTCTGAAAAGTTATATCAGAATGCTGTCCACGAAGGATGCAAAAAGATAAAGATAACATCCAAATGGATACCACACCATACGTACATTATTTCAAGATTAAAGACCATCAACCTAAACGGATCCCACCCATGAAAGTCCTCGGGTCAGGGCAGTTCCCGCTGAACTGAGCTTGTGAGAAGTCGAACCCAGGGTTCTGCAGATATTACATAGGAGAGGCAAATGAAAGAATGAGTTGGATCGGGGAGGAAATGGCACGTACAATGCAGCGCAGCTCAAGTAATGGAGCAAACAGGATATGGCTTAGACAATAGTCGCAATTCACAAGCAAAATCATCAATATGTTACTTGTGATAATTAAACTACATCATGAGTTAAGAAGATGGAAACTGCAACTGTAGGTTCTTAATCACTGGGTATTCTTCATGGTAGAATTCACAAAAAGGAATTTATGATATTCACTAGAAATATTACCAAAAGATTTCTCTGTTCATTTATCATGCTTTGTAATAATTTTAGAAGACAAAAATAACTAGATGGTAAAATGAAAAGGCATTGATTCTGAAGCTTGGTTAGTCAAAGCAAACAATCATGCTGCATTAAAGAAGCAAAATATCATACAAAGCAAGCATTGAAGCATTATTGTTATTCTCCGAAAAATTAAGATGAAGTATACCTCCTCTTGAAATCTTTGAAGCATGAGGCACTTCTGTTCAAGATCAACAGTATATGGATCCAACTGAGCCTGACCGTACATTGGTGATGGCCATGTCTGACCTTTGTCCCTCTTCTGAAAGGTTATGTGCATTATATCATCTTCTGCAAAATACAAAAAATCAACATTATGTTCAAGTCGAGAATTATCATGTGATTGTATGCAGGTCATGTGAAGCTTATCACTTATATGAAAGACCAATAACCAATCCCAGCTGATCATACTATGTGCACACTCACGCAGCAGGTAGAATACTAGAGAAAATAAAATCATCAAATTCCAGATATTTAAGTATGTCATGCTTTAAACAGAGAAGGTCAAACAAATTAACACTACATAGGTTCAGACAGAAATATTGTGTATTTGTCACTTGTCAGCATAAATATTTATTCTAGAACTGATTATTATGCCTCACAGGGCATGTATATTTTCAATTGTAATCTAAATATCAAATATTTTGAGCCCCACTAACAACAAAAACAGCCTTGACTATAAATCTAAAGATGTCTATTAGCAATAAAGAAGAGATATCCATACTAAACACTGTTTCCACAAGAATATATTACCTTAGAACAAAACAATAAAAACACATTTCATTCTCAACAAAATTTTCAAACCCACAAGCACCATCAAAATACACTTTTTAGCAGCAATCTCCACAGGGTAAATGGACTTGTAAACAAACACAATGACCTTAGTCCAAGCAGATAGTTTCACAGATCAGAAATGAATAGGTAATGAAATGATTATGCTCTGTCTATGATTTCTTTATAGGACGGTGGTAAGTCCAAGCCATAACTTCATACATTTGAGTGGTCCCTTGAATTTTCTATTTTGTAAAAAGGTAAGAAGATTTATTGCCCTCATAGTAAATAATTAGTCGCAAGAACATACCAAGAGTCCAAAACGAACAATCTGTCTTCACCGGGTGAGTAAGGTCATGCTGCAATTCATTAAGGAAGAAGAAGATGGAGTACAAATCAGTTTTTGACAACTTAGCCAATGTATCCTAGCATGAATTAGAAACCAAAGTAGAAGATAAAAACTGACATTCAGGTAGGTCGGGTTCCCTTTGATCCCAACTTCAACATGCTTGGAATCAATCTTGCAATGAAATAACTTTTTTGGAACATTTGGTGGAAGGCTTATGTACATGTTCACCTCCTCTAGAGTTTGATCCCAATCAAACACCTTCTGGCCCAAACGAGCAACATTTTGATGAGCTTATCTTTCAATTTACACAAACAAGCCACTGCACTCTAAACTAATACCATTGTGAATGTAGCTATGACGTATCTCAGGAGCCAATTTCTCAGCCATTGATACTGATTTCCGAGTTGCAATCCTCTTTTCCTTCTCTCCTTATCTCTCTCGGGTATATGCACAGTTTAGCTCCAATTTTAAGTTAGAAAATCTGGTAATTCGTCATATTTTCACCTGAAGTAGTCAGAAACCCTAATGAAAACCCCACACAATAGCAAGAACCAATATAGACATAAGCAATAATAAAAACGATTTCTGTTCTTCATACAAAAATTTCTCTCAGATATAACTATTTGCATCCCTGAAAGCCAAATCCTTACAGAAAAAGGTCAATTCATTTTTACTTTTTAAATTTCATTTTATTCTTCAGTTCCACCTAAAGTATTCTGAAATTTGATTAATTCACATTGAAAAATTCACGATAACTATATAGCGAAAATAATTTTTTTAAAAAAAACTGGCAATGCACAGAGAATCGGCAAAATTTTAAACCACCGATCGAATGCATAAATAAGAAAAAAAATCGATACCTTAAGTGACGGTGGCTGCTCAGAATGGTGACGGCGAAGAGACGCCGGAGACAGAGTCGCGAAAGCAGCTCACGGTTGATTTCCAGGAGAATCCAGAATTTTTATTGCACTGATTTATTTATACTTATGGTACAAATTTTAGGATAAATTTCAGTTAGACCTCATGAGGATGCATTTTTTATAAATAATGCCCCTAGTTATTTCTTTCATTACATTTAACTCCCCTCAATTCATGGAATTATAAAAAAAAAACTACAACAAATTTATTTTTTTCCAATTGATACCCTACTGCCTTTTTATTTTTAAGAGCTAAAAATGAAATTGTCGAGTTAGATAGGGCTGCCATGCCTGGAGGTAGACATGCACCCCGGTTCGGAACCGCCAGTTCCAGTTCTAAGGTAGTGGGAATCGGAATCGAATCGGGGTACGAAGGTTTCGATTTCGGAACCGACGGTTCCGTTTCCGATTTTAATTTTTTTTTGGGTTTTAAGCGTAAAAAGTAAAAAAAATTAAAAAACCGACGATTCGAACCGGAACCGCCGATTTTTTCCCCAAATATGAGGAACCGGAACCGAACCTTCCCCTACCGGTTCTGGTTCTTTTTTTGGCAGTTCCGGAATCGGCGATTCCGATTCCGATTCGAACCATCGGTTCTGATTTTTTGGTGCATGTCTACCTAGAGGGGGAATGTTTGTTTTAATATAATGTGAATCAATCATATCGGGAGATAGGAAAGCAAGCAAAAAAGGAACATACGACGTGAAAAGTGCTTATGCATACTTGGAAGAAAAAAAAGCAGTAGTTGAGGAGCATCAACAGAACTTGGAGAGTCGTTCAAGGAAAAATATTGAGAGCGGTGGAGTTGGAAAAAAGAGAAAGCCTACCACTTTCAAGCATAACTACATGTTCCATATGTAGAAGAAATGAAGAAACAGTGGAATATAGATTCTGCGAATGCCCAATGTCACAAAGAATATGGGGAGAATGCTTGAACTGGATTGTAATACAGTCTCCAATCTCAAACAACCCTTCAAGTGCGCTACTTTTATTCAGGGACTTATTATAATCTAAGGAGAGACAGAAGCTTGTTATAGATATTTGGTTATGTACCATTTGGTCTTTATGGAAAAATAGAAATAAAGTGATCTTTGTAGGCACTTGAATTTTATTGCCTATTAAATGAAAATATGTGGAAAATTACATACTAAAAATCAATTAATTATTTATTTACTAAGAAATTTAAATAAATTAATTCCTAAAATAAATGAGTAAATAATTGATAATTGGGTCAGATCAAGTCAGATAAGTCCAAATCAAGCAGACTTGAAAATCAAAAATATCAAAGCCCAACTCCTTAGATGTGATCAAATCAAATCAAAATCAAATTTGGAATCAAATCAAGACCATATTTGATATAGATCAAATCTGGATCAACCAATCAAATTGCAAGGATAGAAAGGCCCAAGCCCGCAGAATTAGATCAAATCAGCACTGGACCAATCAGATTGCGAGTTATTTTTGGGGCTTCCTCACCCTTCACCTATATAAGGAGCCCTCCTCCATTCATTCCACACACTAAAACATCTGAAGACGCAGACGCTTCTGAAGAGATCAAGAATACGAGCAGTGCTCCCTTGAGATCTTCAAGCATCTTCAAGTCAAGAACAACCTCCGATTAGAGATCAAGGTGCTAAGCCCCTCCAATCCGACATTCTTCCAGCCATCCGCCTCCGATCCGAGATTAAGGTGTCAAGCCCCTCTGATCCGGCGTTCTTCTAGCCAACCGCTTCCGATCAGAGATTAACTTGTCTGTTGGGTTCGATTGTTTGGTTAATATGAACCGTTAGGGTTCCATACGTTTCTAACAAGCAGCAGAAGCAAGTAAACAAGAAACGTATTACCTTTCACCAGGGTATGTTGAAGACGATGAATTCTCGCCATCAGCCTGCGCAGCGTCACCATTTTAGGCATAACTCTCTCATTCGATGTCGGATTTGAGTGATCTATGAGCCAAAATGATCCTCTCTTCCGCGGCTTTCCATCAGTATATCACATATACTATTCTAATATCTGTAAAATTTTATAAAAATCATAGAAAGTGGCGGACAGCAACAGCAAATAATCTTCCAGTCTTCTACTGTATTCCCAAGTCCAATCTCGACGTCGTGTGGGCGACGATCCTCGAGATCTTCTCAATCTGCTGTTCTCTCACCCTCCTCACAGTGTTAGGCGTGATTAATCTCTTAGATTAGGATTTTCAGACAGTTGAGATGACTTATATATGGGCTACAGCAGGGACCAGGAGGAGAAATTAGAGTTGGGCCTCCATTGGACTTAAGTATCCAAACTTAGCCCAAATCTTATTCTTAAGTCCAATAATAATAATATATACCACTAAAATATTATTAATGCACTACAATTCTAATCCCATAATTACGTTATGAGTTTCTTCTTATTATGAGTCCGTTAGTCTCCCATGTTTAAGATATACAATGTTCATTAATTAATTAAGTTACTGACAACTCCATTAATTTATATCTCATCAGAGAGTAGTACCACTCAACCTCATTATCATGCTGGAATAAATCCACCTGCAGGATTTACATGATAATCCTTATGAGCTCCTCAAGGGGACATCATCAACCTATGTCGGACACAGATTCCTTCTACAATCAACAGCACACCATAGAGACAACACTACTTTTCAACTCACCGAGTTTGTTTATTTGATTACATGTAAATTTCACCCATTGATGAATCAAAGAAATACATACTGCCCTACGTGTCGAGATTATTGTATAGGGATTAAGAGCACGAACATCCATGATAACTGAGATCAAGTTCTCCTATAAGTCAATATAAGTCGAACAATCTCAAGTGGTCCTGCTCAATACACACAAGCGCACTAATGTGATTCTATAGCCAAGACAAGCTAATACCAAACCACACTACAACCGTCCCGATAGAGAGTCCTCGTCTATCTCGGTTTTGAGCATCTGTTTATACTTTATAAGGAAATCGATAATATGATCTTCCGCGTGTTGTCGCACAATATATTGTCTACCTACAGTATAAAGTAAGTGGACTATTGCATCAAACATATAAATAAATTATAAGACACAATCATTTGATCATATGATTCTCATTTCAAATAAATTGTTATAACATTGTTCATACTAAAGCTAGACTTTTAGTATATAATCCAACAGTGCCAAGCCCCTCAGATCTAGCGTTCTTTCAGCCAACCGCCTCCGATCATAGATAAATGTGTCAAGCTCCTTCGATCCGGCGTTCTTCTAGCCAACCACCTCCAATCAGAGATCAAGGTGTCAAGCCCCTCCAATCCGACGTTCTTTCAATCAATGACTTTCTCCACAGAAAGCTCTCCACTCAACGTTCAATTCGAACAAAGGCTCAATGCCTCCGGATCAATCTTACAATACTACATATCCGAGTTCGGACAAGCTTCATCTGAAGATCCGACTCAATACACACGCTATCAATACAGTCAGCAAACATTCCAGTCAAAGAAGTCAAAGTCAACACACACAAGTCAAGTCAAAGTCAAGTCAAGCCAAATTGGTTCGAGAGAAGAATCCGAGGATTGATTGAGATTGTAACCCGTTTACATATCTTTCAAATTAAATTCATCTGAAATTATCTTTATACTCTAATTTGTATTTATTTTATCATAAATATAAAATTTGTTGTTACAGTACTCAATTAATAAAAATTGATAACGGTGATGTGAATTATTTTATAAACAATTAATTAAGATAATGAAAAGTAAAAACTTATTATGAAAGAGTGAAATTATCTCACCATAAGATTGTATCAGTCTTGTATCCTTATATATTGTTACTTTGAGAGAAATATCAAAACTGGTCCTTTATGTTTGATGTAATCCAAATTCAATCTTCAAGTTTGCTAAATTCGTAAGTTTGATTCTTTAGTGTCCGATTTGGGTTCCTTTTGTCAAATTTTAGTCCATTTATCAAATCTAGTCTATAATTTTAGATTAAAATTGGACAAATTCTAACAAAACGAATTAAATCTGGACAAATTTCGACATAAAGGATAAAATTCGGACAAAAAATTGAACTAAATTTGATAAAATTATTAAATTTAGACAAAAATGATTAAAATCAAATATTAGAGGACCAAAATTACAAATAAAAAATTAATTTTCTTGAACTTCTAAATTAAGTTAAAAAATAATTTTTTTTAAATTTCGTATCTAATATAAACATGATGATGAATTTGAGATGGAAGGATTATGAAATCATAAGTAAAGTAAAAGGCAGGAGTATTTTTTTAAATAAGGGTAATATTTAGCATTGTTGGGTGGCCACACATCACATTGAACAGTCTAGAAAATGGAATCTCAGTTGCTTCTGTCAACAAGCCTACCAAAGAAGATAAGGCCCCACCTACTATCTTCACTTATATTCCCATATCCTACTAAATAATAATAATAATTAAAAAAAAACTTAATATGCTCTTAAACATAACCTAAAATAAACTTCTTATTCGAATATACATTACATTATATACTTTGTTTATTTTATTTTTTAATCCTCGTGATGTTGAATACATATCTCATTTATGATCATAGGATTTGGCCTTTAGAATTATTATTATTAAATTAAATTAATTTGGACATTTTATTCTTGTATTTTAAAATATTAACATTTATTTTGAGAATTTGTTAAATTTTATTTATAAAATTTATCATCAATTTATTCAAATTAAATAAGTCAATGTGATTGTATGGGCATATAATCTATGCATAAAGGAGAGCAACTTTTATTTTTTCAAATTAAATAAGTCAATTTGATGGTACGTGCATATAATCTATGCACCCCAACTTAAAAAGGAGAGTAACTTTTATTTTTACTTAATTAAAAGTAATCTATAAGATTAGTAATCTACGTTACTCACGCATCTCTTTTTATTTGAATTAAATGAGTTTTCCTAACCATTCACAAGTAAAATATACACTTGATCAAAAGGTTTACTTATTTTCTCATCCCAACAAAGTTTTCATACCGCTCACATTATTTTATTTCAATACACTTTTTCACCATTTGAAAATAATAAGTTCTTCTTCTTGAGGTTTTAAGTGTCTCATTTTTTTTACATGTAGATTAGAGAATATTATTATTTAATGTGTAGTAGGTACCTGTATTAATAAGTGTATGAACTCTATATTTTAATTGTATTAATGAATTTATATATATGAGCCTCTTGTGTGTAAAAAATTAAATGCGACCCTTTGAGTCGAAAGCCAAAACAGGAAAAAAAAAAGAATTCTTTAAAACGGACGGAAGAAATAAAAGATTAAAAACAATTAACCTCTTAATACATTATATTTTCAAAATATTACTCCCCCTTATTCACATAATTTATTTTATCATTTTATTTATTACATAAAAAATCATATTTCCTTTAAAATTAATAAAAAAAATTAAACTCCATATTTATAATAAAAATAAAAAGTTAACTGAAATGGAAGAGTATTATTTCGAAATAATAAATTAAAATTCGCGATATAACAAAATTTATAAAGATGAGAGGACCATTAATACATTTCTCATTTTTTTGTATTCATGAATAGGTATTTGTATTTTTTATTTTTTTATCATGAGATGATCACTGAAATATTTGATTAACAAGTTAGATAGAGCATTTATATTAGCTCGAATGTATACAAGAAAATCTTATTCTGTAGTATACACAAGAAAACATCTTTATTAGTTGGTTTAATTTCTCTTAATTATAGTATATGCTTGTTTTAAAAAAACTGAAGTATAGATGTAGTATTAATTGTAGAAATTTCAATCAAATCACCGTATAAGATCTCTTTCATTTCAATTTGGAAACGCAACCTCCATTATATTCGTTGGTGATGTGGACTAATATTATTATAAATATTTAATTCAAGAGTCTAGTTTTTGTCCATCTTAATACAATATAAGCATAATTTAAATTTGGTGAAAAAAAATTCTAAACATGATTTAACCTCTACTACAATAATATTTTCAAAAATTTTCATCAAATTCTAGCACACATATATTTTATATTTTATTATTATCTCAAATTACTTAATTACCCTTTAAAAATCAATGCATTGAACTAAAAAGTGCATTTTTTAAAATTCCGTAAAAAAGAAAGAAAAAAAAAACTGTGCATAAGAGAGTAATGTCCCGAAGTTGTGAGTGAGCTCTATAGAGATACAGTTTTGTGCGTGTCTCATTTACTATAAAAAATGAAAATGGTAAATATTAGAATGAGACGAAGAGAGCATATTTGTAGGAAGAGAATCGATTAAAAAGGTCTATAAAATAAATTTTTATTTTTAAATTTCAACGTGTAAGTACATAGGTTGAAAATCTTTTAAACATATTTTTTCTAATATAAATGGGATCTAAAATCTAGAATTTTGGAGAACATAGATAGGGCTAAAAAATGTTTCAAAGGTTTTGCTATATCATTAATAGACTTTAGAGTTTTTATCAATTTAAGTCCCGAATTATGGGTAAACTCTCAATTAGGTGCCTAGATTATTTTTTCTATCAATCCAAGGCCTGAAATATGTAAAACTATCAATCCAAGGTCTGAATTTGTCAAATATTATCACATATTTTATCAATTTAGGGCATAAGTTCAGGACCTGAATTGATAGTTTTACATAATTCAGGTCCCTAATCGATAGTATACATAATTCAAGCCCCGAATTGATATATTACCCATTTTTCAGGCCCTATAAAATTCCTAGACTTTAATACGAAGATAAATTGAACAAATTTTAAGTAAATCGTCCTTGCAAGAATATTAACTATTTATATCCTCATTTTAAATTTTAGAGAAATTTTAAGGTCAACTATAAATTTTGTACTATGCTATTCATCTTTAAATCCGGCCATTTATATCCGAAAGTTTTAATTTATTATTTCCTTATCGTGTTTTAGTCAATAATTTAAAAATAATTACTTTATCTTTAAATGAGGAGTATAAATCTAAGAAAAAGGATGACATACAACTTTCTCATATTTGAAATACAGATAAAAATGAAATAGGAAAGTCTATAATAGTAAATATAAATTTTCATATTCAGTATTTTCTCTGTCCTGAGTATATTGTCACACATCTTTTTATACTTTAATAAAAAAATAAAATAAAAAGTGTGAAAAATATATGAGATGATGGAAGTATCATTCACGTGTTATTATGTAATTACGCATGTACTTGTAATATATACAGAATATTAAATTGATCAAAATTTTAGTATGCACTACACAATTAAGTTTTATGCTCCCCAAATTTTAATAATTTAATTTACTCTTATACGTACTTTCCTAGGGCTTAAACTAATTATACAAGAAGATTTTTAAGACAAAAATCAGTACATATTTTCTGGATGACAAAGTTTTTTTTATGAGAATCGCTTGCTATTAAATAAGCATGGAGTATTATTATATAATTGAAATATGATTATGTAGTTACAATTTTATTTTGTTACACTGTGATGAATAATAAATAAATGCATGATTTTAAAATATCACAGTAATATTTACTAATCTTTCACATACGTTTTATTAAATTAATACTTTATCATCCCATAATAAAATTCACAGTTAATATTCCATATTCACTCCATCTAACATTAAGGTTTACGTTTTTCATATTGGGTTGTCACAAGTTAAGGTTTACGTTCATTTTTTTTTGTTAAGTTAGACTCATACAAAATAATTAATTATTTAATGTAGGGTCTACAATCAACACTAATACAACTACCCATTTCACATTAAATAAATATTATTTCTCTCAACTCACTACATATTAAAATATTATATCTTTTAATTTACGTGAAAAAATAAATATAAACGTTAACGCTCTAGATAGAGTGAGTACATTTTAGAAAATTTGTCTTTTAAACTTGTTTTTAGAAATAGTTTGATATTTTTAACACACAAACCAACCGCTTCACAATTTTGAAATTAAAATTTGTTTGTGATACGATGAAATGAGTACTAATTCTTTATTTTATAGTATACTATCTTATTTCACATAAATTAATTATCTTCTACTATAATACTACACATCTCTTTAGTATTAATTAATTTACATGTAATTTTAAAAATTCTATCTTATCAATACCTAAAAAAATAATCATAATTTTCTAAATTAATAATCTTTAAATTAAGTTTGAAAATTCACATAAATATCAAAAGATTATTATTATTATTTTAATAAAACTTATTCTTCACAAAATATACTCCCTCCGTCACGGCATAAGAGGTCCATTTGCTTTTTTGCATGTAGATTAAGGAGTATTATTATTTAATGTGTAGTGGGTAGTTATATTAGTGGGAGTGTGTGTCTATATTTTAATTGTATTAGAGGGAGTGTGTGAGTCCCATGTATATAAAAAAGGAAAGGGGACTCTTTGAGTGGGACGATCAAAATGGAAAAATGACTCTCTTAATCTAGAATGGAGGGAGTAATATCTTTCCCAAGTGTTACACAAGTGTGAAAAGGATATAACTTAGAAAACAAAAGGATAAAATCACAACACACTATTATTATAAGCAATATATAATAGAAAAAAGAAAAATCCAAAAAATGGAGTATTAGATTAAGAGATCTCACATGCTTCCACCACAACCAGCTTGTACAGCAAAACCTTCTAGGCCTCCCAACAACCCAACTTGCATAATAAAGAGTTTGATGAGATTATCTATCAAGATTGTATGTAGCCCAAGAATCAGATTCAAACAAAAGAAATACTGGGCATCATGCATATCTCCAGTTGCTCCCTCTTTTTACAAAGTGGAAACTGACAACCTATTGATAATGGACGTCGTGTTGATATTTCATTTTTAAGCTGTCCACATGACCTCACCTCGCATATCACTTTCAACATTTCATTTCTTTCATTTATTTTTATTTTAATTTGACTATTTCATTGTGCATTGAACTCAATTATAGCTTGAATTTTTACCCCCATTTTTCCACCCTTTGTGGGCACTACAGGATTGGGTGGTATATATCTTGTTTTCTTGCATAGGATAAGAAAAAAGAGAGAGATGAAAAATCAAAATCTTGAAAAATTAAAGTTGTGGCTGCAATTTCCCCTCAGTTTTCTTGCAACCCCACTACCTTAACCAATCCATCTTCACTCATCCTTCTCTCTCTCCCAACAAGCTTCCTTTTGCTGCCTCACCTATTTTGATGATAGGAGTAACTTACAGGGGAAAACAGAGATATTGCAAGAGTTGAAGTTTCATTTTTCAAGGATCGTCGATCAGTACAAAGCCTTTTTTTTCCATCCTCCAAGAAAGTTGCTAGTTGGTGAAATCTACAAGAGTTAGAAAAAGGGAGTTTTCTTTTTTGTAAACCCATCTGTGGTGGCAAGATTGTGGTCCATTAAAGTTGGATTAGTTATTTATTTCAATTATCTGAATAGTGCAGTAGTTGTGCTTGTGTGTGTGTGTGTGTTTGTGTGGGTTATTTTTGCAGTTTTCTTGTTAGAAATTCCTGGTGATGTCAGGAGGTGGATGTAGTATAGTCTGGTTTAGGAGGGATCTGAGAGTGGAAGATAATCCAGCATTAGCTGCTGGAGTTAGGTCTGGTGCTGTAGTTGCCTTGTTTATATGGGCACCCGAGGAAGAAGGGCACTTTTATCCGGGTCGGGTTTCTAGATGGTGGCTTAAACAGAGTTTAGACCATCTTGATATGTCTCTCAGAAGCCTTGGCACCTCTCTTGTAACAAAGAGGTCCACTGATAGTGTTGCATCTCTCCTTGAAGTCATTAAAGCTACTGGAGCTACTCAGCTCTGCTTCAACCATTTATATGGTCAGTTTTCACCTGATTTAATTCATTATAGATTGACTTCTAGTTGGTTCTGTATGATGTTATGTATGATTCTTGTATAACTTTACTGAATAGAATAATATCAAGTGGATGAAATGGAGTATTACTTTCTATGTTGCAAGTAGTTATGTTGTTTACTGTGTTTTATTTTCTTGTTCAAGTTGAGAATATTCTGTAAGAGGTTGTAATACAATTGCAAAAACTTGTTCTGTTTTTATCTTTGTGGAAACTATGTTAACATTTCGATTGTCCTGTTCTAGACCCCATATCATTAGTGAGGGATCATCGAGCAAAGGAGGTTTTGAGCGCGCAAGGAATTGCTGTGCGTTCTTTTAATGCAGATTTGCTTTATGCTCCTTGGGAAGTTCATGATCGGGATGGCCGTCCATTCAATACTTTTATCGGATTCTGGGACGCATGCCTTAGCATGCCATATGATCCTGAGGCTCCTCTCCTCCCTCCTAAAAGAATTATTTCTGGTAATTAGAGATTTTTTGCAATCTTGCTAGTATCTTGCATTTATAGTTTATTCCTCTGATGAACATGTTTAGCCCAAGTGTGATCATTGATAAAACCTTTATTCTCTTCTTTTCCTTATATTGCACCTTTTTTTTTTATTGACAGTCTACATGTGTTGATGTTAGGTAATGATTTTGATCTGCTTCTGTCTAACTTAACTCTGGCAGAAACATGCATAGGTTAGATGCTATTAGTCTTCACTCTGTGTCATGGTTGTAAGTCGAATTTGATTCGCACACCTTTTAATACTGATTTTGTGCTCAAAACAAGCATTTAGCTTCAAATCATTGCACTTGTACTGTGTTGGATATTGACAATTGTGTTCTTCCTTTTTCTATTGTGGACGGCCTCATCACCCTTATAAGAAATAAATAAGCAAATTTTGTTGTCTGAATATAAATAAGAAGCCCTTTTCAAATCATAAAACAAATTCAATGGATACCTCTCCTGTTGTCCGATTGACTTTAATACCCTCCATCCTTAATCTTCTTCAACTTTAATCTTCTCTGTTGCTTGTACAGTTATTTGATGTGATAAAGAACCTTAAAGGGTGAATGAAAGACAGTAACAAGAGAAGATTGTATAGTGCATAATCAATGGTGTAATGATTACAATGGGAGAATATTCAGTTATAATATTATGGGAAGAAACAAGAATTATGTGTACTGGTTTTCTGTTAATTGTTCAAGAATTCAGATTGAGATGCATCTTTTTCTCCTCTTGCAGGTGATGCATCCAGATGTGCGTCAGACTCTTTAGTCTTTGAAGATGAATCAGAGAGTGGAAGCAATGCACTTCTTGCTCGTGCATGGTCACCAGGCTGGAGCAATGCCGATAAGGCCCTAACCACCTTCTTAAACGGACCACTAATCGAGTACTCAAAGAATCGCAGAAAAGCTGATAGCACTACAACCTCATTCCTCTCTCCCCATTTACATTTTGGCGAAGTCAGTGTTCGGAAGGTTTTCCATCTTGTTCGCCTCAGACAAGTTCTCTGGGCGAACGAGGGGAACAAGGCAGGTGAGGAGAGTGTCAACTTGTTCCTTAAGAGCATTGGCCTTAGGGAATACTCGAGATACTTGAGTTTCAATCACCCTCAGAGCCATGAAAGACCCTTACTTGGCCACCTGAAGCATTTCCCTTGGGTTGTGGATGAGTACTACTTTAAGGCATGGAGGCAAGGTAGAACTGGTTATCCTCTTGTAGATGCTGGTATGAGAGAGCTTTGGGCAACAGGTTGGCTTCACGACCGGATACGTGTCGTAGTATCGAGTTTCTTTGTTAAGGTTCTTCAGCTGCCGTGGAGATGGGGAATGAAGTACTTCTGGGATACCTTAATAGATGCTGATCTCGAGAGCGATGCACTTGGGTGGCAATACATATCTGGCACTCTTCCAGACGGTCGTGAGTTTGATCGTATCGACAATCCACAGGTATGAATCTATATCCTAAAAATTTACATGAACTAACAATCTTTATTCAACTCCTCTCCCATTGACAGTTTGAGGGATACAAATGTGACCCGAACGGAGAGTATGTCCGAAGATGGCTACCAGAGCTTGCTAGATTGCCAACTGAATGGATCCATCATCCTTGGAATGCACCTGAATCTGTTCTCCAGGCTGCTGGGATCGAGCTCGGGTCAAACTACCCGCTTCCTATAGTCGAGATAGATGGTGCTAAAGCAAGGCTGCAAGAAGCACTAGCACAGATGTGGCAGATTGAGGCTGCTTCAAGAGCTGCCATTGCAAATGGAACCGAAGAGGGACTTGGCGACTCGTCTGACTATAACCCGATTGCATTCCCTCAAGATACACAAATGGAGATGTATAATGAACCTATCAGAAACAACCACCCCATGCCTACTACTACTAGGCGCTACGGTGATCAGATGGTGCCGAGCATTACTTCATCTTACATTAGACTTGAAGACGAAGAGACGTCTATTGATCTTCGACTTTCTGCTGATAGTAGAGGTGAAGTACCGTCTAATGTAAATATAAATGTAAACGACGACCCAAGTAGAGAACAAGCAGTCCATGCCCATCATCACGCACCTAGGCCTAATGTTGCTCCGCCAGGAGTTAATACTGCAAGAGTTCGAATGGAGCCTGAAGATTCAACAGCTGAGTCATCCAGTACCAGTAGACGAGAGAGAGATGGTGGCGTCGTTCCGGTTTGGTCTCCCACGAGTTCTAGTTATTCTGACCAATTTGGTGGCGAGGAAAACAGCATGGGAGCCAGTTCATCGTACTTGCAACGACGCCCACAATCACACCAGCTTTTGAACTGGAGGCAGCTTTCTCAAACTGGGTAAGTTTGTGTTCCTCATTACATGATAATAAATTCATTGTATTGCTTCTTTGAATCAAACTATGGTTGTCTGAAGAACAGTTTCTTGAATATTTGTACCAGATAATACTTGCACATAAAACTGCAATGACGACGAGTGTAAATCAAGGATGTTGGCCTTTAGTCGTCTGTGGATCAACTTTTGTGTCTGCTGACTTTCAGTTGTCAAACAAAGTTTTCGGATTGGATCAGGTGGTTCGACTGCATCCCTCGTTGTCTCGTCTCGTAGTGCGAATGTCTGTGGATGTGCTGTACAGTATGTAAATTATCATCACAAGCACAGACAGTTATCAACATAATAATGTGCAGAGTGCAGTCTTCTATGTATCAACAGTAACTCTGTGTTGACTGCCAAGGTTTTGCACATTTTCCTGTAAAAAAAAAAAAGAAAAAAAAAGGAAGTTACTACGTTGTTGTTTTGAATCGATTAGGGGTACATTTAACTAGCTGCGAGTTGTGAGTGAGAATATCCTGTTCTTGTTCTAACTACTGCTCTCATTTATGTTTCATGTATATCACTCTGTCCATTCTAGTTTTTTTCCAAAATTGGTTCATACTGAAGATGTAGACAGTAGATAGATCATTGTATGCGCTTTTAGCTTCCCCTCTCCGACCACCTGGCTGAGGTGGTCGGAAACGAGGCTTGCCACCAAGAACGGTACTGATTTGCATAGATGCCGGCAACGGCATCTTGCCTCGTTCATCATACTTGTAAAGACGCCCACAGTCACACTGGACATCTGCAGGGGTGATTGTGGTGGGTATAAACATAGATGACCATTGATCTTCTCAATGTTCTTTGACTAACTCAAAACATTTTTACTCTGTTTGATGAAGTAATCTTGTAGAACTTTGTAAATGCACACAGGATTTTATGTGTCATTTTTGTACATCATCTCTTGTGCCACACATTATATATTATCTCCGTCACCAAAGAGAAATTCATAGTTACTGTAGATACGGAGTTTAAGAAAAAATTTATTTTTATGGGTAGTTTGGTATTTTTAGGTAATAAATAAATAAATTATAAAGTAAGTTATGTGAGTTGTAAAGGAGTGACAATTTTGAAATTAAAGTGTGTTGTAAGGTTATTAATTTATGTGTATTTTCTTATTTGAGAGTGTGAACTTGTTTATGAGACAGATAAAAATAAAAAATGTAAATTTGTTTATGAGACGGGAGTAATTGACATATAAGAAGAGAAAGAAATCAATCATTATCCTTGGGTTTAAACTTTCTTTTTTAGATTATTATAATAATTTTTTACTCTCTTTCACGTGTCATTCATTGATGGCGTAGCACATAACTCCTCCTTCATGTCATAATAGCGTTGAACCAATGACATAGGAATTCGAAAATATTACAAGTTAAATTCTCTGTTACACATTCCATGTTTCATTGAAGTTTTCCTTTATAAAAAAATTATACCCTACAAATGATCATTAAATCCTTGGGGCATGTATTGATTTTGGCGTTTAATTATGACACGTGACAAATATTTAGTTTGTGTAATAGGAGATGAAACATCATTCTATAACAGGTGATCCCATTTGAAAATATTAAGTTGTCAAGGTTCCAAATTATAAAATTATTAAAATATAAATGACTTTGACATCAGTTCCTAATTAATTACTGCTTTTGTCCCATAAAAAAATCTCAATTTTACTATATTGGGCGTCCTATTCAAATGTCCTTATTTTCCTCTTTTAGTAAAAGAGTCTCATATTTGGCCCACCACCCACTACTAATACAACTATTCACTACACATAAAATAATAATACTCCTTAAATCACGTTTAATGTGTAGGATGCCACATGTCAGTTGATGATTTTCTTCCTTTTAATTTTAAATTAAATAGTTGAGTGAACGTGGAACGTCATACAAAATATATTGGTTGTTTATTGAGGAAAACAGTGTCAGATGACTTAGTATGTGTGGATGTTTGTAATCTTCCGTTTATCTGTTTTAATTCATTATTTTCATTTTTGTGGATTTTGTTGGTGCTAATATGCAAGTTTAGTTGATTTTTTTTATTTCTGGAAAGCATTTTTTTTCTTTTTAAATTATTCTTTTTGTCAATTTTCATATTTTACAACTTTTTCATTGAAAAATAATTCTCTTTATTAATTGTATTGTATACCATTTAAAAACAAAATATTTTTCATAGAAAATTTAAAAAAATCACTTAATCCAAAATCTATAATTAATTACTGTCTTAATCTATTTTTTCAGACAAAATTAAATGGAAAAGGTGTGTGGGGTTGGTTATTAATCCTTGAAATCAGGCCTGTACATTCTAAAAGCTCAGCCCACAAAATTTAGAAACCCAAATCAAATTGGGGCGACCCATTCAAAAAACCCAGCCCACGAAATTTAGAAACCCTAGATTTCAAATTAAACTCATTCTAATTTCTATATATACTCTGCGTCAAAGCTATTCACAAATCGCATCTTCCAGATTTCCTGCGTTATTATGGTGGTGTCGAATGGATAAATAATGTAGGAAAATTTTAGTTGTTTTTGGCATTTATATGAAAGTATTAGAATTAGAATGGAATAGCCTCTTCTTTCGGCTGCAAGGTAATTGGATATCTTGATGGCCTTGTTCTGGGGGCGTATATAAACATCAAAATCAAAGCTTTTAGATACCCCAGTTCTTTTTCTTCCTTTTTTCTGGGTTCGCGAGCTTTGATACATCTCATTTCCCAAATATTTGTTTTTATTAATAATTAATTTTCTTTTTCTTTTTCCTGAAATTCGAAGAACGTTAAATATACCAGATTGTTTGTGTTTATTTGTTTATTTTTTTTATAAGATTTATATATTGTATTTTTATCAGTGTTGATAGAATATCAATGCATATACTACATGAAACCCTAACTTTTTTTTTTTTTTTTAGTATTCGTTTCTAAATTGAGGTTGGATTGAGAAACAGAAAATAATTTTTTTTCACTCGGTCACTTGTATCACTATTAATAATCAATTTGTATAGAACTCCAAACTAAAGTGGATCTGAATTTTATTAGGGGGTAGAAGGAATACTATTTTTGAGAGGTGGAATAAACAAAAATAAAAGTGTAAAATATAAATACAAGAGACGAGTGTAATTACTAAATTATCCCTATTTATAAACTAAAGGGATTGCTATTCTAAATGGTGTTGGTAACTGACAATTGGAGCGGCTGCGATTCCAGGATTTAGTGAATGAAAACCGATAATTGGGATGAATAAGATTCTTTGAATAATGCAAATACATAGTATTAGTACGTAATTTTAATATTTGGAGTACTATCTAAAAGATATTAAAAAAAGGCCCAAAGATTTCGATACTTCTCATCAAAATATTGGATGAATTTATTTCACTTTTCAAAATAACCCTTTCTAGTTTCATCATATTGGATTTAGAATCCCCTTTTGACATTTGAAATGGATTAAGTTGAAGCGTGGGGGGTAGACAAGTCGAGCATCACAACAACAAAGTATCCTGCCATTCAAAATAACAAGAGATGCAAGTTTTAACAAATAAAAACACAGCCAAATATGATCACTCAACTTCCTATAATCAAGAAACATCAAAGAATTGCATCTTCGGATAACATTCGTTGCTCTGCATCGACTCCGACTAGCTCTGCAAAGTCAGCAATGCAAAAAATGTCATGCATGCATCACATAAAGGGAAAGAGAAAGGGAAACAAACTGCAGACTTCGTTTTCAATCCATCAAGAGACATTACGAGCCAAAAAAAAAAAAAAACAGTTACCTCTCCGTGAGGCTCGTCTCCCTTGGATTGCTCACCTGCACCATGTCAAAGATAATTTAGCAACTACGCAGTCAGATTGTGCAAGATTACATACCATCTAATGATATTATCTAAGGAACTTCACAACTCACACCCCCAACTCATCAAACAGTTTATTTTCAGCTTCTTGAATATGATGGGATCAAATTGGAAGTTGGGAACAGTTCCACGAGGACATACCTCCATCTTCTGGAAGATCTGAGGTCCACAAAGTAAGATTGTCCCTCAAAAGCTGCATGATGAGAGTGCTGTCTTTGTAGAATTCCTCATTCAGACTATCAAGTTCTGCTATGGCTTCATCAAAAGCATGTTTGGCTAGGTGGCATGCCCTGGCACATTGTATTATTTGTCGATAAATATTTATGTCAATATAGAAAACAAACACATTACAACAATATGGCAGAGGATGTAGTTAAAAGTAATCAAACCACATTAAAAAATAAACTGTGAGCGTAAAATCAACCAACAGAATCATAATACTCCTAAGTTGGCCAACAAAACCTCCCTTTCAAGACCACTATTATCTATCTACCTAAAGAATAAAAGAAATTCATCAATCGGGTAGAAGTTCTATCTACGGCATATCTCATTCAAGTCTCACATTCATTGGAAGTAAATCAACTGAAGGCAGAGTGAGAAAGAATGAAATATTCATGTATGTAGTGAAGTCCATCCGTATTGATAAATATAACATTTAAGTAGCGGTTGTCAGTTTGTGTGTGTGTGTGGTGGAGATAGAGAGAAAGAGCAAACCTCTCAGGAGAATTCAGAATTTCATAGTAGAAAACAGAAAAGTTAAGGGCCAAGCCAAGTCTAATGGGATGAGTAGGAGCTAGATCTGTAGCAGCAGAGCTGGTGGCAGCCTGAAATGCAGAAAAAGTCCTCTTAGTTGGTATAAAACCACAATCAAAGGGAAGAAAACCTCTAAACCCTGAAAACTTTTTTATTCTATGTAAAATTCTGAAACATAAAATTCCTGCAGTAACCCCGAAAGACATTCATAGGCCTTAAAGTGACATTCAACCCCAAAATAAAATAGATAAAGGTAAGAAAACTAACTTCATAAGCCTTGAGTGACTGCTCTGCTGCCTCTTTACGATCATCTCCTGCTTTGAATTCAGCTAAATAGCGGTAATAGTCTCCCTTCCTTAGGATATCAAATTATAAGAGTAAATATTATGCAACTAAACAAACACCAAAAAGACAACCAAAAATTATAAAAATAAGGAGTAGAATAAGGCAAAGAAACCTACTGATGAAACTTGAACCTAAATATTTACTAGGGAACTGGGAAACTAGAATTAATAACATCACTAAACTCAATCTGAAATATGGTGAGAGGAAATTTCAAGAAAGAAATGTGCCAGCTGTCAAAGCAGCATATAAGATCTCAGAGATAAGACACTCACATTTTGTAATAAAAAACAGATGATTCCCCTGTAGAGGAAGATGGAAGTAGATGCTCATCTATCACAGCTAAAATGTCCATACATATCTTAGTGAGTTCATCTTCAACCTTCTGCCTGTAACTTTTTATTCTCTTCACGTTCTGTTCATGCCCCTTACTCTCCTCTTTTTGCTCAATGGACGACAAGATCCGCCAGGATGCCCTTCTTGCACCAATGACATTCTTGTAACCAACCGACACTAAATTCCTCTCCTCAACAGTCAGTTCCACATCCAACCTGGCAACTTGTTTCATAGCTTCAACCATCTCTGTTAATAAGAATACTATTAGGAATAACAGATATCACCAGTCATACGAAACAGCACACTGGCTGACAAAAAATCCCACCATTCCAAACAAAATGATGATGCTAGTAAGTTGAAAGTCATATTCCTCCAACCAAATAGAAAGCAGGAGACAGACTCGATTACACTGCACTCCTAGTTAATGCAACATTTCATTACACCAAGCATGAACTTTTGCCACGGAGGGGTACCACCGTACCCAGAGGATTACGACTCAAATACATTACCTTTCCATTAATTAAATTACCCCCGAGTTAAAGCCATCTGCAAAATTTCAAAAGAGATGAAGTCTCACCAACTTGGATACTATCATACTAATATCCCAAGCTCACCCATATTGATAATCGCATTTCATGCTAAATAACAAAATCCCAACCCATAATTCTAGGATTATCATTTGGGCACTCAACTTAATCCAAATTGAACTTCACTAACTTGATTAAATCACAAAATATTAGCACCCAACAACACATATTAAAAAGTCATTGTTATCAAGAGTTGTATCATAATGCATTGATACTAGCAAATTAATTCGCCCTCAAATGCTCATACAGTCCTACATATATGCATGCATATAAACCCCCTCGCACAAAGATATAAAATTCCACTAAGAAAAAAATTTCAATATGCAACGGATCATCCATGGAACAAGTAAACGATTCATGGTTTTTAGCACTATTATGAAACTACAAAACATTAAAATCGAACAGGAGACTTAAGCCAAAACATAAAGTACACAAAATTCAAAAAATTAAAATCGAATAGGAGACTAAACCGAATACAGAATTGGGGGAACCACTTTACCCCATCAAACCTGACGCAAATGGCAGAAAATTTCAAATAAAACTCAGATTCGATATGCTACAACACAAAATCAATCAGATCGGAAACTAAAGCACCTCTTGCGACCAAATAAAGTAAATCACACCAAAGCAGCACGAAAATTCACTAAACAGTAAAAAAAATCAACTCAATTCACCAGAAATCTCAAATGAAAGCGATGCAAAGTAAAAAAAGACATCAGAGAAGAAAAATACGAGAACTAAGTAACATTTACCATCGTATCTTTCGGCTTGCTCAGCAAGCCTGGCCAAGTAAACCTGCTGCTCTCTCTCTTTCTCCATCTCCCTCCCCTCTCTCTAGATTATTGACTCTAATATAACAAATCCTTTATTGATAAATATGATTCTTTCTCCACCTGCTTTCTCTCACTAAAAAGACTTGACCTTTTTGCTATTTCGCGGTGGTAAAACTGTATCACGCAATGAACGGCAAAACATGCCTCGTTTCTTTCAATTAAACTAACTGAAAATCTGGACCGTTGTTTTTGAGAGGCCAGTATATCCGCCGTCGACTTCTGCCTTGGCCCCTACTGAATCTACCCCGGCTCCGCCTGACGTGACTTAGTTTTTTAAGATGAAATTGTAACCTTTCTATTTGTTGATTCTTACCTGGTTGGTAATTTTGTTTTTTAATAGCAATGATTGCCTTCATTGGTGGTTCTGACATGCATTTATCACACATTTAATGCGGTGGATCCCCCCATATTTTCACTGAAGGTTTTTCTCTTTGAACTATCACATCAGCATCCCTATCCCACGATCTTCTAAACTCGATTTTGTCCACGTGTCTTGATCGGACGCTCCACGATTTTCCCTGCAAGTGGACTCTTCGAATTCCAAGGGTAGGATAGATAGTGGGGCAGTTATTGGGCCCCACTCCTCTTCTCCTCTGCTTCTCCCTATAAAAGGGGTTGTCCATGTTGAAACCTAAGCCTACGCTTTAAACTTTTCATCCAGAGCAAATTTCTCTTTCTGTTGAACTTGCACCAAAAAGAATGGCGATTGTTTCATTTCTTGCCTTATTTGTACTTCTCGTTCTGTGTCTTGCTGTTCCTCCACTCATGGCGGTGGATTCGCGATCTTCACAGGAATTTCTTAGTTCTAAGGAAGACGAAGAGGCCAGTAATGCCAGGGCTCCTCCTATCACGCCTGTAACGCGGAGCGGCCGTCGTTCAATTCTTCCACCACCGCGTTACGAGGTTCCCCGGGAGGCTGCTCTTCAGGGAGAGGGTTCGTCGCGGTGGCGCTAGTTCCTAAGACTGAAAGTCGAGCCTCTCCATCCTTCATTAACCTGGAAGATTCTGTTGGCCCTAATAGCACAAGCCGTCCCTCCAGTCAGGGCCGCGCGGTGACTGATTCTACTCTGTGGGGTTATCCCACCAGTATGCGGGATGAGGATGTGGACGGGGTCTTCGCTTTATACAGTTATCCTGGGATCGAGTTTGACACGCCTGGGCTACGCGAACGTCCCTGGAGCGGTGAGCCTGATCATGCTGCCTTTAATACGGGTATGTTTGCTGCCGGCGTCAGGTTACCTCTGGCCCACGTTATCGGGCGAATATTGATTAATTGGGATTTGGCCCCAATGCAGATAATCCCTTCAGCTTGGGCGAACTTGATTGGTCTGCTAGTGTTGCTCCATGAGAACGAATGTCCTTCTCCTTCTGCCCGGGATATCGACTATGTCTATCGTTACGTCCGCGACCCTGGTTATCATGGCCATTACTACTTACAGGTGCAGAGAGGCGTTCGTCCTATATTCAGTAGAAATTCAATCGGTGGGCAGCATTGGAGGCGCCAGTGGTTTTGGGTGCGGAGTTTTGAATGTCGTGACCCACACGGAAATTATCTGCTCGTACTGTGTGCTTTTCGGACTCCTGAATCTGGTAAGTCTTATCGTTGCCTTTTTTCTTGTGCTCTTACTGTAACTTACTGGCCTCCTCCCCCCTTTTTTTTGGTAGCCTTGCTTCGGCCGGCTGAGGAAGACTATCCCTAGGGTTCCGCCGTGCTTTTGACACGATCAACCGCATGACTCTTCCCCGCGATGTGTTATCGCTTTTGTCGGATGACAGACTGTCGGGGGCGAATCTTTATCAGGATCCGACTCGGGCTCTGCCGGTAAGCTTCGAAGGGAGGGTAAGTGATAATTTCTCATCTTGGGACGCTGCTCTTGACGAGTATTTTTCGGATCAGGTTGTTTTTCCTTTACCTCGGAGGCCCCGTCAAGAAGCCAGTCCTAGCACGACCGTGGCAGAAGATACTTCCACAGTCGCAAGGGGTAGGACTGGTCTTCGCGGCGTTGTAATTGTTCATGCTGACGGAACTGAAGAGGTGGTGGTAAGTGCGATTCAAGGTGGAGCTTCGGCCAGTGAGATGATGCATCCTCGTTCACTGGACAAGGGAAAAGCTCCTATGAAGGAGACTGAGGTGCGGGAAAGTGAACTTTTAGAGACAACTATCCCAGAAGCCAGTCGTAGGGCTAGTCGGGGCACCGACATTCGGATCAATCTGCTTGAAGATCCATATAGTGCCAGTTAGCCTCAAGTTCCCCTCCCCCGATAGCGATCCGACTCCCAGAGAGGAAGGGCGTAAGAAAATTGCCCAACCTCGGGCTCCACCGGTACGGGAGACTTTTGCCCCGGAAGGCGGCGTTTGTGGGGGCATCCCCCTAGTTGCGTTGGATGAGCTGTTTCGATTGAGGAGTATGGGTGATGCTCGATCGACTATTGAGTCAAAGCTGAGTGTCTCGGAAGCCAACTTTGTTCCCGCTCGTTCATGGAATCCTATGCTGTCTCGCTGGTTGCAGAGTGCGGGGCCTCATGAAATTGGGAATGCCGCCTTGGTGAGTGTTGGGCATGCATTGACTGTTCTGTGTCACTTCCTTCTTGTGACAGAGTCTGGGCAGTCTATCCCTCCTGGAGTCGGTCTTAGCGTGGGGGCCTCTACCAGTGCTGAGGGTCTTCCTTCTATGGTGGAGACTCGTCAAGCTATGGTGGCGGAGCAACTTATTACTGCGGCTAACACTTGGGCTACGTCCTATAGGGAGAGAGAACGCATGGCCGAAAACCAGGTTCATCAGTTGGAGGTTGCACGTTACCTAGCTGAGCATGAATTGGAGCGGGAGAAAGAGCATATTTCCCAACTGAAGGCGGAGGTAGCATGGATGAGGAGTCTTCGTAACTTCTCAGGGGCTGGTGATGGTGTGGGCCCTAGCGGTACGGGCGGCACAGGTCCTAGTGGTGTGGGTGGTGCGGGCCCTAGTGGTGTCCGATGGAGGCTCCTCCTTTATTTAGTGTTTTCCCTTTTGCTGTAAATTTTATTTTGACATTGTGGTGGTATGTGTATTTTCTTGCACTTTTTATTATGGCTTTATAACTCTGTAGCTTTAACTTTACAATTTGTGCATATAGGAATTTCACCGAGTATGTTTAAGCATAGAAGCGTTTTAAATTCTGTATATTCCACGGATGCTTGATGCCTTCGCCACTGAGCTCACTTAGTTCATACGCTCCATTACCCAAATTTCTTTTTATTACGTATGGGCCTTCCCAGTTTGCTCCGAACACTCCGCCTGGTTGACATATTTTCCTCATCAATAAATTTCCAACTGCAAAATCCCTATTGTGTACCTTTTTGTTGTATTGGGATTCTAGCCATGATTTGTATATTGCATGTCTCTCAGCTGCCTGTAGCCAAAGTTCCTCCAACAAGTCCAGGTTGAGTTTGGTGGCTTCTAAATTGGTTTTTCCTCCTTTTTGAGATACACGAAATGTGGGGCAAGCTACTTCTGCTGGTATGACTGCTTCCGTTCCGTATGTTAACGAGAAGGGAGTCTCTCCGGTTGATGTTCTGGCAGTGGTGTGGTACGACCTGAGAACACCAGGCAATTGTGAAGCCCAATTTTTCTTGAGGCTTTCCAGTCTGGTTTTGAGGGTATGTTTAATTACTTTATTGACTTCCTCAACTTGTCCATTCGACTGGGGATGGTAAGATGTTGAGAACAACTTATTTATCCCCACCCCATCACGAATTTTTTTAAGTTGCATGTCTTCAAATTGCTTCCCATTATCCGTCACAATTGCATTGGGTATTCCGAAGCGACGAACGATGTTTTTTCATATGAAGGTTATCATGTTAACCTCATTGAATGTGGCTAACGATTCCGCCTCCGCCCATTTTGAGAAGTAGTCAACCGTGACCACGACGTACTTGATGCCTCCTCTAGCGGGCGAGAATGGGCCTATCAGATCGATTCCCCACTTGGCGAAAGGCCAAGGCGCCGCCGTCGTGATCAATTCTGTAGAAGGAGCTCTGATTATGAGGGAATAAATCTGACAACTTTTACATGCTCTGGCATATTCGATAGCGTCCCTTCTAAGAGTAGGCCAAAAATATACATGTCGAATTTCATTCAACGCCAGTGCCTATCCTCCCAAATGATTCCCACAGACTCCTTCGTGAACTTCCATCAACACTTTGTGGCTTCCGCTTTATTCAAGTACCTTAGTAGCGGCATCAGGTATCATTCCTTATATAACACATCATTTATCAATGTGTACTGGAGGCTCGGAGCTGCAGTCGCTTCGCTTCCGCCTTGTCCTCTGGTTCCTCTTCTTCTTTCAGGAAAGCTTTAATGGGGGTCATCCATGTCTCCTCCTCGCTGACTTGCCAAATCGGCTGGTCACTTGGGGCTTCTTGGTTCACTATACTTATGCTTCCTAGTCGCTCGACATTTTCTGAGGTTTCCAAACGAGCTAATGCGTCTGCTTGGGTGTTCCGCAGTCTAGGGACTCGCGTGATGTAGACGTGATCGAATTTTTTGATCATGTCTGCTACTAGCTTGCGGTATCTAACCAACTGTCGGTCTTTTGCTTCGTATTCTCCTCTTATTTGGTTGACCATTAATTCCAAGTCGCTAAGATCATTACTCTCTTCACCCTGATTGTCAATGCCATTCTCATGCCGGATAGTAGAGCTTCATATTCGGCTTCGTTGTTAGTTGCTGTGAATCCAAATCTGATGGCCCAGCAAAATGTCTCTCTGGTGGGGCTGGTGAGTACTACGCCGGCTCCGGAGGCATAAGTCGTAGATGATCCATCTACTAAAATTTGCCAGGGCTGTCGGTCACCTCTCCTGGTAAAGTGAGGATGTGAGTTTCGCTATGAACTCGGCCAGGGCTTGTGCTTTGATTGCCAGTCGGGGTACGTACTTAATATTGAATTGGCTTAATTCCACTGCCCATTTCATTAGTCTTCCTGCTATGTCTGGTTTTGAGAGCACTTGCCTTAGTGGGAAAGATGTTACCACCTCGATTGAATGTCCCAAAAAATATGGTCTCAGTTTCCGTGCGTTCATTACCAGGGCATAAGCAAGTTTCTCAACTGCAGGATATTTGAGTTCAGCATCATGGAGCATTTGACTCACGTAGTATATTGGCTCATGTTGCTTTCTTTCAGTCTGAACCAGTACTGCACTTAATGCGGACTCGGAAGCAGCTAGGTACAGGCTGAGAGGCTCACCTGACTGTGGTTTTGACAGGGTTTGAGTGTTAGCCAATACGTCCTTTAATTCTTCGAAGGCCTTTTGAGCCATCTGTGTCCAGTCGAATTTCCCTTTTCGAATCACGTCCATGAGGGGTTTGCACTTATCGGACGCTCTGGGCAGAAAACGACTGAGACGCGATCTTTCCAGCTAGCCTTTGTACACCTTTTGAGTGTTTGGGAGGTTCCATGTCTTGTACGGACACCCCGAACGTGCATTTTTTAGGTTTGAGCTTCATTCTATATTGTCGTAAGGTGTCGAGCGCTTTTCTCAGGTGGTGCACATGATCGTTTATGTCTATACTCTTAACCAGCTTGTCGTCCACATATACCTCCATGATCTTTCCTAGCTCCTCTCGGAATATCTTGTTCACCAATCTCTGGTACGTGGAGCCTGTATTTTTCAACCTGAATGACATCATTACCCAGCACAGTAGATTCCTTTTGGTGTAGAAAGCCATTTTTCCACATCGTCTGGGTGCATAGGGATCTGGTGATAGCCAGAGTATGCATCCATGAAACTCATCAGCTCGTGGCTGGCCGTGACATCCACCATTTGATCAACATGCGGCAGTAGGAAACTGTCCTTCGGGCATGCTTTATTGAGGTCCGTGAAATTGATGCATAATCTCCATGATTTGTTTGTCTTTTGTACCAGAACTGGGTTGGCTACCCTGGTGGAAAACAATGCCTCTCTCACTAGATTGTTCGCTAATAATTTTCTGGCTTCCGCCTCAATGATTTCATATTTTTCAGGGTTGTACTTCCTTTTCTTCTATTCTACAAGGCGATAGGATGGGTTCGTGTTGAATCGGTGGCATGAATATTTTGGGACTATCCCCTGGATGTCACTGGATGTCTAGGTGAACATGTCCAAGTTGGACTTTAGAAATTCGATCAGATCCATTCGATGGGGATCATTTAGTTGTGATCCGATATACAACCCAAGTCCGGGTTACTTGGCTCCATCCTTATCTCTTCGGTTTCTTCGGCCGATTTCCCCCTTTTCCTTTTCTTAATAGACCTCGGATCTTCATCGGTTATTGAGGGCAGATCGACTTCCTGGGCATCGAAGAGTCGGAACTTTTGGCCATTCCCTGCCATCGAGTCGTCCAGCGGCGGAACCTCCTCACGATTTGCTTCCTCTTCATGATCTTGTTGTTCCATCATCATCAACTGGAAACTTGGGTCGTGGTAATTGAGCCCATCTCTTTTTTAAATGAATGAACACTCTCTGGCTTTCCTCTGGCCCTCTCTAACAGTACCGACTCAGCCGTCGGTGGTGATGAACTTTATGCACTGGTGAAGTGTGGAGGGGACAGAGTTGAATCGATGAATGAACATCCGTCCTAAGATGCAGTTGTAGAGTGACAGAAGATCCACAACTTTGAATTCGAGGGCGTGTTGGGCTCTTACCACCTGCTTCTCATCTATCAATTGGATTGATAGGTCCATTTTCATTAAGGGGGTGGTGACGGCATTTTCGAAGCCCCAGATCTCGTCATCGCAGGGGGACGTCTTGTTGTGGAAGAGTCCTCCTATAGCTTCGAATGCCTTTTCAAATATGATGTTTGTGTATGCGCCTGTATCGACCAGACACCGGTGCACCTTCACCCCTGATATGATGGCCGAAATCACTATAGGGTCATTGTGAGGAGTCCGTATTTATGCGAGGTCTTCTTCGGAAAAGAAGACAACAGCCTCTTGTAAAGGTGGTCGCGCTGCAAGCACATGTTGGTAACTGTCGAGCTCCCACAGCTCGGCTTTTCACTTTTTTCGTGATAGGGTGGTTAGGGCCTGGAAAGTCCCTACGTACCCTTTGTTCAGCATGTATACCTCCCTAGGTGGTGTGGGCAGACGGTCTCCAAATTTCTCTTGTCCTTGAGGATGGGCTGGTCCATTAAGCCGTTCGGTTATAACTTGGGATTGTTCTTTCCTTCGTTTCGTGCCAACCACTAGTCGATCTAGTTTCCCATTCTCGAACAGTCTGATGAGTTCGGTCAATAAATCTCAGCATTTGTTAGTGTCGTGGCCGATGGATTTGTGGTATTTGCAGATTTTTTTCTTATTTAGCTTAGTTGGATCCGCGCGTATCCTAGGTGGAGGACTCAGCAGGTTGGTGTCTTATATTTTGTTAAATATCTCCTCGGGTGTGAGTTCAAGCAATTCTATCATCTCCTGAATTTGGTCGTCGTCTGGGAATGGCTTGAAAGAAGAGGGAGCCTTGTAATCTTTCTTCACTTTCTTCCTCTTCTTATCGCCTTCCTTAGGATCGACTCTTAACTTCTTATATTCTTCGAGAATTTTCTCGCTGTGGATGAATGCTTGGGCTGTGGCCATGAAAGCCGCGTAGCTGTTTGGCAATTTCTGTTGGTAGCTAGTCCACATAGGAGATCCTTGGAGTAAGGCGGTGATTGCCAAAATGGTTGACGTTTCGTCCGATACTTCTTCTGTGTTAGCGCGCTGTTAGTTGAATCTCTTCATAAAGTCCTTCAGAGAATCCTTCGGGCCTTGTCGTAGATAAGCTAATTTTTGCTTGGGCTTCTTTCCTTGTCCCAGATAGGCGAAGTGGGATAAAAAACCAGTGGCAAGTTGTGCCCAGGAGTCGATGGAGTTAGCGGGGAGTGACTCAAACCACGCGTGCGCCTTGTCCCCCAATGTTAAGGGGAACATCTTACACCAATCCTCTTCTGAGCACCCTTGCGCCAGCATCCACCCAACATACTTATTAAGGTGGTAGATTGGGCTGGATTCGCTGGCGTATTGGGGGATTTGAGGGATTCGTATTTTTTTCATGGTGGCTGTCATGATCCGACTGTGAGTGAATGAGGACCTCCCCCAATACGCCAGCGGCAGCTTGAGTCGGGCGACAGGGTCATCTCCTGCGCTTTCTCCCACTTGCTCGCATCGAGTCTTCGCGGGATCTAATCCCAGTCGATCTTTTGCGCTTACCCATCCAGTTGTGTGTGCGGGAGAACGGCTGGCGACTGAGTTAGCTCGGAACGCTATTCTTCTCCGTTCGCGTCCCTCGTCTACCACTTTCTAGGCTTTCCTTGGTTCCTTAGACGTATCTTTTTGGGTCATTCGTTCGTTTACCGACTTCCGAGGTGGAGTTCGTTCATGTAGCCGCTCATTCGTCTATTCTGCTGAATTTTCTTCGAGGTTAAAGCTGAGCCTCCGACTGGCAGTCGTCGCTCGTTTTCCTTTCATTTGTTTGAGAAGTTCGAAGTACTTTTGCCGGAAGTTGGTCTATGGATCGTCTTATTCCGGGTTCGTGTTGTGCGGCGGAACTTCCTTTTCCATGGTTCGGGAAAGGTTAGGGTCCTTCGGGTGGCGCCGGTTGGTGGTCGCATCGGCCCAACTAGGAGTGGCTTCGTCTTGCTCAACCACCATTTTTACATATAGTTGAGTCGGGGCAAACTGAAGAAGGCAGTCGTCCTGGAGATCGAAGGCAACAAACAGTGCGCGGGGGCCCTTCAAAGACGGGAGACCCTTTCCTCTAGCGCCAAATGTCGCTCGTCAGATTTTAATCTCTTCTTAATGGTGGATTAATGTGGTTGTGATGGTATGAAGATGCATTAATTTAAGCAAAGCTAACATAAAAAGAGAGAGATTTGACCCCAAGCGTGATTGTGCCTTTTTTAGGGGGTAAAGGGAAAGATTGTATTGCTATAAGGGTTTCTCATATTTATATTGAATGATCTGACGTCACCCATATCTGGGTAAGTTGATAGATTATCGTGTACAGTGCGAGCATTAAATGCGTTTTAGCCTCATGCGACTATTTTTTGAATATGATCTAGGATATCCTCTACGCGTGTATCTCGGAGCAAATTCTGCGTATCTGAGGCAATTGGATCAAGTGGCATATTTGGCTTAGTCAGGCAGAGCCTCTTTGCTTCTGGCAGGGAGGCTCGTGGGCTCTCAATGGAGTATTGGGCTGACGGGCCCAATATATGAACAAGTGAAAGGCCCATTCTCAGAATTCATACCACACTCATTACTCCTTCCATCCCGCGTTAACGTTGACATTTGCTTTTTACACGGAGATTAAGAGATATATTATTTTAATGTGTAGTGAGGTGAGAGAAATAATATTTAATGTAAAATTGGTAGTTGTATTAGCGTTGTGTGTAACATTGATATTTGCTTTTTGTACGGAGATTAAGAGATATAATATTTTAGTATGTAGTGAGGTGAGATAAATAATATTTAATGTAAAGTGAGTAGTTGTATTAGTATTGTGTGTGGGCCCTACAAGAAATAATTAATCATTTTGTGTGGGCCCAACATGACAACAAAACAAAGTCTCTTGCGAGAGGGGTATGAGACGGGTCGGTCCATCACTAAAGTATTCTTATTGTATAGATAAAATATATTTAATGGTTGTTAAAGTATGTTTTCTACCGTATGCTTATTGTAGATAGTTGATTTTTAATGGGTGAGGTGAGTGTTTAATGTGGTTGTTATATGATTTAATCGGACTAATCTAACATAATATGGAGAGAGCATAGAAGAAGAAGAATACAAAAATTCCTCCCACGTTTGTGGGAGTTTAAAGTAGAGAGTTTGTTTCTCTCTGTATTTTTTTGTTGTGGTGGAGGGATAATTCTCCTTTTATAATGATGATGGTGAAGATGGTGAAGTTGCCGGTGAGGTTTGGCTTGAGGTTGAAGATGATTGTGGAACTGATGTTTATGGTCCTCCTGAAGATGAAGGTGTGGCTCCCCTCTTATACAAGTTGGGTGGTGAGCCTATTATTCTATAAATAGATGCTATATGCTAGTAGCAAGTGGACATTAAATGATCTTGGCCTTTGGAGATGTGAAGGGTTGCCTCGGGAGATGGAAAAACCTGACAATGATGTGACAAATGACTTGACATGTCATCCACTAGCCATCCTAAGGGCTCCAGCTCTGAAAGACCTCGACAAGACAAGGTTCGACTTTGGCAAGGAGAGCTCGAAAGGACCGAGCGCATGGAGAGCTTTGAGAAGAGGCCGGCTCACCTCTGGCGTGGAAGGCTTGGAGAGGCCGAACGCGTGGAGAGCTTGGGGAAGCCGAGCACACCTCTGGCGTGGAGAGCTTGGAGAGGAGGCCGACTCACCTCTGGCGTGAAAGGCTTGGAGAGGAGGCCGACTCATCTCTGGCGTGGAAGGCTTGGAGAGGAGGCCGACTCATCTCTGGTGTGGAGAGCTTAGGAGGCCGACTCACCTCTTACGTGGAGAGCTTGGAGAGAAGGTCGACTCACCTCTGGCGTGGAGAGCTTGGGAGGCCGATTCTCCTCTGACGTGGAAGGCTTGGAGAGGAGGCCGACTTATCTCTGGCGTGGAAAGTTTGGGAGGCCGACTCACCTCTGGCGTGGAAGGCTTGGAGAGGAGACAGACTCACCTCTGGCAATGAGAGCTTGGCAAGGCAGAGCTCGGCATTGGCAAGGCAGACCTGAGGGACTTCAGTCTTGTCTTGTGTGTTGTCTAGTGAGTTAGGTGTTTGACCACCTATCACACTTATTATGCATTAAAGTATGATTTTAGCTCTGAGCTCCTAAGGTGAGTGACCCAAGTTGGATTCCCTTTGGGAACGAACATGGGGAGTTATAAGTTGGCTTGGAGAGAGTATGAGTGTTTGATAAATTAACTACTCACTATACTAATAACTAATTTTATCCGATAAAAAAATAATAATTTTATTATTAATATATTTTAACTAGAAATAAATACATTTTATTTATATAATAAACATAATTTAGTAATGAGTCGACCCGTCTCACAAGAGAGTCTCTTTTAAATATTGAACAACCTATCCTATGAGAGTGTGTATTTTTTAAATATAGTAGTAATTAGCTTTCTCTTTTATTTAATAATAATGATGATTATGTGGGATCATGATACAGAGGCTCACATTAATTTTATATTTTTATTTCTATAAATTATATTAATTTAAGGCAAAAGCTCTTGTGCCATCGGGGAGATGGAGGGACACTCAGTGTCCCCATGTGAACACAACTCCCCCCTCTATATTCTATTTAAACGTATGTGTTACAAGAGGTTTAAATTACAAAGGAGCATGAAAATTGCAAAGAAACACGGTGTCCCGGGGCACGAGAGCCTCACTCTTAATTTAATTTTGTAATGTATATGAATTTTATATGATATTTTGACTGATTTAACCGACACCTCACATTCTTCCTAAAATATTTCACATATTTTATAATATTTTTTTATAAATTAAATAATTTTATAATAGTTATAAATAAATTTGTTTCTATAAATATAATGAACCACCTCAAGTATTAAACACATAAAATTTTAAAGATTTTTAATTTGAACTTTTTAAAAAGAGATCAATTTATTTATTTATTTTTATTTTATTTGTTTTTGAATACATAAATAAATTTGATTAAAAAATCTCAATAATAACAAAATTTCCAAAATTTTAAAACAATATGTGTAAATTTTTTAAGAGTTTAATTTTTTATTAGTTATATTTATTTTTTTAATAAAAAAATCTATATCAATAATTTTTTGTGTGTCTATTTGAATCTTCAATTATACTATGCCTAAAGATAATTATAAATACTTAAATAGAGTAATGGTCTCATACGTAAGAATAAGTAGTGGGAGAAAGTAAGCATAAGTGACAGAGAAATATGGTAGTAGGATAACGATAAGAGAACAGAAATAACAAAGAGAGCAGTGTGTGATTATAATACTCTGTGAGTTATCAATAAAATTACGTTCCTCCCAACACATCGCATCTTCATCATTGGAACGCCTGGACTTGGCAAGGCAACGCTGGGAAGATATTTCATAATCCACAAAAATACAATATCAGTTCCCCGTTCGCATATTCGCATATGGATTTATGTGTCTCAAGAGTTCTCAAGGAAGGACATTTATCTTTCCATATTGCAAGAGATATCAACTTATTTACTTATTTATTTATTATTTTTAATAAATAAAATAAATTTGATCAAAAGCTCTCTCAATAATAACAAATTTTCCAAAAATTTAAAACAATGTTGTGTGTAAATTTTAAAATATTTTTATTAGTTATATTTATTTTTTTATCCAAAAAATCTATATCAATAATCTTTTGTGTGTGTCTATTTAAATCCTTGATTATACTATACCGAAAGAAAAGAAACTTTTTAACGTTGATTCCTCGATTATACCATACCGATTCGATAATAATATTTGAATCCTCAATTATACTATTCAGTAATAAGAAAACAAACAAAATGCGAAAGAACATATTATTAATTAAGCTCTAAAGTATGAAAGAGAATCTACTAATTGCGAAAGGTATGAAAGAGAACATATTGTTAATTCAATGATAATATTAGTAAAAAAAACAAACAACTTGAGCACATATCTTACAATAAAAATAATATTCAAAATTGAGAATTATTGAATAGTATTCATAAACGAAGAAATAAAATTGAAATAAACTCACATTTTATAATAGAAGACTTTGACTCTGCAGAAACATGGAGGGAGAAGATAATCATTAAAGAGTTACGTCTATTGTGTCGGGCATACCGTGTGAACGGGGCACACAAGTTTTTGTCATCATCAGGTGCAAAGTTATGCAAACGGCATGAAGGAAGAAGATAATCATTAAATGCAAACTGCATTGTGGATTATACTCTACTTCAAGTCATGTTACATATCTACAATATTACCTTTTTAATATTTTATCAATAACCAATCTAATCAATTTTTTTAATAAAATATTCATTCCTCCTACATTTATGTATATATATTATAATTATTAATGCAAAATAATATACTATTTTGAGATTTTTTTATTATATTTAAAATTATTAGATTAAAAAATAAGTATTTTAATTGGTAATAAAAATTTAATACAATAAAAATAAAATACTTATACAAAATTAAATAAAAAATATAAAATTTGAGAATGAGAGAAAGTAAAAAAGGTTTTTGTTGTGTTCAAAATATATCACTATTACACTATTTATAGATAAAGAAAAATATAAGAATTTGATTATTTATTTAAAAAAAAAATACATAAAAATGAGAGTATATGATTTAATAAGAATTTAAATGACATCTATAAAAATTAATTATTTACTATATACATATGTTGTTTATGGTTGTGATTAATTATTTACTATATACATATGGTTGTTTATAGTTGTGAGGTATGGATATGGTTGTGTTGATGGTAGATGGAATTGGTTAATAACCTGGATAGAAGTTTTAGCACCCGCCCATTTTATTATTTTATTCTATCTCAATATAATCTCATTTTATTATTTTATTCTATCTCAATATAATCTCAAGGTGCATTTTTCTTGCACTCCGCCCATTTTATTATTTTATTCTCTCAATATAATCTCAAGGTGCATTTTTCTATTTATAAAAGGAATCTACAAATTAATTATTCCTTTCTCCATTATTCACACATTACACTAATTAAACTTATTCACTTTATATTATATATTACTACCTTTATTTGTCGATAATATACACATTTTACCATTTGCCATTTTTAACATTTGTGTTAAAGGTATATACATTTCCTATTTTAAATATATAAAACGCACACAAATTATTAATACTATTAATATATGAGACTCACGCACTCCACTAATAGAATTACTCACTATACATTAAATAGTAATATTTCTTAATCCGTATATGTACAAAAACCAAATAATATACCTATCCGGCGAATGAAGTGAGTATTTTTCTCATCTCACAGTAAACGTCAACCTTTTAATGGAACAGAAGAAATATTTACTTATTTATTTATTTTAACATTTTTCTTTTATTTTATTATTATATCATGTTGTTGATGAATGTTGAGTGTATTGTTAGAGAATTTGTGACTTGGCTATCATCCATCCATTTTTTTGAAGAGTGTATTTGTAATTTTAATTTGTCTCGGGGTGTTTTTTTTTTTTTTTTTTTTTTTTAATAATGAGACTCAAATAAGATTAATTTATCTATGAGTTTACACGTATCATTAATACAACTATGCACTGTATATTAAAATATTATATTTTTCTTTATGTACACATTAGCACTCCTAAAAGTATAATATTAATTAAAATTTATCACTTCCACCTAACACACATAATATATTCCCACTTTCCCGTTTCAAACTTTATGTTTGCTTTTAGTACAGAAATTAAGAAATATAGTATTTTAATGTGTAGTGAGGTGAGAGAAATAATAATATTTTAATATAAAATGGGTAGGTGTATTAGTGTGATGTGTGGGTCATTTGAGAGAAATAATTAATTTATGTATGCTCATTGGGAGATAAATAATTAATTTGTGTGAGTCTCATCTACCAAAAAGGAAAATGTTAAGATTGACGAGTTGGTCTCTTGTGCTCGGGGGCACACAAGTTTTTGCCAAGATTGAAATGGGACGTTCAAATTTGAAAATATGTAAAATTTGAAATGAGACAGAGATACGATCGATGGAAATGAGTACTCCACTAATAAAATTACCCACTATACCTTAAATAGTAATATTTCTTAATCCATATATGTACAAAACCCAAATAATATACATATTCGGTGAATGGAGTGAGATTTTTCTCATCTCACAACAAACGTCAACCTTTTAATGGAACAGAGGAAATATTTACTTATTTATTTATTTTAATATTTTTCTTTTATCTTATTATATCAGGTTTTTGATGAATGTTGAGTGTATTGTTAGAGAATTTGTGGCTTGGTTATCATCTAGAGTGATGTTATTTGCACACACCCTTTCATTAAATATACTCCTTTTATTAAATACACATCTCTTATAATTTTTTATTTTTTAATTTTATTATATGCACACCTCCTAAAATTTCTAATCTATCCTTTAAAAATTAATATTACACACCCCTTTTAAAATTTATTCCAGTAAACTAGGACCAAAATCCCCGTCACTTCAAATCTTCAGATGATAACAAATGACAAACCATTAACATTTTCTTTTTCTTTCATGACCGATAAAAGCTTAGAATTTTCTCAAAATAAAACATCAAATGAACAATCTATTTCACAAACTACTCACCATGGAAATAAATCAAATTGCCCATTCAGAGGAAATGAAGAATCTCTATCTAGTCCCAGCACCTCACAACAGGGAAAGGAACAATCTTCAATTAATACACAAACTTATATAAATTCCGAGTCTTTTTGCTTAAAACCATCTGCAATTTACTAAGGACCCAAGAAGAAAGAGATGACCAATTGATTTTAGTAGAATATGAGCACTCTACACCAGCAAAGCATTAAATTGTTTATTTATGATTCTTTTTTATATTGATCTGGTAAAACATAAAGTTAATACTTAAAAAAAATCACCATCTTCTCAGTTGGGATTTTCTTGTACCAAATACACCATCAACGTCTCCTGTTTCTCATGGACAATTGTTGCCTGCCCGTGTCCAATTTTCTTATACTCCATTTCATATTCAGTGATTAGCTTGTAAGAGAGCTTTGTGGTCCATTAATAGACCACTGATTTTACAAATAGGGTATGAAGACGAGAAAAATCCCCAAGTAATGAAAGCGTATAAGCGAGTTGGCTCATTGGTATTAATACTTCATTTCCTTCTAATACAATCACTAATGCAATAAAGATGAGATGATATCTCAAATATCATTGACATCATCATCTGCGATTTATAAGAGAGAAGAAAAAAGAAGTGGGTATAAAAATAATTAAAGATAAGGATGTGTATAAAATAAAGATTAGAGTAATTTTGATATTTTAAATATATCTATTTTAATAATTTTATAAATAAGATGTGTATTTAATAAGAGGGGGTGTGCATATAGTATAATCCTATCATCTATCCATCTTTTTGAAGAGTGTATTTGTAATTTTAATTTGTCTCAATGTAGGGGTACTTTTTTTTTTTTTTTTGAATGAGACCTAAATAAGATTAATTTATCTACACATATCATTAATACAACTACGCATTGTATATTAAAATATTATATTTTTCTTTATGTACGCATTAGCACTCCTGAAAGTACAATACTAATTAAAATTTATCACTTCCACCTACCACATAATATATTCCCTCTTTCCCGTTTCAAACTTTACGTTTGCTTTTTGTACAGAGATTAAAAAATATAATATTTTAATGTGTAGTGAGGTGAGAGAATTAATATTTTAATGTAAAATGAGTAGGTGTATTAGTGTGATGTGTGGGTCATTTGAGAGAGATAATTAATTTATGTACGCTCATTGGGAGAGAAATAATTAATTTGTGTGAGTCTTATCTACCAAAAAGGGAAATGTTAAGATTGACGAGTTGGTCTCTTGTGCCGGGGGCACACAAGTTTTTGCCAAGATTGAAATGGGAACACTCAAATTGGAAATATGTAAAATTTGAAATGAGACAGAGCAAGTATTTTATAATTTGTTTATTACCTAAAAATAGTTACATTCCAAAAATCAATAAAGTTGGTTAAAATTTATTTTTTCTTAAATTCCGTGTTTATGAAGAATAAATTGGTATGGAAAGAATATTTAAATTAATATTTAAATGTAGGCTAATTATAGTGTGCACCCGGGTGCACCCTAAGATAGGGTGCACCCATATACAAATATACACAAAAATATTTACAATTAAGAGCAAACATTTATACAATTTAATTGTTATTTTTTAATGAAAATTTGAGTGTGAAAATACAATTATTAAAAAATATGTATACACTATTGAATAAAAAGTTATACACATATTGATGTTAGTTTTTTTAATGAAAAACTTAATGTGAAAAAAATATACAATTATTACAAAACAAGTATATAAAATAGAATAACATATATACAAAACAGAATAAAAAGTCATACACATATGGGTGCACCCAATATACACTTTTAAATGTATATACTAATTTAAGGGCGTCTCCAAACAAATGATTAATTAATGATTTAAGAACCTCAAAATGAGTTTTGAATATTGAATGGGGACAACTATCTACACCCCAAACTTATTAAACGAATCTCATTAATTTATAAATTAAAAATATGTTTATATAAGAAGACGTAAATACCCTATTATAAATACTTGATATACAGACTCCAATTAAATTTTTAAATGCACCCATCTTTAATCTTTAAATCACAATGAACTCTAAATCCTATAAATTCTGCATCAGCATAGTGAATGACTATATCTCGAGAGACTACGCTGCCGACGGCGACGACTGATTTTTACTCTGGTGAATTTCGATTCGTCGCTCCGTGCTAGCATTTTTCCGGCGGTTGTGCTATAACAGGTTCAAAATGGACAAGGGAGTACGTCAGTTCGCCGGAAATAATAATTTAATTTGATTATTATTGTACTATTATACTATTTGTTGATTGGAGAGTAGAAAGAATCTGAATGGGTTGGATGAAGTAATCGCCTCTGAAATATCTATATACTAAATTACCACTCGATCATATGCACGGATTCAATTCAACAGTGACATATTAACGAAGAAAACGCCTTAGTTGGATTGGATATCCCTCTTAATCATAAGAATAAGGAACCGATTAATCAAAATCACCCCAAGGAATCGGAAAAAAGGGAATAGGAAGAAGGAATTCATTGATTCATTTATGTTGATCAAGAACTCATAAGGTTTAAAGTTCATCGTTTATAACGATGGGGTGCATTTAGAATTTTAATTGGGGTATGTATAACAATTTATCATAATTAATTTTATTTTATTATTTATAAAAGGGTATTTACGTCTTCTGGTGTGACTTGGGGCACAAGAAACCAACTCATCATAAAAATATTAAAAAACACACAAGATAAAATATGAGTATAATTATTTTTGGAGAACTAATATAACTCTTAAATATAAATCACAATTATATTAGTACAATAGGTCACAAAGAACTGAGTTTTTATCAATTTGATTTATATATAGTTCTATAATTTTAGTGAGAATTTGATGTGCATCTTAGGATTATGATTAGGGTATATTGGGTAGTTATTTTATTTAAAAAAATTATTATTTTATTTTATTTAATAGTAAAGATATATAAAAACTTAATTTAACGGTTAAAATTGTTCAAGTGTACTGTGATGCGAGCGGTTCAAATTGGTTTGATCTTTCTCGCCACCCGACTCATTACTTACTAAGAGCACAAAATCTTAAAAAAAATATTTTGAAAATATAATTGTATCCACGTATTAAATTTATTTAAAAGACAAAATCAAACTCAATTTATTTATTTATTTACTTTATACCCCCAAATTCAATAACACAACAAGATACCTATAAATCCGCCAAATGAGACTTATCGTAAAATTCATCAATCGTCGGAGAAGCTCTCGCCATCCAGAATTCATACTTCGCATTCAATAGAAACGTATGAAAGGGATGATGAAATTCAGTACATCGCAGAACTACGCATCTCTCTGCATAATTCTATTTAATTCCGGGGGAGGGAATGGGGTAGATGACTAGCAGTGGAAAGAAATAATTAAATTTGAATTTAAATTTTTTAAAAAAATAATAATAAATCCACCACAGTTGAGCTTGTAAATTAAAAAATTTCTTACATCCATCCACATCATTCCCTCAAGACTACCATAGATACTCAGTTCAATCGCATGCCTATCCTTTAAACAACAGATTATAAAGTTTGGAGAATTAAAACTATCTAGCAAGAAATTTCTTTTATTATTCATTTGTGTGTCTTGAGTGTTGATATACACTTGAAACTGATCATAATGTTATTAAGCCAATCTCACTGTGGACAGAGCTCATACGCGTATGAAATGTGATCATCTTATCTTACATTCTCAGTTTATCAGAGGAGCATCTCAAGTCTTGTAATATGATTGTTGAGCCATAACATAACATACACTGATGAAATGAAATATCCCCTTCCGTCTGATCAAAGTTTTCACATTTTCCATTTTCCATTTTCATCCATCATATAAGCACATTGCTAAAATGGTAAAAAGTCAACCCAACTAACCTCCCTCCTACACTATTTAGTCAAATATCATCCTATGTAACACACCCAACATATTTTTTATTTATATATTACCAAAAAATACCAAAATCCCCCCAAAATAATGACTTTCTTACTCTATGTGGAAAAAAAATGTGAAAATATTTTTGGGACGGAGGGAGTATGAGATGATAACTTGTATTTATGTGCCGTACCATCCTCACCTGTTTGGAACTTCAAGACCTACGAAAACTAGGTAGCAGAATAGAACTAAGCTGAAAAGAGAATCATACAATAGATGAAACGAAACTACAACAGGGTTATCCCATGCGAGTTAAAAAGCTACACAATTGAAGGTTCTTGGTGTTCTTGTGGATGGTCAAATAAATTCTGCACTAATATACATAAATATTATTGCATCAACCACAGTTGTATGCCCTATGCCGAACAGAACAGAAATCTATCGCCTAGCTAAAGAATTTGGAAAGAATAAATAGAGGACAACATGGGGAAACAATTTAACCTGGAATGTGGGCTTTGCAACCAAATGATCAATGTGATTGTTCCACGTCATTGGCCTAGCTTAGACTTTGATTTCGTAACACCGGATCCAGGTAAGTGTAGCTCCAACAAAAGTAATACTACAGGTTATCTTTATAGAATTGGAAGCTCTTATCAAGCAGGACAAGGGCAAGTGGGGAAATACACATATGTAATATGAGCGGAATTACTGATCATTACGGTTTGAGCTAGTGTCTCCAAATGAGACGGATGCTAGAGACTTGGATGCCCATACCTTGGCATTTTTTGCTCCTTCCTGTAAATTGCTTTTCTTGCATGGTTCTTTTAGAGGACTGAATAACTGTATCACTCGTTTTACTTGGACCGCATGATGCTCCCACAAACTACGAAAACTCACATTTATGACGTACCTCCTCCAAGCTAATAGACCATATCTGCGCAATATTGGGAAAGTGCCATGAAGCAACCTCAAAATCACGAAAATCGTTGCTAGGGCCAAATACGTTTCCTGTTGCAGCAGATTCTCCGGGGATTTAGCCCAAGGGAAAGGACAGGTTTCCTGAAGACTGTTGTGCGTTTCATCATGTCCTGAGCATCCAATCTTTTCCAAATACACTGGATCATCGGATAATGTGTTTATGCCTGCATTAAAAATAATTTTGAATCTCTATTCAGAAGCCCAATAAGATTACTCAAATATAACTTGCTGCAGAAACATTGCCATTACATGCTAATACTTGTACATATTGTAAAAGTTATTAACTGAGATCAGAGGAAATATTTCCTATGTTTTACTTTTTCATCTTGGGAATTACTAAAAGTAAATGGCTACTGGTGTGCTGGACATAATTATCAAATCAAAATTATAAATCATCCTCAAAAAATTAGATGACTGCATTTTAACCATTACCATTTCCCTACACCAGAAACTTGCTCCAAGGAAATCAGTATCTTTGCATAAGTAAGTAATAATGATGTAATTTATAATTTAAATACCTTAAAACTCTAACAACAGCCTTTAAGATTGTTCAACCACAGTAACTTACCAGTCACATCGCTGTAGAAAGATATTAAGGAATCGAGAGTGCGAGAACCCTGATATCGCATGCGCATGGTAGAGTTTAGAAGAATCAACGTAGGAAATCCATAAACTCCATACTTTGATAGAATACTGAAAGCACACAAACAATTTTCACTTAAATTGATGATCTTCAAACGGTAAGATTACATTAAGAATGGAATGATAGTTATCTAACCTTGGCCTGACAGCTGATTCTTCAATCGCAAAATGAGGAATGGAAGGAAAAATGGAAGACAAAATGGACAGCCTTGGTCTAAATATTCCAGAGAAAGGACACCAAGATGAGTAGAAGAGAACTGAGATGTAATCGTGTTCATTTTTGTGAACCATATTCAATGCCTTCTGCAGTGTGACTTCATCGCCCTTCAAAACCAAAATTTATTATTGCCACTAAAATCCATCATAAAATAAGACATAATATGTATAGAGTAAGCAGACACAATTATGTTAGCATCATGATTAGGATTGTTGGCAGCCTTTCATCTCAAATACACATAAAAATAAGCCCATCTGAGGGAAAGTGAAAGGCATATAAACATCACCTTCATCAACAGCCCTACTTCTATAATTACACATAGAATTCAGAAACAGAGGCTGATAATCAGAATTCAGAAATAAGATAAATAATTGGACTGTCCTTTGGCCATTGTCATTGCCAGTATTTGACTCCTATCAACGAAATGACATTAACGCATTCAATCTATGTCTTATCAACACGCAACATCCATCAGAACAAATCCCACAGGCATAAGATGCATAGAAAAGCATCACTCTCAGAAATTAATAAAGAGCAGATATGGCAATGAATGAATTAGAATTAAAAGAACCATCATAGACAAAGCCGAGGCAAATGCTGTTAATACATAGAGTCCACATAAAGCATGAGCATCTCAACGAAACTCCAATTAGAGCTCAAAACTGCCATTAAAATTCAAAATTTCTTAGCAGAATCACAAATCTAGTTCTATAGATCAAGTATTTCATACAGTTCCCCACATTAGCTCACCAACAACTGACTCCAATTTACCATTAGAATTCCAAAACCCGTAGAGAAAAACAACACTGCGTTTCAATTAATTCGAGAACGAATTCAATTACATTCACCACAAAACACCTTATTCGAAAAAAAAATTTAAGAAGAATGAAAAGGGGTCAAAAGAAACGCAGACATTATACCTCAATTACACCAATAGCATGAGAAAACCGGTCCCGACTAACATGACAAACATCATTCTCGGGAGAAAATAGGTAATCGTTGAGGGAGCTCAAGGGACAAATAGGAGCAGAAGTAACCCTAAGGGGGTCGGCGCATGTTAGCGTCCCAAGAAGAAAGTAGGTGAATCCAGCAAACTCGAAATTCCTCCAAAGCGCAACCATATCTGTAATCGAATAACGGGATAGAAAGGAGTTCAGTAAAGGATTGCGGAGGAGAAAGATGGGTGGGTTGGAAGAAGGAACCCGGCGCGTTTTAGCATTGATCCTGTGAGATCATCCTCCACCTTTCCTCTTTCTTTCGTTTACTTGCACTATTTGCTTGATTTAAGCTTTTCGTTTTTATTATTTTATTTTATTATTTTTTTATAAGAACCCGGTTCTTATATCAATTCTTGCTGTCAGTTTTTTTTTTTTTTTTTTTTTTAAAACACGCTTACATCCTAAATTTTTTTCATACACTCTTGTGAAATCTACTTACAAAATTCAATTAGTGAGACAGACGAGTGAGATTAATTAAATTAGGGCTTATTTCATGAATTAAATCAATTAAAGGTAAAATTTTGGATAAGACTGTCTTACAAAAGTCATTTAAAAGATCAATTAATTAAGGTTTATTTCATTGGAATATATTAAATCAATCAAAGACAAAAATTTGGATGGAACTGTCTCACGAAAGTCATTTAATGAGATAAATAAAAAAAACAATAATAATATTTGAAAAGTGATATCAATTAATTAATGAATAGTAATAGTGATGTAATGAATTATTTTATAAATAATTTATAACATAAACGAAAAATTATAGAGTACTATTTAAAACAAAAATGATACTCCCTCCATCTCAGTATCTCATGCACGGTGGCACTGAGTTCTGTATTGTTTCTATTTTTAAAATGTGCAAATATTGTTTAGACTGACTAAAGTAGAGAACGTACAAGTATTCTTGAAATAGATGGAGTAACATTTTAATAAATGATGATAATTAATTATGAAAGTATAAAATAATTTCACTATAAGACAGTCTCACCCAATCAAATTGTTAGCTTGTTAACTCTACACTATATGATTTAGTTCCTAGGCCCGGTGGGTTCAAGTCGCACAAACCAAGACATTAAATCAAAACCGATAAGGTACCGCATCGAAACTTTCAATAAGTAGTGCAAGCCATCCAAATGTAAATATACATTATAACATAAAATGAATTAGCTGCACCAATTGAACCTTTCTTTTAAGAAAAGCTAAACACTTTAGTTTAGCATTTGACAAACTGAAAAATATAAAAATCCATATACATAACAATCTACTTATTCTTTCAAGAGCTATCAAACCTTTCTTTTTCTCTTTTCCTAATTTAAAAAAATAATCACGTACGGAACTGGAAATAATACACCTAACGTCTAAATATTATTGTCATAGAGAAAATATTCTCTCAAGAATGAACACTAAACTCTAGAGCAAATTGAATTGGCCTGGTATTCTTGAACTGCAAGATGGGCACATAGTACCTATTGCACCTGTTTGTACTCCATCTTGCATTGGATCATGAAAGAAGACGCCTCTGCACCAAACGCAAATGGATGATGTTACTTGACTCGACTGACATGCATTTGGTGTCAGAGAATCCTTCCCGAGCCAGAACGAAGGATCCAATCCTTGTTCCATGTTCGTGTTGTACGAGTAAATCTTTGATTCTCCAGGCAATGAATTTGAACTTTGTTCACCCATGAAACTGTATTCCACGGGTTGAATTTTACCGGGCCTCAACATGTTGCTTTGGAAAACATAGTTCTTATTCACACCAAATGAACCTTCTCCGCCCTGCCCTCATAAGAAAATCAACAGAATATAAATTTGCAGAACAAGAATGCCACACTCGTGGCAAGTGGTGTGAGGTCAAGATTTCCTCTTAGAATTGGACAGGTAAAAAGAATATGTTGTTTAAACCAAACACAGGAAAAGTTGTCAACTTGGGGCAAACTTTTCAGGAGAAATATGACTACTATGATCTACTATGCTTATTAGGATGCAACCAAATAGCTGCTATATTGGAATCCTTAACTGCGATAAGACATAAAAATTTAAGATGGTAAAAATTAGAAAAACTATATCTAACACCAAAGATAACTCGAGATCTTCTTTAGGTATCCTAAGTCATAGCTTAGGCATAGGACTAATGCAGTAATGCCCTCAAATTTTTGAAATGGCGTGACCTAAATATCTCAAGACAGAATACATTTTAATATTAAGCACATTTCTTTATGCATATTTAAAATGATCAAACATTACACATTAAAGTAAAGAGCAACACCCGCGTGAGACTGTTTTACCTTTTTTTAATTAGTTAACACTTTTTAATATGTTTCACTTTTTATTTATACTATGAATTGATAATGAAATAATTCTCTGGATGGTTATCACTTTTCATCAATCAAGTATCACTTTTTATTGAAATGTTATCACTTTTATCCGTCTCATGGAACTCCTTAAGTGAGACGGTCTCATGCAAGTGTTTGCCTAAAGTAAAAGGATTAGAATTAAGTAAGACAACAGGGGTTGGAATTGAGAGGAAGAGGGAGTGAGTTAGTTAAATAGTCTCATTATCCATTTCCTTAACCACTACTTCTACAGGATGAGGATTTGGAAGAAAGTTGATCCTCTGGGAAATTGGTCCTAACTTTTACATTATCATATTATGTGAATCGATATCTTTGATAAAGATATTTCACAATATCAGAGCTACTGATTCTTATTGCATTTACAAAGGCCAAGTCGACTGATCAATAGTGGAAACTTAAGTTCTCCAAGGTAGCAAGCAAGTAATATAAGATATTCACTCAAAACTTCAAATTGCAAGATATAGAAATGTAGAGAAGATTTAATAGACTTATCCAAATGATCTCTTATTTTGACCATATACACGTGTGGGGTCTAAGACACAGAAACAGTTCTAGAAGCTTTAAACATATAATCATAGCAATTGCAATAAATATATTCTAAATATTTAATATTATAAATAAGAATATCTTCTCAATCTATTAGCACATTGAAGATTTATAGAAGTACCTTAGCTGATGTTAGGCCAAAACTTTGAAAACAGCTTGACGGTGGAATCTGTGGACCAGAATTAGCATTAAAACATCCATCGAATGCATTTTGATGAACTGTTCTCCAAGTTCCATCAGCTCCAGCACACTCACCGGACTGTGAGCCATTTCTGAAACCAACCAAAAAGTTTTGGCCAGAAGTTCCTAGGTTGTCTCCTGGGGTTCCATTCCAACCCCTTCCTGGGCGAGCCATGTTAAAACTACTGTCAAATTCATGAGCACTATCGTCGAAGGATGAACTAGGGAATTCAGTTTCAAAATGTCTGTTTTCTTTCATATCAGAGGGTATGTTATTACCTACAATACTCAAATGTTGTGGGTCCCCATATGTTTTATGGACCACAGAGTCAATGTTAAAACTATTATCTTGATACCTTTCCCCTCCAACCTTATTTGAATCTGTACATATATCCGTCTGAAGTTTACCAAAAGAAAGACTCAGCTCATAATTTCCATTATTTTCATGTGTACTGAGTTTTGAGGGATTGGAAGGGGTAGTATACATCTTATTCAGCATACGTGCCTCATCTGAGACTTCCGAAACACTGGATTGACAGAGCAATACACCTCCATACGGCTCCTCTCTTTGCTCTTCCAAGGCATCATTGAATATTCTGATCATATTATTTTCAGCAAATAACTGCTTATCAGTTGCAGATGCAAACGGTGAGCATGCTCCAAATTTACTATCCTGCTCAGTCCCTGCAACGGAATTGGAATCTATACCGGTGTGACTGCAGCTGAAAGGATCGCTAGATTCAGTATTCCCAAAATTTCGGAAAGCATCGAATTCAAGCACTGTTGACTTTTTTCTGCAAACATCATCATCAATACTTTCATAATCATACATGCTTTCATCAGCTGCAACTAACTTGCTCTTAGACATATCTTGCACCCCTGGCACCTTCAATGGATGAGTGAATACCTCAGCATCATCCCTTTCTAACACAATTTCTTGCTTGTTCCAAGATGGAATGACTGAGGAGATTTCAAATTGCATTTTGTCAAGATTGTCCACACCATCATTGTCTGCTTTAGAATTCTCATTCTCAACAATATAAAAACTGAGCGTTTCATCAACTTTGCCCTTGTGTATCAAGCAGGGATCACTGTCCACAACAGGTGCTTTTTCATCATCTGCTATGTCCGGAATGCTGAAATTAGAAACTTTGTTAAGTTTGGATGCCTCTAATACAGAGGCTGATGTCTCAGTGGTTGTGTCCTGACAAGGAATGGATTCCAAATCACTCATTTTCTCAATATGAAGGGCTAAATTATTGTCCTGGCCTCCTTGACTTTCCAAATAATGAAGAGCGGATCCATCAACTGCATACTTCTCAAAATCAAGGTTAAGCTCATTCTTTGTTTGATCAATTTGCTCACTATCGTTTGCCGCAACACATTCTTCCGCATGATCATTAGAATCTTCCAACCATCTTTCAGATGCTATAATTTTCTCGGGCCTCTCTTCGGAAGCAGAATTCTCATTCCCACCACCATTTGTAACATCATATGTTGCATCATTGACAGGCAGAGACAACTCAGACTTCCTTCCCTGCAAATTGGAACCATCATCAATTAGTTCAGCAGCAGAATCATTCAAACATTCTTTTTCGCGGAAACATTTATTCTCAGAAACTGAACACAGATTAGTTTCAGCAACTTTATCAGTGGCCTTATCAATTGCTCCCCTGTTCCCAGTAGCAAGACTAATAACCCCAGAATGCTCATTATTATTATTGCTAGATAAGTAATTAGGCAGCCCATTATTTGCGACAGAAAAACCAATTTCCGCGGCATTATCAGATTTTAATGATCCTTCCATAGAAGTATTATGAAAAGGTTTTACAGAATTGGGAATAACCGACTCAAATGATTCTCCAGTCAACTTAGATCGGCATCTCACATGGGTACCAACATGACCGTTGTACCGATGTCTTTCGCTAAATGTCTTATGACAGAACTGGCACTCATATTTTCCATCCTTAATTATCACCCCATCAGTAATGTGAATACTATTTTTGTATCTGTTTCTCCGTTGAAGGGTTGATTGGAGTTGCAACGGTTCATCTTTGTCAATAAAAGCTAAATTAGGTTTGTTGCTCTGTAAACTCTCCCCAATTTTGTCCTCTGGCAAATCCCCAGTATATGCTACGGCTTGAATCTCATGGTCACCAATGGTAGAAACCAAAGCAGGGGGCAATGAATGGGAAACTAGTTTCTCTGTCTTGCTGTCCTCCTCAATAGCAAGATGCATTACCTGTAACATTCCCCATGAAAAAAATTAAAACAGTTGGAAGCATAATTAACCCTGAGAGGAAAAAGGAAAAGGAAAAGAGAACAAAGGGGTAAAAGAAAAGAAAAGAAAAAGGTCAGCTTACAGGGACTGTAGTCAGATTATCAGCATTGATGACCATCTGGTTATATTGAGCAAAGCTATGCACATTTGTATCTTGGATACCATGAAGAGAGCACAGATATGAAGAAACTCCTTTACATGACACAAAATGCAGTCCATTGGGACTGGAATGATCAAAATAGGATAAACTTAGTCAATGAAACAGATATAGGAGCTTGCACCCATAGGGATTCCCACCCCAAAACACCCAAAACTGCTACACCTTAGGTAGTTTTCCCAAGACAAGGTACATGAGCATACACTTTTATTTTTTTAAAAAAACCACGATGATCACGTTAGACACGTGTCTTTTACTTTTCCACAAATACATGTAAAACCTAAAACAGATGGCTATCGAAAAAATGTAATAAATATTTTTAAAGCTACTTAATAACATTATAACAATAAATCTATCCATGTATATCTCATGCCTTTTCCTTTTGGTAAAAAAGTTTTTCTATTCCAGCATTTACTCCTAACAAACACTTTTCAGCAGTTAGTGCCTTCATAATCCAAACAAGCTCCACGATAATAAATACCATAAAATAGTACTCCCAAAAGGAAGAACAGCATTAAAATTTATTTACGCATGACTTGAAAGGCCTTACTATTTTTGTTCTTATGGATTGCATCAATCCACTGTCTAGTTCCAATGGTCATATTCACCTTGGAGAAAAGTAAAAACCGGGTACCATGTGATTCTCATAGTTGCCCTTCTAAAAATTATGCACCCATAGATAGTCAAGAGTGTACACTATGTAGCATGTACGGGGCAAGCACATATGTTACTTAACTAACATATTCATTAGCAAGGTGAATGATATCACAACTGCGGTTTTCTAAATCCCAATATCCAAAAAGTATTTCAGTATACAACAGTAGTTGACAGCATTCGCATTTATCAATAACTGTAACGAATTTTTGCAACACCACACCCCCCATCTTTCATGTTTCAACAATTAAACAACAAGACTCTGCTGACAAATTCAAAGAAAACACAAAATTTAGCAAGGGGATATTGCCTAATAAAGAAACTATTGAATCCATATCATTTGTCCAAGCATATTTCCAAATAAAGAAAAACCTGCAAAAGCATCTAAAAACGAACCTTATGTATCGTCGGCAATACAACCAAACATGGCCGTTCTTCTTCTTGATACAGAGTGAAAGTTTCCAACCAATAGGCAGATTAGACCCGAAATCACAGGAATCCACAATTCTCTTCTTCCTCCTCCTACTTCCCCACTGTCCACTTAACCCTTTCAAAAATTCCAACAATTCCTCCTCCGTCTGCAATCCTTCCGTCTTACGACGTATCTCATCCCAATAAGGATGCTCAACAGCACCCAATGCCACCAAATCCACCGCCACCCCATCCCTATTCAAGACTTCCCTGTCTCTATCCTCCACATTATCACGCACAACAGTCTCATTCATCAAAGAAAACCCATCCGCATCATCAACATTAGCATCTATATCAACATTAACATCAACGACACCAATGCCCGTACCCAACTCCCTTTGATACCCTGTAGCTTCATCTTTACGAGGGCGGCCACGCTTCCGCTTTTGAAAAATAACACCCACATTGGAAGGAGAACATGAAGGCGGTGAAGAGAATTGTTGCGTAGGTATGGAATTTGAGTACTCAATTTTAACTGGGACCAAATCCTCTGGGTTCATGTCTGCGATGAATGATTGTTTGAGGAGGTTAACTATGTGGGCGTTCTCAGCATTTTCCGGGTCGGACTTATTACTCAAACTTCCAACGGTGGAGGCGGTAGAACGAAGATGGGGTGTGCGGCGGTGAGGTGTGGCGGAAGACGAAGTGGAATGGGCGAGGCGGAGGCGGGAATAAGTCTGTTTTCTGGAGCCAGCGGACTCGTTGAAGACGGAGCGATCAAGGATGGGGATGACGACGTCGTCGCGGCGGTTGGGATCGAAGGCAGAGGAAGAGCAACGGGAGAGTGAATAAAGCTCTGATTGGGAGAGATGGCGGAGATCCACAATGGGTATCGAATCCAATCGGAAAGCGCCGCCGTCTACTGTGCTTACGGCGGCGGCAGAATCGACGGTGGCGGAAGCCATGCTAAGGTGGGAATGCAGAATTTGATTTGGGGTTTTATTTGCCGTATTTTGGGGAAGGCCGAAAGGGGTACTGATGGACCGTGTCCAGTGAAATTACATTTTAAGCCCTGCAAATTGAATGTTACTTTTTTTAAAATTGGGTGTTGAGTCAATGGGAAGAATTAAAAGGATGTTATTTACATCCCAAATATACTAAACATACCCATAAATTAGTATGATTAAAATATATTTTATTAAAAATACATAAATATCATTATATGCTATAGTTAGCACCTGTGTCTTATCCTCAATACATTCCCTGTGTATCGGAACCGAAAACCTTGTTAACGCTGCCATTAACGGCCAACTATACATCATGATTAGCATACATATTAATGTTCTCTTTCACTACGTTTCTTTAAATCGAATATTACTAATAATCAACTTATTACTGCTCTCTTAGATATATATAAATATGTATTCGATCGAATTTATATCAATAGGACTATCATGCTTCTTCTCCAAGAAAAAAAAGAAGAAAAAAGAATGAATTCGATGAATACAAAACAATATTTCTTGAATGAATACTATTGTATCATTGTGTAACAATATTAAAAGTCATAAGAAAATCCTTTTCTCAATTGCATGCTTTATTCTGCCAATGAAGTCATCAATTCAACTCCCAATTCTCAAATCCTTTATTGGTAACAATTGAATTTGAATTGGAGAAACCCATAATGGAAAATCTCCATAATAATGCTCCACAAGAACTCCTAAGAACCGCTCCAAGGATCCAAGAACTGCTCTATGTATCATAATTGGTTTTTTCTTTTCTTGATTTGAGTCAACATAATATCAAACTTCTTAGGCAAGTTAAAATTAACCTAAAATTATAGAAGAACTAGCATCAATTCTGTGAAAGAAAGAAAAACAAAAAATATTGGCTCGCAGAGAAATTCTTCATGCTTTCCTCCTATTATGGCTTCTGGACACAGAAATAAAAAAAATAGTGTGACAATTTTAGCAATACTGTACATGGTAGAGCAGTGCCACTTCCTTGATTATTGTTATAGGTTGAGTAAGGTTGTGAGTGGTGTAAGATTCTTCCTGATTATGAGCGAGTAAGGTTGTGGGTAGTGACAGAGGTGCTACTTACTTTGTATTACTCGTTATTGCTATTATATTAAAGGGTACAAAAGTCTTTAATGTGGTGTGTTTAGTAATATGCATTTATAATATTAAATTATATTGGGGTTTGTTTAGTAATTGGGGTACGTTTAGTAAATTTGGGGTGCGAATAGCCATCAATTAAAAACATAAAAATAAAAATAATTATGTAATAATGGCTAAATATCAAAGCATGAGAAAAAAATATAAACGTTATCACAAATACTTGTGTAAATCGAATTTACATACATTAATATGTAAACCCCTTTATTACATAAAAAATCACTCTTTTAATACATAAATTGTTATTTTTCTAAATTAAAATATTACTTTTCAAATTCTTGAAATTCTGATTTATCGATTACTTTTTAATACATGAAAAATTACTCTTTAAAGACATGAATTATTACTGTAACAACAAATTTTGTATTTACGATAAAATAAATACAAATTGAGTACAAAGATAATCCAGTCGGATTTAATTTGAAAGATATGTAAGCAGGTAATTATCTCTAATCAATCCTCTGATTCTTCTCGAACAAATTTGTCTTTGACTTTGAATTTAACTTGACTAGAGTGTGTGTTGAGTTGGACCTTCAGTTGAAGCTTGTCCGAGCTCAGATTTAAAGTCTTGTGATGTTAATCCGGAGGCATCGAGCCTTTGTTCGGATTGAACGTTGACTTGAAGATTCTTATGAAGAACGTCGTTCAATTTGGTATAACATCGTGGACTTCAAGAAGAATGTTAGATGAATCTGACTGGAAGAAAGGTCAAATCTGAGGGCCTTAGCACCTTGATCTCAGGTCGAGTGTTATTTCTGACTTGAAAAATGCCGGATCGGAAGGTGTAGAACCTTATTCTCTGATCACTTTGATCTCAGATCGAGTGTTATTTCTGACTTGAAGAATGCCGGATTGGATGGGTGTAGAACCTTGATCTCTGATCGGAGGTTGTTCTTGACTTGAAGATCTTGAAGGGAGGCTGGACTTTTGTCTTTGCTCGTATTCTTCGAATCTCTTTAGATGTCTGAGTGTGCTTGGAATGAATGGAGGGGGACTCCCGATATAGGTGAAGGGTGAGGAAGCCCCATATATAACTCGCAGTCTGATTGGTCCAGGGCTGATTTGACCTGATTTTGCGGGCTTGAGTATTCCTATCTATAACGCAGTTTGATTGGTAATTGTTTGATTTTACCTAATTTTGTAGGCTTGAGCCTCCAATTTGATTGGTCTGTAATTAGTCTTATTTGTCTTGAGTTTGATTTAATTTGTTTGGGCTTATTTAACTTGGGTTAGGCCTCATTTAATTTAAGCCTCATTTAACTTGTTGGTCTTAAATAAATTATCGATTATTTATTACTTTATTTTATGAATTAATTTATTTAAATTTCAAAATAAATAATAAATTGTAATTGATATTTTAATCAGAAAAATCCACATGTCACTATTTAATTGGATCGTAATAAGGTTGAGGCACATATACTACTAAACAATAAACTCAATCATAAGCATCAATTCTTTATGCAGAAAAATAGGGCTGCATGGTTGCATGATGGGGATCGAAATACTTCATTCTTTTACCGAAGATACAGGGCTATTAAGACTAAATGAAACATTAACTCGCTGAGTATTAGTGGAGATATCATGGCAAACTCTAAGGAGATATCAGATCATATAGTAGGTTTCTATGAGACACTATTCTCCAAGCCGACTGATATACTAGATTTTTCTGAGCTTAGCTTCATCAACAAGTTTATGACAAATTAGGAGAACTTATTACTCACATATGTGCCAAAGTATGATGAGATAAAGGCTGTGGTCTTTCATCTCTCTCCTAATAGTGCTCCTGGGCCAAATGGATTTGGAGGAGTTTTTATAAAAAAATGTTGGCATGTGGATTCCTAAAGTTGCTGGTACTAACAAAATTGGGGACTTCAGGCCCATCAACATCTGTAATTTTCTCTTCAAGATATTGACGAAGATTCTGGCTACACGGCTCGGCCCGTTGCTTAATAGACATCTTGGCCCACATCAATTTGGCTTTATACCACATAGAAACATGCATCATTGCATAGCTTTGGCATCTGAAAGCTTCAACTGTCTGAATCAAACTGTTGATGGGAGTATTGCTTTCAAGATAGATATCAGAAAGGCGTTTGATACACTCCGTTGGGATTTCATTATCGATGTTTTACAAAGAATGGGCTTTAGCAAAAAAAAAATTATGCTTCTGGGGGGTATTTTTGCTTCAGCAAAAATATCTATTCTCATTAATGGGAAGCCTTAAGGCTACTTTGACTGTGGGAAGTGAGTGAGGCAAGGGGATCCCATTTCTCCACTTTTTTCTGTCTTGCTAGAAAGCACTGGGTTTTTGAATTCTTTATATGCCATGAACTTAGACTTCAATTTTGGTATTAATTGATTAGAGTAAGCGTACTCTATCACGTAGTAGACCGTAGTCACCAAGTATAAAATTTAGAAATATCGAACCCAAGGGCAAAAGTGGGTAGCCGTATTTGAGAAATGCTTTACTATAATAGGACTAATCAATAAAAGGAGGGGGTGTTTAATACTATAACTAACAACTAGGAAAGCAATTAAAGATAGAACTTGTACAAATGAGATGGATGATGGATGAAGGTGAACAATCTAAAAAGTATGTTAGGCAAGCAATATCATGGAAAAGGCTCATGTAGACTCACACACACGCATGCATTGAAGGGCTTCATGTTATGATATTAAGGGCAATCACTTACGTATGCCTAATCCCTATGGCCAAGGCAATTAGGTTATCAACTCTTTTACAAGTTTAAATCTCCTAGGATTGTCTCTTACTCTCAATTTCCATAAAGGTACTATGATCATAAGTTGGGTTCCCCTCACTAGTTCATCACTAATATCATATCATGAGGTTCTAAGCACAAGAAGGGTATGACTTACCTCCTCTCATACTAACTAAGTCATCTCGTGCAATCAATGATTCAATTAAATCACTAAGCATAATATTGGAATGTCCACCCTAACACTATGAATAGAGAATTTAATCACACAAATCATACATAAAATGAGAATAAGCATTCATGATAGAAAATATTCATAACAATCATTTCAACAAACATGTTGTATGCAAAATCTACATAATCCCTAACCAATCATATTGCTAGCCATGAGGAATAGCCACAACAAATCATTACAAATCTTATACAATCCATGACATGCTCCAATTGAGCCAAATAATGAAGAAATTCACAAATTAAAGGTAAGTTGGTTTCCCTTTCAAAGTAGGCATTCTCTTCCTTCAACATGCTCCAATCTTCACTCTTTGATGAATTTCCCTTCTTAGATTGGTGGATTGATGGAATAGTGGATGGATTTGAGGAGATCAAGTGGATTGGATGGATGAAGGGTATGAAGATGGATGGAATGGAGTTAGTGTGTGAAAATGTGGTGTAAAATGTGCATGGAACTGATCCCAAATGATCCCTCCTTTATTTTACACTCAAAATAGATATTTATACCCCCTGAAAGCTTCTAGAACACATTCTAATTATAAAATTGACTTCGGGCCGAGCTCGGGTCGAGTTTGATTGATGCAGCGCAACACAGTCTCACCGTTTTGGACATAACTTTCACATTCAAACTCCGATTTGAGTGATTTTTGCTCTCACGTGATCCCTCTCCTTAGCTTTCTATTCATATAAAGAACTCACAAAAAGTATAACAATTGAAGGTGTACCAAGTTATGCAAAGTTGCACAATCGTGTTGAGTATAACAGCTTGCGCGACCTCACAATTTTGATCATAACTTTCTCGTTTGGACTCCGATTGAGGTGTTTCTTATGCCAAAATGATCCTCTCTTCTGTGGCTTTCTAAACATATATCACACTTTAAGTTTTGAGCTCCATACAAATATATAAAAACTACACAAGTTGGACGTGAGTTTTTCAACATTTTGTTTTGGCTCGTTCTCCCTCGTTTCAACTCCTAATTGAGCTCCATTTTTTCCACATCTTCCTTATCGTGTTTAGAATCCATTTTACCTAAAAGTCACATAAATTACATCAAAGTACCAATTCTCTAAATATTTACAAATATCGCGTAATTTAAGACACTTAATCATGAAAATCACACATTTATCATTTCAAATCACAAATCTCCATATCTTCATATAACACCACCAAAAGATATACAAGATGAATAAAAATACAAGAAAATACATAACAAAAAGATACTAAAATCTAGGTGAAAGTAACACCGATTAATATGATTAATGATGATCATATCTTACGAGCAAAAGCCAGTCGGGATAATGATTTGCCTCCATATCTGCTTTATACCGATGACATCTTGGTTTTCTGTAATGGGGATAGTAAGTCAGTCATGGACTCATGGGATTACATCACACTCTTACTAGATATAGAATGCTTTCGGGGCAACATTTTAACCCAAACAAGTCCAAGTACTATTTTGGGAAGAATGTTTCTCAAACTATCAGAAGAAGGGTTCATGATCAGATGGGAATTTGGGAAGGGAGCCTTCCTTTCACTTATCTTGGCATCCCAATTTTTAAGAGCGCACCGAAGAACTCTTTCTTCAATAAAGCCACAGATAAAAATTATCTCAAAGTTTGCAAGATGGAAGGGTAATTTTTTTGGCTGATCGTTTTGAAGAAAGCCCTTACCTTCTAATTTCCCCTGATCACTTTAATTTCCGCTGATCTCTTTAAAGAAAGTCCCTATGAAGAAAGCCCCTACCTACCACCACAATCGAACTATAGAAACAGATCCAGTTATGAAAACAGATCCAGATATGGAAACATATCTAGTTATTATTGAGGGCAGAGTGAACTACCAGTACAGCAAAACCACTCGCTTTGGCAACCTACGCTATATAGGTAAGGAAAATATACGTATTTATGTTTATCCCAAGATCAAAATTGAGTCGCACGCTCATTATCTCAACATTTGTCATAGAAACTTGTTGCGAGTTATTTGTATTGAGGTGCCAGAGTCAAGTTTAGAGAAATACGTTAGAGAGTGGAAGAAAAGGACACGGAATAAATCATGTTTTGGTAGGTTTAAAATTCCAGCGAAAGATGAGCACAAATTAGGAGCCGATGCAGAATATCAGTGCTATATGCATGTTGAGATTAGACCGTTAATCCGAGACATATAATCGTTTGTTCATGATATACACATGAATGGATATTGTCTGACTAAGTTTGATTTAACTAACTTGTGGGTCTCCGACAATATGCTGAAGTTTCTTGGGGTTGGATTCCACCCGAGGAACCTTGAAAATGTGAGTCATGATTTTACTTGGGCTGCGAATGTCATTGATGTGTTATTTCTTGGGCACCAATGGAAGGAGGTTGTTCTCGGATCCCTCATCTGAAGCACGAGAACGTTTACAAATCGAGATCAGGCGGGGCATGATTATTCCAAAGGGATTCTACTAGTGATGCATTTAACTATCCTCCAACCAAGGATGATGCTCAATTTTATAACAAAGTGCAGGAATGATATCTACTATAAAACGATGACAGCCTGAGGTTTAAAATACTATCGTTTGTTATAAGGAATGATATCTTGTGAAAGATGGAATACTCAATTTTCAATAAAACCTTATCTCACTTTGCTGAAAGAAAGAATCCAGACTCATTTTCATTATTATTACACTGGATATGATTTTTTTTCTAAAATAACAGTGAAACAAATCCTCATCCGGTGTGCTCGTTATTTGGTACAGCATTTCACCAAAGCTGAAGATTTGGAAAATGAGGGTTGGGTGGAGGATCTGATTTGCGGGTGGAGTCGGTGTTGATGTTCTTTTATAAGGATAAGTTCTTGAGTCTTCAACGTTCCACGGCTAACCTAGGTTATTTGAATCATTATATGAGATTGAAATAGGATTTCTAGTCTGTTGTGATTTTACTTAATTTTGTAGGAGTTTGAAGTTAGATCTTTTAAAGAGCTTTGCCAACCATCTAGTTTCTCTTGATGAATGTCTGTTGTTGTGGGTGTTCTAATTCTTGGATTGGTTTCTCAACTGGCCTTTGGGACTTCTTCAAAGTTTAAACTATCTCTGGACTGGTTTCTCAACTGGACTCTGGGACTTCTTCAAAGTTCAAACTATCTCTGGCTTCTGGTGTAATGCTCTCATAAGTTCCCTTGCAATCCCTGCTTGGTTTAACATTACAAAACAACCTTAAATCCTTTAGATCTTTTAAGTTTTTAGATTGGAGAAATTTTATTATAGAATACTGGTCATTGTCTCGGGTTCTAAATATGTTGCTGATGCATTGTCAATTTGATGGGTGTTCATTATTTAATCTGATTCTTCATCTCCATGCTTAAATTTTTTTCTTCTTCATGTCTGATAGCATTAGCTTCTTCTGTTGGGAGTCCATGATTCCAGTAGGACTATTTCTAGCAACAGGGTATATTTTATGTGTCTCCATTCCTCGTGCTATCTTGTTATACGATGCCCAAACAAAGTGGGACATGGAATATTAGATCTAGAACATTGAATTAGATCACTAAGCATATGATGCATATAATTATGATGAATACTGATTATACATATGATTTTGATGCAGGAATTTTTTTTATTTTTTTTTACCTATATCTTAACATGTATTTTTTCTCCCTTTTTTAATTCGTCTTCTCTTTTTCTCTCCCCTCTTCATTTCTCTCTTTTTGTGATTTTTTTCTCAATTTTCTATGTTCGAAGTGTTTAGAGATGTTGAAATGTATGTAATAAAAATATTGGGTGTAATTAGTAAATTAATTGGGTGGGGTTAGTAGGGGTGTTCAAACTTTGGTTAAAACCGAAAAAATTGGCCAAACCGAACCGAAATACTAATTTGGTTCCATTTTTTAAAATACGGTTCGATTTTTAGTTTTGGAAATGTAGTTTTTAAAATTTCGATTCGGTTTTCGGTTTCAAATTTTGAAACTTCGGTTAACCGAAAACCGAACCAAAATTTTAATTTATTATTATTATATATATATCAATTACCAACAATTAATTTTCTTTTTTTATATCTTAAATATAGTTTCCTATTATTTAATTTTCAATATCAAAATTTACTTAAAATTTAAAATAATTTCATTTATTCTTAAATGTTTTCTTTAGACCATATAAACTTTTATTACAAAAATGAAATTAAATATACATATAATTCTAATCTCACAAGTGATATATATATATATATATATTATATAATATAAACTTATACTATATATTAAATATTATTATAGTGTATATATATAAGAGATTTTTTTTAAGTAATGAAAATATGATAAAATAATTTTAAAAAAATTAAAAAATAAATTTCGATTTTTGGTTAACCGAAATAATTCGGTTTGGTTTATATCAATTTTGTAATATTTCGGTTCGATTTTGGTTTTCTAAAATATTTCAGTTCGGTTTTCGATTTTGAAAATTCGGTCGGTTTGGTTAACCGAATAGACCGATGCACACCCCTAGGGGTTAGTAATTAAAAGTATGGAGAGTAAATTTAAGAATAAGGATATAATAGTATTTTTACTATAATTTTTTTTAAAGTTGGTGTGCCCTCAATAATTTTTTGGGTTGAAATATAAATGATCAAGTTTGCTACTAAAATCTTTATTTTCAACTCTCTAGTGATTGATTTTGCATTCTTCTTAATAATTATTGCATTCCCAGATAAGATTACAATGGTATTCACATCATGTAGTATTTTAGTATGTATTAAAATACGTAAAACATGTTAATAGATGTAAATCATTTATCTCTATATGCAAAACTAAAACTCCAAATGCATAACCAATAAATATTGCTTCCTACATTTTTTTTATAGAGGACCAATATTGCTTCTAACAAAGCCTACTGAGAACTTATGTCAAGGGTGTATGGATCTCTCTAGGCCCAATAGAACTCGGACTCGGGATTTGTATTAATTATTATACATAACGAATTAGGATTTATGGTGTAATCAAAATTTTTCTTTGAAAAGTAAAAGATGTTATAGATATCAACTCACCGTAACATCGGTATGATCAAGGTTAACAACATTATCGGGCAAATCCGATGAAACAAAAGACGTCTCAGTAGAAAAAGTATAAGAAGCTAGATTATGAGCTAAAATATTATTTTTCCGCCCAACCCTTCTAAATATAACACTATCCAAAGACAAGCACATATCTAAAATGTCGCTAACGTCTCCAAAAATAGAGAGATCATTATTATGTTTCTCAAGAGCATTAAAAAGGTTAAGGGAATCAACCTCTAAAATGACTCAAGGGAGATTACGTTCTCTTGCCAACTCAACTCCCCTTCTAGCAGCTAAAGCCTCTCCCAAATCCACTGGGACTCTCGAATGCCAAAGAGAGGCAAAACACCACAAAATAGTTCCATCAGACTCTCTTGCAATACCTCATATACCAGTACCATTTTCTCGAATAAAAGCAGCACTAGTGTTTAATTTAATAAACCCCATCTCAGGTGGCTTCCATCCGTGAATTATAGGTTGAGTGACAACTGTATTTGGCAGAGATTTAGCCCTCAAATAGTCATGTAAGTGACTCTGAGCCATTATCATGGCTTTTCTTTGGCTCCACAACTTTTCCTGAAAGTAGAATTGATTTCTAACAAATCAAACACTCCAAAGTAAAGTAACAAACTCATGTTGAGATTCCAGTGAAATTCTGCTCTTTAGAGATAAGATCCAATCTTTAATGGAGAAAAGTGATGTGTTAACATCTATTACCATATTCATTGTCGATGTAGCCCAAAACTCTTTAGCCCAAGGACAGTCCCGAAGAGCATGTTCAATTGTTTCCATATCCCCTCCACACAGCTTGCACATAGGTTCCACGTCAGTAAATCTGCTAACAAGATTAATGCTGACTGGCAAGATATCATTGAGGCACCTCCAAATGAACACCTTGATTTTTGGAGTAATATCAAGGTTCCACACCAGTTCCAACAGTGTGTATCAACCGATCCAGAGGTCATCATATCTGTATGCTAGAGCTCTGAAGCAATGTGGTATCATGACCAAACTAAGTGGATACCATTTTTTGTGTGATCCAGAATAAGCAGTCGGGTCCAGGAGTTTTCCTAATTGGAAATTGTTGTATATTTTCAACATCTTCTGGAGAGAAAGAATTTTGGAGAAGAGGAATATCCCAACTTGCACCATCTTCGCTCATGAATTCTCTAACTCTGATGTCTTTCGGGTTATCTCCCCTTGGAGAAGTTATGTGGAACGATGGAGGTTTATTAATCCAAGGATCCCTCCAAATATTGATCGTGTTTCCATTTTCCACTCTCCAGCAAAGCCCTTATCAAGAATATCCCTCCCGGCCAAGAGACTCCGCCACGTAAAGCTCGGATGAAAACCAATCCTAGTATTCAAAACGTCACCTCTAAGATAGTATCTAGCTCGGAGCGTTTGTGCAAGTAGTGATTCACTATCATGTACGAGTCTCCATCCTTGCTTGGCTAGCATAGCTTTATTGAAACTAGAAAAATCACGGAAGCTAAGTCCTCCAGCAGCCTTAGGTTTGCATAGCTTGAACCATGTTAGCCAATGAATGTCCCCACAAAAAACAAGCAATAGCTGCATTCATTTTGTTTATAATGCCTTGTGGAAGAGATAAACAACTCATCACGTAAATAGTAATTGCTTGAGCCATAGATTTGATAAGTGTGATCTTACCAGCCAGAGATAAAGTTTTGCTTTTTCAATCCTTGAGTTTTTTCTCCATACAATTTACCAACCTCCTGAAGATAGCCTCTTTAGATCGCCCAATATGTGTCGGGATACCCAAGTAGATGGCATGGTTATCTACTCGTTTCACCCCTAACTCGGACGTCATTCTGTTAGCCGACTCAATCGCCACCCCATTGCTGAACATAACCTCAGATTTTGCAAGGTTGATCACCTGGCTAGATGCTTGCTCATACTGCTCCAATTTTTGTTTTTACTTTCCCAAGTTCTCCACTGTTTGCTCTACCAAAGATAAGACTGTCATCAACAAAAAATAAATGTGTAACTGTAGGTGCTCGACGGTAAATTCTCACTCCATGGAGGGCTCCACTTGCAACATTCCTTCTAATTAAAGCTGAAAGTACCTCTATACAACAAAGAAATAAGTAAGGTGATAGCGGGTCTCCTTGGTGGAGACCCCTTGAAGGCTTGAAATCAGATGAAGGGACTCCATTAATAAGAATAGAAAATGAAATAGAGGAAACACAACGCATGATAGTGTGAACTAAATTGGATCTAAAACCCATCTTAAGATGGATTTTTTTTCAGAAAATTCCATTAGACTCTATTATATGTCTTACTCATATCTAACTTGAAAGCAAAAGAACCTTTATTAACAGCTTTATTATGCTTCATATAGTGAAATATCTCATAAGCCAGTAAAGCATTATCAGTGATGAGCCTACTAGGAACAAAAGCGGACTGACAAGGATCTATAACAAAGGGAAGGCAAGATTTAATCCTATTTGCAATAGTTTTAGTAATAATTTTCAAGAAAACATTACATAGACTAATAGGACGAAAATCAGCAGGGGTAGAAGGGTTCTTCTTTTTAGGGATGAGAACAATATGAGTACGGTTAAAAGAAGAATGAGAGTGACCCACATTGAGAATTTTAAGAATAGTATGCACAACATCTTTATCAATGATATTCCAGAATTTTTGAAAAAAGATAGAAGACATACCGTCCGGACCAGAAGCTTTAGAAGGGTGCATCTGAGAAATGGCTGTCACAATCTCTTTTTGCGTGAAAGGTTAAATTAAAGTAACATGCATCTCATCTGTAACTCTACACTCAACAGCCTCCACAGCTTCCACCATATTCAGATCCTCTTTTGCCTGGAAAAGATCTAGGAAGTAATCTTGGAACACCTTGGAAATGTCACCCTCATCTTCCCACTTGTTCCCATCTTTATCAACAATAAAGTCAATAGAGTTTCTTTTCTTTCTCCCACTAGTAATCTTATGAAAGAAACTCGTGTTTTTGTCCCCTTCTCTCATCCAATTAATACGAGATCTCTGGTACCAAAATAACTTTTTCCTTCTGTGTAAAGCAGCTAGCTTATTCTCAAGGATTTTTGTAGTTTACATATTATCAGAAGAGGGGTGAAGAGCGTGAATTCTATTCAACGCTTTTTTCCCCTTTCAATCTCACGTGGTATGTTATTGAAATTATCCTTATCCCATGAAGATAAGGCTTCCCCACATTTCTCAAATCTGAGGACTAAATCATCATTCAGGCTAGTCCCCTCAAGCATCCAGTAATTGCGAATAATTTTAGAACAATTTGGGTTGCAACCACATAGATTCAAAACGGAAAAGCTTAATTCTTCTTCTACCACTCTGTCTGTGTCTTTTTTAATCCAAGAGATGACCAACGGACAATGATCAGAAAAGATTCTAGTAAGGTGTGTTATCTGGTACTCCGGGAACTTCATAATCCATTCCTATTGGCAACTCCCCTATCTAATCTTTCTTGAATGTTGTTTGCTCCTGTTTGTCCATTTGACCAAGTAAAATTAATCCCCTCATATCCCAAATCAACCAAACCATATTTTTCAAGACATTCTCTGAAATCTTGAATGCCCCTTTCTCCTCTAGTGCGACCTCCCATTTTTTCGTAATTGAAGAGAATTTCATTAAAATCACCTATAAAAAAACACGGTCTGTTTTCAGTATTTGACAGATCCTTTAAAAGTCTCCAAGTTTTTCATCGGAGGCTTCGTTCTGGCCACCCATAGATTCCAGTAAAGCGCCATGCTTGATTCTCATTATCCTCTCCAACCAGGACATCTATGTGATTAGGCGAAGTGGATAATATGGTTATCGGTATATCATCCTTCTATATCAGACATAAGCCTCCTCTTCTGCCTCTTCTATCAACCGCACAATCCACACCAATATGATTCTTGTAACCCAATTTATTTGCAATAAAATTGAATTCCCTACTCAAAAGTTTTGTTTCACACAGAAAGACAAAAAAGAGATCTTTAGACTAAATTTCTTTTTTAAGCCCCAAAACTTTCCGTGGGTTCCCAAACCCACGGCAGTTCCATTCAATTTTCATTTAGAACTTCCTGTAAAAAAAAAATCATTTAAAACCATGTAAATAAAATTTAAAAAATAAAATAAAGATAAATGATAAGTACTAAAATTTAAAAATAGATAATAATATCTTCTCTTATACATAGATTTGAATCATTTAAATACTATATTAAAATTTCTTATCAATTTAATAAATCAAGAAAGTTCCCATTTTTAAAATTATTAACATATAAATAAACTATAAATCTATTTCGTTTACCACATAAATAAATTTTAAAACTGAACAATTAATTGTTTATCCAATTATTAGAAGTCCCGAATATTTAATAGTCTTGGTGGAGTTAAATCTAAAATTTTAATGCAATATTATAAAATTTTAATTACTTAAAGTATTAAATTATTTAAAATAAAATATTAATTATATTATTAAGATTATTAATAAAAAATTAAATAAAATAATATTTAATTACTCCTAAAAATTAATAAAGTTAATCAAAAAGTAAATCTTACTTAAAATCTGGTGAATAATCTTTGGGGACAGAGAATATCTATTAAGAAATACGTAATATTCACTTTTGAATAGAAATTAATATTGATTTGAATGCATACATATACACAAATGATATCAACTCATGGGGTAGGAACACCTTAAAATCAGTCAAACGGGGTACTCGTGTTCCACAAAAATAACTACATATTTCCACTTTTAAGCATTCCACTTCTATAATTACATTTTCCTACTCTCTCCGTCCTGAAAATATATCAATTTCATTATTTCTGATATCCGCTTCAAAAGCATCAATTTCCTCTATTTAATAAAGAAAATACACAATATAACTCACCACTTCCCTCTAATACAATTACTCACCTTATCTATAATAATAATACTCCTTAATTTACGTGCAAAAAACAAATAAAGACCTTAGAACCGTCCAAGTGCAAACATCAAATGAATATCTTTCAAGAGGACGGAGGGAGTATTTGATAATTGAGAAACTAACAAAATAATTATTACTATATTTTTATGGGGGTCAACATACATAATTAAAGCTATATATAATAGACTAAAATCTACTTTCTTGAAAATTGAGAAATGGAAATTAAAATTCCCTACTTTACAATGAGCCCAAAATGACAACAGTAAGTGATACAGGCCTAATTTAACATTTTAATAAAGAAAAAATGCACAAGAAAAAATGAACAACTAAACAGCGACATGTGTCTTAAGTCGAATTGACCTTTCCACAAAAGGCATTACTTGTAATACCAAGCATGTTTATTCTCTCTAGATTAAAGCCTTCACTATCCATCATGCATGGACTTTTCTGTGTGTATTATTTATTTTTTTGGACGAATCCTTCCTTGAGAGAAATCAAATAATGACCAAATCTACATTAGCATGGACAAAGGGGTTCACATTATCAAGTCTCTTCTCCTAAAATTACACATGCCAATTAACAGATTTTCAGCATCATTGACCGACAAGATTAATTTCATACGAAAAGAGCATGTTCCGGAAAAGAAATCTCTACACAACAGATTCAAAGATCACTAAGAATGAAGCCATATCTTTGAATATTATAGTAATTCATAGTCAAACGCTACTACAACTATTAATTAGTAAAGACCCAAAGATGAGTAATTAGTCACATAAAAACATGACACAAGAAGTAGTGTTGCTTAAAAAATTAAAGTTACAAACTCTTATATTAAAAAGTATAACATTTAATACATTATTTTTGGAAAATGTGGAATACACATGTTCTAGCATATTCTTTAATTATTTTTTTTTTGTAAAAAACAAATGTAACTATTATACAACTATATATATTTATGAGATGGCAAAAATAGGTTGTATGAACTTGTCATGATAATATTCATAATATTCAAATTTATCTGAGTACATAATGTAATGCATGGTTATATTCATAATATTAAAATTTATCTAGGAACATAATGTAATGCATTGATCCAGTTCGTCACCAAATAGGCTAATTCAAGCGAAAAAAATAATAATCTAATTTGTGATATTTGAAATTTTGAGCAACGGATCATGAAACTCTAAACACCATTTAATTTCTTGTGGGCCGAAGAAGATTTTGGGTTTCTTCATCTGCTTTTCTATGAGAGTATGGTTTCTTAGGAAATGGAAAATATACTCCATCTAAAACGAAAGTATAATGGGTTAAGGGCCTAAATTTTAAACAAGGCAAGAAACATCGTCACAAAACTATTGACATAGACTCCCTCCGTCCGTCCTATAAAAAGAGTTACGTTTCTTGTTTGTGCGGAGATTAAAAAATATATTATTTTAATGTGGAGTGGGTTGAGAGATGTAATAATTTAATATATAGTAGGTAATTGTATTAGTGTTGTGTGTGGGCCCATGAAAATAAAGTGATTGATTTATGTGGATCTCATCTACTAAAAAAGGACATGTAACTCTTATAACGGACGTCCTAATCAGTAAAATATAACTCTTGTGGCGGGACGAGGAGAATATATTTTTTTCACGAAAATTAAGAAGTATAATATTTTAATGTCTAGTGATTTAAAAATATAATAATATTTTAATATGTAATGTATAATTGTATTAGTGGTGAGTTTGGTGTATGTGGGATCCACATGAATATATTAATTATTTTTAGTATATATATTTAAAAAAGAAAAAAAAATGTGTCAATTTGTGTGGACAACCCAAAAATACAAGTGTTTGAATTTCTTCAGGACGGGGGATTACATTATATAATGAGAAATTAGGGCTTCTAGTTATCGAATCCCTTTCATAAATCAGAAATTAGGTCCTCTGATCAGTTGAATCCCACTCATTTACGAATCCATTCAGCAGCATGAGGAGGAGAAACCTCCATCGGAATCTGTTATCGCATAAAAACAGCGAGCGTCAGAAAAACTCGGGATGTTTTGCCTTATGAGGTACGAAAATTACAACGAAATTAGGGTATACGTGTTGGATGATGATGATCTGCACAGTTCTTCGGATTTTGACCACCAAATCCACCCTAGGTTTCAATTTCGATCTGATTTGGGAAAATCTGATGGCAACGCATTTTGTGCTGTGGATTCGACGCTCTTATGTATTCGACGGGTATGAGCCATCCGATCCTCATCACATCTGCGGCAAAATTTGATGTTTGGCACAAGGATCCCAAATTAGAGAAAATCTCAGATATGAATGAACCCAAATGGTGGCCCATAGCAATCCCCACAACCGACCACAAAAGTATTTTACTTTTCTCCTCTAATCTCTTGGATAAATACGCTCACTCTGCTTTTGAGTTATATGATATTGGCAGAGACACTTCCTATCCGACCCATATCTGTCTACAGTTCCCGGTTTTTTCATCGTGTGAGATCGTATACCTTCTTAGACGAGTCTCATTTCTTGGCAGAAACCTCGGATGGAGCCTTTATCTTGAACCTCCGAGTGGTCTCTTATTTCCAAATGGGAAGTGTCTAATTCTTGGTTTTGGGGTCACTTCCTAACACCGTTGGGTGGTCGAATTGCTGTCACACCCTGCGATGTATAAATCCGGAGGGATTCATCTCAGGAGCTGGATGGGATGGGATGGGGATGAGTGTGGAGATTTGTATCCGTCTCTTAATCACTTTCCTAAACTCGTCGGTCGGTCTCTACATGGATGATAGATTTTTGAAGACCTGCACTTTGCAATCAAAAGGGGATGGGAGTGGTGGACTTCACAACTCTCAAGATGGAGGTGGACTACACTATAAGAGCTCAAATTCACATTGATGATATATGTGATAACCCCATTCTTGAATTGTTTCCCCCCCTTAGATTGCCACATAGAGTTGCTTTTTTTCCCTCTGAATTTTGAATTGGATCCTATATCCTTGCTTTGCTTTGTTTCCTTTTGAATAGTTTCCTTTTGAATTGAGTTTGTTATATATAATCCTGTTTTGAGTTATTGTTATTTAAATGCAAAGGAAAGACATGTTCGCATCATAGTGGAAGATAATTAAATGAAAGAAAGAAAGAAAGAAAGAAGAATATGAAACTGCTTAAGAACACCATTTTCTGAACTTAAAACAAGATTTTATTTATTTATAACAAATTCTAATCTTAAAACAAGATTTGTGCAGGATTGGCTTATTTGAAGTTTTTCATGCATCTCATAAACCTTTCCTGATTTTGTAGACTCACCACCACTATGAATCTGCATCATGTAAGCTAGATATACATTAGATGAAAAATGAACTATCTTGCTCTCTGTATATTCAGAGGTCAGTTCTACCATCTAGAATCATGTCATTTGTTGCTTTGTATTTTGATTTAATCATTTAATACATTATTTCCAGAATGTATAAGATATGATTAATGAGTCAGTAGTTGGTAATATATCAATCAAATAATAGGTATTAGTAATTCTCGAGAGCAGCTGCCTATGATATCAAACACGAACTTGATGCACTAAAGCACACGTAATGTTCGATTCATTGCATAGCATTTACATCAAGTAAACTATGTTCCTACTGTTCCATTGTTATGCATGCAGAATAGCAGCTCTAAATGTAAAATCTTTCAGTCGAATATTCTCCGTTGCCTTCTTACATGAATACGTCTATAAAGCGTCTTAATAACCAACAGGGCTAGTTTCCAGCCAGTTATATTTTGGTAATCTAAGGGGAATTGAATGCAATAGCAAGACATGGAATCATCTTGCCAAAATATATTAGAAAATTTGTATTAAGGGGTTGTCGAATGTTTTATAAATTTTCGGTCTGCCGAAATATTAGATCAATTTCGACTACTACTTATTGAAATTTGTGATTTTTTTTCAACGGACCAGATATGAAATTTCTTTACATTTTCTGCAATTCTCATGAATGGAAAAATTTTATATATAAAACTCGCACAATACATTTTTTTTTTTAAGAAAAATATAGTTTAAAATTTATCATTTCGATCTATTTTGATCATCTCCATACTCCATATTGCCAAGAAAAGATCTTTTTCAAGCCCTAAACAATAAACTAGGGTTTTAAAATTTAAAAAATATGAGTCACATTGTTCTTGATTGGATGAAAAGAAATATTTTGAGAATGAATCAAAGTTGTCATGTAAATTTAAATTAACTCAATAAGTTTCTAAGGATTATGGGGATGAGTGAGGATATTCTTTCTTTTCTTCTTCTTCATTCTTCTTACTAGTATCCGCGCATGTGTGTGTAATCAGTATGTGTTTTGGGTGTGAGTGTGTGTTTATTTTGTTGATCGTTAAGTGTAGTGATGGTGGGTGTACGAAGCAAAACATGTAAGTTAGAATTTAAAAAAGATTAAGGATATAATTGAAATTTCACAAAATTTTTTTTGTCTTTAATTCGGTTCCCTAAGCAAAATATGGAGCCTCAATAGTATTCAATCCACATTAAATTCACCTTTATTGTTACTCCACACATGATTAATTTTATTTTTACGGTTCTATGCTACTATCTAAGAAAAAAACTTACTTTTAACTAAATTTATTAACTTTTGAAGATAATATTATATTTTAAATAATAACTAATGTATAAAATATGTTGCGTGTGGTAAAAGGTGATGATAATTTATAATTAAGGATAGGTGTAGTGTGAGACCGTCTCACATGAGACCATTTTACATTTTTTAAAATAGTTATCACTTTCGCTATAAAACGTTATCATTTTCGCTATAAAATGTTATCACTTTTTATTAATTTAGTATCACTTTTCAGTATTAAAATTATCGCTTTATGACCGTCTCACGTAACCCCTTACGTGAGACGGTCTCACACAAGTCTTTGCCTAAAATTAAAGTGTACTTTTAAAATATTAAATTAAATTAAAATAATATTTTTTTAAAAAAAAAGTGGACTTAATTGGAATGGACGAAAGAGAAAATTGTGAAATTAATCTTTGGGGTGGGGTTATTTAAAATAATTAATAACAACTATAAATACAGATATACTCCAGGTTTCAGCAAGAACATGGTCTCTCCATGTGGCAACATTAACATACGAGACTCTATTCTTACGTGGTAACAGTTGAAAAAATTGTGTTCTTTTTTAAATAGATAAGAGTTGAAAAGAAAAAGAAGAGTTGAAATTTTTGGTAACCATAATGTGTATAGGCTGTAGCCACTAACCAAAATTTGGGTTCTTTTAGCAGAGATGAATGATATCTGTTTAACCAAGAATACTTGTGTGTCGTATTTCTTTTCATATATAATCCTATTTGCTTTTTGATACAATATGGTTTTAATGTCGGATAGAACTTGATCAGATGCTGTTAATGAAATGACATGATACTTGTATAATAGACTACGAAAAAAGTAGTATGATTTATTTATTGGCAAACATTTTGTGAACCGATACACAAACGGGGGTAAATCCATGTTTATCGATTATTTAAGTGCATAAAAAATTACATTTTATAGAAATTAATTATTACTTTTTTTATAAAAAATATCATTCTTTAAATTTTAATATGTTGTTATTTATAATATTCTTGTTGAAATGAGAAATATTTTTAATTGACAAAGGCTTATGTGGCACGTCCCACGAAAGTAGTTTCATTTATCATTACGTGGGACGAATAAAAAGTAATAACTTTTATAATGAAAAATATATATCGAATAGTGTAAATTAGTATTTCATTAACAATTTAAAATATAAATAAAAAATTATATTTTAAAAGAGAAGTGATAATATCTTTAATAAAAATTTATCCCACACAAATGTGTTCCTTTTATTTAGAGGTGTATTAATTCATCCTTATAAATCTAAAATTTAGCTTAAACATGCAGGTATGTGTATAAAATAAACATAAGAAAAATAGCTAGGTTGTGACAAAAGTTACCATTTTCATAATAAAGTCTCTCATATGCATTAATTAGCCGCATACATTTAATCAGCTGCCAGTATAATATAATATAATATAATATAATATAATATAATATAATATAATAGTATATATATATATATATCCGGAAAATTCGATTGTGAAATAAATTATCATTTTCATTCTAAGTCTCTCACATGCATTAACTATATAGCCCTATACGTTTAATTAAACAATTATCCAATTTAATTAGCTGCTTCTGTAAAAAGTTTATAAATTAAATTACTTTTTAACTGTCTCAAAAAAAATCCTCATTGGTCTCACGCAATTCTACCAAGAATTTGTTTGGTACGTAGAAGATTCATTTTTCAAAAAACGGTTCGAGTACAAATCTTATCCGAATCTTCTAGACACATTCTGAAAAGAAAGTCTTACCCAATCACCATAATGGGATGGTTTTGAGAAACATTAAAATTAGCCTTAATTTTTTTTTAAAAATGATAATTTTCATAGTAGCATAAAGAAGTAAAGATATTTTAAAATCGTGTGGAATAGAAGAACCAAACAATGACATAAACGAAACAAAACACGTGGATATTTTAGGAGAAACTCTTGATGTACAAAATAGGACATATGGTTCTTGGAATCAGCTAAGGCTAAATGTCCACCCGCCTCTTCCATCATCGTACGCCGTTGGATTGCTGTTCGTACGGAGATCCAACTTAACGCGCCACGTGTCCTCTTTCTTATTTTGTAACGAAAATCCCAATTTACGTACGAGATAACTGGAAGGTAATGTATTTTGTTATCAATTAATTAATGGCCAATAAAAAAAATCATTTTGTGGTTGATACTAATTAAAACATTCATTCAACAGATTGTGGCTATCTTCATTGTTGGACCCACATGCATGCATCAATTCTTATTTTATTTTTTATTTTTATTTTTTTGGGACAATTCTTTGATGTTAAAGGCTGCTTTTATTTGTTGATTGCAAATATGCTGGTTTTGGACGGATTTGGCTTTTATATATATATATATATATATATATATATATATATATATATATATATATATATATATATATATATATATATATATATATATATATATATATATATATATATAAATGAGCAGTAAATAATAAAATTTTCAAATACTAATCATTTTGTGGAATCTTTAAATTTAATTCAATTCATCCAACTTCATAATTTTTAAACATATGTATCATTATAAATATACACACAGATTTATATATGATGTTTCTAAATATAGAAAGATATAAAATTCAAATTCAAATTTAAATTTATTATTTAATTAATTGCATGAATATTGAATATAAATGTGATTTACATGATAAAATCAACAATACCCACACCCTTCTCTTCGCGTCAATCACTCGATGCCACCTTCATTTCAAACAATATTCTTGCTCAATCATTGACTCGACTAATTTTAAAAATCTAATAATTTACTTGGTCACAATTATTTTGATGTTTTAACGACAATACATTATTATTAAAAATAAGATAAAGTTATAAACACTATTTTAATGTAGTGAGAGTGATTATATATGATTTTATGGTTTCTTGATAATAATGAAAAAATAACTAAGTGTAGTATAATAATGCAACTAACAACGTTAATAGCTTACAAATTATTGCTCATATTTTAGGTTTCATTTTAAAATATGCTGCACCTCCTCCATTGATTTTCTCATTCAATAAATTAAACCCCTTATATAAATATTCACAATCCAAAATTTGAAAAATAAGTAAATTATCAATTTGGTGTCTGAATTATTTATTATATCGATTAGGGGCATAAATAAATTATATAAAACTATCAATTTAGGGCCTAAAGTTATCATATATTATCTCATATTTTATTAATTTAAGACATGAATTCAGGTTATGAATTGATAATTTTATATAATTCAAAACCCAAATCGATAAAAATAATAATTTTGAATCGAAATTGATAATTTATCTATTTTTAAGATTTTGAATCGATAAAACTCCAGCTTTTTAAGATTACCCATACCCATAAAGTAATACTCAGGCCAGCAAAACATTCCTAACACCTCCTCCATTATAAATTAAATTAAACTAAACTAAACTAAACTAATAATTCAGTATTAAGAATAAATAATAAGCAATAATAGTGAGTGACGTGTATTATTAAAATTAAAATAATAATTAATAGAGAGATGTCTGGCCGCGTAAATAGCGCGTACCTGAAGTGAGGAAGTAACCTCTATTTCTAGCGTCTTTCACCTCCACCTCACACCCCATTCTCACCTTTTCTTCCACTGCTTTCACACACAGTTACACCCCCAAAATCACGCCGATTAGGGTTGCAACAAGGGAGCTCTACTTCTCAACCTACCTAATTTCTTCTACATTTTTATGGTAATTTCTTTATCCTTGCTTTTTCCACTTCTTCTTTCGTTAATCGACGCTCAATTTGTTTTCAACTGGTTTTCTATATTAAAGCCTCTGCCCTTTGAGGATTGATGGTTTCTGTGTTGTTTAATCTGCGTTTAGTTTTAATTGGTTCAGGGACGAGGAAGTGTTAAATTTTGATTTTGATTTTTTTTTTTTTGGTTTTGATGAATTGGGTTTATGATACAGGGAAGAGGTTGGAGAAGCTTCCGGATATGAATTGCTGAGTTATACTGTTACTCTCTTGTTGCTTGAGTAAAAGAAAGACATGTAGAGCTTGGAGTTTTGCTCATCAAATTTGACGTTTGGTTTTGGTATTTGTTAAGTTAGGGGTTTGTTTTTGGTATTTGTTAACTTAGGGATCAATCTTCTAGTTGATTCAATGTGAAAGCCTGTGTTGGAAATTTGTGAGCTCTGTTGGAATTGCGAGAGATTCAAGAGATAAAGTTGCAATCAAAGGAAAGAGAAGGCAAACATAGTGAAGGAGAGTACCTGGATCAATAGATAGGAAGAGCTCTGGTTTTGATTTCCTTTCACGTGAGGATTTGATTTTGGAGTGAGATCTTTCAGAGATGACATCCCTCAACTGCTTTTGCCGTTCCTGGAAGAAAAAGAAACAAAAGGTTAGTATGTTTCTGTTTATGACCTTTGCTCTTTGTTATTGAGTGTCATTTGGTATTATATGATTTTGCTTAAACTGGATTAATTTTGTTTAGGGAAAAATTGAGTCAGTTATAGTTCCTGATAGAGAGAAGAATATCAAGACTCTGCTTGTGAAGCTTGACCAACTCCAAACATCTTCAGATACAACTAAATTGAAATCAACATCTTTTAATGTTGCTGTTCCTTTCCGAATTCCGGGAAGTTCAAGGTGCAATGTCAAGGTAATGAATCATGACAGTCCAGTTGCAGGTGATACCAGGGAGGTGGATTATGAAGGGGGAGATGAACAGGATGAGACTTTGTCGATGAAGAAGTGTTCTGAATTTAATTTTCAAGCATGTTTTGATAATTTGAATGAAGAACAGAACCAAAAAGTTGAAGGAATGATCAGTTCACCCTCCTTTAGTATAGGTGGTGATATGCGAAACAGTAACTCTGTAGTTATGTTTGAGATTGATGCAAGTGGACATGTAAGTGATCCAGGCACTGGGAAAGCTGAATTTTGGGTGTCTCCAGAATTGAAGCGTTCTTGCTCTAATCTGTCAATGAGAAGTATGTGCGACGAAGCAATGCCTCCTTCGAAGTGTAAATCTTATGAGGAAATGCAAAGATTAGCTGAAATGTACACAGCCGATGTTCTTCCTAGAGGTGCTGTGAGTCCAGTTTCCATTAGGTCACATATCAGTGCAGATAAGGTGATCTTGAAGAAGCATTCCTCAAGTCAGATACTTCCCTCAAGAAGCCGGAAATTGTGGTGGAAATTGTTCCTCTGGAGCCACCGGAACCTACACAGAGCAGCAACTGCAAAACCATTGCCAGTTGAACTTGGGCCTTCTGCAATCAATCAGCATGGTGGGTACTCATCAGATACGGTAGAACCTAAGCGAGGTATGGGCAAGTTGAGATCTCCTGGTTCACTAACTGCAGATTCGATGGACAAGGTTAACATGGATAGTCAGTGTTGGAATGGATTTTATGGGGCTTCTGGGATGTGGCCTCAAAATCAGTGGGTTGCTTTTCCTACAGATTCGTCTCCTTTAGGTAGAGTCGATGAGTGGGTAAAAGAAGCTTCAACACAGGCTCCGTATGAAGTTGACAATGATGATCACTGCTCAGAACATGGTGACGATATTGTCTTCCCATCTTCACCGGAGAATGGTACATCACCGGATAGAGGCTCTTCCCATTTGTCTCAGAACCAAGCTCCGAACTTGCTAGAAGATATTTCACATGCCAATACAGTTATCCAGTCATTGAATACTAATTCAAACGTGGCTCATATCACAGGCCTTGGGTTGAAAGCCATTCCCTCCATTTCTCATTTTTCAAGCCTTCGATCAGTAAATTTGTCTGGCAATTTCATAGGTACATCTTTCAAACTTCAGAGTAATTGTTATAGTTGATTGCTTATTAGTTCTTTAAATCATTTAACTTTTTTTTCCACTTGTACCGCAGTTCATATTACCCCAGGATCTCTGCCAAAGGGTCTCCACATTCTTAACTTATCCAGGAACAAGATAACCACCATTGAAGGTTTGAGGGAATTGACTCGACTCAGGATGCTCGATTTAAGCTACAATCGAATCTCAAGAATTGGTCAAGGTACATCTTCCGCAACGCATAAAATGATCCAAGTAGATGCTGAATACATAGGATGATAGAACTGCTTAGCTAATGCAGCTCTGTTTCTTCTGATGCTAATAGGGTTATCGAATTGTACTCTCATTAAAGAACTATATCTCGCGGGGAACAAGATAAGTATGGTAGAAGGGCTGCACAGACTCTTGAAGCTAACTGTGTTGGATTTGAGCTTCAACAAAATAACCACGGCAAAAGCACTAGGCCAGCTCGTTGCCAATTACAATTCTCTGATAGCTGTCAATCTTCTAGGCAATCCTATTCAGAGCAATATCAGTGATGATCTATTAAGAAAAACTCTGTGTAGTCTTCTCCCAAAACTGGCGTTGCTCAACAAGCAGCCAATTAGCACACAGAAGGCTCGTGAGTTGCGCTTAGATGCCAATGCTAAAGCAGCACTCGGAAGCAGCAGTTGGAATTCTCGAAGGAAAGCTGTAAAAAAAGGGGCAATCCAAGGAAGTTCATTATCTCACAGCGTGCGCAGAAGCAGTGTCGGTGCTTCTCAGAAGAGCAAACAAAGATCAAGAAGCCGCTCTCACCATCATTCCACATTGAAGGACAGGGCTTGATTTTTTGAAGCTTTGAATCCTTAATATGCAGCCTTGTGTTCTGTACCTTAAAGAAATCAATAGTGGACTTTAGGAACTCTCTCTTGCTCATAGTTTTCTTTTGATCTTCAGCTATTTATGTAGTTCTACATATTGCATCCAGCAACAATGTAACAGCTGAGTACCTTTATGGTGCATCAAATGTTTAGATGTATCAAAGTTTTTGTTTACTTTTTTCCTCTCTCTTTTGGTATCTGTTCTTTTTCTCAGAATTTTTCCAATATATCTTTCATTTTTCAGAATTTTTTAGCTCTAGAATTCATAAACCCATGGATAAAAGTTATAAATTACACTTCAAAAAGAGCATCATCTTACCATCTGTCCATATCAATTAGCAGGTACATCAAAGATGTTAACAAGACGGGTCCATATCAATTAGCAGGTACATCAAAGATGTTAACAAGACGGGACGTGGACAATCTGCATCCCAAACAATGAAGTTTTTCCTTGCCCCGACTCGACAGGAGAAAGAATCAGGAATTTCCCCTCCGCTATGTCATCCATACATGGTGCGGGCACGAAGCAAAGCAAAGCAATTTTCTTGGCATTGTAATGCCAAGATATACTAGATGCTTCTCTTTTACCTCTTAAGTGCACTGGTAGTAGACCTAGTGATGCAGATCATAATCCAAATATGCTTCCTAATTGTAGAACAATGAACTGTAAACTTAGGAAAGTTCTCATGTCACTAAATTCTTATTTCAAAGGCTCATCTCCATTCAATACTATAATCCAATTAATAATATGAGCAAATTTCACCATCCAAACATGATTTATATTTCTTTTGATTCAAGCACATGTCTAGAGTGGACATTCATCGACAAGTACGTAGTTTGATCAAATGATTAGATCCTCAAAAAAATCCTTCTTATTAACATATATGCTAGTAATAATACAGATGCTAATTTCTACAGCCATGTTCAAGCAAAGATATTTAGAGACATTTAAGAGTATTTTATAAGGTACCTTCATATAAGTATTAGTATTAGTATCAGCCTCTCGCCTCTCGATCCAACCAATTTGTAATCTTTAGAAAATGACAATAGAACTCATTCCAACATCTCAATTCTAATCAACACTACAATCCAACTCTGCTTCTTGCATATCTGCAAACTTGTAAAGCTTCTCGTTGAACGCCACTTGTGGATCCTTGTTGATGAGCTCTCCATCCTCACCATAGCCATCCTTGAGAAACACACACCAATTCATCTCAGTACCGGCCAGATAAAACGTCTGAGGCTGCTTTAAAAGCATATGATACGTATGTTTCGTGAGACTGAACTCTTCCTTAAAGTCCACAATGTTATGTATATACGCCCTCTTCTCCAACGTCAAGCTCAAGAACTCATGAACAATTCCAACCCTGTACTTCTCAGCTTCCAACGTCCATAAATCGAGCTCAACACCATTCGAGTAAGGCGACACCAAGGGCAACGTGTTCAACAAGTTCAAATTTCTATAATCATCTAACTCTAGCTCCAATTTCCTACCATGTTTTACTGGAAATCTAAATGCCTTTTTCACCTTATCTTCATCAGCCAAAAATTCTTTCTCCAATGCACTCACAGCCAACGAAGTATCCCAATTAACAAGCTCAAGAATTCTTTTCCCATCATCTTCAACAACCACCCTAAAGTAATCAGGATATTTGGCTATCCTATCCCTAAAATCATCAGGAATTCCAAACAAGAGCCTATTGTGATAGATTTTACTCAACGGAATACTCTTATTGACTGACATCATCAACAATTTCCTAACAACATCAACCCTATTTCGCTCCATTTCGTTCATGATATCCTGTTCAGTACGCAATAAACCATCCATGAAATCGGTAAATCCTAACCACATTTTACCGTCGGAATGGCGATAGGTTTGGAAAATCAGAGGGTGGCGCAGGACGTATTTCATAACTTTCCGGCCACGGGGAAACCCAAGCTGCTGGTAGAGCTTTCCGGCATCGTCGAGGCGGAGCACTTGCTGAGGCAGTTTGGAGAGGTACTCTTTGGTCCTGGTGAGGAATCTGTAATCGGAATCCCTGTGGAGAATTTTTTCGAAGGGGGGAATGAGATTGGGTTGGGTTTGAACTAATTTGGTTCGAGGGCTTTCTTTCTTCTTGTGCTTCTTCCTGAATTTCTTTGGAGTTTTGGTGATGAGGAAGGAGGTGGAGAAGGTGGCGGCGGAGGTGGAGAAAATGTGATGGGGTTTAGGTGGGTTTAACGTGGTTTTGGAGAGTAGGCGGAGAAGAGACATGACGGTGGACTGTGGTGGCAACGGTAGAAGAACCACCGTCCACCGGTGGTGATATATGGTGGTCAGTTAGAAATTCAGTAGAAATAACAAGGGTAGGATGGGGTTTTACGCTTCTTTTTATTTTATTAAAGCAAATTTTTCTATACACCTGCTAGAGTCTAGACCGGGTCCTTGAAGCAAATTCCTATATCCAAATTTGGAGCTCAATTAAATTTCATTTTATTTTAACCATTATATTTTTAATTAATTATTACTATTATATAAAAAATAAAATTTTAAAAAATAATTACTTACTACACTCTATTTTAAAATTTTACTCACTGCACTCTATTTTAAATTTATTAACTTGGGGTCCAACTTAAAATAACCCCCAAATTTCATCCGATTAGAATAAAAAAATGATTCCCTGATCTTTTAAATAAAATAAAATTCATTTCCTTAATTGTCAATAATTTTTACTATTACATTAATACTTTTAATATTTTAATTAAATTCTTTTTAATTAAATAAATATTTTTAAAATAAAATATAGTAATATAATATATTCATACAACCAAATACACATTTAAACTAAATAAAGAATCCTAACACCCTCTTTGTTTTTCTTTTTTTGAAAAACACCCTTTTTGTTAAACATCTAAATTAAATCACCAAAAATACACCACCCAAATTCAAAATGAGCAAATAAAAAAAATTCTCCATGACAGAATAAATCAGTATAAATTAATCAGAAGATATGTGTGAAATTGAAGCAAGATTCAGAATAAATAGAATAGAAGTTAAAAAGAATTTCTATACACTGGCAAATCAATCTTTTTTGCTTATTGTATAGCACCTCGAGAGTTCAACATATATAGGTATAATTGTGTTCCTAGAAACAGACATCAAAAGGAACACCAGTGTATAATCCTGTATTTCTTCAACTTGCCCAGTGCCTCAATCTGTAGTTACATGGCCTCATGTTCGCCTTACGGCTCCATAAGGATTGTGGGTCGTCAAAAAAACTTGTATATGCAGTAGTTTCTGCTTCCCTGCTATCGTTTTTTCTGTCCAGAAGTTCGTTCCAGCGTTTCTGAGGAACTTCATAGCAATAAAAATTCAGTACCAGAAATGAATGTGGATATATCATATAGCTACAATACTTGGTGGCTGTGACATCTTTTCACGATTAGCTAGTTTGTCGTTTGTAGAATGGTTTCTGGCAGATTAGGAGTTTCTCGTCGCTATTGTTCTCAATCTCTACAACTCGAGCATCCCATTTCAGATGTGTTGTTAGAGATCTTGCATACTCAATGAGAGGAGCAGTGTCCCTTATAATCACCCACCCCTGAGTTTCCAAATTTATCGGTAGAAACGAAAAGATTAATCGATGAATAGAGCACAGAAAGACTTGAGATGAATGTAAATACTAATAAAAATCATAAGCAAGACATAATCATAGAATATTATTCTTGGAAGAAGTTTATACAAATAGCCCACCATGAATAATAGTTTAAGCTGCTTGTAAAATGTATACCATAAGGATCCAGTTATTAAGAAGTTATCCGTACGCATGAACAGCCAATTTGCTAACTTATAGCCACCATGCCGGAATCAAAACTAACATCAACTATAAATCTTTTGAACTTATGTCCGTATGAGAAAGGAGCTGCTTGAATCGTATTCAAATAAGCGATCCAATAAAATTAAATTGAGATAAAAATATCAAATCCCTCCGGAATCTTTAATCACGCAAAATGGTCTCATCAAGTTTGAGTACATCAGATCAACAAACTGATAAAGTGTGATCTTTGAAATTATTTGCAAGCGCATTAATATATTTATTCATTTTTATATAATTTCCAGGCACGTCTAAACTAGTACTTCGTTATTTGCTACATGCCTTCACATGTCAAGATTCATATATTGTTTCATAAATAATTTGAAGAATAAGCTTAAGCAATGCGTATATTTGAAGCTTAAGCTTCAGTATCATACCTCAGGACGAAGAATACGATCTATCTCAGTGAACATATCAATCATCTGGCATCTTGGCTTCTCAGAAAACTCAAGAGAGAGTAATCGTTCTGCATGAACAAGATCATACGTCCTTGGATATGTTGGAAATGGTTCGCACCTGCCCAAAGAAAGGAAATTCTTTAAGTAGACTAAATAACCACAAGGAAATGTAAACTGATTTTTACAACCCACTACACACGGGCGCCCCGCTCGAATAGGAAAAGGAGTTCAAGACTGTAATCTTCTCAATTTAGTCAGGTTTAGTTTATAGTTTTCTTCATTTCAAAAACCTTTAAAACACCCCAAATGCACAGGAACTACAAATGGCTTTTCATCAAGCCAAGCGTCTCTTAGAACGCTAACTGGGTACAAGATATACAAACTAGGATCTGTACACAATTCTCCATATATAGCATGTTTCAAAGACAAAGCTCTTTCTTTTATATTGGTCTTCCTCACTATTAGTTCCTATGATTTCCAGAAGAAAGTTTAATGAACGATATAAGATTGTAATAAGAGATAGGGGAAGCAAGTGGATATCATACCAATTTGGCTAATATTTTAATCCATGGTTTCCTAAGCTTGTAGAATGTCCAAAATTCTAAGAGATGGTAAGATGCCTCAATAAAAAGAATGAAACAATGCAATGGAGGGTAAATCTCACCAGTCATGTAGCACTCCCAGAAATCCCCGGTCAACTATTAATGGAAGGGTATTGCGACCACTTGTAGGCACCACATTCATTACCCACACAGATTTCCTAGTTTCTAATAAAGCAGTATTGAAACCTCCAAAATGTGCATTCATATCCAACACATTTCTCAGCATGTTATAAGGTGGAGAAGGGTCCTCATCACCAGGCCTCTTCGGATGATCTGAGAATATAAGGGGTGATAGCAAAGACCAATAATTCTCAACGGCAGATTTCCAGTTAATAGTATCCTCGGCAAACTCTTCTGTTCCTAACCCTAAATTGAATAGAAAATGAGCAGTTCAATGCTAAATAAAATATAGTTGATACTTGATCCCAGTAAAAAAACCTCTATATAATGTAAAATTATGCTAGTATGCTGCTTGCATCCGCTATACACTACAACCAATGTTAAGATCCAATACCATGAATTTTAAGTTCAGTTGAGTTCAGTGTAGCTTGTGATGGCCATTTCCTCCTTTCTTCAATAGGGACCCATCGGCGACTTTGAGTTCCTCCAATGCATGCTGGGAGTGATTTATAATATGGGGACTCAATATCATGGCCCTTACTACAAACAGAAGGGGAGCCAGTTTTCCTGGAAATAGAAGCAAACAGTTCCTCCTTAGGATGGCATTTCACTTACATATGCATTGATCCATATATTTTTATTGTATAATTTAGCAATACTTCCACACTCCCAAAACAAAAATATCAATTTTTGGTTGGCAAAATGATTAACGCCCATCTCCAATGTAAATGTTGCAATTTTAGGTATCTTTAGGGTCTCTTTAATAAGAGTTTTGCTAGAAAAGATGAGGATGTGCCCACAGTAGCCTTACCTTTTAGAATAACAATTCTTTTTACTAGTCTTCTTCCACACAACAGTTTCATCTTGCTGAGGCAGCATATCCCAGCAGAGACTTTCTGCAAACATCCGAACTGTATTCCATTTTTTCAGGTTAGCTTTGTTGCGAAGGTTACGCTGAGAATTTATAAGGGGATCAGTCCACACAAAATATCCACCAGGCCGCAACAACCGATCAACTTCAACTAAATATTTGTTATCTGCATCACATAAGAAGAATACCCATATTGTGAGAAATGTGTTCTGAATGATAACATATTAATTGATAACCTAGTAACACAAAAGCATGAAGTTTACAATCAGATAAACCATCGCATTCTCATAGATCAATTCAAAAGCATCAACTCTAAAATTCTCTAAGATTATCAGTCAATAGTCTTTCAAATTGTCCAAGAAGTATGTCATTAAAGTTTAACATAGAACTGAGGTCCACTGAAAAAATACTTGGCTGGAGATAATGTCAAGAGATCTGTTTTAAATAAATGGTTTCTGAAGATTCAGAATATACTCTAGCAAAGGCTCATCACAGTCTCTCTTGTTCTCTTTATCTCTGTATAACTTTTTGATATATGGTGAAAATGAATGAGTTGTTAAAAAATCACAGTACTCAACTGTGAAAGATTAAAGAGATTCTCTTTCGCACATTTTATCTTCAACACAATAGAAAAGGGTCAATAATATAAGATAAATCAATCTACTTGGTTTGATAGCAAGACCATCCCATCGACAATCACTACAGAATCTGGTCAAACCTTCATCACATTATTACTTCTGAAAACTAAAAAAATACTGAAATGATTGAAAAGAAAGAACTCCCAAAAGTAACTATGCAAATTGAAAAACCTACATTGTCTATGAAGTACTGAAGTAACTTATCAAGCATTCTCTCTTAAACCCCCCAGAAGAATTAGATACAGAGATGAAGAGATAACAGAGAACACTTGACAACAGAACTAAGAATACCTTTAACATCCCAATCAACATGACATCTTGCGCAATGTATCATGTCAAACGACAGTGACGGATACGGCAACTGCTTAGAAGTAAATGATCCAATCATAGCTGGGAGACCTCTTTCTATAGTTAGTTGAACTTGACTGCCAGACGTCTCATAGTTAGCAATACACATGGTCAACAGTTGGTGTGAAGATAAATGTGCTCCAAAACTACCAAAACCACATTCAATGTCCAGGATGGTCCGAATCTGAAAGAGGAACATAAGTCAAATAGTTAAATTCCAAATCCCTGATGAATGATTAGTAGTGTTTTAAGCATATAAAAGATTTCCTCATCAACTGATACGTTCTCATCAAGCTATTAATTACATGAACTCATCAATGTAAATGATCCATAAGAATCTTCATTTCCAAGAAGGCTGATGTTCACTGTGCAGTATAAAATAGATTACTGCTCTCAGATGTCAGGAGTCAAATACAAGATTCATATTCTTTTACTAATTTTGTTATTCTTGTACTTCACTAAAAAATTATGGACATCAAGCATGAACAACTCAGTCAACAAAGTTATACCATGTAAGGCATTCCTAATAACTAACTATATAATTGATCCACCACCATGCTTTAACAATTTCATTGCATAATTCAAGAAATTCTGGACGAACACTGTTTTCAAGATCTAAAGCAATAACTGCAACCCAAATAAGGGAGAGAAAAGAAGAAAAATCCACTTACCCCAACTTGTACAAAGTAGGATTCATTTCTCAGCCCAATGATTTCTGCAATTTGATGAGAGTAATCTTCAACATCAAAGTTAGAAGATACTGAGCGGAAAGAAATCTGGTCATCATCCAACAACATCATCCTGTGATAACAGCACAGAGAAAAGATATCAAATGGAAAAGCTCAACACTGAACATCTGTTTGATTACATTTCCAGCTCTTTCACTAACCTCTTTGTAAAACTTCCGGATGATAGCACCTCCTGGGCTGTAATATTAACATTTGCATACCAGATGACATCTCTTCCAGCAGGCCACCGTAGGGGGATCCTATAATTCATGGGTGTAAGAACCAAGCAGTTTTGCTTCAACGTTTTTCCACAATGGCGGCCATACTCTTCGCCTCCGGAAAATCCCACAGCCAGATTTTCTGAAACATTGAAGCATGGGACATAGTTTTCTGTTTCCTGAGAACAGTAGTCCAATTCTCTCAACCTTGACATACCTACAGAGAGCTCCCCAATTTCATACATGTCGGACACTAGTTGCTCTTGAAGCCGCCTATATCCATGAATTATATGTCCCCTCGACGTTGAGGTTATAGAAAGTGTCCACCAGAAGGAACCAGTAAGAGCAAGAATGATAATAACTACTAAACTGAATTTGAGAAATGGAAGAATCACTTTATGCCAACTCCTCAGAGCCCCTGGGCTAAGAGGATCTGATACAAAACCACGGTCACCCAACTTGTGATTTGAAGACAAATGATCAGTGAATAGAAAGCGAAAGGGATGTTTGGCAGATATATTTGTATGATCAGCTTCATTTGAATGATTTCGATTCACATCTTCCTTCTCTACCTTGTCTTTCATCTGAGAGTCTTCCCAATAATCCTGACTGTTTCCAGAGAATCGCCCACCACCACCTGATACACCTCGATGAAGAGGTCTAGACATTTTATTACTTATAGAACCTCACAGTTTAATCCTACAACAGCAAAAGAACCAAAATCAAAGCTCCTCACTAAAAAAAGATGAAGTATCCGAACAGAGATTAAAGAAAAAAGAGCATCTGGAATAGACAGTTCCAAATCTCATGCTAGATCTTCTAAGCCCATATTATTAAAATAAATGCCGTCATTTCTGGAAACACTAGATATGAATTCACGCCGTGATTTAAGGAAAACATATAGAAATCAGACTCAAACAGTAAGTTTAATGGTAAACATGTAACTTAAACTAAGACTAAATCCAAATCAGTAAGCAAACATGGATAAAAAGATCAAACAGATAGCTGAGAAACATGGCCAAGATTCAAGTGGCAGTAAGTAAGAGTAACGAGTTCATGCCACACCCACCAAGTAATCACAGACTAAAATGAGTTCAGTTGAATCATCACCCGCACAAAACCACAAATGGATACCCCTGAAGAAAGACTCATCTGGATCAATGGCATTCCAAAAAAAGGAAGACCCTTTTCAATCCATGAAGCAAAAACACACACAAAGTCACAGGCAGGCAGTATGTACCTCAAGAAATGCAAATTGCGGTAAGAAACAAGAGAACCCTCGATTTAAGGCTAGCCTGCTGCGGGTTTTCATGAAATTCTGAGAACCCGTGATTTATTTGTCTTTTCTCAGCACCCTCTATCTGCCCTTGATTTCAACAAACACATTCTTGCTCTCGAAATCCCGTCCAGAGCAGAATTCAAATGCCACGTTTTCGGATTATTGATTAGTGATATGAGAATGCGAGTAAGAAAACCAGCTGGAAAGTAGAGAGAGGAAGGGGGATATTGCGGGCGGGGGGGAGGGGTGGGGGTGGGGGGAGGCAGTATATGCATACAAACGGTGAGAGTGTGAAGAAATTTGTACTGTGGAGTGGGATCCAATCTAAGCACAGGTGGCTCCTTTCCTTGGAGATTTCCTCTTCCTATTTTATAATGTCATAATATATATGTATACAGTATACATAAATAATATAATAGAATTAATTTTTAATTCATATCTTTAGCTTAAAAAATTGGTGAAAAAATGTAAATTATCTTAGATATGGTTACTCTATATTGCAATGAAAAGAATTACTCTAAAATACAGGGTTATCTAGTATAATATTTAAAATAAACAAGTTAACCCCCTATTTCTACTCTATTCCATAAAATTTGATAAACTTAACTCTTTGCTTAACAAGCCAAATTGAGTTCGAGCTCAATTAGATTCGAAGATTACTCGAGCTCGTTTCTTTATCGAGCAACTCGATGATTACTAAAATAGAGTTGAGTATGCACTACTTGGACTCACTAACCTTTGGATCGGTTCTGCAAGAGTTAGCGGAAAGTTAACATTACCCTAATTGGGCCGATATTAATAATATAAGGGTATATTTTATTTATAATTTTTAAGTGAATAGATTTTATGTGAAACATTATTCATACTCTCTCAAGTTCCTAATGAACGATTTTTTTTTCTATTAAATTGTTTTATTTTATGACTATTCTAAGAAGAAATTAAAAGAAATAACAAAAATAAAAATAAAATAAAAAAACGTCATATAACACTTTCACACCAAATTAGCTCTAAAAAATTATATCTAATCTAAATTATTATTACATTCTAATAAGGTAGACTTAAACCGTTTTTTCAGACGGATTAAGATTTAAGATGATGCATTTAGTAGAATTAACTTAGTAATAATTGATGAGTATCTATCTACTGTACTTTGATATTTAAATTTTTCTTAAATTAAAAATCATAAATAAGTTCATTTGGTCCCTTTATATCTAATTAAGTATTTTAAATGGAAAGTAAATGAGGGAACTATTAATTTGGGGCCTTAATTTATTATATTATTAAGGACTTGAAATATGTAAAATTAAGAATTCGAACTTGAATTTAGGTTTTAAATTGATAAAATAGAAAACAAATATGTGATAAATTCAAATTTCGGAGTAATATTTTTATATTTTTCAGACCTTTAATTGATAAAAAAATAAAAAATCAAAAATCAAACCCCAAAATAATAATTTACCTATTTTTCAAGTCTTGGATGGAAAATAATTCAAAATAAGTTTATATATTGTTTAACTGACCAAGTATAATGAATGCGATAGATGTATGAAATATTATTTGTATTTGATTTTGAGTTCATCTTTCAAATTTCTTTTGCTAGCTAGTTCATGTAATTGGCTTGATTAATGGAATTTTCATTTTGATTTTCAAGAATAAGAATATAATTTTAGAAGAAAGTAAAGTTCATTATTTTATAGTGAAATTAAGATTTATATTAATTAACCTATAAAATAATTGTGCTATGACATGGATCATTTATGAAGTAACTATAATGTTGTGCATTAATTAGCAAGTTCAATCACACATGGCGGTCTTAATTCAGGGGTCCTTTATTAATTTTTGATAATCCATTTGTAATTAATGTATTGTTTATATCTTAATAAGTTTATTATACCAATAATATGTGCAAAACATATTTATTTTTGGTTAATCAGCTATAATCATATATAGAAAAATATTAAAGAGGTAGGCCCAGCGTGGCTAACCACCTCAAGAAGAACATACTCAAATTCCACACGATTATTTTTTTTCGTAGAATCGAGCTCAAGTGTAATTTAATTAGATGCCCAGGGCATAGCTCAAGTGGTAGAGGGGAGGGTGGAAATGCTTTCCAGCTGAGCTTGGTTGCTGAAGGGTGGGGGTTCGAATTCTGCCTTTGGCATGGATTTGGCCCCTTGCAAGCACAAGTTTAACAGTGAGCCCTCCCTATAAGCCACTTCAGGCACATCCTGCGATTTACCTCCTCCATCAATCCCCAGGGCAGGGGCGGTGGGACCCCTAATGGTGGGGTACATAATTTAATTAGATAAAGAGCTTATAAACGAGTTGGATTCGACTACCTGCAATAATTAAAGTTAAAATAAATATTATGTAACCATTAAATTAAAGTACTGATACAATTAATGGTATTGATAGATGCTTAAGTGAAAAGAATTTCAATTCTTTAGAATCAAATTTTTATAGCCACAAATTTATTTTGGATGTTGATCATGTGTTTGTATAATCATACAAAATAAAAATAAAATAAAAGGTCATAAAATATGCGTTATTGGTTGAGTAGACTAGACAATATTCCGTCAACCTTAATATATATGTTAAAAGCTTTTTTAATTTGTCACAATCAACTTAGTTATCATCTAAGATAAAGACATATACATACATAATCAATTAATTTTTACATTATTAACAAATGGCCCAATTAGGGCAATGTTAACCTCATAAGCGCGATAATATTGTTTATTTATACAAGTAACCAAGTAATAAAAATTAGTGCAATAGATATTAAATAGCTAATAATTAATAAGATTGAAATTAATTATGATTTCTCAAAATTAAAATGTGGGAAATGAGTGATGGCTATTCAGTTAGTGAAATAATATTGACCATAATTTCATGTGTAGGTGCAAATTCATTGGATGCCTTTGCAATTATTGCCCAATATTAAAATATTTCCACTTGTCATTTTCGACATTTAAATTAGGAATCAGAATTTTTGGGTTCCATTGCAATTTTCACACACGGATTGTGCATCTTTTAGAATTTTTAATTTTTGAAAAAGTATATAGTAATTAATTATTTTTAAAAGTATAAAAGGAGCGCTACAAATACCAAAATAAATAAAATAAAATAGAACCAAGAATTTAAGGAGAAAATTTCAAGGAGTCGAATGAAATTGTCCAATTCGAATTGTGGAGTCCAAGGTCAACGGCTCGACTTTGCCAGCAATTTGAGTCAACCCTAATCTTATTTGTTTAATTCAGTGCACATTTTTGAATCAATGGAATCAAATTATACTATTAATATTATTTTCTAGAAGAAAAACAAAATCAATTACATATTGTTTGTTGTATCCTGTGTGAACTTAATTCGTAGAATAAATTTGGTGGGACAAACAAAATTTAATGGATTTAGAATAAAATAAAATGGTGTTCTATCACAATAAAATAGTTTTTAAATTTTATTTCATTAATTATTAATATGATGGATAAGATAAGAAAGACAGTTTTAGTAAAAAATTATACATAATTAAAAGAAAATAATATTTATTTTATGAAATTATACTAAAATATTATTTATTATAGTGACTTTATTAAATATTAAATGATACTCCTCTTTATAAACTTAAATTTTTAGAAAATGTGATCATTTAAAATGATATTAAAGCCATGTCCAAATAAAGGTTCAAAGAAGAGTAATGTTTTTGAAAATTAAATCGTCATGTATGAGGGGTCATATTAAAGTAAATTGATTAAATATTAAATATTTATTATTATTTTTTTTTACAAGTTAAAATTTTCAAATGAGGTGATCATTTGACACATACAATGAGACAATTTAAAAAAAAAAACGATTTACTAATATTATTTTCTTAAAAAAATAAATTTATGTATATATATAAGGGTAAAGCCAGAATTAATTTTACACTCTTAAAGCAAAACTTACCCCTAAAACATAAATTAATAAATAAAAGATTCGAAAGATATAAATGTGAAATGCAATAAAATTCGAAGGACAATTCTGGATCCTAAATAGGAGAATTTTTCTTCCGCTCCATACAATTATTCGTATGCTTCTCATTTATGGAGTATGCCTTATATAATAGTTTACATAAATTAAATAAATAAAACATAAAAAAAATCATTTCCATAATTTCAAATTTCACTTTATATTTAAAAATTGACACCAAAATATCAATAAAGTTGTTAAAAAAAATAAAAATCTTAAATAATGCGAGCAATTCTTTGAGACAAAGATGGTAAATCTTATAAGGTGCATTGTATGGTAGATTATGACCTCTTTCAAATTAGTTGATTTATAGGTGCTTTAAAAAAAAGAAATAGAACTCAAATGTTATAGAACTAAATAAATTATTCAATACGCCCACCTCAAGTGCCCCACACTCCAATTCAATAGAGTGGTGTAGGGATAAATCATAATAATTCAACTTAAAAATCCTTTCGATATACTTTATTTTCAATAAACTTATTTTATTAGTACACCAAATTCATATCAATTTATTAATTAAAAGATGACACATCTATCCTCTTAGAAGTATCAACTTCTCTAAGAAGAATGTAGTACTTACAAATATTATATCATCCTCACAAAGTTTATAAAGTTGATCTAGATACAATAATGATAAAAAAAAATAGCCTTAATTAATAATGATAGAAAATGAGACGAAAAACAGTAGTGAATACTCACTCCACTCCACTAATATGGTAAGAATGTGGAGAGTAAATACAGCATCTTAAATTTGGTTCTGCACAAAAGATACGTCCATTTCATTACTCAGTGATATTTTGCACGCTTGCACACGTTTTGCTATTTATTGTGTCTTTTTTTTCATTTCTTTTAACCTTTTTATTTGGTGGATTTTGCTCTCCTGGTTTTCTTTTACCAACTCTCATGTTCTTGCTCACTATTATGATATCTCATTCACCCAAATACATGGATCGATCATATGCCGACAGGCCTCTATATATACGTTAATTTATTCGAGGTTTATTTGGATTTTAAAATCATGTACTCCATATATGAACAATCTATACTGCAAACGTTTTAAAGGAAAATATAACTATTGTTACTAGGCGCTCAAAATGATAAATGTAACTCTTTTGGTGTACGAAGGAATATTTATTTTGGATTTTGATGTGCTAAGTTTATATTAAATTAACATGTAAGAACTGAGTAGTAGTAATACATGTAAAAGAATATTAAAAGAGACGAGTGTGTGGAGGGAAAGTGATAAAATGTATTAATTGAAAACATAGAAGGCATAGATGATACGTGGGTTGAGGTTTAATTAATAAAATTTGTGATCAATATATATACGAAAAGAATATTTCAACCAATTATGTAACATTAATAAATTTCATACGTTTTTAATAGTATTTAAGAATTTTAGGATCACACTTGTATGTTTTCATTTCAAGATAAAAAAAATTATCGCTTTCTCATCTCGCAAAAAGAACATCTTACGAAAGTCTTGTTACAGAATTTTAGGGTAGCCGATGGATCTTTAGTTCTAACGTGACTTCCTAATTAATTATATGAATTATAATTCATCCACATTTAAAATGTATTTAGTATTAATTTATGTGAAAATTTATCACCCTCGGTGAGGAATGGATATTCATTCTATATTATTTTATTTTATTCATATTAAGACAACACATTACACATAAATATTTATTTTTTAAATTGTAATATTAGTAATATTTTAATATATAAATGTAAGTTTAATATTTTTTTAAAGAAATTATAAAATTTAGAATCCAAGTAGAGTATGTACGTGGCACGGTGCACAATTAAGTTTTAAATTAATTTCCATTATCAACCCAAGTTGTAACTATACTAAAATCACCGATAAGTTTTGCGTGAGGTCATTTTACACTTTTTAAAATAATTACTTTCCCTATAAAATATTATCACTTTTGTTATAAAATATTATCATTTTTCATTCATACTATAAAATATTCATGATAGTATAATATTATTATTTTTTATTAATTAAGTATCACTTTTCATTATAAAATTTTTTATTCATCCTACATAAATCCTTAAATGTTAGACGTTATCACACCAGTATTTGCCCTAATTTAATGTATGATAACTTTATTTTGATTGAGGAATTAAATATGTAGTAAAATATGGGAAAAAAAAGAGAAGAGATATCACAATTTTATTTTTGTTCGAATCGATGGAATAAAGAATAGTATTACGGTGGTCCAAAATATGAGTCAACAAACTGTTAATGGAGTCCAAAATATGAGTCAATTGGTTTAAAATAAAAATATTAAAAAAAAAAAGAAAGTGAAAGAATTAATGGCTACTCCGGCAAGACTTGGTGGCCTAATAAATGCAAAAACTTCACCGCTACGTCCCCTACCTTTTATTTATTGCAAAATTTTACACATTATTTTCACATTAGTTTTTCATTATAAAATTAATAAAAATTTCACTAATAAAATGTATATGTTATTGTTATTTAGTATATAAATTTTAAATGTAAGTTTACTGTACCTGGTTGTGCATGAGAATTTGTTTTAAAATATTGAGTTATATCTTTTTAAGAAGATGTTAGAAGTTGAAGTGTAAAACATGATCTTGATCTCCATGCAACCGGTGCATCAAGTTGGCCAGGAAGTATGTGAACATTGCATACGTGTTTCTTGGAGTTTATACGCTAGGATTGTACACACACGTGGCTGCATGGATGCATATTAAATGGAAGGGTTGGTTAGGGGGTTATGAATCGGTTGTGTTGATTAAATGAGCTGGTTGAAGAGCTTTGAGGGAGTTAGTTTGTTAAGTATGTTGTTAGGGAGGTGTTGATGTATCAAGGGTTCGTTGGATGATTTGAGGCATCAGTCGTGCAGTTGAAACGGATCCAACTCAACCAGTTATATAAGGGTTCAACCTGCTTCATTCATCAACACGTTCTTCTTCTTCTTCTGCAAGTTAGAGATAGTGATCCATGAATGATCAAAGGAGTTAGCTAATCTTCTTCATCAAGTGTAAACGTCTATCAATGAAAGAGTGCTCGATTTCCTTTGAAAGTGGATGTAGATCTTCATGATCGAACCACTATAATTCTTTGAGTGTTGATTCTTTCATTTATAGTTTTTGATTCAATTGCTTTTCATATTTAAATCTACAAACGTGAGTTAAGTGTGTTATCTTGTTCATTGAGTGATTAACAGTAGGAATCCAAGTGTGTTTTTCAACTTAATCACAACAATTGGCGTCGTCTGTGGGAAGTCGAACGAAGCTGAATCCAAGAAGATGAACACCACTCGATTTGATATTGAGAAGCTCTTTGAGAAAACGGATTTCAGTCTCTGGAAACATAAGATGAAGGCGATCTTGACACAACAGGGGCTCATTGATGCATTGAAGCCACCTTCACCGGTCAAGACAGAGATCATCAAAGATCCATTAACAGCAGGACCTCCAAGTGTACAAGTTGATGAGGTACTTTGTAAAGCTCATTCTACAATTATTTTATGTTTGGGGGATAAGGCATTACGGGAAGTAGCTAGAGAAACTATTGCTATTTGTGTTTGGGAGAAATTGGAGTCTCTGTATATGGTAAAAACCTTAGCAAATAAGCTGCATATCAAAGAGAAAATTCATGCATACAAGATAAGTGATGAAAAGCCTATACTAAGTCAGGTTGATGAATTCATCAAGATTTTGGATGATCTTGAAAGTGTTGATGTTAAGATTTCTGAAGAAGAAAGGGTTCTCATGTTAATGACAGCACTTCCAAAATCATTTCAAAGTTTTAAGGATACATTGATGTATGCAAACCAAGGCACTGTCAAGTTTGACAGTGTACTCCTTACACTCAAGTCAAGGCAGCTGCAGCTTGTACCTGAGGGTGTACCAAACTCAGGAGGAGAAGGACTAGTTGCCAGGAACAATTATTAATCCAAAAGAAATAACAAGAAGAAGAATGATCACAAGAATGGTGACAAACAAGATAGCAAGGGAATAGGATCAATCAAGCTTGAACTGTCTGATGGATCAGTCAGAATCCTTCATGATGTAAGGTATGTCCCTGATTTAAGGTAAAACTTAATCTCTCTTGGTAAGCTTGATTCCATGTGATATGGTTTTCAATCAAAAAATAGTCACCTCACTGTTACTATGGGAGATGATATATTCTTGAAAGGTATCAAGAAACATAACTTGTATTTTTTGTGTGGAAGCACTGTTGCTGCTCATGCTCATGCAGTAGGAAAACATGATTGTACATTGCTATGGCATGAGAGATTAACTCATATAAGTTTAAGGGGGCTTCAAGAACTAGTTAAACAAAATATGTGATGTGGAGAAACAGAAGTTAAACTAGAACAGTGTGAGCATTGTGTTCTAGGGAAATCAAAGAGGATGAAGTTTGGTGCAGGTGAACATAGCTCCACATCAATTCTTGATTATGTTCACTCTGACCTATGGGGACCAGCCAAGAATCTGACTAAGGGAGGGGGTAAATATTTTATCTCCTTCATAGATGATTATTCAAGGAAAGCTTGGATATACATCCTGAAAACAAAGGATGAAGTCCTGTCAAAAATTTAAAGAATTGTTGTTTGAGGTTGAAAATGCAACTGGAGCTACCCTGAAAGTGTTAAGAACAGACAATAGTCTAGAATACCTCTCTGAAGAGTTTAAAAACTTCTGCAAACAAAAGAGGATAAAAAGGTACAAGGCTGTCCCATCCACTCTACAACAAAATGGAGTTACTGAGAGATTGAACAAACTATACTAGAAAGGGTCAGATGTATGATGAGTAGTGAAGGTTTTCAAAAGAGCTTCTGGGGTGAGTTAGCTTCTACAGCTGTCTATCTGATAAATAGAAGTCCTTCAACACCATTGAAGTTCAAAACACCTGAACAGGTTTGGAGAGGAAAACCTGTTGATTATAGCAACTTAATGTTGATTGGTTGTCTTGCCTATGCACACATAAGGCAAGATAAGCTAGAACCTAGAGTCATAAGATGTGTAATGGTTGGATATCCATCTGGTGTAAAAGGTTACAGATTATGGAGTCTTCTGGTCAGTAGAGATGTTATCTTAAATGAGACAAAGATGCCATTACTAGAGCAAGTTGGTACTTCAGTGACATCAAATGAGAGTATTGAGCCTGAGGTGGAGTCTAATAAAATTTCTGAATCAGCAGATGACAGATCAGATACTAACAAGGAAAATACTGATCTGAGTACATATCATCTAGCAAGGGATAGACAAAGAAGGGAAATAAACCCTCCTGCTAGATACATTCAAGCTGATCAGGTTTCATATGCACTGTATACAGCCTTTGAGATTGAAGCTAGTGAACCTAAGAACTACATGGAAGCAATAACTAGCTCTGATGCTGATCAGTGGATCATTGCAATAAGTGAATAGCTAATGTCCCTTGATAAAAATGGAACTTGGGAGATAGTAAGTAAACCTCTGAAGCAAAAGTTAGTGGGCTGCAAATGGATTTTCAAAAGGAAGCTCTCAGCAATTTCAGATGGAAAAATAAGATATAAAGCTAGACTTATAGCTAAGGGTTTCTCACAGAAAGAAGGTGTGGATTACAATGAGATATTCTCACCTGTAGTTAAGCATTATTCTATAAGGATCATACTATCTTTAACAGCACAATATGATCTTGAGCTTCACCAAATGGATATAACAACCGATTTTCTTCATGGTGAATTAGAAGAACAAATCTTCATGACTGTACCAGAGGGAGTTGATATCCAGAATAGAGAATCTAAGGCTTGTTTGCTTAAGAAGTCACTATATGGTCTTAAACAAAGCCCTAGACAATGGTACATGAGATTTGATCAATACATAACAACCTATGGATTTGCTAGAAGCTCATATAATAGTTGTGTATACTACATGAAAGAGGGGAATCAGTATACTTACTTGCTTCTATATGTTGATGATATGCTGATAGCAAGTCATACCATGAATGGCATTCAGAGAGTCAAAAGTATGTTGAAATCAGAATTTGACATGAAAGATTTGGGGGAAGCCAAGATGATACTTGGGATGTCCATTAATAGGAACAGAAGCAATGGAAGCTTGATCCTCAGTCAGAAATCCTACTTGTTGAAGGTTCTTAAAAGGTATAACATGTTTGAAAGTAAGTCTGTTACAATACATTTTAAGCAGGGATTGAAGTTATCATCACAACAGGCTCTTACAACTACATCAGAGGTAGAAGAAATGAACTTGATACCCTATGCAAATTCAGTTGGAAGTTTAATGTATTGCATGGTCTGCTGTAGGCCAGATATGACATATGTCATGAGTATTCTGAGTAGATTTATGGGATGTCCAGGGAAGCCACACTGACAGGCGTAAAATGGGCAATGAGATATATCAAGGGATCAGCAGACAGAGGTTTGAAATTTCAGAGAAGACAAGAACAAAGTGAAGTGTTGTATGGATATGTGGATGCTGATTATGCAACAAATATGGACACAAGGAAATCATTGATTGATTATATCTTTACTCTCTATGGAGCAGCCATAAGTTGGAAAGCAAACCATCAATCAGTTGTATCTTTATCTACAACTGAGGTTGAGTTTGTAGCTTTGACTGAAGCAATCAAAGAAGGATTGTGGATCTCTGAAATGTTGAATGAACTTGGTATTAAACAGGATTGTGTAGAGGTGTTCTGTGACAATCAAAGTGCAATTCATTTAGTCAAACATCAGGGCTATCATGAAAGGACTAAGCACATTGATGTCTAGTTATATTTTGTAAGAAACCTTGTAGAGAATGAAGCTGTAAGAGTGCACAAGATTGACACATCTGTCAATCCTGCAGACTGTCTGACCAAAGTCTTGCATAGTTCAAAGTTTAAATTAAGCTTGAGCTTAGTTGGAATGCAATCCCAGTGATCTTGGAGGGAGCTGCTCATAATAGAGCAGCAACAAAGGGAATTGAGCAGCAAGTTTGTTGGAAGATGTGATACATGTTTTAAGGTGGAGAATTATTAGAAGTTGAAGTGTAAAACATGATCTAGATCTCCATGCAACCGGTGCATCAAGTTGGCCAGAAAGTGTGTGAACATTGCATACGTGTTTCTTGGAGTTTGTACGCTAGGATTGTACACACACGTGGCTGCATGGATGCATGTTAAATGGAAGGGTTGGTTAGGGGGTTATGAATCGGTTGTGTTGATTAAATGAGCTGGTTGAAGAGCTTTGAGGGAGAGTTTGTTAAGTATGCTGTTAGGGAGGTGCTGATGTGTCAAGGCTTCATTGGATGGTTTGAGGTATCAGTCGTGCAGCTAAAACGGATCCAACTCAACCACTTATATAAGGGTTCAACCTGCTTCATTCATCAACATGTTCTTCTTCTTCTGCAAGTTAGAGATAGTGATCCATAAGTGATCAATGGAGTTAGTTAATCTTCTTCATCAAGTGTAAACGTCTATCAATGAAAGAGTGCTTGATTTCCTTTGAAAGTGGACGTCAATCTTCATGATCGAACAACTATAATTCTTTGAGTGTTGATTCTTTCATTTACAGTTTTTGATTCAATTGCTTTTCATATTCAAATCTACAAACGTGAGTTGAGTGTGTTATCTTGTTCATTGAGTGGTTAACAGTATGAATCCAAGTGTGTTTTCAACTTAATCACAACAGAAGAGCTATATAAAAGAGTAATATTATTTTTTATTAAGAGTAACTGTTAATTTTAAATTATTATTATTATTATTATTATTATTATTATTATTATTATTATAAAACCTCTTATACTGAAAAATAGTGCATGAAAAGTGAAAACTGATGTAACACCGAAGTAAATATTTTGTAGAATTTGTTATATATTTTTATAAAAAATTTAATCTACAAATCATTTAAAAGAAAAAAGAGTCAGGTTTAGCATAATTTAATACACAAATCCACAGTTGTACATCCAAATACACAAAATCAACTCTAATGCGTGTAGTACATACTCCTATATCGTTCTTTATTTATTCTAATGCGTGTCGTACATACTCCTATATCGTTTTTTATTTATTACTTAATTTATTATGGTTCATTAATTGCCACCGCCACTAATTACACATATTTATATACATCATAAATTATTTATAGAATTTATTAACACTGGCGTCACATTAAGACACTCACTAATTTAAGTTGTACTTTCTGCTATAATTAATATTTAAAAATGTATTAGAGTTTATATGCATCAGTGGTATGAATTTGATCTCCAAATTCTCTTATTTTTTTAATTTATAATAATCATTGTTATGGATTTATTACTATCTAGTACACACTATAAGATAATATTACTAATAGATACAAAGAGTAAAAATATTATTAATAGATACAATATATTAAGGTGAAATTTTCAATATAACCTTTATCACTAATTTTTCACGTAATATATTCATCTTCCACCTAAAAATAAGCTAAATACCACGTAAACAATTCTCACTCTGTTTTTTTTCTCTCAAAACCCGTATCTTAATTTTGAAGAATAATGTCACAGTCAGCGGTGAGAATTCCTGTCATTAACGCTAAATTTCTTCACTTCGATTGAAATCCGACGAACTATTTTTTTAGTCTTTTGGGATGAGAGGTTGCTCACCAAATGGATAAAAAAATAGTTCACTACCTCTTCGCTCTGTTGTGTATGATTCACTACCTCTCCAGAGACTCAAAGCAGATAGGGGAAATGTTCAACGACGAAAACAATTTATTATTTTCAATTTTTGAGATTTTAATTCAATTTTTGGGATTTTTAATTCTGTGTATTGAAAGACTCGTATTCATTTTTGCTGGATTTTTTATTTTATTTCGGAATTCAATGAGGGTTAAATTGCTCTGTATTCAATTCTTCATATATTTTTAACTTTTCGTATGCAATTTCTAGTAATTTGAAATTTTTTTATATGTGGGATTCAATTTGCTGGAGTTTTAATCAACAATTTCGGCATTTAATTTGAGTTCAATTACTTTGTTTTATGTTTTTCGTATATTCAGATATTCATGTATTGTTATATGTATTCAGAAATATAATGTGTATTTATAAATGTAAATATATGAGTTTTGTGTTTTTCGTGTATTAGGATTTTCTTATATTGTGATATGTATTCAGAAATATGATGTGTATACAAAAATGTAAATATATGAGTTTTGTATTTTACGTATATTCTGATTTTTGTGTATTGTGATATGTGTTCAACCATTTTCTAGATAATAGATTTTAGTAGATTGAATACGAATATACTGAACATAAATAACATACATATTATATTGACTTATCTCAACCTATCTCCTATTTTCATGGAGAGATTAATGTTTAATTGATTTCTGAATACAATTAAACTTATAATAGGGTTAAAAGGAGTATTTTATGGATTCAATTTGTATCGAAAATTGTATTATAAGTAATGGACCCAAACATTATCTATACACTAATAAATAAAAATTATAGGTTAGAACTTGTAGTATATCCTTGAGAACACCGTACCCCCAAATTTTATGCTTTCCAAAAATTGTAATCTCTACCATTTAATGTTATATCCTCTAACATAAGAATTTATATCCTTAATTTTTTTAAAAAAATATTGATTTTTTTAATTAAATATTTATATTATTCATATTTCAACGAACTCTTCCAATGTAAAATTATAATACTTTTTTTTAATCTAGAAAATAAAAATTTATTAAAATAAAATGGTACAAGAAGTACCAAAAATATAAAATATCAAATAAAAGAGGTTATACCGTAGTTTGCAATACTAATCTAGGATTTTCAATCTAATCACAAAATGCAAAAGATTAAATTCGAGGATGAAATGCCTCTAGCTAATTCCATTTGTTCCTCTTGATTTCATCAATAACTTTATGCTTATCCCAACACAAATTCTCAAAAGTCACTTTATTCCTCCACTTTACACTGTCCACATAACACTTATCCATGAAGTATTAGCAATATTGATACCTTTTTTATCATCAAAGATAGTAGAGTGATGAATAAAATACTTATTGATTTCATTTTGTGAAACCCAACATATTTTCATCCATGAGTAGAACTCAATTCAAACTTCACACACCTTATCACAATTAATGAATAGATGAGTAGAAGTTTTCTCGACGTTCCCACACAAAGAGCATCTTGTTTGTATACATTTTAGAATAAAATGATATATCCTCATGCACATTGTGCACCTAAGGACACAAGAGAACAACTCAAATGTATATACTTTGTTATCGAATTTTCTATTAGTTTTTTTAATAAAAAATTGAATGTAAAAAACTATACAATTATTAAGAAACATATATAAACTATTGAATAAAAATTTATACACATATGAATGCATATGTGAACCCGAGTGCACAAAATATCAACTCTATTAATATTACTACACCTTGAAAGATATTTTAGTGGAAGACAAATACTTGTGTGAACCGAGTTCACACGTGAACCTGTTTTTACAAATTATTTTTTAGTACATAAAAATTTTCTTTTTAAAGAGATAAACTATTACTTTTTCAAATAAAAACTACTCTTTAATTTTTTGCATAATCTGATTTATCGATTATTTTTTAGTAAATGAAAAAAATTACTTTTTTAAGAGATAATATATTTCTTTTCTGTATAAAAACTCTTCAAAAAATATTTTTTATGCTTTAACAAAAACAAGATTTACGTGTGAAACAGATTGACAACAAACTCACTTTTAAGAAAGTCTCCACACATGAATCATCATTTACTATTAATATAACTACTAATTTTATAGGATTATTATAAAATAATAACACCATTTAAATCACATAAATAAATATATATATATATATATATATATATATATATATATATATATATATATATATATATATATATATATATATATAATTGATACATAGATGTAGTATTATTTATATATAGACTTCAACTTTTACTCCTAGCGAATTTAGTTCAGTTCTTCGAATTGATAATTGTACTGATAATTGAAAAGAATGTAATTGGTAAACAAGATGATTATTATTATAAGAGTAAAACTACAATTTTAATTACTATATACTTAAAAATATGTTTTCTAATTATCCTAGGTCGAAAAAGGCACGCACCGATTTCAGGAGAAAGCATCAACAATCCTATATTCTTACAAACTAATTAAAATATAATTTCTAATTTTGAGTTCCTTTTTGATTCATTTTTATTATATTATTATAAATGAAAAGGAATTAAATATTATCTAAGTAACAAATCTTGTCTGTTTATGTGGCGTGATGAGGAGATTGAAGTAAAATTCTGTTGCAACATTAATTAATACTATTGACTTTCGTTTCTACAAAAGGAATTTACCAGAGAGGCGTTTTCATACCATTATTTATTGATTATTCCCAGAATAGAATAACCTAACTTATACTACTATTATTGTTTTTAATAATAAATTTATAGTTATTAATTAATTAAATAAAATAAAATAATTAATTCCGACAGTTTTCCGAAGGCTCGTCAATTCCATGTTCCTTCATGAATTACGAAGCTGGCCAGGTGTAGTAATTAGTAATTAATTAACCCAAGTAATTACGTGTTCACATTTAATGATCTATATAGATAAAAATTATTGTACTATACTCTCTCCGTCCCACAAGACTCTTTTTTTTTTCATTTTGATCGTTCACCCACAGAATTCTCTTTTATTTTTTATACACATGGTCCCACACTCACCCACTAATACAATTAAAACATGGAGTCCACACTCCCACTAATACAACTACCCACTACACATTAAATAATAATACTCCTTAATCTACGTACAAAAATAAAATACACCCTTCGTGTGGAAGCGAGGAAGTACTTATTTATGAGGCTAATTTAAATTGATAGATGTTTGCCATTTAGGTATTAATTAATTATTTAAAGATTTGTATTCACAAAATCTTGTGATTGTTTTGCATGGATTTTGTGTGTTGTGCAATTTGATCACTTACTCTCATAAATTCTTGTATTCCTATGAGTTGTCCATCTATGTGCTCCTAAATCAATTCTAAGTAAAAAACTTAATGGTAACATATAAACATATAAAGAAAATATGCTAAGTAAGTATTCTATTGCTTTTATATTTTTATATTACATCAACTGGTGTTAGATGTATGAATTAATATATTAATATTAATATATTCACAAAGTAGAATAATGCATTAAATTGAAGTTTTTTTTAAAAGATAATGAAAAATAAATTAAAGTATAATTTTAAAATGTTATGATATAATTTATTATAAATATAATTTAAGTGTCAATAAGTATATTTTATTTAAAATATACTTTAGTAATTGATTGATCTATCTCTCGTATATTCGTCTCACAAAAAATCAATTATATATATACCTCCCATTATATTCGATACATAATAAGTAAATATATAAATAAAAAAAATAAAAACACGCATACTTATAAGTACATTCATGATAGGCTGCAACAAGCTTACATGATGTTGGTAAAAAAATTGTCTTAAAAAAGTAACATAAATCACAATATTTCTTGTTTTCTATATCTTTAATAGTAGTAATAATAATATACTCTAATAAATAAATCACTTTGTAGATGCTCGTGCCTTGGAATGACTGTGTAGCTTGATTAATGCCCACCTTAATGAATGAAAATATAATACTCCGCATCGTTACATAAGAAAATTTTACTTTTATAGTTTAAGAAAAAAAATTTAATTAATTTTATTAATATTTAGAGAGTAATGTAATATCTTTAAATTATAAATAAATTATAAAGTATGTTACGTTTGTTATGTAGAAGTGATAAATTTATAATTAAGATAATCCTTTAAATTGAGCATTTGATATAATGTTTCTTTTTTGAGCGTTGAATTTAACGTGGAATAAACGTAATAAAAAAAATTTTAACTTGAGACATAATGCGATTTCTTTACTTCCTTTCAGCTTATGAATAAGTCTTAGAAATGGCCGAGTATTGCGTGCCCGATTTGCCCAAATCTAATTTTATATCGTTAAATAATAAATATTAAATGTTATGTGACATGTCTATATTCGAACTTATATATACTTTGTTTTTTCATTTCTTTTTATTATTTTAGCAAATTTTAATACATTTTATATTTTAACTATTTTATCATTATAAAATTAATATTCATATTAATTAAAATAAAGTATACTTTTTAGAATAAATTATTATTATATTTTAAACATCATAATTATACACTGGTCCGATGTAAAAGAGATCAACTCCTTAAAAATAATTGATACTCTTTTGACAAATGTTGAGGTACTCTTTTTATTTTCCTTCATGTAGATTGAGAGTATAATAATCCTTTTCATAAAATTAATACTTGCATTAGTATTATGTGTAGAATATTGATAAGGTCCTTTCAAAAAATTAAAGGAAAAAAAATTGATATTTGTTGTGTACGGTTAAAATATAGGGAATACTATAAATTTACACAATATTGTCGTTTTTTTTAATCTTTTCAAACGTGTCTCTAATATGTGATGTAGAATATTAATTTGGAGAGACCCCATTGCGCAATTGGGATGTAAATATTACGTGGTAGCCACGAATATATGTTGGGAAATTTAGTAGAGCCATGCCATGCAAGACAAAATCTAGGTGAGAGTGCGTTTGGTTGGTAGATTAACAAATATCCACAAGTAATATTTCATATTCTAACAAATATACTCCCTTCTCCTCCTGCAAGAATATCATTTATCTTTTATATGTAGATTAAAAATTATTATTATTTCATAATATATGCAGTTGATAGTTATATTAATAATATATTTTAATTATACTAGTAAAGTGTGTGAATCCACTTATGAGATACTTATAAGATGTAGTGAGCTATCAGATCGATTCATTTTTTCTTAATAATAGTCAATTTTTATTTCACCTATAACACTAAATGTTTATAATATCCCACGAGAAGTTCATCGATTTTTCCTTTTCTAAGTATAAAGAAAATCTGAACGTTTTTTTTTTTTTTTTGTGAGCAGGAGCGAGTAGTTTAATTAGTTGGTCAATTATTTTTTTCATTAAAAAAATAATTTAATCAGATATTTGAGATAACGATGAAGAATAGAGATCGGGGTCACATGCATGTTTAGGTTTTATTGGATGGATAGGGTAGGGTGGGTCCCACTTTTTGAGCCGACTTCATTTTTGTCAGCAGAGCCGACGCCTTCAAACACTAATCTCCACTATATTGATTTATTATTTAATTTAATTTAATTTAATTTAAATTAAATTAAATTAATTTAAGGATAGGTTCCCCACCCTTCCTATTTTAACTTCATCTTTTAGTTAGACACGAGATTTACGTGTTATTTTTATTTGAGATCTATATCACTGATTACATGATTAATTATGCTTAAATTTATTTATTTTTTCCTTTTAGTTAATAATAATTGTTTTCAGCTTCCAATATAAGGGTTTTCATTTTCTAAACTACAAATATATTTGCAAATTCTATTAATCTATAATCCATTCACCTCTATATGTTCCTATTCTTTCACACCAATTAGCACTCCTTTAAGATATATATTATCATATGCTGATATAAAGTTAAAGCCCATTTCGTTCAAAACAAAAATAAACATATATAATAATTCAATAGTTTTCAAACCCTACACAAACTCAAAAGAAATAATATACTCATATATTATGTTTGTTTTCGATTTGAAAACCAAGTTTCAATTTCCAAAACCATTTTAATCTTTTCAAAATTTGGCAACAATATGACATAAAAGTTGTATAAATTTTTTTATAAAATGAGTTCCGTGATATATGTATAAATAACAAAATGATACTATTTTTAAAAGTAAAATAAAAATACTCATCTTTAATATATAATTAAATCTCAAAGTGAGAGGAACCCACACAAATTAAGTGTAGCCCAAATATTAAATAACAACTTTCCAAAATTGAGGAAAGAAAAAAGAATTATAAGTGAGAGTTCTTCAAACTAGTTTGACTATCCATGTACATTGTTATTTTGTTCATATGGATGGGTATTTTTTTATTTCAACCGACATGCTGAATTTTGAATCCATACTCAAAATATAAAATAAGTAAGTATGTTACAATGATATCGTCTCTTTTTTTTCAATTAAAAAATGAATCTATTACATAAATATTTTATTTATAAATATAATACTTTTAAATTTAATGGATAATTTTACATCTCACATGTGTTACTATTATGTCATTTCGCATTAAATTGGATAAAGAGTCTAAAAAATTTTCTAATTTGGTGGGAAAAAGAAATCCTATAATTTTTGAAAAGAAATATGAATAAATAAAAAAATAATAAAACATGCACACGACACATGTATCATAATTATGATGTAGAAAGGAGGGTGGAATGATCACATGCCGCCATTCACATTTTATAGTTAATGTGGGGTCCACTTTTGAGCCGAGTTTGGTGCTGTCGGTGTAACCGGCTCGGCTAATGCTTTCGCTGAGCACACTACTCTCATTAATCGCTCATTTACTTATTTTTTAATTTCTTAATTAGATCTACTCTTTTAATTCTTCTGTTTTCTGAAATTGAAAAATCTCTTTTTTACCTTCACAAAACTCTATCCTCGAATTATTTTGGATGATTTTTTTTTTAATTTTTTCCCAACATCTCTGTGAACCCAAAAACTTATAAAAATTCTATTCAAGTGATATTAATCGATAAAAAAATTATAATTGTTGATTAAACTATTTCACGAACATAAATTGATGATCATAGTATTTTATTAATTTTATGAAATTGTTGCCTATTTAAAAGCCCAAAAATATTTCAAGTTTATGCCTAAAATGATATTTTGAATTGTAGTTAATATCTTAAAGCCCAAAGTTTGAGTTATGTTAAATCTAGGCCCATCAGATAATTATAAAATTTCCAAAGGGGGGTATGTTCATTGTTCACCCTCTTCATCTCCATGTTGAGCTAAGAAATTTATTAGATGCAGAATTAAAAAATAATAATGATAATAATAAAATATTTAATTGATCCTAATTTTGTTATTAATATTTATATTTGAAACTTTTATATTATAAAAGTCTTGAATGTTTATGATCATGCTGACATTATTTAAATGGAATCGAACATTGAGTTTATTATCTTGTCTACTTAGATCAATATTATAGAAAAAATCAAAATAGTTTAATATTCCATGTTGTTGTTTTTTTTTTTTTCCTTCCAAAATTTACGTACACTACTAAAAATAATATCTATATAATATTAAGCACCCCATACTCATATCATAGTAATATTGCTGTAGGCAATTAACTAAATATAAATGCAAGGAAAATATATATTAAATATTGATTAAATATTTATTTATTAAGGAATTTAAATAAATTAATTCCTAAAATAAGTAAATAAATAATTGATAATTAATATAATTATTTGAGCCCAAATTCAAGTTAAATAGGCTAAATCTAAGTTAAATGGACTCAATCCAAGTCAAGTGGGTCTGACCCAAATCAAATCCAACAGGCCTAATTAAATTAAATAGGCCAAATTCCAGTTCAGCAAACCTAATTAAATTAAATAGGTCCGTATCCAATCAGCAGACTTAATTAAAGGAGAAAAGTCCAACATATCTTTTTAAGGAAAAAATATCTCTCAAGTAGTTATTTCCTCGACCTATAAATAAGGTCTTCAGTCCTCATGCCACATTCTGAAAATCCTAAAAACCCGGCATTATGAAAATCCTGAAAATCCGTAGAGCTCTGAAGAAACTTAGAATCTCTGATCTTCAATCTAGAAACGACATTCAATTTGAGATCAAGGTCTTAAGGTGTGGAGCCCCTCAGATTCAACGTGTCTGAGATCAAGGTCTCAAGGTGCGGAGCCCCTCAAATTCAATGTTTCTTCAAATCAAGATCAAGTTCATCCAGCAATATTCATGAAGTCAACGGTGTTCTATCAAATTGAACAAGGTTCGACGTCTCCGGATAAATGTTTTAAAGCTTCAAGTCAAGCCCGAGCACGGACAAACTTCATCCGAAGATCTGACTCCGAAAGTTGATAAAGTCAAAGAAGTCAACTCAAGAGAGAAATCAGAGGATAGCTAGACACTGTTTACTCAATTCTCAAGTTCAATCTATCTTGAATTATCTTTGTAATATCTTTTGTGTTTATTATTATTTAATAAATACAAATTTTATTGTTACAATTGCTACCCACTTTTTTCACTTAACCAAAAAATTTTTACGTTTTCTTTTATTAAATTATCAAAATATTCATTCTTTATCTTATTTTATAATATATCTAAAAATTAAAATTTTGAATCTCCACGCAAAATAATATATGAGTACATTATGTATTGGAACGAGGGATTATATACTTTTATATTGAATATTGAAACCAAAAATAAAAAATTGGCAAACATTTTTACAAAATCGAAGTCACATGAAGTTACAATACCCATTTTACGAAAATATAGCTCCATATATATATCTCTTATATTTTTTTTTTCTGGAAGATAAATGTTTAGAAGAGTAACATTACACATTACACAGTTAAAGGAAATATTAATTCTTTAATCTTCATAATATAAAAGAATATAAATTTGTTAAAAAAAATCGAAATGTGGGCACTAACGTACTGTGCTCTCTATTCCATACAGTAATTTTAAACCCAAAATTCGATAAATTAAGATCAGAAATATATATAATTAAAAAATAATAACAAAAGAAATTTTCGCGTTAACAAGAATTGTTAGTTAATATGAATGATGGATCCCTAAGACATGAAAGGGAGAAAATACAAAAAAAAGAATGGTTACATAAATAATGAAAATTATTTTGAGAGTAAATAAAAAAGAAAAAAAATGGAATTTGATTAATTAATTGGGAAAGATTGTACAATAAACATGTTTTAATCTGAAATCCAAGATTAAGCAGTTGAGCTTGTTGAAGTGGCAGGTCCTGCTTCTGTTTCCGTAGACGTCTGAGGAGGAGCTGGTGAATCCCCTATTCATTTAGGAACCAACAACATTCATTAATAAAACAATTTCTATTCAAATATGAAATCGGATTAGGAAATGTCACACAAAAATAGTACTTTCTCCGTCCTGCTAAGTTTTTCACTCTTCCTTAGTAATTAAAGGAAATGTTGAATATATTGTTAAATTCAAATCAAATAAATTTCAATCTAAAAAGAACAAAACATGAGATGACCAATAAAGCATACGACTTCATTTTGTCTAAACAATCGAGGAGAGAAAGAAAGATAAATTAAAGGAGTATCACATACAAGTATACAATTACTGCTTTTATTATTTATTTTGTCCTTTAAAAGGTGATTAAGCAGACATTGATAGTGGTTAGTGTCTTAGTAATGGTTCAGTAAATGGATTCAATAAGGAGATTGTTAAGAGTAAATTATAACTATTTAAAGAGTTATGCTCTTGTAAATCCTGTGACTCCCTTTAATTTAAACACCTTAACAATATATGCGATATATAGATTGGAAGGGGCTCACAAGATTTACACTGTGAATTCAGTTTAGCCAAGTGTTTGTGAAATTTAAAATAATGTGGAGTAAAGATGTTCCTTAACTTTAAATAGTACTGTATTAGGTTAATTATTAGAGGAAAATAATTAATAAGAAAAGAAAGAAATATTGTGAAGGTTGCACATGGCAGCAGCATAGTGATTTATCTCTCTGGCATAAATTCCTATTGACCCATTTTCTGGGTCAGACCAACAGCTCATATCACGTGCTCACACCTTCAATTTTGGGTCCCCCTCTCTCTCATCTATCTCTCTCTTCACCCCTTTTTTAATTACCCAACTTAATTTCATTTGCTTCCAAAATAAATGGAGTTAATAAAAATGTCCCATAACCAAGTAAGAGATGTCACTTTGTTGTGAAATCTATATATAACACGTGGTATGATAGGGTTTATATGTTGAGTTGATAAATTTACGATGTCTCGTACATCTAACAGAATATAACGGAATATGTCACACAAAAATATCACAAAGCATATAAACTTGATAATTAGTACAACGACGTAAAACCACCAAAGTCAAGTATGTACGAAGCCGACACACTTTGCACTCTAGTTTTGTCGAAATTATCCCGCCCTAATGGTTATGTTATTACGCTTCCTTTGTAATTTATAAAGAAAACGTAACCATTAGGGCGGGATGGAAGAAGTATTTTTTATAGTAATGAATTATCACTCTTTTAAATAAAAAATATTACACTACAAAAAAAATATTTTTTAGCAACCTAATTTACCAACGGAATTCGATCCGTTGGTAATTACCAATTGATTAGCAACAAAAATGACATTTTTATTTTAGCAACGGAATGCCAACGGATTTATTCTCTATTTTAGCAACGGAATTCAATCCGTTGGTAACTAATAGATTACCAAGGGAATCATTATATAAATTACTAACAGAATTATTAGCAATGAAATTATTTACTAACGGAATTGATTTTTCGTTTCTAAAAATTTATCAACCACCACTTTACCATCGGAATTTTACCAACGGATTCCGTTGCTAATCCATTGGTAAGTCAATTTAACAATGGAATTAAGGCTTTTACCAACAGAATATTCCATTGGTAAAAACAGTTTTTTTTAGTGTTACTTATTCCAATATATGAATATAATAAAGTGAACTCAAATTCATTTAAGTGATTGTCTTACTCTATTTATTTAGATTTATTTCTCTTTAGTGATTTTACAAGATTCTTTTAGTAATTCCATCAAGCTGGAACTAAATTCATGCTTTAATTAATTTTAAAATTAAAAACATGCTTTAAAATGAAAGAAATAATTACTATTAAATGAAAGAAAAAATTACTATTATTTTAATATTAATTTGACATTTTGAACAAATATTATTATATTATAAAATGGACTAAACCTCCGCCAAATATTCCTTGCACCCATTATATGTGAGCAACCTAATAGCTTAGGTTCTTATTCACCATTTATTATTAGGATTAAGGGCTATTTTTAAGGTATATTTCTAATTTCACGATTATACAAAGTGTATTTTACCCTAATTGTTAATGGTGAATCTCATTATTGTAGTTAATAATATATTTAAAGACCTAATTAACATTATTGAGAGCTTACTATCCTATGTTCTTGTATGCATTTTAATTATACATGAATGGTGTAATTTTTTAATAATTATTCTAGTATCCTTTTAGTCATTTCACATTTATCTACTTTGATTTTTAGGAAATAAACACACAATTATCTTCTCAATCTAAAAATAAGGAAATTTACGTGAACTATATATGTTTCACACTAGGAAACAAAATTCCCCGTTACATAGTACAAATTAAGCATTTTAAAGTTAGGAAATGATGGTATGAACCACTATACTGTACGTTTTGGTTAGGACTACATTAATGCAACCCAATATAAGGAGTTATATTTTTTCTTTTTCTCATATTTTAGGGTTAGGTTATAATTGTGTTTATTTTTGTATTTTATGTAAAATTATATACTACTTCAATCCACTCCTAAGTTATTCTCAACTTAAATCCAAATCAAATACTCCCTTTAAGTTTAACGTTATTCTTAGCGTTTAAAACATTTTAAAATATAAGTAATTATTTTTATAATTTTTAAATAAAGAAAGTTTATGGAGTATAAAACATGGTTTACGGGAACTAGCTCCACCTTTCTAGTGTTATATATAATGAGTTGAAATATCATATATTTGTGACACCAGTGCACCTAAACAATCTTGACAGTTAAATTATATATTAAATTAATCACTATAATTAATTAAATAAAAATAACTATCCACTATTACTCTATATTTAAGTCTATCAACCCTAACTTCTAAAAAAAAAAAGTCTACCAACTCTATAGCGCACAGGTGCATTAGACAGACGATGACCATAAACTATAAGGTGATAAAATATTTGATTTAGGGTTATGTTGGGTTTAAAAATCATAAATAGCCCTTAGTATGTTTGATTTGAGTTGTATTCTATGTTTGATTTGGGGTGGGAGTCTTAATTTTCTAAACAATTTATAAATCGTGTCTTGATTTACGCCAATTCTACAAATTACACCGATTGGCAATAGATTAAAATAATGGTGAGTGAGGTTTTTGTGCTTCTGGGGACATCGTGTCCTTTTATAATTTAAATCTCTAGCAATACATAGATTTAAATTGAATGTAGAGGTGGATGATTGTTTTCCCATAGGAACACGATATGTTCTCGAGGCGCAGAAGCTTTTGTCAATAATGGTAAAGTAATCATAAAATACTAAGACAAAGGTTGCAAAGAAATCCAACATGGAAAAAGCTTGTCAGCACGTGGACGACTGCAAGTGGACAATGACTATCTTGAATGTGGTCAAACAATCCATTTCTCTCCATGTTATAACCCAATTAATGCAACAGTAATTAATTAATTTCCCTATATAGTATTTTATTAACACATTAATATTTAAATTCAATTAAAATAAATTTAAAAAAAGGAGTATTTAAGGTAAGAGAGTTACCGGTGGAAGACGGAAGTGAATGTCGTATTGGTTGTAGTAAAGGAAGAGGATGCGGGGTAGGAGGATAGGTTGTGGCGGAGCCCTCCACCTGCGCAGGATAGTAAAGATAAGGAGGTCCTTGAAAACGATGCGCCGTGGGCATAGGATACGCTCCCCTCGGTGAATACCCATAGTAATACGGTGCGCCCAATGTAGAAGACGACGTTCCATATAGCTGGTTGTAGTACGGCGTTTGATGTACATGTGGATTGTACATTGTCTGTTTTCATGTCATGTAATAACGCACTGTTATGTTTTTGCTTTATTCAGAAAATTCTCTTAACTCCAAACATCGACTAACTCCATTCATGTACACAAATAAGTAAATACTCTTATAAACAAAGAGCAACAATTTGTTTTCACGTTTTTTAAACAGTTATAAATTATTAAACTATCCTCTCTCTATCAGTTTAACCATGTGATAAAAAAGAAATCATGACAAAATTATAAGTTGAATTTAATAAATTGCATGTGGTATACTAACCTGTTGGTAACTATAATCTTGTGGGTAACTTGTATACCTGAAACGCAATTGACTTAGATTAAAAAAAAAAAATAATAATAAAAAAACTGTTGTATGAGAATAACTGAAGTTAAACATAAATTACTTATTATTCTACTTTAATTATTGTTTTTGATTAATAATATTTTTAAAATTTCGCTATAATAATAATAATAATAATAATAATTCAATCAATTGCTCCAAATTAGGTTGATTGCTCGATCTTTGAACAATAATAAGAATGAAAATAATTACTATAAGAAATTGCTCCACAATAAGAATATTGAAGTGAGTTTGGCATAAATCAAGTTTAAAATAAGTGTGAATTTTGTTTTTATAAAATTATTTTTTAGTGTACAAAATATTACTCTTTCAAAAGTAAGTATTTTTTATTCAGAAAATTAATAGTTAGTGTCTCTAAATAATAATTTTTTATATACCAACCAGTAATTTATGAATCAATGTTCGTAAGAATTTAAAGAGTAACTTTTTTATTTAGAAAAGTAATAGTTTATCTTTCTATGAATAGTAATTTTTCAAGTATAAACACTCTTATAAACCCGATTCACATAGTTTATTATATGAACCCCGATCTTTTCTCACCCTAAACCCTGTTATATCCCCTTCCAAACCTATTATACTGTATATATTGCTAGAAGTTTAAATTAAAGGGGATCATATGATTTACATCATAAACCCGATTCAAATGAAGTTAACTTTTTTCAAATATTAAAGAATAATCAGTAAAAATAGAGTTCACGAGTTTACACAAATATTCGTTCAAAAAAAAAAGTTTACACAAGTATTTGCCACAAGATTGTCCATAAAATCTAATTATAAGAAAGTATCAATCGAATAAATTGTTACATTTTTTGTATTAGACTGCTACTTAAAGGTCAAATACTTTTTAATTTTATTTTAAATATTAGATGCATACAAGCAAGTTAAATATGGATACATCCGAAAGTAAATTAAACTAACACTATGTCACAAAAATAGTATTCCGATTAATGACTTGATAGTTGATACGGCAAAATGAAATAAATATTAAGGTCAGAGTCGACTATCATGATAAAATGACCATTATCCGTAATAGTATATCCAACTCATATACACACACACGGTTGCATCTAAAGTCACGTTTAGTGATCAACACGTTAAATGATAAGTCTACATTTTAATAATAATGAATCCCTTTTATATTAGCACATGAAACCTCATATTATTATAAATAAAATATTTGCAATAACGAGTTTTATTATAAGTTTAATCAATACATAAGCTTAAATAGAATAGAAAGGGGAAGAGTTGTATTCACATTGAGACACGGACCGTGTCCCCTAGGGCAGAGCTTTTGCCTTAAAACAATTTTTCTTAATATCCATAACACTTTTGGAATAGAGAGAGTATATATTTCTCAAAGATCATATAGATATAATTATGTGTGTATAAAATAAAAGTACCATCTCATGAAAAGTTATGGTGCTCGTATTTACTCTTTTATAGAACCGATAATTACTTTTTTGAAAAACAAATAATTACTACTATGTTTTACAAGGATAAATATTAATTACTCTCTTATAATACGATAGAATATTACTTTTCCGAGAAGAACAATACTCAGATATTTTTAAGATTATTATTCAATATTTTCAAAAGAATAATCTTATCAAATAAGAGCACCCACTATATTCTAACATTTGTACTAGATGAAGCATATAACCAGCCCATTTAGTTGACGCTGTGTGAGTGCTTCATGTCATATATATTCGTTAATAAGAATTGATTAAAATCGGACATTAATTTTAATATAAGGGAAAAAGCTGTCTAAAAAAAAATCAATAGCTTGTGTACTTCTATTTAATGTTGCTTTTTATAAATAAGAGGATTTAAAAGCATTGAAACGTAATCTGACAATTTTTTACTCGTCGATTTATTATTGCTCATCTGCCAGTAGCTACTACATTGAATATATTTCTAACAAGTTTTCTTCACTTTAATTCTTCTTCAATTTAATAAATAAATAAATAATTAATTAGAATAAAAATCTTTCAGTACTTTTGTTATACATGTCACCTTTTGAAAGAAAAAAAAAACCCTGCACATAGTAATGTAGAAATTATATAGTACTACATAGACTATTACGAAACTTTCATTAAACTGATAATATTTTAATGAAAACTGATAATAATATAGTGAATTATTTTATAAATAATTTATAATATAGAAAAAGATGACTATATTTACTCGGAATAAAGTGAAAACATTTTTAATAAAATGTAATAATTAATTAAGAAATACAAAAGTTTTGCCTATATACACATGTATACGTATAAAATAAGTGGTTTATATTTGTATGATTAAGTGGTCCACACGATACACAGGTCATAATATGTAGTAATTAATATTATTTAATTTAATTTGAGAAGTTATTAACATTCAAATGTAATAGTTAGTCAATTTGGTGGTGGTCCAAATGTATTTTATAATATTCATAAATTAAATTAAATAAATTATACGAGACATTTATTTATTTATCAAAGAATACGTATAACTGAAGATGTCATTCCACACAACATACCCGTACGGCGGATAAAGGAGCGGCGGAGGCGGCGGCGGCGGCAATGGTAAATACGACGACGATCCGCCTTGTGCCATTGCACTTCCTTGATACATATTACCAACTTGATTTCTACCTATATATTACAACACAAACATTATCAGAATTTTATACGAAACTAATTAAATTCATTATAATTATGAAAATACTCAAGTACCCCTAGGTGGAGATGGTCGAGGGCGAGCTAACGAAGCAATGTTACAGTTGGCTCTTCGTCCATCGATTATAGGGTTAGGATCCACGCAAGCCCGTCGAGCCGAGTCGGGATCCCGAAATGTTACCTAGAGATGTTAGGTCGGGTGAAATACATTTATAACGTATTTTTACTGTATACTATACGTGTATACGTATGCGAAAAAATCAATGCTATATTTTAATTAAAAAAAATACTGTGCATTAACCAATTATGTGATTCCAAATAGGAATGAATTGAATTTGAATAGCCTTACAAATCCATATCCTTTCGATTTGCCGGTGTTCTTATCGGTGATGATTACGCCTTCGAGAATCTCTCCGAACTGCTCGAAGTAACTGCGCATTACGTCGGTCGGAGTTTCCCAGGCCAGTCCTCCGACGAAAACTTTAGTCAGAGTCGTATCTCCGAACGGCGATCGGTAATGCTGGTGAGCCATTGCCAACTCAGCTCCGATCACGATTTTCGCATGACTTCGCCGGAGAAATCTGTTAAATCGAATCAATGTCGTTATAACGGAATCGCCGCCTGTAAATTGCCGTTCTCCACCTCGTCGGACGGCGGCGGAGGCGAGGGGAGAGAGATGGTGGAGGGGGAGGAGAGAGAGAGAGAGAGGGGGGAGAAATAATTAATAAGGTGGTGGAGAGAGAAAGTGGGAAAAGGAATCCGACAGTTGCAAACTCTGATTTGCTGTAGATGAGAGGGGAAGGGGTTGGGATTTGTGGGTTTGTGTAGACGAATGACAGCTGCGTGACTAAAGAGCACTTCACTCTGTCCTCCCTGTCTTTCATCAATATAAATATATTTTGTGTATGTAATGCTCCACCTAGGATATCTATTTCTAATCATCATTTGGTTTAAATTGATTTTGTGGGAAATTTCATTCAAATTTTTGAAAACTTGGTTAATAATGGCACACACACTTCTTTTCAAATTGAATCATCACGAATCAATGAGTTTGAGTTTGTAAAAGATAGGTATTATAGAAAATATATATACTCCCACATATGCTTCAATGTTTGAAAAAACAAATTGGCGTTTTAGAGAGATAAATTATGGTGATTCAACTAATTAATACTCCCTCTGTCCCGGACAAATAACACAATTTACTTTTTGCACGTAGATAAAGAGTATTATTATTTTATGTAAAGTGAGTAGGTGTATTAGAGAGATGCGATTGGTAGTGGTGCACCCTTTTACTAAAAGAGAAAAATGGTGCAATTTGGATGAGACGTCCAATATAATAAAATGGTACTATTTGGGCGGGACGAAGGGAGTATGGTATAGATCACTATACACCACATATAAAGAGCTCCCTTGCTACTGCGGCTCGGAGGGAGTATGGTATAGATCACTATCTACTACATATAAAGAGCTCTCATACTATACTACTGCGGCTGGTGGAGGGGAAAATCATTGTAACTCAATAGATCAATAGAGACTAGAATCATTAACGGTACAAAATTTCATTTTTTAATCAGTTGAGCTATCTATGCGGGGCTGTATTCTTAAATGTTTGTGTTTGTTTTTCTTCATGGATATTAATTTCATTGCTATGCAAGGTATGTGTTATCACTACAAAAAGATTATTTTTTACCAACGGAATATTTCGTTGGTAAAAGCCTTAATTCCATTATTAAATTGGCTTACCAATGGAATCCGTTGGTAACATTCCATTGGTAAAGTGGTGGTTGGTAATTTTTTATCAACTAAAAAATCAATTCCGTTGCTAAATAATTCCGTTGGTAATTTATATAATGATTCCCTTGATATTCCGTTGGTAATTGCAAACGGATTGTATTCCGTTGCTAAAATAGAGAATAAATTCGTTGACATTCTGTTGCTAAAACAAAAATGTCATTTTTGTTGCTAATCCATTGGTAATTACCAATGAATATTCCATTGGTAAATTCGGTTGCTAAAAAATATTTTTTTTGTATTATATAGTTGGTAAAATTTTATTGTACTTTTATCTTTCGCTTCAATCTTTAATTTGAATTGATAACAAATTATGTAATATTATAGGGCTTCATTTGCCCAAAAGAAAAATGTACACCTATTAGTGAGACAAATAAAAATTGAAAAAGAAATAAGGTATATCTACGGGGAAGTAAATTTTAATATTTATCGAGTATGTTTTTGTTTAACTTTTATTTTTTGCCCATAAATTTAATTAAAATATAGGGTAATAATAAATTATACTCCCTCAGTCCCAACTTATTTTGCGCTATTACTGTAGATACGAACGTTAAGAAAAATTATTTTTTTACTAACTTTATTAATTAACGTTATATTTTTAGATAATAAGTAAATTATAGATTATATTATGTGTGTATGCAGGAGTGATAAATTTTTAATTATGATATACTTTTAGGGTTGATGATTAATGTGATGTTTCTTTTTTTATTGGTAAAATTTAATATGTGACGGATGATAGAAAGTGTGAAAATTAAGTTGAGAAGTAGAAGGTATAATATTATAAATTTTTAATTTTTTTTAAAATAAGGCACTAATAACTTAATAAAAATAAAATGTAAACATTGAGGTGATACACCTAAATTAGTTTAATTAATTTCAATATATATGAAAAGTTTTACTGATATTGTATCAAATTTTTAGTATGTCGAACTGTCGAAATAATGAACAATTGCATCTCAAAGTAGCACAAATTTGTTTGATAAACTCTTACTCCATCCCATAGAAATGTCTACGCATTTTTATTTTGGATGTCCTATAAAAAAGTTTATATATTTTTTTATAGTAAATGGAAACCCCCCAAACATTTAAATATCTTCAGGTACACACAACACTATACTAATACAACAACGCATTACACATTAAAATATCATTTCTCTCATATCAATATACATTAAATAACTATATTTCTTAATTCTCGTTGAAAAAACAAACATAGACTTTTATATGAGACAGAGGGAGTACCCATTATAAAAATATAGTAATAAAATTTTTTGGGAGTCACCGCGCTGTATAAAGAGTAATACTCATCATCTAGTAATGTATTTTAATTAAATTTACGTAAAACGATAATACTTGTGTTGGAAATTATTAATTTCCCTTATAATCTAATTATGGGCAATATATTATTATGCAATTATATTAGCTATTCAATTATATTATGGATTTAATTAAGTGATCCAATTAAGGTAAAAGGTCCATGGGCTATAATAATAAATGATATGGGCTTATTGAGTAGATACCCAATACTACGTGATTAGGTGATTATGGGTGGTCTAGTCAAGTAGTATATAAAGGTTACCCGGTTATGGTCCCCAATATACTAAGCCGCACATCGTCTTCCCTTCTCCCCATCGGGAGGGATTACTACGGTCCCCATAAGGAATAAGGAGGCTTAGTTGAGGAAGGTCATATAACCACTGATCCTGAGTTCGTGTTCCGCCTAGAGACTCAATGGATCAGGTACGCTTCCGCTTTACGGTTTAAATCTCGTTAATCATAATAGGGTTAAGGTTTCATGGATTTATTTCCAACAAGTGGTATCAGAGCCACCCTATATATGATTTTCTGAGATCACAATAATATTGTGGTTAGATTCGAATGTGTGTTTGAATCTTTATGGTAAATCACGTTTTTTTATTAAAGGATTGGTATTGTTTAATGATTCATAGATTAATTATCGTATTCCAGAATTGATAATTGAGTACACAAGGATGTTTAGTCGTGTCATGATAATGATATCATTTTAAGGTTATATATGCTGCTCATTATTTTCTCCTCTATGCATATATAGATTTAATATTAATTAAATTGTGATATCTTATTTGCTCATTTGGAGAATTGCGTCAATTCCATATTGGTCATATTAAATAAAGAAAGCCGGTTCATTCAGTTTAATAATTGATTTATGGGACAATTATGTAATTCAGTAATATTTGGTTATATTCTATTTATGGCATAAGAAATTAATTGTGCAATATTTATTATTGATTCTGGAATCAATTACGAGTCCCATTATTTTGGAAAGGATCGAGTTTTATATTAAATTGGGATTTTGGAATCCCTAATTAAGTAAAGAAATCTTTCATTATTTTTTAAGTTGGTATGAATCATCTAATATTCCTATTTGGTTAGAGGAATAAAATTAAATTAAATTGGGGAGACAGTTAAATGTCGTTTAATTAAATTAAATATTTTAATATTTATTTAATTAGTCTAGTAAACATTCAATCTAGTCAATCGAAGCACCATGTTGCCACAGCAATATCGTGTGTGGAGAAAAGCTTTATTGAAATTACATAGATGAGTGTGGTATTATTTATGTGTTCTGTGTTCGGCCCACAGGTAGGCACAGTTTGACAGAATAATAACACACATGTGATAATAAGTATGTGATAATTATTTGGATTATTCATGTGAACATGAGTCGGTCCACAGATAGACTCTTGTTTGACAGAACTTATTGTCAATACTTGATTGTTACACCAAGATTACCCCTGCAGTTAATTTTTGTCCACAGACGAGGTTAATGTTGCACAAGGTGTCTTGTGATGGGTCCCTAATTAATAATGTTGTGCGAGTGTATTTTCATGCGGGTATTGATCGGCCCACAGGTAGATTAATATTTGGCAGAAATACACAAGCACCTGTGGTGGTAAATATGTGACGATTATTTGTTTAACATGTGAGTAATAAGTCGGCCCACAGGAAGGCTATTGCTTGACAGTTTTATTGTCAGTATTTGACTACTACAAAGAGGTGCCACTTACAAGTTAGTATTGTTGTCATTGGACTTGATACTAATGTTGTGTTCGATTCCTTGAGATGATTCTAAACTATTTAAAATTTGAAAGATTATAAAGTTTAGTGCAAGCATGATAATCATTTTGGATTAATTCTCTGTACAATTAAGAAGTCTGTTAATTAAGTTTAACTTATGTCAACAACAAAATTATACATGATGAGAACTTCAACAATAAGAATGAACTAATAAGTTTCTAACAAACTCTGTCTCAATAAAGTATAAGGGCAACAAAGAAAAACCTATTTGGAAAGCTGTTAAAAAGAAACTAAAGTATAACCTTTCCTTTTCTCCTAAAGGCTTGTGGAATTGTTTTATAATACACCACATTAAGATTATTTAGTATGAATGGTGTTGTGGTGTAGTTAAAAGACAAAAATAGTACTCCACAATATATGGTTACTAATTGGAGAAATACTAAAGATTGCAGCTTATGGTCTCAATAAAGTTCCAACCAAAGTAGTTGTGAGAACTCTTTGAGTTTCACATATGGTGATATCCAACTAAGGCTAGATCATTGGGATCTACTAAAGAAAATTGGATTCAAATAGATACAAGCTACTTTATTGGTATTAAATAAAAATAAAAGTTTATGATCCAATTGATCGGATCATATTTGAGACGGGTAATACGGTATTCTGTGAGGATGTTGATTTTGGGGGAAGAATAATATTAGAGACATTGTCCTTAAAGGGGAGTCGATTCGATCCCCACTTATGCTTTAAAGAATTGGTGCAAATTCAGAATAACAATATGACAATGTCAATAATATTTAAGGAATAACAAATTCAACAACCTCAAGAATTAATGTCACTAAGGAAACCACTAGAGTTGGGAGAAAGATAATTCAGAAGATTATGTAGTTTTCTCTTAAATAATGAGGACACTATAGAATTAATGGTAGAACATTCAAACAATGTTCATCAAACCATGAAAGGTCCAATTACTCCAAAGTGTGTTAATGTTATAAGTTATGAGTATAAATCAATACAAGATGATTAGGTTTGCATCTTGATATAGGATTATACTCAAAAGGGAAGGAAAATATTATTATAAGATAATCGTGACATTAGTAGCACATTTTGATCTTGAATCATATTAGATGAATGTAAAGATAAAGTTCCTTGATCGCAACACTGATGATACGATCTAAATGGTTTAAGAACTAATAGGAAATTCATCTATGCATTCAAGCAAATTTTTTTTTTCGTAAAGGAATCACAAGTATCATCATGAAGTAAGTGTCTCTTTTGGTTTTGAGACAAATGTAGATGATTATGTGATTCAGTGGGAGAATGTTTAAGTTAAACTAAGGGAGACAAGTGCAGTCTCAATCAGGTGCCCTAAAGTTAAACTAAAGATTTAAGAAATGTAGAAACATTCCATATTCATTGGTTGTTGGAAGTTGTTGTATGATGAGGTCACTACAAGACCTAATTTGGCTTATGTTGTTGATATATTAAGTAAACATTTAAGTAACTCTAGTATGGATCTTTATAAAGTATGTATAGAGAACTAAGAATAATATGCTTGTACATCAGGGATCAGATTTGTTAGAGATCATGAGGAATTCTGATTCTGAGTTTGTTGGATGTCAATACAGTATAAGATCCACTTCAGGCTATATTTTCTGTTGGTTGGAGAGCTATACAAGTAAAAGTATTAAGCAAACACTTTAGCTCATTAACCATGACAACAGAATTAGTAGCATACTAAGGGCATTCAAACATGAAATAAAGGTTGCGAAGATATGTCACATAAAGTTCATTGTGACATTTAGTTCGCAGTAAAGTATTTATGACAAGAATACTTATAAGTCAAACAAATTGACATAGAATTCTTGGTTGTTAAAGAAAGTGTTTTGTGTAGATAAAATTTTAGAAGAGCATATTATGATAGACTCTAAATACGGATCCGCCATTTATGTATTCAACGCCCTATAATTTTTATGAGCTAGCTACTCATATGGGTGTGATATGGTTTTAGAATACATTAGTTCAGTGGGAGTCTATATTTATTGTTCTTTAAAATTTTCAAAAACACTTTGATTTGGATAATTCAGTTTTCTGCAGAATTAAGTTGATGGTTTTGAATTCATTGTGAATTTACTAAAGTTAATTTTTCATTTTGTAATATTTTATATTATGGATTGGTCTCACTAAAGTTTAAAGTTGGACCAGTTGGAAATAGACATGATGTTGATCACATTTGACATGTAATTTCCATGCTACTCACCATATTTGATCTATGTCATTGAGTATATTGATATGGTGATTGTCGGGGTTTAATCACGGTTTATAATGTGGTGAATGCCGCGGTAGTTCCATATTAGTATATGAGATGGACCAGATTGTTAAGTATAGCCTGAAGAGGAATAGCATAAAGTTGCGCAACTAAGGACTCTTGATATAATTGCTAACGGAAAATATATAGCCCAAGTGGGAGATTGTTGGAAATTATTAATTTCCCTTATAATCTAATTATGGGCAATATATTATTATGCAATTATATTAGCTATTCAATTATATTATGGATTTAATTAAGTGATCCAATTAAGGTAAAAGGTCCATGGGCTATAATAATAAATGATATGGGCTTATTGAGTAGATACCCAATACTACGTGATTAGGTGATTATGGGTGGTCTAGTCAAGTAGTATATAAAGGTTACCCGGTTATGGTCCCCAATATACTAAGCCGCACATCGTCTTCCCTTCTCCCCATCGGGAGGGATTACTACGGTCCCCATAAGGAATAAGGAGGCTTAGTTGAGGAAGGTCATATAACCACTGATCCTGAGTTCGTGTTCCGCCTAGAGACTCAATGGATCAGGTACGCTTCCGCTTTACGGTTTAAATCTCGTTAATCATAATAGGGTTAAGGTTTCATGGATTTATTTCCAACAACTTGCTCATAAATAATACTATCAATTTATAAAAGACCGCTCTAATATTTATAATTTACGTCAATTTGATAATTTTGTGTTAATTTATTTTAAAAAATATTAAAATAGATGTGTAAGATTTTATGAGTGGAACAATATTGCTTCGTTCATTTTCATTTTTTCTCTTTTTATAGATTTAATAGTCAAGAATGTTGGTTTTGTCAAGAATAAAAGAAGGAGTTTTTCTTTTATTTCTTTTGTCCCACATTGGATGAAGAGTAAAATGGGGAGGGATCATTGATGCTATATAAAGAGGTCCTTGGACTTGTTATCAAGTGCACCAATCAAGTACAATTTAATCTTTGTATTTGATGATTCTATTTAAATTCTTTTCTTGTATTCTCGGTTTAAGAATGAGGGAGAAAGGTGTGAATTAGTCAAAGATTTGTAAGAGTGTATGGATTGGGGTCGGGAGAGATAAATTCTGTGTGATTGTACAAAATTTTCACATAGTGGTATTTTCTCGGTCTATGATTTTTCTCCAATTTTGGAGTTTTCCGCGTAAATTCTTGTGTTGTGTTTTTTATGCTCTTCTTTATTTGTCCCTTAGGAATGAATGATGATCTGCTTATCCCAACAAGTGGTATCAGAGCCCGGTTCGGGCGCTTATAAAGTTCTTAGGATGCTCTGTGGTTGCAGCACAGTCTTAGTATGCACTGTGGTTGCAGCATAGTCTGACCTTTCATATGATGCGGTGACATCTCCTTCCTTGCGATGAAAGACGTCGGGCTGTGGCGACAGTGGCGTGGCAAGGAGTAGGATTTGTGGGACAGCAGTTTTTGGCGGAGTTCTTGGACCTGCAGCAATGTGAATTTCTAGTACTCCCGATGGTGGAGTTGGCTTAACAACGGCATGAGGTTTTCCATAGATGTCGGCTCAAAGAGGTTTGAAAGGAATGAATTTTCTGGTAATGACGGTGGCATGGGGAAGTGGTGATTCAACGAGGAAGATGGCGATGTGGTACTTATTGTCTGAGGCGCTAGATCGGTAAAGAGTAGCGGGCCGACAAGTGGGATAGCATCGTGAATTCTGGAGGGTTGGAATCAGCTTCAAGTGACGACACTTTCAGTAGGAAAAGGGTTCGGACAAATCTGGTGTAGCTTGGCGGTAAAAGGCAGCTACGTCATGTCGGTACAGACGATTTTTGCTCAAGGTATAACAATGACACAGTAATTGCTTACGGCGGAGCAATGGTGATGTTGCTGGTCAAGGAGGAGCTGGTGCGGCAGCAGTTGCGAATGTTGAGTTAATATTATTGGGATCCTTATGACATGTTCAGTTGTCATAGAAAAGGTGTAATAATATTATCTGGTCCACAAGTTTGCACACGGACATTGACTTGACAGGTGATGTAGGGTGTGTGGTGGATGTATATCGATGACTAATGGACTTTTAGGGGTAGCCAAGTGCTGGAAGTAGCACCATAAATATCAGCAGGTTTTTCGATATATACCGCATGAAATTCTTAGAATGATTTATTCTAAGTGGTCTACTCATATGGTGGAGTACGATTCTCGAGATTGAGAATGGATTGTCGGTGGAGACAATGAGACTTCTTTTATTTTGACAAGGTGGAGATAAGAAGAGGTTTTTCTTTTATTTTTTTGTCCCACATCGGATGAAGAGTAAATGGGGAGGGATCCTTGGTGCTATATAAGGAGGCTCTTGGACTTGTTCTCAAGTACACCAATTAATTACACTTCAATCTTTGTATTTGATTCTATTTAAATTCCTTTCATGTATTCTCAGTTGTGAGAATGAGGAGAAATGTGTGAATTAGTCAAAGATTTGTAAGAGTGTAGGCATTGGGTCAGGAGAGAGAAATTCTGTGTGATTGTACAAATTTTTCACATAGTGGTATTATAGTGGTATTTTCTCGGTCCGTGGTTTTTCTCCGATTTTAGTGTTTTCCACGTAAATTCTTGTGTTGTGCTTTTATGTTCTTCTTTATTTGTCTCTTAGGAATGAATGTGGATCTATTTGTTGGAGAATGAATGTGAATCTCCTTATCCAACAAAGAATATGTCTTTAGTTTGTGTATTGGTTTTTATTATAGAAATGAGATCATGTTTAGCTTATTTATTTATTTAATTAATGTATTTACTAATGAGCTGATAAGCCTATACATAATGGTGGGTACACCATAAACTAATTTCGTGTTAAGATATGATTGAATTATTGTAACTTATATAATGCGTAGTGAACGAGTCCATTAAACAAGAAAAAATTGAAGAATTATAAATTAATATAATAATTAAATGTAATTTAATTAGTCTTGATGGATCCCACTAATTAGTATTATAGTATTGGGTAGTTATCGGTTAAAAAGTGAAATTTTAGGACTGGATAGTGGAAAAGTGCTTTTACCGAGAATTATGAGAAATTTCCAACGGAAGTTGTTATAACAAAAAAAATAATTTTAATTCATTTACTTTTCTAGTAAAAAAAATAAAAAATAATTAAAATTCATACATTAAAATAGAATAATGTGAATAACCCCATTATGAAAAAATGTATTATGAGACGATAATTATATGAAAATGTATTAAAATATGATTGTTATATAAAAAATATGTTTAGTAGGGGTAGTAGTTAAATATTCTCTCCGTCCCGTTAAAACGTTTATGTTTAATTATTATAATATAGTATTTTAATGTGTATTAAAATAAAAGATATAATATTTTAATGTATAATGAATAGTTGTATTAGTGCAGTATTGTGGGCCTCATGAAAATATTTAAATGTTTTGTGTGTGTTTCAATTAGTATAGATTGATTTCATTTCATTAATAAATGTTAGGTTATAATCATTCTAAATTGGCAAACACTTATAAAACAGCGTCTCATAGAACTAATTTGATAAGAAGTGATAATATTTGGATGAAAAATGATAATTTATAAAAAGTGATAGTCGTGCAGTGAATTATTCATTAACAATCCGTATCATAAATATAAGGGATAATATCTTTAAAAAATGTAATATTTTTTTAATGAAAAATCGATAACTCTTTTTTTTTTTATCATGAGACGATCTTACCGTGTTAGTTTTTCTAAATTAATTGGTGCATCGAAAAAATAATAATAACATTTCACAACTAAGTTACCTGATTTTTTTTTTTGAAAACATAAAAATGCATTCATTAATCAACTGACTGATCGGTAACAACATCGTTCACCATAGATAAGGGAAGTGAAGAACTAAAGTAAAAAGGGCAAATTGACAATGCATATGAAGCAATGTTATGTGCAACTGAATTAGACTGACGACCCACCAAACTAAAGGAGACACGCTCAAATTTAGAGCCAAAAGATATGATGTTCATTTAGAGCCAATTGACAAGGCATACTAAACAAAGTTACCTGATTGAAACAAGTTAAAATCGTTCATTGATAAAATGTTCTTGTTTGTCATTGTTATCATGTCATTAAATACTTTAGTTAAAGTAGGAACAAGTTTGTTATAAATGAATTCTTAAAACTATATATTTTGATATTGAAGAATCTTCCTGCTTTAAAAACCCATCACGTATTAATTTAAATTGTATTTGACCTATGAAAGAGTTAATAATCTATTTATAGTAATATAATAGCAAAGTTAAAAAGTTAAAATTAAACCAATTTTTAATATACATCAATGATTTTGGGGTTACTTACTATTGGATAAATAAAATAATGCATAATTGCTATAAACTACATCAATAAAAGTACTAATACTCATAACTACACAATTATGATTGTGATACCATAAATACCCCTATGTGTTTGCATAATTTGTTTTGCACAATTCATTTTTGCACATTTTAAGTTCCGGCGGAGGTCAGACGGCGGTCCGACGAATATTTTTTGCACAATTTGTTTTTTTGCACATTTTAAGTTTCGACGGAGGTCAGACGACGGTCCGTCAAATTTTTTTTGCACAATTTGTTTTTGCACATTTTGTTTGCACATTTTTTCTATGCATTTTGTTTTTGCACTTTTTTTTTTTGCATATTTTTCTCTGCACATGTATCTTACACTAAATTTTAGCACATTTTAGCTTTATGCACATTTGCCTTACACAATATTTTAGCACATTTAATCTTATACACTTTTTTTCTTCACATTTTAACTTCATATCCACATTTGTCTAATACACTTTTAGCTTCATGCATATTTTTTCACATTTTAACGAAACTCAAATTCATCAACCTTCCTTCTCCCATACATGAACCCCGGCCTTAGAACAACGCGTGTTCATTTTGAACGCAAATAACATCAATTCCATAGCAAGAAGATAACATTCATTATCAAGACAATTTAGAATGATCAATCACAGGATTTACATCATCACATCAAAAAGGTCCAAATACATTTACATTAAAAAGGTCCAACAAAATAGCTGCTCAAGTCTGGTTTGCTTGATGGGAAGTGGGAACTTATCTATACAATTTCACAATCCATTTTGCAGATTCAAAGTACACCTTTTATAGGTAACTTTATTACTTATTAATCTTATAGTTAGTATATGTACAATCTAGCTTATTCCTAATCATCTGCTTTAGTTGTGAATACACTACAGAGGCCTAAATTGTTAAGAACCAGAACCAACTATCAAGCAATTAATGTGGATATCATTCGAGCTCAGGCCCCTCCTTTTATCATGTGAGCCCCAATCTTGATCATCTTGATTCCACACTTTGCCTCTTTGCATCAACCTTGTCATACTTCATTATAATAAGACAACACTTCTCCAAAGCTTTAATATACTTCACATACTTTCTTATCAATACTCAAGCTACATGTAATAAATTATGTCTAATTTGTAGATGCTCCTCATCTTAGATGCTTAGAAGCAAAAGACAACATCATATACAACATATCAAAAGGTTTGAGCACAAAAAGAAAGTGAATAAAAGGGTTAATCACAATCAAATATTAGGATATAAAAGTAGGACAACAACAAATAGAGATTATTAGTTTTTACATTTAAATGCTCAACATGAATTTGTGCATCATCTCCATCTCTAGGACTTGAGGGGGCCTGAATCTGATCACCTGCCATACTGTGGATAAGAATAGAATCATCAAAGAATTTCGAACTATAACTAATGAATTACTCCAGAATGCCAATCACATTTAACCTGAAAAGAGGGATCTCATACGCAACCATATTTAACCTGAAAAATCATAAAGTTTTACACATACACACAGACAGATTTAACATCATCCTAATGAACAGTCAAAGTTAAAATGATTATAACTTATCTGGAGTGACTACATGGAACCCCAAAACATTCTACGGTTGAATTGTTACTAATCAATGATCATACAGAAGCTCTTGCCGCCAATCCCTTTTACATCCTACTAAAGGTCCCAATATAACTTTTAAGAAACATACTCAATCATGACACTTAATAAGAAAACCAAAGGTAGATAAATGAATACTTGTATCTATCATAACAAAAGGAGCTCAGACCAAAATACTTAGAGATCCAACAAAAACTAGCATGTGGAAAGTTTAGTAATCAATCAATCTAGGAGTTCAAACCTTAACAAGAATCATTTATCCTCCTATGCAGAGCAGTACCCAAACAATAATTGAATAATTACACACTCATCACACTTGTCAAGAAAGGGAAATGTATCTTAAATACTTATTTTTAGTCCAAAACCCAATCAAACAACACCCAATTAACAAAACAAAATAATTATACATAACTTCTAAGCAGGTGAAAAGAATAGCCTACAATTACCCAATAATAAGACTGTCAAAGTCAGCTACAGAACCATACATCAGACAGAGAAATTTTCAGAAACCCAAATACCCAAATATCAACAACCAAAACTTATGAAATTCAAACAGTAAACCACATGAGAGAGTATCATTACAGGCATGTTTGCGATCATTAATTGGGGCTTCATGTACAATTTTTTTCTTCACATTTTAACCTTATACACATGAGCCTTAAATATATCAGGAAATGAGTAGCAAAACAATATAAATCATCAATCAACCAAAGTTGCAGCAACATAAATTGAAAAAAGCACAATCTATTGTGCTCCTTTCAGATGCAAAACTTAATTCAATAAGGAAAACAACATCATCTTTCACCTTCTTAAAATTAAACCAAACTAATCATAAGGCAAAATAACTAAATACTAGCGTATTTGATTGTGCTCGTTGTAAGCTGTCCCAGTGGGAATTGAAAGGGAAAATCCCCCAAAAAAACTTCTACCATCTGAAATCACAATGAAACAACGAGGAGTCTGAGATTGAGAATTAGAAGAGGTAGTAGACCCAAGGCACGCCAAGAAAAATTGAACGCATTTGTGACCAAGTCGATCGGCAGTGGTAGAAGATCGTCAGCCATTAGAAAATTGACCTGTCGGTGAAAAACGGACGACGACAATCGGGGATAATGCGCGTCGGTGATGGTCGCACACAGGTGGTCGGTGGCGGTAATTTGAAGGCTACACTAGGCAGCGGAAACCCTTGGGCATGTCAGAGGCAGCCCGGAGTGGCGTGATGTCGGCACAACTGACAGAATGGCAAGCCCTAGGCAGATGGATGAGGCGGCAAAGACCAAAACGCAAGCCCTAGAGGACTTCGATTGGGCCAGCGAATGGCCGGATAATATGGCGGCAGCCATGGACGGAGAAGAACCCAAATCGGATCTGTGTTTGATTTACAGAGAATATTTGGATCCGAATACGTGTAAAGCGGAAGCGAGGCTAGGAGTTTACAAAGAAGAGATTACGTTGGGAAATATTTGATTTAATTAAGGGTAATTTAGACTCTTAACCATTAATTTGTGTTGGATAGTAATTCTTTTCTTTCAGTGTAGTTACTAGTATTTAAGCTCTAAAGTGTGTACCCTATAACAATAAACCCTTGATTTTGATTACTCATTTTTTAATCTCATTCATTCATCACATTATTCAATCTCATCAATTCATCATAATTATAAGATTAGATCTTGACCACTAATTTTTTTATTATAATAATAATACCTTATTTAATTTAAGATGATTCCTTATATGTGCGCTGAATATTACTTTTTCATTTTAAATTTTCATCTTATTAAAATTTTCTTTACGAATTTTTGGAACTATAAAGTAGTTTTAAGTTTTAACAATTAATTTATTATTAAATTATTTTCTTCATTTTTTTATTGCATATTTTCTTCATTATTAATAATTTTGAATTAATATTATTGGTGAAATATTATTGGTGAAATATTTTATATATTTAATCAAAAATTGAAATTTTTTTTTATCATATTTTTGTGATAGAATTATATTATATTTATTTTATATTTAATTAGTATTAGTATAATTTGATTTAAAAATTTTAATCAATAAAAAAGTACTTTAAAAAATAGTATTAAATGGGTATGAGTAATTTACGAATATTGATAAAAGACTTTGGGACTGATACAAATATTGTAATAAATTTAAAATATTAATTTTTAAATGATATTTATTTATACATGAATACGAGTATTACGAAATAAGCAAGTATCTTACATAATTAATAAACATAATTATTAATTATGTTAAAAAATTTAAATGGGTATGTGTAATCAACGGGTATTGATAAACGGATTTGGGACGAGTATGAGTATCATAATATTTTATATATTAAGAAATATTTTATATATTTAATCAAAAATTATATAATTTTCTACCATATTTTTATGATCGAATTATATTATATTTATTTTATATTTAAGTAGTAATAGTATAAGTTGATTTAAAATATTAATTTTAATCAATAAAAAAGTACTTTAAAAAATAGTATTAAATGAGTATGAGTAATTTACGGGTATTGATAAAAGACTTTGGGACTGATACAAATATTGTAATGAATTTTTAAAATATTAATTGTTAAATGATATTTATTTATACACGGGTACGAGTATTACGAAATAAGCAAATATCTTATATAATTGATAAATATAATTATTAATTATGTTAAAAAAATTTAAATGAGTATGTGTAATCAATGAGTATTGATAAACGAGTTTGGGACGGGTATGAATATCATAATATTTTTTTTAATAAAACGGGTACGAATATGAGTAGTTTATATTTAAATGGATACGAGTACATAAGAATTCACTGAGTGGATATCTGGTATAGGTGTTGGAACAATCGAAAAAGTTACTGATCATGGCACTATAATTGAAATCCCATCTGACATTCTTTTCCCTCCAGGTGATGATCCCATTGCAACTATGGTTAATGCAATATATCCCAATTTTTAGCTGATTATGAATGAACCCGACTATATAAAAACAAGGGCTATTTTGACACCTACACTGGAATCTGTTAACGCCATCAATGATTATGTGGTATCTCGTAATTATAAGGATTCAAAAAAGGTATTTGAGCTATGACTCTGCCTGCAAATCGGTTACAAATGTTGATATTTTAGTGGATGTTCACACTCCTGAATTCCTTAATTCTATCAAGTGTTCAGGTTTGCCAAATCATGAACTAATCCTTAAAGTTGAAACACCTGTCATGCTCTTGAGAAACATAGTTCATGCTAGAGGTCTTTGCAATGGTACCCGTTTGATCATCACCAGACTTGGACGGAAGGTGCTTCAAGCAAGGGTTTTGACAGGTAACAGTTTCGAACATTATGTTCTAATACCGTGTTTGACACTCACACCTTCAGATTTTCCTATTCCCTTTAAGTTCCAAAGGCGTCAATTTCCTTTAATGGTTTGTTATGTTATGACAATAAATAAGAGTCAAGGACAATCGTTGGAAATTGTCGGAGTTTATTTTAAAAGACCCATCTTTAGCCATGGACAACTTTATGTGGTTGTATCCAGAGTATGAATGGTTTGAAAATAGTGGTATTTGATTCAAATAATGAGCAGAAGAATGAGTGCAAGAACTTTGTGTTCAAAGAAGTCTTTAGAAATGTATAAGAACGCAATTGTAGAAACTTATTTGCTGTTAACTTTCAGAAATAAGTGGACTTTAAACTTTAAATAAATGGTTTAACTATATGCTGTTATGTTTCAGAAATATTTTCCCCAGGAAATTTTAAAACTTCGTCAGCAAACTGTCTGTTAGCTTTCATTTTATTTTCTTTGATTCGTAAAACACAAGTTGTTGAAATTTGATAATTAATCATTAACTGCATTACCTTATGTTATCATTCAAAATTATGAATTGAATAATCTGCTATTATCAACGTTTATAATATTAATAGATAATTCTCCTAAAATATCTACCATGAAGATTGAATAATATTTTACAATTTATATCTAATAATAATGTAATTAATTCACGGGTTCAAAAACTAATAAACTAAATGAACAATCTTTAATTTAAAAATTGATAAATTTATTAGTTTTTTTACTCTATTCTATTTTAAAATTGGTTATTAAAATTATATATTTGAACCATGAAATTTATTTAATAATTGGAAAATTCAAATATAGGGTGCATTGAGTTGGCAAGTTACCCTAAGAATCATTATTTGTCAATCGTTTTAATTTAATTTGAAGTTTTGAAAAAGAATTATGTGAGACGATCTCATTCGAATGAGTTTTGTAAGACAAATAAGAAATGATAATATTTTAATAAAATTAATATTAATAATGAAAAATAATAACTAATTATTCAGATAAACTATTTTTGAACAATTCATAGAGGAAATGAAAGTGAAAATTAAATAAAAAATAGAATGATCTACCTATATTTTAATCTTGAATTGAGATATTTTAGAAGACCCTCTTGTGACGATAATTATGTGAGACGGGTCGACCCATTCTTAAAGTATTATTATTATATAGATAAAATATATTTATTGTTATTTAAAGTATGCTTTTAGGGTATTATAGTATGATTCAGTACAAGCATACTTTAATTACTAATTGACATACTTTACATATATAACAAACATACTTTAATAATGGGTCGACCTGTCTCACAATCAGTCTCACAAGAGAGGATCTCATTTTAGAAAGGATTAATTGCAAAAATAAAATCACGAACATTACTTGTAAATTAATCTCCATATTTTAGAAATTGCAATGCACTAAATTTCTAAAAAAAAAACCTCACCTTTAATCTCCATTTTTAAGAAATATGTCACTCGTTGGATGTGTTTTGCAACTATTCTTCAAAAAAATTTTTATTTTTTATTTTTTACAAATTTTCAAATATGAAAATTAATTTGCAATATGAATAAAATTTATGATTTTTCATGAAATTAAGTATAACGGTGGGTTTTCATATGTAAATAAGATAAGTGAAACTATGTTGTATAAACTCAGATTATTTACACATAAAAATTAAAATTTGGGTTGTAAGTATGTGTATTTGAAATTGCATTATTAAGGATAAGAAGTGATGGTTTGGAGTAAAGAGTGTGAAAACACAGCAAATATCAGGTAATGTGGAATTTGTCGTATGTTTACAAGTCAATTAAAGAATAAATTAATTATGCTTTCAAAAAAAAAAATCAAAGAATAAATAAATTTAAATGTAGAATAAATAATGGTACATAAATAAGAATCTCTAAAATTAGTATAACTAACATGGTACAAGAAAATAGAGAGGTGGGGCCTACATAAGGATGAATGCAAGCAATGAGACGGTTCCACCTGCATTACAGATGGCGAATCATATTCCCTTAAACGCCGCTCATTCATCATTTCACAACTCCACATTTAAACTCTATTGCTTTTGGTAGAGATTATTCATTTATTTGCTCATCCAATTTTATAGAATCATCACATATAATATGAAGAGCTACTCGTATATGTCCATTTTCAATTTGCAATTTCTTGTTTCATTTGCTATTTTATTGTGGTATGTGTTGCAATTGTGATGGGTACTTTACACCCACTTTAAGCCTCCACCCAATAGACACGATCTAGACCCAAGACGTCGAGGCCCACTAAGATCGGAAGTCGGAACCACTTAACAACAACAATCATTTCTTATTTTAAAGATGAATGTGTACGGATATATCATTTTATCTTATGAAATATGTATTGAAACACGATCATAAAACAAAGATTTGAAGTTGATCTATTTTATCTATATAGTAATTAATGCCTTATTGGGATATATATTTATAATTTTACTATTTTAATTCATAATATATTTTACTTTTATGGTTCACAACATATTTATTCATACCCTTATGATCAAGGCATATTCGAAGATATAATATACACCGTAAAACACTAGGGTGAAATTATAGTTATACTCTAAAAATTAATACTAAATTCTAAAAGTAGTATTAAATTCTATAAGTAAAATAAAACATAATTCAAAACGGTAAAAAACACCATAAATATCAAAGGTAAATTATAAGGGTGTACACAACACTTTCATGCAACCGGTTACCTTGATGTGTTTCCCATATCAAATTTGAATAATGTGGAAATTTCAAATACGCTCAAATTTGTATAAAATTTCACAATTTTAAAATTATACTACGTATAACAGAAAATCAAACCGAAGGAATGATTGACAAAAATACGCCAAAAAAAAAATCTAAAACATCAAAACTGTTGAATGTTAAGAAGAAAAATGGAGTGGCATGATTCTCTGGGCTATTGTAATTGTTACCAATGAGAAGCCAAGACTTCTGACTAAATACTTCAGTTGAAAGAGAGCCAAAAGAGAATTAATAATATTTACAATAAAAGATGAAGAATTCAGCATCAAACTCAAAATAAATTAATTTGGTATGAGAATAAAGGTGGGGTTTAAAAGGAATACAGTAGATCCACATGATCTCACGTTCCAAAAATTTGCAATCATAAGAAGACACTCAACACACAGCTAACTGCCCTAAACCCAAGTCACACAAACAGTTATAGTTGCTCACTTTAATTTTCTGCTTTTTTTTATTTAACTTTTTTTTAAAGAAACCCCAAGTCATCAACTTGTACATTATCAAATATTACTATTAATGAAATGTGTTTATATAAATAAAATATATTTATTTAGTCAAATTACTAATATATTTTTTTAAATACTCCTTCTATCCTAAAGATTATTATTCGATAAACATATTTTACTTATAATATGATGTATGATGTAAGATAAATAATGTATTAAAGTATGATTTAAGGAGTTATAATATGATTAACTACAAACATGGAGTATTTTAACTTTCTATAAACATATTTTACTTATATAATAATAAATATACTTTTAATAATATATCGATCCGTTTTATATATATCCATTCTTTATTTTAAACATACACTAATACAGATTAAATAATGTGTCAATTATTATTACAATTTGGATGGTGAAAAATTATTGACAACCAACTTAAGTTTATAGCAAGTATACCATTTGGTTATTTTTGGACCAAAATATCCCCCACCCCCTTTTGTAATAGTTCAATTATTCAGTATCGGTCAGGTGTTGAAGCCCCAATACAAAATACTTCTTTTGTTCGCTTTCAAGTGTATCATTTTACCATTTTGGGCTTTTACCCCTAAGGGTCTCATTTCTCCTTTTATACATATGGGACCCACACACACCCACTAATACAACTAAAAATGGGACTTACAGCTCCACTAATACAACTACCCACTACACATTAAATAATAATACTCCTTAATCCACGTGCAAAAAACAAATGACACCCTTAAAGACGGACGGAGGGAGTACTGATCATGTCGTTATTCTGTGTCGAGGCTCCGACACAATAACAACACCGAATCCAACATCCGGTACTATGACAATGATATCAGACATGATATCAGTATCCTGTGTCGGGGCTCCCACACCATAATTGATATCGAATCCTATATGCAATGCTAAAACGATGTTTTCGAACATAATGTCAGTATCCTATATTAAAATATGACAACTCGATATTGAATAATTAAATTATTAAAAAAGAACAAAGGTATGGGGTACTTAGGTAAAAAATGGCCCATTAAACATAATTTTTATAAATTTAAATTGTTGGTTGATAAGGAATATTTCTAACTTTTAATATTGATTATTTCTACTATTCTCTAGTAAATAATCTCGTTGAGATAGTTTGTAGATGAGCGCCCCTTTCTTTAATTAAACAGGGCGAAAATAAAATTTTAAAATAAATATGTGAAATAAATTTATGTTAATGTTACATAAGTAGTATTTAATTATGATAGAGTATAGCTTTATTTTTTTTATTTATTTTGATAATTATTGTATTTGCAATATTGGCAATTGGACTTTATAATAAGAGTATTTTATAGACAACTCTTCGTTGGAAATTCTTAAAAAAAAATAAAAAAATGCACTTCAATTTTCGATTTATACGATGAATTTTCATTATCATAATTCAAAATTTTATTCTAAATGGAGTAATTAATTAATCACACAAGATTGAGTGCCTATTGTATAGTAGAATTATTATCTGTATAATTGGACGGCTTTATTGATATTGGTATGAGTCAAACATGATTAATTAATAAATAATAAAAAATTGGTAAGTGTTATGAGAATTATAATTACAACAATTGTGTGCTGTCCGCTTTCTAAGATTCTGTCCATTTTGAAGAATTTCTCCCGGCAGCGCATCCAACAGTCCTTATGTCACGGCGTTGTTCTTACGGTCTGATTTTTAAGAATTTCAAGATTAAGAGGCCCCACCCATGGGAAACCTATATTAATTGCATTTATTTATTCTTTACAAGTACATTTACACATTCTAATTGGATAATTGATAAATAGAAGGATACATGTAGGGTTTGGAGAAGACTCTATTCATTATTAAAATATACAAATTATAAATAATAAATTGTGTTTATTGATAGTTAAATTATTTTTGTAATGATTTTTAATGTATAATTCATTATACTTAAAAAAAATCATACTTTAACTTTAAAAAATGTAAAATTTAACGTGGAATAGAGGGAGTAATAGACCGAAGTAGTAGTATTTTTAATTTTCTGACCTTAATTTTAATTTGAATTGATATTAATATTATAAAGGAAAATTTTCAATCAAAGGTGTGAAAAATGGATAATTTATCAATTCGGGGCCTGAATTTATCACATACTCCATTCATCTCAGGCAAAGAGGTGCATTTGCTTTTTGCACGTAGATTAAGGAGTATTATTATTTTATTTAAAGTGGGTAGGTGTATTAGAGAGATGTGATGGGTGGTGGGTCATTGGTGGACCCTTTTTACTAAAAGATGAAAATTGTGCAATTTGGATGAAACGCCCAATATAGTAAAATTATGATATTTGGACGAGACGAAGGGAGTATTATCTTCTATTTTATCATATTCAGACTCAAAATTGATAGTTGTATACTCCATATTTCAAGTCTCAAATTGATTGAAAAAATAATTTAGGTCCCGAATTTATAGATTATTTATTTTTCAGGACTTGAATTGAAAAAAAAAACTTATTTGAAAACTTTTAGAGGTATTAATAATATCATAATATGTGCCTACATCTAAATGTGTTCAAAATAAAGGGAGAAAAATTAATTCCAACGCATCACTAACTTTTATATCTTTATTATCTAATTGATATTTTTTTTGGATATTAATAACCCTCTTTCATATTATCAAATTTGCTACTTGGGTGGCTGGACGGGGCGGCACCAGTAGCGGGAGGGATTTGGGGTATTAGAGTCCAAAAATGGGATATTTGGTAGAATTGGTAATCTCTTAATAAAAGTGTTGGTAATGATTTTCAATTTTAAAATTTGTATGCTTTTAAAATTCACCCTATTAATAATTAGATGTAGCGTCAACACTCACTAAAAAGAAAAATGTAAGTTTTTAAGTGAGACGTTTAAAGTAAAAATGTAAATATGGAAGAGAGAATATATGATAGTATAGAGAAAGTATCATAATTCGTCCTATGAACTATTTCTACTTTAATAATTTCACATTTATTTGGACAACAGAAAATGTCTAAATTGAGTTTTGTGGGAACTGAATTTAGATGAAAAAAAAAATCAAAATCATAAAAAAAATTGATTAAAATTAGAATCAACTATAACAAATTCTCATATTTTCTCTGGAAAAAATGCATCAATAATTATTTTTGACAATTTCTTGTGTACGTTCGATTGTATAAAAATACTGAAATATCCATTTTTTTCTCATAATTTATTATATACTCTTAAATATTCCCTCAAATTTATTATATTTCTTGAATAAAATTTTAATGGTCAATCATTTAAATTTATTATTTTATTTTAGTGGTTTATGGAGGGTAATTAGACGTAATTATTCTAATGAGGAAGTGATGGGCCTCCTAGATTAATGGCCCATTGGCTCAGGTGTAAATGAAGGTATCCCACAGGCCCCATCCACATCTTATATAAGCAAAACCCAGCTTTTTTTTTTTTTTTTTTTTTTTTAAAATTTTATTATGGAGCTAGAGAAGCTCAATACATGCACTCTCATCCTTATTGCTTTCTCTTGAAGTGTAAAGTAATAAGTGATAAAAGGTATGTTTGACTTTGTGTTTGATTGTACATTCCTCCATGCTTTCTTTGTCAAGTTGATCTCTTTCCTAGTATTCTTGAGTGTTTAAGCCTTAATCTCCAATGTTTGTGCTTTATCTTGGGTTTGTCGGATTTCTTAGATCTTATCAGGATTTTCTCTGTAAGTTTAACTCTGCTAAGGTTAAACTCTTCTTTCCTTCCTCTTATTTCTGGTCCCACCTAACTTCTTCTTCTCGGCCTTTTGTCATTTGATCCCGAGCTTGTGGACTACTTCTGGTTTTACTATTGACTTAAATTTGATCTTTCCCATTCTTTGAACTTGTTTTGGATCTTTGTGCATTTCAATTGCTGATACAAGAGAGAATTTCAACTACTTATACTTGAATTTATTCACCGACATTGCATTTGTTTGAGAATTATAAAAATCATTTCTAAGATAAAAAAAAAAAAATGTGTTAGATTGAGAGCTACATAATTTCGAAAAAAGATAATTAAAAACTCCTTTCTTTTTATTTAAAACATCCTCAATTAATTTGTAGATGCTAAATTATATTTATAGGGAGTTTATTAAACAACATAAAATTAAATACTTAGAAATGTGTATAGAGTCATTGCCAGCGGAAGAGAGGAGGAGACAGCTCAAAATGATACTAGTATTATTGTTTGCAAATTTAGAGAGACTCAGACAACCCCGTGAACTGGCACCACTCACCTCACACGTGGGGGAGTCTCTTGGATAAAATCTCACCTCCAATTTCATTAATTATCAAAATTATAAAAATAAATAAAGACCCAAAAAATATGATAATTATCAAATAGAAAACCTATTTTTTTTTTCATCAATTCGAAAAATATGAAATTATCTGTTCATAACCTAAAAACATAAAATTACTAAATACTGTATTATATAACGTAGTCCTATCTATTATGTGTTTATTTATTTGATTGTTTTATATCTTTCAAAACCTGAAATGATATAAAATAAATCTTTTATATCCCTAATGGATAAATAATCTATATTTCGAAAAAAACATAATTATTAATTTAATAATCGTAATTGATAGTTAACTTATATTTCGAAAAAAATAAAATCTAATTATTAATAAAATTATTAAAGTTGTGTTTTGATTGAGTCATTTCAAATTCTATAGATTTGAAAATGAGTGGATTTTAAATTAATTCATTTGAATTCCACTGTTTGAATAAATTATGGGTTTTTGGAAGGATTTCAAATTCATAATTCAATAATTATTTTTAAAATAGTATTTATAATAAATAAAAAATAATAAAATTTTATTATATTAAATATTAAAATCTAAAATTTATTAAAAATAATTTTTTTTGGAACTCTAGCACCCAGCCTATTCCCTATCCACCTCACCCAAAAAAAAAATTTTTTTTATAAAATTTTAGATTCTAATATTTAAATAATAAAAAAATATTACCACCCACCCCTACCCCTATCCACCCCTACCCTCGACCACCCACCAAATTTTTTCTTTAAAAAAAAATTTAGATTTTAATATTTAAATATTAAAAATATTACCTCTCACCCCACCACCTGCCAAATTTTTTGTAAAAAAAATTAGATTTTAATTTTTAAATAATAAAAATATTACAACCCAACCCTACCCCTTATCCACCCACCACTCGCCAAAAAAATCTTTTTTAAATTTTTTTAATATTTTAATAATAAAAATATTACCACTCAACCCTACTCACCCCCTGCCATCACCCCCATGGATGAATGGGGTAGGATGAGTGTTAATATTTTTATTAATTAAATATTAAAATCTAAAGTTTTATAAAAAAAATTTTTTTGGGAGTGGGTTGGGTGGGAATAGGCTGGGTGGTAGGATTTATAATTAAAAAAATATATTTATATATATTATTTAATTATTTATTAATTTTATATAATATTTTTATATATTAATATATCAATTACTCAACGGAAGGATTTCAAAAGACACGATTTGAGTAAGAATTTGAAATTCATTAAAAAACAACTAAGAAACTTCAAAATCAAATCTATGATTTGAAATACATTGATTTAAAATCTTGAATTTATAAATTTATTGATTTCAAGTGTAATTCAAATATGAGGGAGAGATTTGAGAGAAGGATTTAAATCTTCCCTCAACTACTTTCATCCAAACACCTCTAAAAGTATTTCAATTACAAGTTCAACGGACATATGTAATTGTATCATGCATAAACTAGGCCTCAAATAATCATCATGTCGTCCACTCTCTCTATTAAAGGTAAACCCAAAACGTTTATCTTTCACTAATTTTTCTAATTCATATTTTAAATGTATTATGCTTAGATGTTTTCACTTTTTTATTTTTAGGTATTCTTAAATGCGCAAATATATAAGATGCATAGAATTTATATGGGATTTTCCGCGTGTATATCGTCTTCTTATATCATTTTAAGTTAACGTATAAAATTTTTTACTTTTATACACGAATAATTCATCTAATGATGTGTTGCAAGAAATATCAGATATTCATCAAAATAATATAAGAAATAAAAAAACATGGAACCAATTTAATTCGAAATAATATCTGTTGCACAATTTATAAACGGTTTAGCTCTCCTACGTATTTTAAAAGGCGTAAGCACCTCTTAGCTATTTTTTAACTTGTAATTCTCTTGTACAATTGGCTAGCTCAAATCATAATTAAAAGAAAGGAAAACTATTTTCTTTCATATTAGGAATAGTTAAGAAAATTTTTAATATAAAATAAGACTAAATTACTAATTTCTTTAATGTTATTAATGTTAACTCGAAACATTTCTTTAGAAATTATAGTAATAAAATGCGGAATAAAAAAATTAATTCAGAAAAAATGCTAGAGCTATTAAAAAGCTCGAGACCCATAGAATCGACCTGATTAACCAAAAAAAAAAAGATTAGAATTGTGTTTTTTCGGACCATTTAAAACTAGCTTTTTTTACCTGAACTGATTAATCCGTGGGCTAATAGAACTATTGAATTATATATTTTTCAACATATCTATTGTTCCCTATCTCACCTTATCACTCCTCTTCTCCCTTGCATAATGATACATTCCTTCACCCATTTTTTCTCCTTAATACCATGACAATTAACGTGATACTTTTTCTCCCACTTTCTCATTCCCTTTTTTAATCACCACAAATTTTCTTTTATCTTATCACTCTTACTCTATACAAAAATAATTACAATACATAAATAAAATATAAATAAATGAATTTTAATTATCACAAATTTCATAACAATTTATAGTACTTTTTAATAATTTTTTCCGTGCATTAATGTTACTAATTGTTTTAAAACTAATTGAATGATGAATTAGTTTTGTATTTATTGTGCGATGTATTACTAATTTAAATGTTATATTCGTATTTATAAGTTTTTCTAATTTTTATTATATGGAGTAGTCCGCAGGGCTGCCCGTTTTGTCTGAAGCTCATTAGTTTTAAGAAAAAATTCACCTTTTAACGACCCATTTAGCAACTCTAAAAAACACCCAACTTTGTTGGGCCCAAATTAGGCCCAAGTTACTATAAACAGAAGCCATAAAATGAGTCCATTTCACTACATATGTTTTAATGGGCTTACTTTTAATATTCGCAGTAATATCACTTTCAATTTTTTCCTAATACCATTTTGATATGAAACCCTACATAGAATTCGTTAATAAAGTTTAATATTATATGTGGTTGAGATTTATATTCTATTAATATGGAATGTAATTTTCAATAAAGTTAATTTTATTCATACAAATATCAAATTTAGTATCAGAAAACACTACTAAAAAAACGTATTTTGGCATCGCATAACTTAGTATCCGTAAAATATATGATACTAAAAATAGTCTTTCGCATCAAAATATTCGCTCTGATACAAACTTGGAGAGATTAGTATAATTATAATCATATATTATTTTTATGATACCATTTTATATTTAGCATCAATCTATTTTTGATACAAATTTATTTTAGCATTATATATTTTTTTAATCGTTACAAACTTAATTATTAGTATCACACGTTAATGGAGATGTAATCTAATTTCTTCTTTGTATTAAAATATTTCTGATGCTACTATTGGTAGCAGAATTTTTAGATGCGAATGAGCTATTTGTCATTAGCATCAACAATTAACGCCACTAACGTTTTAATATATTTTTTTAGAAGACATCAAGTTTGTTTTCGGTATCAAAATTATTTGATTCCAATACTAGTAGCAAAAGTTTATAGATGCCACAGAGTTATTTTCTTTTCGTATCAATGCTAATTGATAACAACAATGGCTTAATAGTTTTTTTGAAAGGTCACCGGCTATGAAAGTGCAGCACGCTTTTCTCATTGCCCATTGGCATCGAGAAATACATGATACAAAAATTTTCACATAAATTAATACTTCAAAAAAATTTTTAAAAGTAGATCAACATGTACAAAAATTAGGGTTAGCCGGAATGGCCAAAATCAGGCAGGCATACATTTTCCAGCGAAGAAATAGCGAAGAGATGGTTGCTAATCTGGTGAATTGCCATTCTCTCTGAGTGTGCATCCGATTCTCTCTGTCTCTGTTAAGTTCACTCTTCTCTCCCCCTCTTTTCGTTAGAATTCATTAGGATTGTGCTAATTGTTGGTTCGTTATCTCAATGTGGCGCCTCTGCCTATTTCATTTGATAATCCAAGAGAATTCGATGAACATTGTCTACCGGACGAAGTCTTCCGCCCAAGGCCGCAACCGCCTCCGCATCCAACTACTTGTTCTCTATTTCTGTAAGATCATCTTGTCGCCCTCGTTCATGACATGGATACACAGGTTATTTTTATTTTTTATTCGAAATGTGCTATCATGTGCATTTGTGAGTTTGAATTTAGGTGGGTGAAAATATTTTGTCTCGACAGTTTATTTCGTGTTGGTGGATCGGTAACTTATTTGTTTTCTACTGGATATTCATTAATTGAATCTGCAATCTTTCTTGTTACTGCTTTTATTTATTGAGAAATTGAATTTTCGTGTAGTCCATTCTTGTTTGCTATGTATATACATACAATAGTCACGAGATGGAAGAGTTTGTCCACAGAGGAGTTTGTGCTCCTACAGCCATCACTAGAAACCTTCAACCTATTTGATGACATAATTTTGTTATTTAATGACATAAGTCTTTCTAATAAAGAGGAATTCTTTTATTTACATATTCAAGATGATAAAAGTATGTAATTATGTATTTCAAGAAACATAACAATGTGTTGACATATGTTATTTTCTGAACATATAATTACTTGTAGGTTATACTCATGGCCAGCATATCGATAACATTATTTATACGGACTGAAATGGATAAGAACACAGAAGCTTATGGTTGGATCTACTTGGGAGCTCTTTTAATGCCCTTATAATGGCTGTCTTCAATGCACTCTCTGAGCTAGTATTCAGCATATTGAAACCCAGTATTCTACAAGCAAAGAGACATTCTGTTCTTTCCAGCATGTCTTGAGGTATTTTCCTGGAAGCTCATTGGTATTGGATAGGTTTAGGAGCAGTTATTAGATATGTGTTTCATTGTTAATAGTTTTTTTTTTGCATAATTTACATAGGCAACAGTCAAGTGATTATTATGCGTCAATTCCCTAGAAGTTGAGTCGATCAATTTATGTATATGTGTTATTGATGTGCACTTGTAATCTTTTAACATGGTCTACTTGTCATTGGTTTGAGATTAGGAAAAGAGGATTCACACTACAAAGTGTAATTTCTCTAATTATTATATGAACTTCTGAAAATATTTCTTGCTTATTTGTAATTTACAGCGTGCATTTCTAACCAATATTAGTTAATTCACGTAGCTTAACAGCTAACGATAGTTATGGAAAGTATCTAATTCAAGTAGCTTAACAGTACATACACGCATTGCAAAAATGTACTTTCTCATTATTATTTGTTGCTACTATTTTTAGTCAATTTTAAGTAATGTCAATTATTTCCAAATTTCCTTTTTAATCAATCTCAATAAAACTCCCTCCGACCGCTCGAAGATGGTCTTTTTTTTATTTTGATTGTCTGACTCAAAGAGAGTCATTTTTTTTACACACATGGGACCAACACACACCCACTAATACAACTAAAATATGGGGTCAACTCTTTCGCTAATACAACTATCCACTACACATTAAATAATAATATTCTTTAATTCGCGTGCACAAAAGTATAAGACCCCTTTTTGAATGGACGGAGAGAGTATATAGTAAGAGTATATATCTTAGTAATATTTACTTTTTATACTCAACTCAACAATTTTGCATATTTTTTAAATTAAATTATCCAAAATATTCGTTCTTTAAATCTTTTATATTTATCATTTTATTTCATGTATCATTAATATAATGTTGTACGAAATTAACTTTCTAAGCACCACATGCAATATTAAAAAAAAAAAAAAAAAAATTCCCCAACATAATTAAGTTTGGTGGGAAAGATAATCAGTAATTACTTGCTTGGGAAAGATAATCAGTAATTACTTGCTTGTTGCTCCACATGATAATTACGTTTTGCTATAATATTAGTTTAACATTTAATGTTATTAAACGTGTGTATATATATTATACCACGTGGTGACATAATAATAAGTGAAAGATGGGGCAAATATTTAAATGTCGACATTCTTCATAAAGTAATAATGTTGTTTACTTTAATCAATAATAAAATAAAATTGTGGGATTAAATTTTGAGAAACGGGTGGTGTCGGCAGTGAGGCGAACTGACAACCGACTTAAGAGTCAAAACTGGCGATTTGAAGTCGGAATTTTAGTTTCTATTATTCACTCCTCAATACAAATTGAATTTGTCGGGGGGCCGTGTATTAAAGTGTAATATATTTTATTTTAAAAGGTGTATATATATAGTTCGATATATATAGTTATATTTTTTTATATAGAATCCACACAAAATAATTAAAATATTTTTATAGGACTCACATACAAAACTAATATAATTATTAAATTATATATTAAAATATTATTTCTTTCATCTCAATATACATTAAAATATTATATTCATTAATCTCCGTCCAAAAAGTAAACGTAACTATTAGGACAGAATAAAGGGAATACACTAATTGATAAGAGTAAGAAAAAATTAGAAAAAATTGGTTAAAATATGAATAATATAATTGTTGATTAAAAATATTAAGTATTTTTTTCTCAGAAATTTAAGAATATTAATTTTTAAGTTAAAAATATAACATTTAATAATAAAATATACAACTTTTTAAAAGTGTGAGATTTAGAGCAAGGTGTCTCGAAGAAACGCAACTTTTCGCCATACAAATATCATAAAGTTTGTCAAAATAAATAAATAAATAAACAATGTTTATTATTTAGTTTTATATTAAGAAATTCAAAATTGATCTCTATAACAATGAATGCAATTATGCAACACTACTTTGTTACTTTATTTTGATAAATGTATATGCATGTTTGTAAGGGGTCTAGAGATTGTATACCCCAAAATAGATTAAAATGTAGGGGCTGTATTTAAATAATACAGAGTTTGTATCTTAATTAAGGAAGTAATTGTGCCTAAATTGAGTATCTTCAAGAGGATACTATTTTCAAACACAAGTCCAAGTCCAGCCCATCTGTATATAGTGGGCTGAAGCCCAAAGGTGTATGTTGATTTGGTGATGTTTAAGTGGGCCTAATTGATTGGAGGGCCTAATTCCCTCAAACTCGTTTTTCACTTGTCCAAGTTGCCAAACCATATTTTTCACTGCACGTTAACAATTGTGACCCACTTGAAGTGGAGACCATCAACAATTAATGGGCCAATCCCCACTATAAATATTGCAAATTTTTAACCTGAAATGACGATTTCTCCCGCATAAAACGCAAAGTTTTGACTTAAAATTGGGACTATCAACAAATATGGAGGTCAGTCCGTGCCTTAGCTCAAAGTTCTGACTTAAAATGGGAACATCAACAATGGGGTCGGTCTACAAATACATTGCATCGAAAAAAGAAAAAAATATCAATACGGGTGATTTTTGAAAACCTAGTGAGAGATTTTGAAAACCAAAAATTAATTTATAAAATCGAAAATAATATAATCCCTCTGTTTCACACTTATTTTTACACTTTCTATTTTGATTCGTCTCACACTTATCTTCATAACATAAAAAATGAAACATTACATCAACTGATAACCTCAAAAAATTATTTTAAATTTTAAAAATAGCACCCTCACTTAACACACATAACATACTTTATACTTTATTTATATCTTAAAAGTACCACAATACCTTTAAAAAGCAAATAAAATTAGTCAAAAAAGAAATTTTTCTTAAACTATGTATCTACAGTATTGACGAATATAACTATAGGACGGAAGAAGTATAATATAAGAGTTTAATAGTTATTTATAATGTGGAGTATAGTTTTTCGCACTATAAAATTCCAATAAAATATGAAATATGGTATATGGAATTCGAGTTGTGGACTAATGAAATATTAATTATTTTTTTAGTATAATACTTATCCTTTATTTAAATAAATTATACTCTCTCTGTCTCATTTCAATATTTATGTTTGTTTTTTGTACGTTGATTAAAGAGTATAATATTTTAATAGATAATGGGTGGAAAGATATAATATTTAATGTAAAGTGAGTAAGTGTATTAATGTTGAATGATATATTAATTGTTTTAGGTGGGTCCATATTTCAAAAAAGAAAACGTAAACATTGAAACGAGACGGGGGAGTACTAATATTTATCATTTGAAAAAAAAATACTAATGCCTCAATTTGATATACTATATCTCCAATGGACCCGATATGAAACGAGTTGTAAGCTGTATCCACTCATTATTAAAATATACTCCCTTCATTTCATCTCAAATCTTTGCATATTTCTATTTCGCACATTCCATTTCAATCTTTATGTTTCCCATTTTGGTATATGGGTCTCACCTAAAATAATTAATATATCATTATGGATTCACATTCAACACTAATATACCTATTCACTTTACATTAAAATATTATTTCTTTCACTTAACACCACATTAAAATACTATACTACCCCTTAATCTCCGTGCAAAAAAGCAAACGTAAAGTTTGAAACGGGATGGAGAGAGTATGTTTATTATATAAATAAAGTATATTGATTGTGATTTAAAATATATATTTAATAAATCATACTATAACACACTAAAAATATATTTTAATTTTAACTACTAATAATCATACTCACCCTACTTATATAACGAAATTTTACCGAACAAGAAAATATAATTACAAACCGTACCATTTTATTTAGATATATTTACAATGCTGAAATGGCAAGAAATAATTTACATAAAATTACAACTAGATTGTACAGAAGAGTGGTTACTTCATCACACCATTGTTGAACAGTGAACAATCCAGTTTATTAGGGTCAAATAGGGCAGGCAAAAGATACTTCCTCCCATTCACCCCCTGCGCATTATAGCTTCCACCCTGTTATGTATTCAACACAATTTGACAGAAAATGTAAACACTACAAGATTGCTCTACTTCTATCCTAATGTTGAGTATTGATTATGAACAAAATAAAATTGAAGAAAAAACTTTAAGAAAGAAGACAAGAATTATAGTGGTTCGATCATGTTGATCTACATCCACTTCTTGAGAGAAGAATTCACTAAACGTTTGATGAAGATTACACAATACAAGCACAATAGAAAACCCTAAACTTAAGCTTGCTTCTTCTACTTCTAAACTGATATGTGTAGTGGTTGTGTGATGATTCTTTCAGCTGATAGTTCCTCTAACTTATATAGATGTGTATCCAACGTTTTGATTCACTTCCAACCAATCAACATGCACGCACATTTATCAGTTGTAACCAACTGATGAGTTGGTTGCAACTGCCTGATCTTTGCAGCTTCAACCGCAGCTTCTTGTTGATGCTATGCCTCCACTGATCATCCTTGTGTTCATAACTAATCTAATGGTCTTCAATCATTATCCTTCAAACACTTAATCAACCAATGATCAACCTCCATGTGTCATGTTCTTAGTTTCCATTCAACACACACATACATACATGCATGCTGCATGTATATTCAGTACACACACACACATGCATGGTCTATACTTCACAAATCTCCACCTTAGACCTTGCATCACCATGTTAGCTTCATTCTCCTCACCTTGCTGCTTTTGTAAGGAGCAGCAACCTTCACTTCTTTACTTAATTCAATTGAATCAAGTGCTTACACAACTCAAACTTCTGAGCTGGTAAGGCTTTTGTAAACATGTCTGCAGGATTGTCATGTGTCTTGATCTTTCTGACACTTACTAACCTCTTGTCTATCATGTCTCTTATGAAATATAACCTTACATCAATGTGTTTGGTTCTTTCATGATATCCTTGATGCTTGGAGAGATGCACTGCACTCTGATTATCACAATGCACTTCAACTGACTCTTGTTCAATACCAAACTCACTCAAGATACCAATCAGCCACACTCCTTCTTTGATTGCTTCTATCAGTGCAACAAATTCTGCCTCAGTAGTAGATAAAGCCACAATGTGTTGATGTGCAGCCTTCCAACTTATTGCTGTACCAAATAGCTTGAACACATAACCTGTCATTGATTTCCTTGTATCAAGATTGGCTGCATAATCTGCATCAGCATAACCAACAACAGCATTATCCCAAGCATCTTGCTTCTGAAACTTCAAGCCTACTGATATAGTTCCTCTAACATACCTCAGTGCCCACTTCACTGCATCCCAATGAATCAGACCAGGATCACTCATAAATCTACTGATCATACTCATCACATAAGCTAAGTCTGGCCTACAGCATACCATAGCATACATCAGACTGCCCACTGCACTTGCATATGGTATTTTATCCATTTCAAACCTTTCTTTATCTGTTTGAGGTCTTTGAACAGATGACAGACTCACACCTTGTTTAGCTGGTACTGATGCACTCTTACAAAGATTCATATTGTACCTCTTTAAAACTTTATCCAAGTATGACTCTTGAAACAACCTTAATACTCCAGCTGATCTATTCCTTTCTATCTGCATTCCAAGTATCATTCTTGCCTCTCCAAGATCTTTCATGTCAAACTCCTTTCTCAATGTATCCTTTACTGAATTGATTCCTATCATATTCCTACAAGCTATTAGTATATCATCTACATATAGTAGAAGATAAGTATAGCTTCCTTTATCACATCTTATGTATACACAGCTGTCATACATGCTTCTGTCAAAACCATTTGAAGTAATGTACTCATCAAACCTAAGATACCACTGTCTTGGACTTTGCTTCAGACCATATAATGATTTAAGCAATAAACATGCCTTTGAATCTGCTCCTTGTAGATTCACTCCCTCAGGAATCTTCATATAAATCTTCTCATCTAAATTTCCATGTAAGAAAGCTGTTGTTACATCCATTTGATGTAATTCCAAGTCCAACTGAGTAACTAATGACAACAGAATCCTTATTGAGCAATGTTTAACCACTGGTGAGAAGATTTCATTATAATCTACACCTTCTTGCTGTGAAAAACCTCTTGCTACAAGCCTTGCTTTAAATCTAATTCCTCCTTCCTTGCTAGTAACTGGTTTCTTCTTGTATATCCATTTACAGCCTACAAGTTTCTGAGTAGCAGGCCTGTCAACAATCATCCATGTATTATTCCTCTTTAAAGATTGTAGCTCTTCTTCCATAGCATCCAACCAATGCATACTTTCTTTACTTGAAACTGCTTCTGAGTATGTCCTAGGTTCATAGACATCAACATCTGATGCTACAAACAATGCATATGACACAGTGTCTGCCTCTATATACCTTATAGGTGTTTTGATCTGCCTTCTCAATCTATCCCTAACCAACTGATAGCTACTTAGAGTTCTTCTATCATTTGAACTAGATGATTCAGGACTTTCTTCAGCAGCAATTTCTTCATGTACATTATCCTCTCTTTGATCTTGATCATGATGTGCAACTGTTTTGTCATCATGCTCCACCTCAAACTCACACTTATCAGTAGTTATCAACTTATCAGACCCTCTTTCCAACAAAGGCATTCTTCCTTCATTGAATGTCACATCTCTACTAACTATGAACTTGTTATTCTCATAACACCACAGTCTGTAACCTTTTACCTCTTTAGGATAGCCAACTAGCACACACTTAACTGCTCTAGGATCTAACTTATCTTGTTTCTGATGTGAATACACCAAACATCCTATAATCCTCAGTTGACTATAGTCTGGTACTCTTCCAGACCATACTTCTTCAGGTGGTTTAAACTTGAGTGCTGTGCATGGTGACAGATTAATCAAATAGGCTGCAGTAGAAACTAACTCACCCCAGAAACCTTTTGAGAAACCTCCACTGCTCATCATACACCTAACTCTTGCAAGAAGTGTCTGATTCATTCTCTCAGCCACTCCATTTTGCTGTGGTGTTCCTGGTACTGTCTTGTGCCTCTTAATACCTTTCTCTTGACAGAACTTATTGAATTCATGTGACACAAATTCAAGACCATTGTCTGTTCTTAAGCACTTGACCTTGTTTCCAGTTTGTAGCTCTACTTCTGTCAACCATATTTTAAAACCTGATAGTGCTTCATCCTTTGTTTTCAGAATTTTAACCCATACCTTTCTTGAATAATCATCAATGAATGAGATGAAGTATTTCCCACCTCCTATTGTTGAAGTCTTGGAAGGCCCCCAAAGATCTGAGTGAACATATTCCAACCTAACTTTGGTATTATGTTCAGCTGCACCAAACTTCAACCTCTTAGCTTTTCCCAATATACAAGCCTCACATTGATCTAGCTTACAGGTTGTGCTGATCTCAAGTAACTTCTGTCTTGCAAGTTCTTGTAAACCTCTTTCACTGATATGGCCAAGCCTCCCATGCCAAACATTAACACTACTCTCATCCTTAGTTGTATTGCTTTGTCCAGTCACAACTGAACCATCCAAGAAGTACAGATCAGACTTCTTGAATCCTTTAACAACAACTGACTTACCTTTTATGACAGCAAGTGTATCTCCTTTCAAATGGCATTCATAACCTTGAGAAACTAGCATTCCAAGAGATATTAGATTTCTCCTTAAGCTTGGTACATATCTAACATTATTTAACATCCTGATTTTACCATCAAACATTTTAAGTTTGACAGAACCAATTCCAACAATCTTACAAGTATGATCATCACCTAGCATTACTGCTCCTTCATCTTGTGACCTCAATTCAGTGAACCAGTCCTTTCTTGATGTCATATGAAAAGTACATCCAGAATCCATAACCCATTCTTCTGAAACTGAATTAGAACTCACAGACATTGCTTCAATGAAATCAGAATCTGTAGCATCATGATTAGTTATTACCTGGTTTGCATGAGGCCTCTTATTTCCTCTCCTTTCAGCTATTAACTTTGCTACCATTGCTTTCCACTTGTAACACTGCTTCTTATAATGTCCTGGTTTATTGCAGTGGAAACAATTCTTGTTTTCTTCTTCAACTGCTGGTGAACTATGATTCTTTTCAGTCTTCCTCTTATCAACCTCACTCTTATTATTCTTGTTGTTCTTATTCCACTGGTTTTGTTTCCTCACTGTCAATCCTTCTGCATTTGCTTGCTGTTCTGGATTCTTGTGAAGTACCTTTGCCTTGACTGCCAACAACACTTGCTCAAGGGTGATTGATTCAGCATTAGCAAACAATAAAGTATCTCTCAATCCTTCAAATGACTTTGGAAGTGCTGACATGAGGATGACTGCCTTATCTTCAGTTGACAGAGCCACATCTATGTTTTCTAAGTCATCTATAATCTTGTTAAACTCATCTAACTGACCAATTATAGACTTATCTTCTGATACCTTGAAGGAGTATAACTTCTGCTTCATGTACAAACGGTTTGCCAAACTTTTAACCATGTACAAATCCTCCAATTTCTTCCAAACTCCTCTTGCAGTGGATTCTTTAGAGATCTCCCTTAGAGCCTTATCACCAAGACACAAAATGAGAGCACTTCTGGCCTTGATTTGTTGTTCTTGATCTGATGCAAGACCAGCTCCTGCAATCTGACCTTCTGGCAATGGCTTAACAGCATCAGACAGACCTTGTTGAACCAAGATAGCTTCCATCTTCATCCTCCACAGACTGAAGTCTGTCTTCTCTGTGAATTTTTCAATATCAAACTTTGTGGTAACCATTTGATCTTCTTCTTCTCCACTGAGTCTTCTTCTTCTTCTTCTGATTTGACCTTCCCACAGACGGCGCCAATTGTTATGTATTCAACACAATTTGACAGCAAATGTAAACACTACAAGATTGCTCTACTTCTATCCTAATGTTGAGTATTGATTATGAACAAAATAAAATTGAAGAAAAAACTTTAAGAAAGAAGACAAGAATTATAGTGGTTCGATCATGTTGATCTACATCCACTTCTTGAGAGAAGAATTCACTAAACGTTTGATGAAGATTACACAATACAAGCACAATAGAAAACCCTAAACTTAAGCTTGCTTCTTCTACTTCTAAACTGATATGTGTAGTGGTTGTGTGATGATTCTTTCAGCTGATAGTTCCTCTAACTTATATAGATGTGTATCCAACGTTTTGATTCACTTCCAACCAATCAACATGCACGCACATTTATCAGTTGTAACCAACTGATGAGTTGGTTGCAACTGCCTGATCTTTGCAGCTTCAACCGCAGCTTCTTGTTGATGTTATGCCTCCACTGATCATCCTTGTGTTCATAACTAATCTAATGGTCTTCAATCATTATCCTTCAAACACTTAATCAACCAATGATCAACCTCCATGTGTCATGTTCTTAGTTTCCATTCAACACACACATACATACATGCATGCTGCATGTATATTCAGTACACACACACACATGCATGGTCTATACTTCACACACCCGTACCCAAATCCACCAACACCTCTCCAGCGTAACCCGGATACGCACCCTTACCGTACACCCCGGGGCAAGCCGATGCCACCTCCAACGGCGCGCCAGCCGAGCCCTGGAAGAAGCCGTCGCCGTAAGGGTTCGTCACCACGCCAGCCACGAGAGCCGCGATATTTACAATCATGCCATCCACGCCGACGTCTCCATTCGGCGCCACCAGCGGCTCCGTCTGAGGGCCGTAAATCGGCTGGTGAAACGGCCACGCGCACTGACCCGGGCACTGAGTCGCCGAGTTCCCGACCCACACGAAAACCGCATCCCCGACCCGGTCGTGGAGCCCGCAGTTGCTCATGCAGAATCCCTCAACCGCCACGTCGGCCGCCGTGAGGACCAGAGTCAGGCTGCCTGGTTTTGAGTTGACCCGCTGGGCCAACTCAGTGAGTTGGGATCTCTTCAGGAGCTTACCCATGGAACACCCCTCGTCGCTGATTTGGTCGGATAAAACCAACTGGGATTGTTTCTTCCCCGCTTTGTGCAGGTAAATCTGAACAGTCTGCCACCATTGGGACGCGGTGGGGGGTTTGATCCCACGCGCCGCAGCAGGGTAAGAGATGAAAGAAAATCCACGATGATCGACCTCTGGGAAGAGGAGAAATTGCCGTACCAGAAGATGTTGAGAGGAAGGCGACCTTGGAGAAGGGGTCCATTGTGGTAGGTTAACACCATTGGAGGTGGGTTGTAGAGATCGAGGAGCTTTCTTGAACAAGAAGGAAGAGTGAGATGTGAGAGAAAAAGGAGAGTGAGAAAGAGAGAAGATGTTTTGCAGGAATCCATTGGAGTTGGAAGTGTGGAGATAGATACTAGTAGATTGTATATATAGAGAGAGAGGTATAAATTAAGAATGGAAAATTTTTGTAGTAGGAAAGTGGTGGAGGTTGTGCATGTGAAGAAGGTTCACGAGAGTTGAGGATAAGATGAAGGGTTTTTCGTTATTCCTCCGTCCCGTCCCATCCCTTTAAAGTTAGTATAATTTTTTTTGTGCACGGAGATTATGAAATAAAATAATTTAATATAAAGTGAAGTAAAGTGAAGTGAGAGAAATAATATTTAATGTGTAATGTGTAGTTGTATTAGAGGTGATATGTAGGGCCCATGAGAATAGATTAATTGTTTTTATGTGGGTCTCATGTATTAAAAAGGAAATATGTCAACTTTAGTGGGACAAACAAAAAGAAAAGTGTCAACTTCTATGGGACGAGGTAGTATTATTTTACGCCGTTTTTTCCGTGTCTAACTTCCATCATAGCTGTTTCGATTCTCCTAATATTATATTTTAGTTTAATTGAGTGGTTTTGTGATTATTTAAAATCATTTGAATAAAGTTTGATAAACTTATGGGATGCAAAATTCATTTTGATGGTGTCATTTCCTTTAGCAACTCAAAAGCTGTTGTGGTATTTTTATTCAAGGATCGAACAGTTTGTTTCTTCGGGGTTATGCAAAGACCTTTTATGGGATAAATTGCCCTCAAACAACAGAATTTCTAATTCTAAGGGAAGCAGCTTATTTTGCATCCTCTCTGAATCTTCCTGGTTTCTCATTTATTGGAGATGCTGCCACTGTTATTCATGCTGCAAACAAAACTATTGAATGTCCTTCTGATTGTGCTCCTATTCTTCAATATGTGTTTTGCTTGACACAAACTCATAGATGTAAAGGTTTCTTTTGGCAGTCCCACTCCTACAATTTTGTAGCACATAGTCTTTGCTAGTTTTACTAAGTATAATGTTGCTAGTGATTTCACTTGGGATGTAATGTCCAGTTTCATTTGTCAATCAGTGCTGGCTGAATTCCAGCGATATTAATATTAGTTTTCTTTCAAAAAAAACTCGACTTACTTTGTTTATTGAGCTAATTTTTGATCCTATATCTTTTGCTAAATACAATTTTAATAATATAATTTTTAGTATTTTCAATTTTAGTCCTTTTAGTTTTAATTTTGGTCCTATAACTTTTAAATTTTTAATTTTAGTCTTATAAGTTTTAAATTTAGTCCTATATCTTTCTGAATTATCAAAATTAGTCTCGTATATTTTGAAATATGATATAATTTATAGGACTTATTTTGATAATTAAAAAAGATATAGGACTAATTTTGAAACTAATTGGACTAAAATTGAAATTTTAAAAGATATAGGACCAAAATGAAACTAAAATGACTAAAATTAAAAATACTAAAAATTACAGGACTAAAATTGAATTTAATAAAAGATACAAGACTAAAATTGATATTTTCTCTATTGAGTCTAACTGAAGTATGCAATATTTGAAATTGCTCTATTTGAATATTAGCGCTCAATTCATGAAATCTCTTGACTAATAGTCTATTTTATCTCGGTTTGGATCTCCTGTTATATTTTGGTATGTTACATCTCCTGTTATAAACTGTTGGATGATTGACACATAGGATAAATTATTCTATACCCTAAGAATCAACCCTAAGGAGAAAGATTGAGATTTTTCTCTCCGCATACGTGTCACTCATCTAACGCGTGTAACAGGAGATATAGGACCAAAATGAAACTAAAATGACTAAAATTAAAAATACTAAAAATTACAGGACTAAAATTGAATTTAATAAAAGATACAGGACTAAAATTGATATTTTCTCTATTGAGTCTAACTGAAGTATGCAATATTTGAAATTGCTCTATTTGAATATTAGCGCTCAATTCATGAAATCTCTTGACTAATAGTCTATTTTATCCCGGTTTGGATCTCCTGTTATATTTTGGTATGTTACATCTCCTGTTATAAACTGTTGGATGATTGACACATAGGATAAATTATTCTATACCCTAAGAATCAACCCTAAGGAGAAAGATTGAGATTTTCCTCTCCGCATACGTGTCACTCATCTAACGCGTGTAACAGGAGATATAGGACCAAAATGAAACTAAAATGACTAAAATTAAAAATACTAAAAATTACAGGACTAAAATTGAATTTAATAAAAGATACAGGACTAAAATTGATATTTACTCTATTGAGTCTAACTGAAGTATGCAATATTTGAAATTGCTCTATTTGAATATTAGCGCTCAATTCATGAAATCTCTTGACTAATAGTCTATTTTATCCCGGTTTGGATCTCATGTTATATTTTGGCATGTTACATCTCCTGTTATAAACTGTTGGATGATTGACACATAGGATAAATTATTCTATACCCTAAGAATCAACCCTAAGGAGAAAGATTGAGATTTTCCTCTCCGCATACGTGTCACTCATCTAACGCGTGTAACAGGAGATATAGGACCAAAATGAAACTAAAATGACTAAAATTAAAAATACTAAAAATTACAGGACTAAAATTGAATTTAATAAAAGATACAGGACTAAAATTGATATTTACTCTATTGAGTCTAACTGAAGTATGCAATATTTGAAATTGCTCTATTTGAATATTAGCGCTCAATTCATGAAATCTCTTGACTAATAGTCTATTTTATCCCGGTTTGGATCTCATGTTATATTTTGGCATGTTACATCTCCTGTTATAAACTGTTGGATGATTGACACATAGGATAAATTATTCTATACCCTAAGAATCAACCCTAAGGAGAAAGATTGAGATTTTCCTCTCCGCATACGTGTCACTCATCTAACGCGTGTAACAGGAGATATAGGACCAAAATGAAACTAAAATGACTAAAATTAAAAATACTAAAAATTACAGGACTAAAATTGAATTTAATAAAAGATACAGGACTAAAATTGATATTTACTCTATTGAGTCTAACTGAAGTATGCAATATTTGAAATTGCTCTATTTGAATATTAGCGCTCAATTCATGAAATCTCTTGACTAATAGTCTATTTTATCCCGGTTTGGATCTCATGTTATATTTTGGCATGTTACATCTCCTGTTATAAACTGTTGGATGATTGACACATAGGATAAATTATTCTATACCCTAAGAATCAACCCTAAGGAGAAAGATTGAGATTTTCCTCTCCGCATACGTGTCACTCATCTAACGCGTGTAACAGGAGATGATATCCAAGATCATTTTATCCACACAGTTTAATCTTTATTTTTAAGGTGCACTGCTAATTCAGTGATTCTATAAATAGCAATCTGTAAAACCACCTGATTTGATTAAATTGTGCCTTCATGATTTCTTAGAAAGAAACACTACACATCGCGCATCACAGAACTTTTAAATAATTTTAATTGTGGAGTTGTTGTCACTTGATAAAAATATTACAGTCATTGAAATTCAATTAGTTTTAAATGAAGGACGATAATCACATTAGAATTTGGATACGATAAACCATAAATGCAAAAAATTAGGACATCTAAATTTACGATCTTGAATGTCTTGTTACATTTTTCGTTACACACGTCTGACGAATGACATGTATACTGGGAGGAAGATCTCAACCCTTACCTTAGGGTTGATATTACATTTTTCGTTACACACGTTTGATTAATGACATGTATACGGGGAGGAAGATCTCAACCCTTACCTTGGGGTTGATATTTTCCTTTCAGGGTATAAATTTTATTATGTATTACGTGTCAATCATCCAACAATTCACAATAAAAGATGTAACACTAAAATATAATAGGAAATCGGAACACAAATTTACACGACTAGCTTTTATCATCAATTATTAAGTGCATTGATTCGAGATTATGAGTGAGTAAGGTTTTCATAAGAAACTTTACCAAATATAATTCAAAATCTAAACTAAGGATTTCCAATAGACATATTAGGATAACAAAATTAATGTTAATTACTTTTAAATCATTATAATAATATAATGTGAATAAATGCTGCTACCTGCAAATATAATATGGTAATGGTAATGACCTGCACTGCACTTGATCATCCTCTATAAAAGAGTATAATCCAATACATATTTTCTCATCACTAACAAGAAGTTTTAAGAAAATGTCTAACTTACACACTCTCTTATTATTCTTAGGTATCTTGTTTTTAGCCAAAACCCCATCTCTTGCTTATATTACAAAACAAGATTCAGTTACATCTGATTTCAAATTAAATGAAAATGATCAAATTCTAGAGGTTGAAGATGAAAGTTGGACTATCGATGAATCATTCAAACGCGCCCCATCTCCCAAACATCACGGCGCTCCTCCTCCGAAGCATCATCATCATGGACACTCGCCTCCACCTCATCACCACGCGCATCCACCGAAACACAGCCACCACCATACTCATCCACCGAAGAACCACCACGCACATCCACCGAAACACGGCCACCGCCAAGCTCATCCACCAAAGAACCACCACCATGCTCATCCACCAAAATCATATTGAGATCATTCTCTATATATGTTCCAGAAAATAATATATAATTCCCTTGCTTAGGAATTCATTTACTCAAATTAAAGATATTATTGAAATTTGCAAACTTTTTACTAATGTGGCATGTCTATATTTGAGTAATTTACTTTGCAATACAGATCACGCCCCGTATGATTATTGCAATCTGTATTATCTACATATATTTCTAAACACTACAAAAAAAATTTTTATAATCACCTTATTAAATTCTGTTGGTAATTACAAATGGATTGTCAAAAAAATTACTTTTGTTTTTTAGCAACGGAGTATTAACGTATTTATAATGTTATTACCGACAGAACAATAATTGTTGTTATTTACCAACAGAATCATTATATATATTGCCAACGAAATTATTTAAAAAAATATTTAAAAATGGAATTTGATTTTTGTTGTTAAAAATTACCAACCACCACTATACTAATAAAAATTACCAACATATTTAGTTATTAATTCATCGCACTACAAAAAAACTATTTATCCGTTGGTAAAAACCTTAATTCCAATTGTTAAATTGGTTTACCAGTGGATTAACAACGAAATCCGTTGGTAAATTGCTGTTGGTAAAATGGTGGTTGCTAAATTTTTAGCAATGAAAAATCAATTCTGCTGGTAATCTGTTGTTAAAAATTCCGTTGATAATTTATATAAAGATTCCCTTAGTAATCAATCCATTGATAATTACAAACGGATTGAATTCTGTTGGTAAAATAGAAAATAAATTCGTTGGTATTCCATTGCTAATAGAAAAATACTATCATTTTGGTTGTTAATCCATTGATAATTACTAACATATTGAATTCAGTTGATAAATTCTGTTGCTAAATAATTTTTTTGTAGTGTCAGTAAACTCATTTAATAATAAAATTAAGGTTTTTACAAAAAGAACTGTTTTTTTAGTGAAAGCGATAAGTTGAGCTTAAGATTTATGAGTCCATTTAGAAACGGGCCTATATGAACTAACCTAAACGGGTCACGAGCTTTGGCAGGTTGCCTTTTTTTTTTTAATTTATAATTTATAAACAATATCGAAGACAATTAGACAAATAAATTAACTTGCCTATCTCTTTCACATGGTGATAGGCTGATAGCGCACATTTTTCTCTAATTTTTTCGCCTAGCATCAATGGATTTTAGTTCATTATTATGTAAACTATTAATTTGCACGGAATTTAAAAAAAAAATATCTAAAATGGGCCTCCATTCGAATCCACTCTATCACTTTGGTGTAACATCTTTTGTGCTATACTGTTTGATGGATGATATGTGAAAAAAGAGATGAAAATTATATTCTAATGAGTAACATTGAAGATGATATACTCCCTTCGTCCGCTTTAAAGAGTTATTTTTTTCATTTTGGGTATCCGTTTCAAAGAGTCTCATTTCTTTTTTTATACACATAGTACTCACACACATATTAAATAATAATACTCCTTAATCTACGTAAAAAGGAAAAATGACCCTTTAAACTAAAGTAGGGGATACAAAATAGCGTGAGAGATTTGGTGTGTGATTGATCCACTCAATTTTTTGAAGAAAAAAGACATAGCACTGCTAGTTCTGCACAAACCGTTTGGCTAGACGATAGAAGGTTGTACATAATCGAGGAAATTAACTAGTGATTATTTTCTAATGTAGTAAATAATTAATAGATTATATAGTATATTTAAATGTAATGGACGGCCTCACATGTTTGAGTTAGTAGTTAGTACAGTCCCCTAGTAGATAAAAGTCCAACACATTGCTCAATCATGACGCCATCTCTAGAAATTATTAATAAACTTTTATATTTTTATGATTTTTTTTAAATATATTGTGAAAATATAATTAATGATGAAATGAAAGAAAGAAAGAAAAGAAAAAGGTGGATATATGTTATGTTTGGAATGTCTTTATGAAATAACTAATCAATTCGTAAATTATAAATCGATAGTCATGAAGAATTTCTTTGAATTATTGTTTTGTAATCTAGAATTTTATTATAATATGCAGAAAAGATGGAAAAGAGATCGGAGTATAAATTTTCAAAATGGATAGATACTTAATTCCTTGTGCTGATTCTTGGTATGGTAGGAATACAATGGATTTAAGTTCATTGGCATTCTAAATGGAGCATAGGTTTATCACTTTTCTTAGGTATTAGAAAAACATGCATCTTGTGGTCACGTGTGGTTAATTATTCGAGTCCATAATTAATTAATTATTTGATGGTAGTCCTCTACTCCTCTTTTGAAGCAAAAATAACTTTACTCAATGCAATATCATTTTAACATAATGATAATAATAATAATAATAATTGAATAGTATTCAAGTAAAAATATGCCGCCCAAATAGTTATTGATTTTTTTTAAAAAAAAATATCAAGAATTCTTTTTGACAATCTCTTTGAAACTGTGATTATATGAGACGAGTTAATATATGATTATTATATAGATAAAATATAGTATTTTTTAAAATTTGATGAATGATCATTAAATTATTATTAGAATGTTATAAATTCATTATTAATATACTTTAACTATCCATAAATATACATTATCTATATAATAAGCATGTTTTAATATTAAATTCATCCGTTTCAAATATATTCGTTTCACAAGAGAGTTTTTTTTTAAATCCAAATTATGGATCAATAGTAGTGATCAAAATTTGCATATTAATTTGTGTACGTCAAAATGTGTTCATGCAGGCCCTGTGGTTCGGATATTTATATGCCACACCCTTGTATGTGTGTCACACTGACTAAGGTCAATAATTAAATTTTCATATTTTAAATTTGAGTAACAAAAATTACACAAAAAATAAAAGGAATTTTATATACAAAATAGCAGAAGAAATCATGTATCTTCGTGCCTTGGGCCTTGATTGGTTGTACTAGAAAAGTTTTAAATATTAAGACCATTATTATTGTATAAACCTTGTTTGGGCCAATACGAGTTTGCCGACATATGACCGCTAGTTCTAAATGGGCCTAAGATTTTAACTCAAGAATTGGGCTTTTATGATTTGTTGACCCAGTCTGTTTCATTGACTATATTATATTGATTTAGAGATTTTCATTAAGGTTTTCAGTTTTAAGTAAACTGAAATACTATAGATAAGATTTTTTTAGTTGATCTCTTTATTTTTATTTTGTACTGAAAACTTGTTCTTTTGAGAAACTATATACTCACTCGGTAGCACTGGAATTATAGATACAAAATTTTAGATATTTTATTTTTTATTGATATTTTCAGTGGGATGTAGTTTCTTTAGGTATTGAAAAATGTGTAAAATATATTATGCGCTAGGTCCATAATATGTGATTTAATTTACATGTGTGTGTCTGGAGTTTGGACATTACTAGAAACAAGAGATCAGAAAATAAAAATAAAAAACAACGATGTCATACATGTACTTATTTTCTTTAAAAGAATATGGATGTCCATAATACAATCTGCGAGGGTAAGTTTTAATTTCATGATTGAATTAAGGAGTTGTTAAGTCAGTTAACTATTAGTCGAATGTCTTGGAAATGTTTTGGCATTTAATAAGTGATCCAATAGATGGGACAACTTAAAATTTGACTTAAGAAAAAAGAAAAAAAAAAAAAAAAAAAAACCAAGTGGAGGTGTGATCTTGTGGAGCCAGTTTTGTGACTCATAGAAGATGCCTTTAGCTCCTTGAAAGTTATGCTTATTAAGAGAGGTTCTACAGTAGCTTACTAAAATAAAAATTATATCATTAACTTATGGGATATTGTGCGGCGTATCGGATTTACCGGTGCACTTGCAGATTTATAAGGTACTTCCTCCGTCTCACTGAAATGTATGCGTTTTTCTATTTTGCTTTGTCCCAATATAAAGAGTGCATTTCCCTTTTTGGTAAAAGGGACTCGCACAAATTAATTACTTCTTTATCTTTGGACTCACTCATCACACTGATACACCTACCAACTTAACATTTAAATATCATTTCTCTCACCTTAATACACATTAAAATATTATCCCTTAATTTAAGTGTAAAAAGCAAACGCCCACCTTTCAATAGGACGGAGAGAGTAAAATAAAGGAGTAGTGGGTAGTTATTTATTTTTTTTAATTATTTTATTTTATTATTAAGTGATGAGGATTAAATAGAAAATTGATCCAATGACTATAATTATTTAGGTACACTGATGCTAAAAGACATCGTAGTTAAACTCTGAACTTATATGTAAATTATTATAAAAGAAATACGAAACTTGTTAGAATATCTCTAACACACTCTTTAAATTTAAAATATAAAGAGGAATTTAATAGAATATAGAGAATGTTAATCTTACATAATAAAAATTTTTATAAGTTTCAACAAACATTTTTTCTTTTAAATGCACATTTATTTTTTGTAAAAAAAACTTATTCTGTTCTTGTACGTCCATGTCTACAGTATTCAACAAATGGCAAAAGAGTATGTGCATAGTAAACATTCTTTTACTAAATCAATTATGGGTCCCACAAATTTGCTTGTTATGCCAATTCTCTGCATGACTCATGATCCCACACATCCACACTTGCATGTTTTCGACTGATAATTAAGCATCCAGCTAACATCATTATGCTCACAATTTGATTAGGTCGACTCTTTTCGTGCCTTTTTTAACTCTTATATTTTAACTATCTTCATTTAACATAGGTTTTAATTCTGCAAAATCTCAATAATATCCGTGAAGTCATAGAAAATATATAAAAATAAGTAATAAACTCCACAAATAATATTAAAATAATACAATAATCATGTGAAAACGACCTATGAAAAGTGCAAATTTTCGTGCCAAACACTAATGCAATAGACAATATAATTTTTTCAGTACAAATTTCAAATGGCAATTTAAAAATCCTACACAAATAGAAACGACAAAGGACTTAATCTTATATGGATTGAAACCCAATAAGGCTCGAAAATTTTAATTTTGTATAATTTGTCTTTAAATTGAGAAAATAAAAATATAGTGTCATTAAATTGTCAGTTCAAAAATATAGTGTCCTAAAATAACAAATCCCCTTAAGTTACTATCACTGGCGGAGCTAGATCTAAATTTTAGGGGGGGGGGGGGGGGGGGGCTAATTTTTTTTTTACTAGCTCCGAAACTAAACTGTTGATACAGAGTATGTGAATTTTTTTTATTAATTTATTGATTTTTTAAGGATAATGTAGTTTTTTTAAATAATAGAGTGTAATGTAACATGCATGTATTAGATGAAAGTATTATTTTCAAAATTAAAATGTATTTTAAGGTTGATATTATTTATTAAGTGGTGCAAGTTAGTATGAGACGAATACAAATATGAAATGTGATGATAATTGTGAGAGGATGAGAGTATAAAATAGTGAAATATAAAAGCATAACTTGCAATAAAAATATTTTTATAGATATTTTCATACAATTTTTAATGTCTATAACTAAAAAAAGAAATGTAGACAATAATTTTCATTGATTCAATATGAGAAATTATAGAACTTGTGTGATAAAAAGTGGTAGATGTTTCTCTATTAATATGTAAGGTTTAATTAATTGTGCAAGAATAATTAGAAGAAAGTTTGAGAGATTAAAATTATTATTAAAAAACTAATTAATCATTAATAACTAAAATACTATATATATACTTAAAGGGGATTTTCAGGATGGGGGTGGGGCACTCAATAAGGTACGCCCCTAGTTACTGTCCTCATATTGCAATTTGCCCACATAGCTTAGTATGTAAGCGCGCGCCTTTTTTTACTCTATATTCTATGGTTCTCCTTCCAATCCTATAAGTCTTATATATTGTTAATAGTTTAAGTTAAAAGGGATCACACAGTTTAAATCGTAAACCTGATTCAAAGGAAACTAACTCTAAATGTAATGAATTAGGCGCCACGTTTGAATTTACGATCCTGGATGCTTGTTACATTTTAGAGTTATATCTTTTATTTCACGCGTTAAGTGAATGACGTTAAATTAAATGAATGACATGTATATGAGGAGGAAAATCTCAACCCTTATATTTAGGGTTAACATTTTCCTTTTCGGTATAGATTTTATTATATCTTATGTACAATCATCTAACGTTCATAATAGGAGATGTAATACCAAAATGTAATAAGAAATTAGATCTGAGAATTTACACGAGCTTTTATCCTCGATTATTGAGTGCATTGTTTCGAGATCCTGAGTGGGTTTTTTTGATAAGAAGCTTTACCAAATATTATTCAAAATCTAAAATAAGGATTTCCAAATAAACATATTAGGATAATAAAATCAATGTTAATTACTTTTAAATCATTATAATAATACGATGTGAATAAATGCTACAACCTGCAAATATAATATGGTAATTATAATAATGATCTGCACTTGATCATCATACACTATAAAATGGTATAATCTAGTACATATTTTCTCATTACTAACGAAGAAATTTTAAGAAAATGTCTAGCTTACACACTCTCTTACTGTTCTTCGTTATCTTGTTTTTAGCCAAAACCCCATCTCTTGGTTATATTACAAAACAAGATTCAATTACATCTGATTTCAAATTAAATGAGAATAATCAAATTCTAGAAGTTGAAGATGAAAAATGGACTATCGATAAATCATTCAAACGCGCCCCATCTCCCAAACATCACGGCGCTCCTCCTCCAAAGCATCATCATCATGAACGCGTGCCTTCACCTCATCACCACACGCATCCACCGAAACACGGCCACCACCATGCTCATCCACCGAAGAACCACCACGCACATCCACCGAAAAACGGCCACCACCATGCTCATCCACCAAAGAACCATCGCCATGCTCCTTCACCAAAACCATATTGAGATCATTCTCTATATATGTTCTGAAAAATAATATATATTCCTTTTTTTTAGGAATTAATTTACACAAATTAAAGATATTATTGAAATTTGCAAACTTTTTACTAATGTGGCATGTCTATATATGAGTAATTTACTTTTGCAATACAGATCACGCCTATGATTATTGCAATCTATAAGTAATATATATCTACATATATTTCTAAACACTACAAAAAAAAAAAAATTATTATCACCTTATTAAATTCTGTTGGTAATTATATATGTATTGTCAAAAAAATTACTTTTGTCTTTTAGTGAAAGAGAGTTGAGCTTAAGATTTATGAGTTCGTTCAGATATGGGCCTATATAAACTAACCACGGGCTTTGACAGGTTGGGGGTTGGCTAGCCTGCTCTTTTTTTTTTAATTTATAATTTATAAACAATATCGAAGACATATAAATCAACCTGCCTCTCTCTTTCACATGGTGATAGCGCACATTTTTCTCTAATTTTTTCACCTCGCATCAATGGATTTTAGTTCATTATTATATATATGCTTTTAATTCGCAAGGAATTTTAAAAAAAAATCAGTATTTTATTAGAGTGATTTGATTAAGTATTAAATAATTCTCCTCTCTACTAGCTTAAGCTTTTAGATGAGGTGATCATTTAACATATTTAAAATAGGTCTTCGATTCGAATTCATTGTATTATTTTGGTGTAACATCTTTTGTGCTACACTGTTTGATAGATGATATGTAAAAAAAGAGATGGAAACTATATTCTAATGAGTGATATTGAAGATGATATACTCCCATCATCTGCTTTAAAGAGTCTTTTTTTTTCTATTTTGGGTATCTATTTAAAGAGTCTCATTTCTTTTTTTACCCATATAGACATACATATTCATTAATACAACTACTCACAAGTAATACTCTTTAATCTAATCTATGTAAAATAGCAAAAAGTGCCCTTTAAACTACAAAATAGCGTGAGAGATTTGGTTTGTGATTGATCCACTCAATTTTTTGAAGAAAAAAGACATAGCACTGCTAGTTCTACACAAACCGTTTGGCTAGACGAATAGAAGGTTGTACATAATCGAGGAAATTAACTAGTGATTATTTTCTAATGTAGTAAATATTTAATAGATTATAGTATATTTTAATGTGATGGACGGTCTCACATGTTTGAGTTAGTAGTTAGTACAGTCCCCTAGTAGATAAAAGTTCAACATATTGCTCAATCATGACGCCATCTCTAGAAATTATTAATAAACTCTTATATTTTTATGAATTTTTTAAATATATTGTGAGAATATATAATTAATGATGAAAGAAAGAAAAGAAAAAGGTGGATATATGTTATGTTTGGAATGTCTTTATGAAATAACTAATCAATTCGTAAACTAGAAATCGATAGTCATGAAGAATTTCTTTGAATTATTGTTTTGTAATCTAGAATCTTAAATATACTAATAGGGAGTTTTGTATGCCACATGTCGCCTGTACAATTATTCGTTCTATGTATCGAATTAATATGAAGTTTGGATATTTACGTGGCGTATCTAAATATTATTTATCTATATTTATAAATAATAAAAAAAAATTTAATTAAATGACATGTCACATTTATGTTATACTTAATTATTAAAACTTTTATGTGTATTAATTATTTATTGCATTACTTATGCAATTGTTATAAATATAAATTTTATAAATATTATTTATTCTATTTCTTTATTAAATTAATTATAATTAATTAATATAATTACTGTAATGTATAAATACACAATAATTCACTATAAATATCTTTTTTTGAGTTCCTATTCATTATATTTTATTATTGGTATGTGTATATTTATATTTTATTTTACTTTAAAAGTTGATGTCTTTCTTATGTAAAAAATTCAAGATGCATAATACTATAATACATCATTTAAAAGAATAAAATTTAATATACATGTTATATTTTTTCAAAATAATTTGCATTGTTAAAATTATTTAATTTTTATAAAATTATTAATTAACTTAATATATTGGAGTATCATTTATTGTCATGTTTAATAAAATACATGCATATATTTATATTTTATTTCACTATATATATAAATATATATATATATATATATCTATATATATATATATTTACTTATTTAAATTAAAAAAATTATATAAATTTAATTTAAAATTAATATATTTCCCTGTCCGATGCATGGGACATAATACTAATTTTATTATAATATGAAGAAAAGATGGAAAAGAAATCCAAATATAAAATTTCAAAATGGATAGATACTTAATTCCTTGTGTTGATTCTTGGTATGGTAGGAATACAATGGATTTAAGTTCATTGGCATCCTAAGTGGAGTATAGGTTTATCACTTTTCTTAGGTATTAGAAAAACATGCATCTTGTGTCACGTGTGGCTAATTATTCGAGTCCACAATTAATTAATTATTTGATGGTAGTCTTCTACTCCTCTTTTGAAGCAAAATTAACTTTACTCAATGCAATATCATTTTAACATAATCATAATAATAATAATTGAATAGTATTTAAGTAAAAATATGCCGCCCAAATAGTTATTGATTTTTTTTAAAAAAATATAAAGAATTCTTTTTGACAATCTCTTTAAACTGTGATTATATGAGACGATTTATATATAAAATGAGTTAAAATATGATTATGATATAAATAAAACATAGTATTTTTTAAAGTATGATGAATGATTAATAAATTATGATTAGAATGTTATAGATTCATTATTAATATAATTTAACTATCCATAAATATACATTATCTATATAATAAGCATATTTTAATAATAAATCTATCAGTTTCATATGTATTCAGAGATTTTTTTTAAAAATCCAAATTATGGATCAATAGTAGTGATTAAAATTTGCATATTAATTTGTGTACGTCAAAATGTATTCATGCCTGCCCTGTGGTTCGGATATTTATATGCCACATCCTTGTATGTGTGTCACACTTACTAAGGTCAATAATTAAATTTTCTTATTTTAAATTTGAGTAACAAAAAATACACAAAAAATAAAAGGAAATTTTAGATACAAAAAAGCAGAAGAAATCATGTATCTTCGTGCCTTGGGCCTTGATTGGTTGTACTAGAAAAGTCTTAACTATTAAGACCATTATTATTATATAAACCTTGTTTGGGCCAATATGAGTTTGTCAACATATGACTGCTAGTTCTAAATGGGCCTAAGAGATTAACTCAAGAATTGGGCTTTTATGACTTGTTGACCCAGTCTGTTTCATTGACCAAATTATATTGATTTAGAGATGTTCATTAAGGTTTTCCGTTCAACTAAACTGAAATACTATACATAAGATTTTTTTAATTGATCTCTTTATTTTTATTTTGTACTGAAAACTTGTTCTTTTGAGAAACTATATACTCACTCGGTAGCACTGGAATTATAGATACAAAATTTTAGATATTTTATTTTTTATTGATATTTTTAGTGGGATGTAGTTTCTTTAGGTATTGAAAAATGTGTAAAGTATATTATGCGGTAGGTCCATAATATATGATTTAATTTGCATGTGTGTGTCTGGAGTGTGGACATTACTAGAAACAAGAGATCAGAAAATAAAAATAAAAAACAACGATGTCATACATGTACTTATTTTATTTAAAAGAGTATGGATGTCCATAATAAAATCTGCGAGGGTAAGTTTTAATTTAATGATTGAATTAAGGAGTTGTTTAAGTCAGTTAACTATCTTGGAAATGTTTTGGCATGTAATAAGTAATCCACTAGATGGGACAACTTAAAATTTAACTTTAGAAAGAAAAAAAAAAAACATAAAAAGGGAATGCAACATGTGTTTTCCTGCAAATATAAGGCACATTTTCATAGCAAGCGATATATGCAAAATAACTGCTGAATTTTCTAAAGTGATGAGATTGGGCAATCGTTGTTGTACGTCCATGTCCACCGGTATCTCCATTGAACTGTTCATCGACTCATACTAGGGTGCCGATGGCTAATGCAATAGATAATAGAATTTTTTCAGTCCAAATTTCAAATGTCAGTTGAAAATCCTCACATTAATAGAAACGGCTAAGGACTCAGATCTTAAATGGATTGAAGCCCAATAAGGCCCGAAAAATTTAATTTGGTATAATTTGTCTTTAAATTGAGAAAATTAAAATATAGTGTCCTTAGAAGTTAAATCGCAGGCCCGAAAACGTAGTGTACTAAAATTGCAACTCCCCTTAAGTTACTGTCCTCATATTGCAATTTTATCACATAGCTTAATATGTGAACTCGGTTTTTTTTTTTACTTTAAACTCTATGATCCCCCCTTCCAATTATATATACTTTATGTATTGATAAGAGTTTAAATTAAAGGGGACCACATAGTTTACACCGTAAACTTGATTCACAGGAAACTAACTCTAAATGTAATAAATTAGGCGCCACGTTTGAATTTACGATCCTAGATGTATGTTACATTTTAGTGTTACATTTTTATTTCACGCGTTAAATGAATGACGTTAAATGAATGACATGTATATGAGGAGAAAAATCTCAACCCTTGTCCTTAGGGTTAATATTTCCTTTTTCGTATAGATTTTATTATATCTTATATATCAATCATCTAACGTTTATAATAGGAGACGTAACACCAAAATATACTAAGAAATTCGATCCGAGAATTTACACGAGCTTTTATCCTCGATTATTGAGTGCATTGTTTCGAGATCCAGAGTGGGTTTTTTTATAAGAAACTTTACCAAATATAATTCAAAATCTAAAATAAGGATTTCCAAATAGACATATTAGGAAAAGAAAATCAATGTTAATTACTTTTAAATCATTATAATAATACGATGTGAATAAATGCTACTACCTGCAAATATAATATGGTAATTATAATTATGATCTGCACTTGATCATCATACACTATAAAAGGGTATAATCTAGTACATATTTTCTCATCACTAACAAGAAATTTTAAGAAAATGTCTAGCTTACACTCTCTTACTGTTCTTTGTTATCTTGTTTTTTGCCAAAACCCCATCTCTTGCTTATAATACAAAACAAGATTCTATTACATCTGATTTCAAATTAAATGAGAATGATCAACTTCTAGAAGTTGAAGACAAAAAATGGACTATCAATGAATCATTCAAACGTGCCCCATCTCCCAAACATCACGGCGCTCCTCCTTCAAAGCATCATCATCATGGACGCGTGCCTCCACATCATCACCACACGCATCCACCGAAGAACCACCACGCGCATCCACCGAAAAATGGCCACCACCAAAGAACCACCGCCATGCTCCTTCACCAAAACCCTATTGAGATCATTCTCTATATATGTTCTGAAAAATAATACTATATAATTCCTTTTTTTAGGAATTTAATTTACTCAAATTAAAGATATTAATGAAATTTGCAAACTTTTTACTAATGTGGCATGTATATGAGTAATTTACTTTTGCAATACCGATCACGCCCCATATAAATATTATTGCAATCTATACACAATATATATCTACATATTTCAAAATAACACAAAAAAACTCTTTTTTATTAATAGAATTTATCAACGTATTGAATGTATTGAATTCTATTGGTAATTATAAATGGATTGGAAAAAAATACTTTTATCTTTTAGAAACAAGATGTCAACGTATTTATAATATTATTACCAACATAATAATATTTATTGTTATTTACCAGTGAAATTACATAAATTGTCAATAAAATTATTAAAAAAAATTATTAACAAAAAAAATATTTACAAATGGAATTGGACTTTTGTTGGTAAAAAATTACCAACCAACACTATACTAACAAAAAATTACCAACATATTTTGTTATTAATTCGTTGGTAAACTCATTTAATAATAAAATTAAGACTTTTACCAACTAAACAAATTTATTTTAGCGAAAGAGATGAGTTGAGCTTAAGATTTATGATTCCTTTCAGAGGCGAACCTATATGAACTAACCCAAACGGGCCATGGGCTTTGGTGGGTTGGGAGTTGGCTAGCCCCTTTTTTAATGGAGTTTTATTGATTTAAAGTTTGAAAAATTGGTAAAATATTAGGTCTTAGATTAAATTGTCCGCTTTAAAAGTCTTATTTCCTTATTCATACATATAGGATCCACATACATCCATTAATTTATATAATTAAATAATAATATTTCTTAATTCAATTACGGAGTGGCTTAAAGTTGACGGATGGATTACAAAATAGCGTGAGAGATTTGGTGTGTGATTGATCCACATCATCCACTCAATTTGAAGAAAAAGACATAGCACTGCTAGTTCTATACAAACCGTTTGGCTAGACGAATAGAAGGTTGTACGTAATCGAGGAAATTAACTAGTGATTATTTTTTAATATATAGTAAATAATTAATAGATTATAGTATATTTTAATGTGATGGACGGTCTCACATGTTTGAGTTAGTAGTTAGTACAGTCCCCTAGTAGATAAAAGTCCATCTCTAGAAATTATTAATGAACTTTTATATTTTTATGAATTTTTTAAATATATTGTGAGAATATAAATGATCAAGGAAAGAAAAGAAAAAGGTGGATATATGTTATGTTTGGAATGTTTTTTTTTTTTTTTTTATGAAATGACTAATCAATTCGTAAATTTGAAATTGATGTTCTTGAAGAAATTATTTGAAGTTATTTGAATTATTGTTTTGTAATCTAGAATTTTATTATAAATGTATAAAAGATGGAAAAGAAATTAAGAAATTTCAAAATGGATAGGTACTTGATTTGCAAATGAAATCACATATTCCATTTTCATATTTCATCTTTTATTTCATTAAATAGATTCTTGTCATATTTATAATCAATATTCAAAATTCACTACATGTTCAAGGATTTAATGGTCAGAGTATAATTTTTTATTTTGTGAAACACTCATAAAACAACAAACTTCCAAGGATTTTGGTATGGTAGGAATGCAATGGATTTATGCTCATTGTAATATTGGATGGAGTATATATAGATTTATCACTTTTCATAGGCATTAGAAAAACATGCATTTTGGTGGTCACATGTGGCTAATTATTCGAGTTCATAATTAATTAATTATTTGATGGTAGTCCACTTTTGAAGCAAAATAACTTTACTCAATGCAATATCATTGTTACTTTATCATAATGATAGTAATTGAATAGTATTTAAGTAAAAATATGCCGCTCAAATATTTATTGATTTAAAAAATTAAAACAAAAATCTCAAGAGTTCATTTTAATCCAAATTATGGTTTAATAGTGATTTAAATTTGCATCTTAATTTTGTTTATGTCAAAATGTGTTCATGCCTGTCCTGTGGTTTTGATTTTTTTATGCTACACTGATACAACCTAATATGTAGGGTATCGAACAGCACTCTTCGAGTGAGCGCAAACTCCCTAACGAACAAGAAGAAGATTGAAGAACAGGGAAAAGATTGAAGAAGAAGGTTGAGAGAGGGATATGCAGAGAGAAGGGAGCGAAATTATGGAGAATATTTGATTTTCCAATGATCCATAAATCATCAATAATCACATATTTAAATGACTAGCTAAAGTAATTATGGAAACATGCAGGAAATAGGTAAAAGTATCAAAATAAATAAATCTCTAAACAAAGTCTTTCTGCCAATCTGGAATCTTCCGCGCTCGTTGGGAACGACGCGACTTTTCTATCTTGGCCGTATCATTCCCTCCGGGTTGAGAAATCACCTTGTCCTCAAGGTGAAGATTACGAAGCAATTCAGTAAACTCCTTTGATGACTCCCATGTTGCATCTTCAGGGGGTCAACCATGCCACTACACTAAATATTGCTCTTGCATACTCCCATTGCACAACACATGTCTCGAATCAATGATGGCAAGGGGATTAGAAGTTGGTTTACCTCCCATAGCATCCAGCGGTAATAGTGATGGTGTGGCATCCACAACCCTTTGTATGGTTTTAAGGAAGCCACATGAAACATAGGTTGTATTTTGGAATCCGTAGGCAATTCAAGTCGATATGCCACTGCTCCCACACGCTCGACTATTGAGAATGGGCCATAATATCATCGAGCAAGTTTGTTGGAAGATCTTCGTGCTACAGAAATTTTTCGGTATGGTTGTAAACGTACTAGCACCAAATCTCCCACCTCAAACTCCACCTCACGACGCTTCTTATTAGCCTTCTGTTCCATTCTATGTTGTGCTTCATGTATATTCAACTTTAACTCCTTAAGCAACAAGTCTCTATCAAGTAATAATTGCTCCAATGCCGGCATGCTGACTGTCCCCTTCGTATAGGCTGGAATCATCGGTGGCTCACGACCATACAAAACACGATATGGTGTCATCTTAATGCTGCTATGATAACTAGTATTATAGCAAAATTCTGTCCACCACCACCATGATGACCGTGTGCACATGTGACAAAGGTAGTCCAATTATAAAGTCCATTGTTAAGGCATCCCACACCATTAACGGTACCGATAGCAGCTGCAACAACCCACCTGGTGCCTGAGTGGAAGTTTTGTGTTGCTGACAAGAGAGGCAACTTCCAACAAACTCCTCAACATCCTTACGCAAGTGAGGCCAAAAGAATTTAGAAGCAATGCGTACCAAAGTACGTTTTACACCAGCGTGCCCCGCCAACGGAGTAGAATGGAATTCATTTAAAACATGTTGATTAAGTGTCGACGCTGGGCTTAGGTACAAACGCTCTCTGAACAGCAAGACTCCGTCACGTATTGAGTAATCAACAGATAATTTCCCATTCACCAACTGTTCATGTAGGCGCTGAAGCAATTGATTCTCACGTCCTAACTCTTGCAAAAATCTACAATGAGGTATGATGCAATTGCCAACATTTCAGCTGGAGGCGAGACCAACGGAGTCTCCTCATTCATTCTCGATAGTGCATCAGCTGCTTTATTTTAATTTCTTGGCTTGTACTCAATCCGAAAATTAAAATCCAATAATTTTCGTATGTACATTTGTTGGTCTGGAGTTTGCACCACTTGCTGCAATAATTCTTTAATACTCTTCTGATCTGTTCTTATGATAAAGAATTGGCCAAGCAAATATTGTCTCCATTTATGAACAGCCTCTACAATGGCGTGGAGCTCCTTATTATACGTTGATGTAGCTCTTAAGCACGGGCCAAACTTCTTACTAAAGTAAGAAATTGGTTGACCCTCTTGCATTAACACCGCACCGACCCCATCATTGGAAGCATCTGCTTCAATCACAAAAGGTAATTGAAAATTAGGTAATCGCAGTACTAGTGCTTCTGTCATAGCTTTCTTCAGTCTGTCAAAAGCTTCATTTGCCTCGTGATTCCAGTCAAAACTATCTTTCTTTAACAGATCTGTGAGAGGAGTTGCAATAGTAGCATAAACGCGAATAAATCGATGGTAATACCCAGTTAAACCGAGGAATCCCCTTAAATGTCTCTCTCTTGAACACGGATTTGATTGTATCCGGCTTGCAAATCCAATTTCGAGAAGATTGTTGCTCCTCCCAATTCATCAAAAAGTTCATCAATGGTGGGTGTTGGAAATTTATCCTTGACTGTAGCCAAGTTTAAAGCTATGTAGTCCACATAAAAACGATTAGACCCATCCTTTTTCCTCACCAATAATACTGTCGACGAAAATGGGCTCTGGCTAGGTTGGATAATGCCCTATTCCAGCATCTCTTTTACCAATCTCTCCATCTCAGATTTTTGGAAGTGTGGGTATCTATAAGGTCGGACATTAATAGGTTTGGTACCTGGCAAGAGATGGATTTTGTGATCAAAGGTACGATGTGGGGGTAATCCCTGTGGCATTTCACTGACCACTTCTGATCACAAACTATTTTGGCCCATGGGAGTTTTCCACTGTAATAGTACCCACACCTGTTTTGGTTATGTTTGCCATAGATTCAGAGTTCGACTTAGGGAGTGGGTTCCCCACACTGGCATTTAACCGCCCTTGCCAACGGGAAGAGAATCACGGCTCGGAGTAAGAGACATCGGCTCGGGCTTCAAATACTCTCGCAAGAGCAAAGCTTTCCACTAAAGATGTTGGTCGGGCAATAAGCATCTCACGTTGAATAATTGATTTCAGGCCAGCTACAAACATGGAGATTAAAAGGGGTTCCGAAATACCTGACACCTTGTTCATCAACCTCTCAAACTCTGATTGATAGTCCGCTACTGTGCCTTTTTGAATTAATTTTGATAATTTTCCTTGGTAATCTTCAAACTGTGATGGGCCAAAACGAAGTTTCACTTTCTCAGGGAAGTCCGTCCAACCTGCGAAGAACTTATTAGTTTTCATATATTGGTACCAGTCAGAAGCTTTTACTTCCAATGTGAAAGCCGCAATGCGTAAGCGTTGATCTTCTGGAGTTCCATGAAAATCAAAGTATTCTTGTATACGAAATATCCATCCATGGGGGCCGATTCCATCAAATTTTGGTAGATCTAATTTCATAGTATTAAACTTGGGGACTGCCTCAATCATTTCCACTTGTCGAGCCACATTTAATGGTTGGACCGGTAATGGCCCTAACACCCCCGCAGATGAACTTGAAGCTCCATGATTTGGCATCGTTCGCAAAGTACTCCTAATCTCTTCCATCATCTTAAAAATTATTGTTGTGATTGATGATGAACGAGGGTTTGTTTGTCAAATTGCTCCTGCAGTTGTAAAAGGCTATTTCCCATTCATGCTTTTCTGATTGATCATTCATGTTGAGATCTCTCAATGAGAGCACCAATGATACAACTTAATATATAGGGTATCGAACAACATTCTTCGAGTGAGCGGAAACTCCTTAACGAACAAGAAGAAGATTGAAGAACAGAGAAAAGATTGAAGAAGAAGGTTGAGAGAGGGATATGCAGAGAGAGTTATAGAGAATATTTGATTTTCCAATGATCCATAAATCAACCATAATCACACATTTAAATGATTAGCTAAAGTAATTATGGAAACATGCAGGAAATAGGTAAAAGTATCAAAATAAATAAATCTCTAAACAAAGTCTTTCTGCCAATCTGGAATCTTCCGCGCTCGTTGGGAACGACGCGGCTTTTCTATCTTGGTCGTATCATACACCCTTGTATGTGTGTCACACTGACTAAGGTTAATAATTAAATTTTCTTATTTTAAATTTGAGAAACAAAAAATACACAAAAAATAAAAGGAAATTTTATAGATACAAAATAGCAGAAGAAATCATGTATCTTCGTGCCCTGGGCCTTGATTGGTTGTACTAGGAAAGTCTAACTATTAAGACCCCATTGTATAAACCTTGTTTGGGCCAATATGAGTTTGCCAACATATGACTGCTATTTATAATGGGCCTAAATGATTAACTCAAGAATTGGGCTTTTATGATTTGTTGACCCAGTATGTTTCATTCACCAAAATATATTGATTTAGAGATGTTTATTAAGGTTTGCCGATTATTTTATTGATCCCTTTATTTGTATTTTGTACCGAAAAACTTGATCTTTTTGAGAAACTATGTACTCCTCACTCACTGGAATTATGGATACAAGATTTTAGATTATTTTTTTTTACTATTTTTTTTTATATTTTTAGTGGGATTAGTTTTTTTAGATAACGAAAAAAGTGTAGGTCCATAGTATGATTTAATTTGCATAGGTGTGTGTGGAGTGTGGACATTACTATTTCGATTTGAAAAAAAAAAAAAAACAGTCCACTCTCTAAGATGGGTCTCACACGGTTTTTGTCTTTGTTTTTTTGTCTTTTTTTTTCAAGCATGATGTCCCTAATCTGATTTGCGATGGTAAATATTAATCTAATGATTGATTTAAGGAGTTGTTAAGTCAGTTAACTATTAGTTGAATGTCTTGGAAACGATTTGGCATGTAATCCAATAGATGGGACAACTTATAATTTAACTTAAAAATAAAAATAAAAATAAAAAGGGCCCTCAATAGCCAAGTGGGTAAAATTTGGTGGAGGTGTGATCTTGTGGAGCCAGTTTTGTGACTTGTAGTACTCTGCCTTTAGTTAGTTCCTTAAAAGCTTGTTTACTACGGAGGTTGTATATTAGACTCCCTTTATTATTTTAGACGTCAATTTCAAAAATAATTATTTTTCTTTTTAATAAAAATGTCTAAATATATCCTGCTCATTATTAATATAACAACTCATAACACATAAAATAATAATACTTTTTAATTCACGTGAAAATAAATAAATAATTACCTCTAAAATAGATGAAAAGAAGTATGAAACAAAGCTAATTAAAATAAAATTTATTTCATGAACTTATATACTCCATTTATTTTATAATATCAAGTTTCATATCTCATATATAAATTATAAATGAAATGTGAAATTTGTTATGAGAATGAAGGAATATTAATTATTAATCATAATTATAAATTTAACCGGGTGGACTAACCCACCTGACCACTAAAGTGAGAGACTAGAATATAAGTGTTTGTTGAACTAATTACTCATTATGCTGACCACTAACTCTACCCAATAAAAAAACAATTACAAATTTACGGTATATACTTATTAAAGATTCTTTATTGCCAAATCGGTCGAATAATTGATATCATGTGAAGCTAAATTTTTCACAAATTTTGTTGTGTTCAAAATAAGACAAACATATCTCAATTTGCTTTGTGATAAAGTCAAAAGGAAGTTACAATATTTAATTGCATAATTAGCCTATAATTGAGAGAACAAATTATTTAATTAATTAAATTACAACGAAACCATTCGTGCGACTATAGTATTATTTATTGGTATATGACTAACTATGAATTTAAGCGAAGGAACAACACAACTAATCAATACTTCTGTGGTTTAATTCTCTTGTATGTGTGTAGTTTATGAGTGCAAACTTGTTCATTCATATTACAACATTATTTTAAAGACAAAGATGATTAGATGAATGGTCATATTCTATGCATAATAATATAGTAAATATAATTATACTATGAAACATAATTTTAAAATAATGAGATGTAGTATGAAAAATAATTTTATAAAAGATAAATTATAAGAGTGTTTTAAAAATTTTAAATTATAAAACAATAGAATATTTGGTGTTGTATGTAACGCTTGTGAGTTTAAAAATCAGCTTTCACTCTTAGAAATGACAATACATTGGTAGGTATGGTGTGAGACCGTCTCATATAAATCTTTACGTAAGACGAATATAAAATGATAATATTATTATCTATTTCGCTATAAAATTTTATCACTTTTTATTTATATTATAAATTGTTTATAAAATAATTCATTGTACAATTATCACTTTTCATCATCTTTTGTTAATCATATTATGACTTTTATTTATTTTATTTAAGTTTGCGCACAAGGAGTCAATCCACTGCCGGCACCTCAATGTTGACCCCTCAACCACTTGGCCAACACATCATTGGTTGGGATCGGTATTATTATTTATACAAATGCTAACAGTAGAATTTTTGAACGGGCTTCTTTATTTTTTAGGGTTCCTTAAGTCATATGGACTACTAAACAATTTAAAGAGGTATGTAATATATATCATTCGACCTTATCAGATCACAACAAACGAGCCCAAAGTATATTATAATTAAGATTATTGAATTAAATATATTTTTTATTTTTATTTTTATTTTTGAAAAAATGTGGAATTAATTTTGGGAGTTTATTCATGGGAGAGAAAGTAAAGTAGCTTTTTTTTTCTACTTTATTCAAAATTAATTATACAAATGTAGGTTATAATGAATTGCATAAAAGTGGATCTCATGTAATTACATGTCATGAGTAGGGTGAGAGCAGAGAATTGATCAAATTATCAACACCTAATTAGTGGTTGAAATATGTCCGATCTTACATGAAAAAGTCTAGCCTTATTTAATAAAGTTACAACCAAGCCTAATGAAGTATAGTAGTAATATAGTATTATCCATTATAGTTCTTTAAAAATAATTATAATTTTACTTTTAAATGACGGATTCTTTTTATAGTTTTCTAATTTTATAGTATTTACTTTAAGTATACAAATTCAAAAAAAAAAAAATATATATATAAAATGAATAAATGAAATAAATAGAAAATTATAAGTAAGAGTATATTTTTAGGAAATTATTTTTTAAATAAGACATCACATATAGTAAGTAATTAATATAATTTATAAAAATGACTTTTAAAATTTAAATATAGATTTTGAAAAATGAAACAACTAGCTTTAACCACCTCAAAACAAAAAATAAAATAGTTTAAAAGAGAATAAATTATTTTGTGCACCCATAGTAATGATTGGTAGCAAATGTGATGACCACTCATTTAAATTTGGGTTATTCAGGTGCACTTTAGGATTTTAAAAGGTAAATGTTAGGGTGCAATGAGTAGTTATTATATTTATTTTATTTAGTGATTATTATTAAATAAGAATCTAATTTAATAGTTTAATTATCTTAGTGCATTGGCCTTGACTCTTAAATTTGTTGCAAATTATTTAATACTCCTATTTTGGTTCATAATGACTTAAAATCATCCACAAGGAAACAATATGCTATCCGAAATATTGTAATATAAAAATTTGTAAGAAACCACTATCATACTCCCTTCGTTGTATTCATTTACTTTTTGCACGTGCATTAAGAAGTATTATTATTTTATGTGTAGTAGGTAGTTGTAATAGTAGGTGTAGGTCTCATAGTAAAAAAAAGTAAATTGATAGATTAAGGATAGACAGCTTAAAATTATAAAATGGATAAAATGGAATATTATTTATTTATTATTATTGATTTTATTTAAAAATTAGTAATGTTGGGAAAGAATGAAACAAAGAAATAGGGTTGTCAATTTTACCCGTCGGGTCGGGTTACCCGCGGGTACCCGGGTGATCGGGTAAGGATAGGGTAGGCAAAATCGGGTAGAGGATCGGGTAATACCCGCACCCGAAAAAAAATCAGCGGGTGAGGGTAGGGTACGGGTTCACATGTTATACCCGCGTACCCGACCCGATACCCGACCCGTTTACCCGTTTAGATATTTATATATATATATATATATTAATATTAATATATATATATACTAATTTAATATTAATATTAATATAATTACTTTAAACATTATTACATTGTCTATTCATCATGATTTTGATATACTTATTTGGTGGAAGACTCAAGGGATTAAGTATCCTACATTGCCTATTTCTCATGTTATTATATTTACTATGTTAATTTCTTGTTGTTGTACTTGGATGGAATATTATTTTCTATTATGGACTTTATTTTTATTTTATGTTTAATTTGATGTTTTGTGTTGATCACTTGATTGTAAGAGGAAAAAACTTATATCATGGGAAGTTGCGGGTCGGTTCGGGTCGGGTTGGCCCGCTTTAGTTACTGCGGGTATCCGTATTTTACCCGTGTTATATATCCGTCTATTATTTTATTGCGGGTATCCGTATACCCGCGGGTAATCCGTTTATCCGATGGACAAACCCGTATCCTACCCGCTGCTAACATTGAGGGTAATAGGGTAGGGTACGGATAGGGTAATTGGGTAGCGGGTAGTAGGTGGATTTGTTAAACCCGTACCCTACCCTACCCGTTTACATCCCTACAAAGAAACACCCATCAAACACGCTGACTGCTCAATAATATTCTTCACACCTATCCCCTTTGCTTCAGCCCATTGCAACTGGACATCATACCACCCACTATTTTATTTTTATATTTAATTATTTTTATTTTTATTATTGGAATCCTTCCAATTTTAAAATTAAGTAGAGATTACCAATGCAAAATATTAATTTTTTATTGTTTGTGTTTATTTATGCAGTGTGTTTTGATTCAACATTCACTTAATTATACAGTTGTATCCACATACTGGTGCATGAATGATTAAGGAGTTGTGACATAAACCTACTTAATTAAATTATAAGTACTACTGGGATGTATTTACTTAGATTTAGATAATTTTATTTATTTCCTTGGTTTTGGTGTTTCCAGCTGCCATGCTTTGGATCATTAAATTAACATTTTCATTCTTTTATTTTTATTTTTTATTTATTTGCTTGGATTCGAGATTAATACTAAAAACCAAGTCTCGATTAGGGAAAAAAAAATCTAATCTATGAAAAAGAAAATAAAATATTTGAATTTAAATGAAGCTAAGGGTAGTGTTGCCAGCTGGGACAGGATAATAATTATAAAAGCGAAAAGGAAAGGGAGCGGGGATGAGAGAGAAAGAGGAGAGAGAGAGATCCAGCTGGAAGGAACGAGTTAATACGAGTCACGAGGTAGTGGTGGTGAGTAGTAAATGAGTAGTCCAGTGAGTGAGGCAATGCTTCGCCTGATGAGGTAATTAATTATTAGATGCATAGGATACTACCACTCAGCTGAGTCACCCCTCTTTAAACTCGTTATGCCAACTCAGACCCCTACTCGACACCCAATGATCACTTACTGCCCCACCTCACTCCAACCTGCCACTCCTAACGTCTCCCTTCTTTTTTCCTCGCCATTCCTTTACCGTAATTACACTTTTAACCTCCTTCCAATGAAAATTAAGAGCTACACTCCGTTTAACTCCTTAAAAGGTAATTAAAATATTTAAGATAAAAATAAAAAATAAAGTAGCTATAATATGTGTATTTTAAAAGAAATGACATTAAAAAGTAATATGCATGATAAATATTTAGTTGAAGTCAAATGTTTAAAATCGATCTCTTATCAAATTATGGAGGTGGATGAGATTGCGAAATTAAACAAGTGGAAGTGGGGTTAGAAAAAAGATTAGGGGTGGAGAGGGGTATTTACGGTAAAAGACAAAAGTTCTAGCTTTATTGGCCAACACATCGAGATGCGTTAAGCAAGCTGTAATCTGTGATGAATGAAGCTGTAATCTTTTTGTACTTTTCTTCTGCCCAATAAGCAACCATTATAGTCCCACCGCCTTTCCCTAATATTGATGGAGGAGGTAAATGCATGCTTTGGAAGGTGGCAAATTCATACTAAAAAGCATGATTCAAATCCCTATCAATCAATCTTAGCTAAAAGTCTTTCCACCCTCCCACACTTTCATTTCTCGCTAATTAATTCAAACGCGTCCAACCCCCCACCACCCATCAGCTGTCACTCACTCATTTCTCTTTCTCAACAGCTTCTCTACTTCACGTAAATTCATGTCCCCAATTTTAAATTCAACAAACCCTTTGTATAAATACCCTTCGCCACCATCCAATCCAACAATCACTCTTCTCTCTCTACATCTCTCTCTCACTTCACTCTTCTCCAATGGCGTTCTCTTTTGCCATTCTCAAGTTTTTGGCTTTCTTCTCTCTCTTCAGTCTCTGCATTGCTTCAAGACCCACTCCCAATTCTTTGGTCGAAGACGATCAGAACCAGCTGCTCAAGTACCACAAAGGAGCTCTTCTCAATGGCAGAATCTCCGTCAATCTCATCTGGTACGGCAAATTCAAACCCTCTCAGAGGGCAATCGTCGCCGATTTCATCACCTCTCTGACTCCATCCACGTCCACGGCGGTGCAAACAACCCCCTCGGTGGCGGCCTGGTGGAAGATGACCGAGAAATACTACAACATCGCCAAAACCAAGAAAGCCTCCTCCCTCACTCTCTCCCTCGGCAAACAAATCCTCGACGACAAATACTCCCTCGGAAAATCCCTCTCCCAGAAACAAATCGTCGAATTGGCCTCCAAGGGCGACAAATTGAACGCCATTAACGTCGTCCTCACGGCGTCCGACGTCACCGTCGACGGTTTCTGCGTCAACCGCTGCGGATCTCACGGATCCAAATCTACCGCCGTCAAGGGTAAGAATTACCGATTCGCCTACATCTGGGTCGGAAACTCCGAAAAGCAGTGCCCCGGGTACTGCGCGTGGCCCTTCCACCAGCCCATTTACGGCCCGCAGAACCCGCCATTGGTTGCCCCCAACAACGACATCGGCATTGACGGGATGCTCATCAGTTTATCCGGGCTCTTGGCCGGAACTGCAACCAACCCGTTCGGAAACGGGTTCTATCAGGGTCCCGCCGGAGCACCGTTGGAGGCGGCGACGGCATGCCCTGGAGTGTATGCTAAAGGGGCGTACCCTGGTTACGCCGGAGACTTGCTGGTGGACTCCACCACCGGTGCGAGCTACAATGCCAACGGTGCCAATGGCCGGAAATACTTGCTTCCGGCGATCTACGATCCTTCAACCTCCAAATGTTCGACTCTTGTGTAATTTGTTACTGCGATTAGGCTGTAGTGAATTCATTTATTCATTCTTTTTCTTTTTGGAAATACTTAGCAAATTACTGCAGTTTGCTTTTATGAAATAAAATATTCTTTATTACATGTTACCTCCATTCGCACCAGTTAACTTACCACTACTAGTCCAAGTAAATGTTACTCCTAACAATCTAATTGATTTTTTTTTTTTGGTGTGGTAATAGTAATTTTTAGTAAATAAATTAAGAATGGAAGCATATTATTTTATTAGTAAAATGGTAATTGTAAAATTAAAGAAAAAAGTGTGTTTATTTCTTAAATTAAAGTACAGAGTATAAAGTCAGTATTTAATGTAGTAGAGTGTTCATTTTACTGCATTTGAGGCATTGTTGGACATATATAAATGAAAAAAAAAGTGAAGGGTTTTACTTTTATGAGTGGGAATACTAAATTTTTTGCTCAGTTATATTTTTATGTTATGCTTAAACTCATTAATCAATGAAATATGGGATGCTCTTGTTTTGCATTTATTATTGCAGTTATATTTACTATCTAACGTAAATTTCATCATAGTATTCATGAACTTTAATAATAATAATAATAATAATAATAATAATAATAATAATAATAATAATAATAATAATAATAAAGTAATAAGTGCAGCACAAATTCAAATTTATTAAAGCTTTAGCCTTTACATTCACTGAACTCCCTGATTTTGGTTACCTATTTCTCTTTTTCTTGGTTATTTTGATTTTACATTTTTCCTTGCCAACCTTCTCGCTGCAAATTATTTTGATATATAATTGTTTTTTCGCAAAATCTGAGGAAAAATCCCAAATGTTAATCATTTGATATAATGAAGAAATGTAGAATGATGGAGAGTCCCTTGAATTAAGGTTTTCAAGACTCTTTCAATATGGCAAAAGTATGTGAAATGGAAATGTGGAACAGTGAAGATTGGCAATGAAAGTGAAAACGGAGAAAACCTTTAGTCAAAAGAGAAGTGGAGGATCTTAAGAAATTTGAAGACGTGTTATGTCACTATTCAATAAAACAAAAATATCAAGGATAGATGGAGATGGAGACCCTCAAAAAGATATTTGTAAAATAAATGATGTGCATGAATGGAATAGTTAATATGCTTATCGAATGATTTAGCATTGCAATGCCACCACTAAGATCATTATCCACCCTATACTCTATAGAGTTTTGAAGGAACGAATTTCTAAAAAAACAAGCTATCATGTAAAGACATTTCTTTTCTTAATAATAATATGAGATGCAAAATAGGTAAATTAGCTCACCTGACTACTATTAGGTTATTTGGAGAAATTTTGGAATAAATAGGGTGCATGGTGAACTAATTACTAACAACTACTCATCCGTTCTGTCAAATGTCCCCATTTTTTTTTGCACGTAGAATAAAAAGTATTATTATTTTATATGTAGTAGATAATTATATTAGTATTGAGTGGTGGACCATGTGTGGTGTCCTTTTTAATAAAAAAGGGGAAAATAAAATTATTTGAATAAGACGCCAATATATTAAAATAGGACCTTTCGGTGAGATGAGTTAAGAAACATTTATCGATGAAAAAAATGCAATTTTTGTGGTGAACACACTAATTAGTGTGCATATCATGTTTAAAAATGTAACTTTGCATAGTATAAGATTTGATCAGATATAAGAGTGGTTATGTACATTTTTATTTGTAAAAGAATTAATGTCAAGATTTTTAAGGAGGTGATACATGTGAATAAAGCTATTGAGGAAATTAAATTGAAGGCAAGAATGATGGGTAAGGAAATCGTTCAGGTTAATTTTTTTCTGGTTCAGGAACGGTGGATTATTTAAATTTTATTTATTTTTTACACTCCATACATTTTAGGCAAAAACTCCTGTGCACCCGAGCGCACGTATCACATTCTGTGTGCCTTTAGAATTTTGTATTAAATTGTATACCCTTTAGTATACAGATGTGTACCCTTTATTTTCTAAGAAAAATTATTTTGTGTATTTGGGCGCATGAACAATACTCCGTGCGCCTTTAGAATTTTGTATTAAATTGTATATCCTTTAATATAAAAATGTATACCCTTTATTTTCTAAAGAAAAAAAAATATTAATGAAAAATGTATACCATTTAGAATAAAATGATGTACTTTTTATTAATTAAAATGTATACCTTTTAAACCAAAACAATGTACCATTACCCATAATACTAAATTTCTAAATACGCACGGGAAGGAATGTGTTCCCGTGCGCCCAGGCGCACGCAAGCCTCACTCTACGTTTTATACTTTTACACACATCATCTTATATTCTTACACATTAATTTAATATAAAGTTAAAATTTACTCTATTTAAAATTTTAAAATAAACAAAATTAGCACTATTTATTTGATTTTAGTACTATATCTTGAATTTAATTTTTTATTTTTACTTACATCCAAAACTAACATCACAACTTAATAATCCAAACTCTAACTCTTTGAATGTGATTTGTTATAGTATCATTCTGTTATCTTGATTTTGCAAACTTTGAAGTATTTCTTATACCCATAAATTAATAAAATGAAATTTTTTACCTGATAATAAAAAAAATGGTAAATTTTATTGTAAAAAAAGATTTTATTTGCTCAATATTCCTTTCACAAACTCTATAATTGTGTATATATATAAAAATAAATATAAAGAATAAATGAATTTACTATTACAATTTTTTTTTCTACGCGTAAATTACTAAATATTTTCTAAGCAGCAATGACAATTTAGACCAAAGTGGAACATCTGGAGGTTTTAGGATCATAAATCGCCGGAAGCAGGTATTTCCGGCCATTAGCACCGTTGGCATTGTAGCTTGCACCAGTGGTAGGGTCCACAAGCAAATTTCCGGCGTAGCCAGGGTACGCTCCCTTAGCATACACTCCGGGGCAAGCCGTCGACGCCTCCAACGGTGCTTCCGCGGGGCCCTGATAGAACCCGTTTCCAAACGGGTTGGTTGCAGTTCCGGCCAAAAGCCCGGATAAACTGATGATCATCCCGTCAATGCCGATATCGTTGTTGGGGGCGACCAATGGCGGGCTCTGTGGGCCGTAAATGGGCTGGTGGAAGGGCCACGCGCAGTACCCTGGGCATTGTGATTCGGAGTTTCCGACCCAGATGTAGGCGAATCGGTAATTTTTACCCTTGACGGCGGTGGATTTGGATCCGTGAGATCCGCACCGATTGACGCAGAAACCTTCGACGGTGACGTCTGACGCCGTGAGGACGACGTTAATTGCGTTGAATTGGTCGCCCTTGGAGGCCAATTCGACGATTTGTTTCTGAGAAAGGGATTTTCCGAGGGAGTATTTGTCGTCGATGATTTGTTTGGCGAGGGAGAGAGTGAGGGAGGATTTTTTGGAGGTAGCAATGTGGTAGTATTTCTCGGTCATCTTCCACCACTCCGCCACCGAGTGGGGTTTTTGCGCCGCCGTGGAGGGGGAGAGAGAGGTGATGAAATCGGCGACGATTGCCCTCTGAGATGGTTTGAATTTGCCATACCAGATGAGATTGACGGAGATTTTGCCCTGGAGAAGAGCTCCATTGTGGTATTTGAGAAGCTGGTTTTGATCGGGAGTGGTGGTTGAAGCAATGCAGAGGTTGAAGAGAGAGAAGAAAGCTAAAAACTTGAGAATTTGGAAAGAAGAAGCCATTGTTTTTTTTAACTTTTGCTGTCTGAAGAGTGAAGTTAGAGAGAGATGATAGTTGATGTTGTGATGAAGATGGATGGAGGGGAAGAAGTCTATTTATATACTCTAAGAGTTGGAGGAATTGGAAATTGTTAATAGAGGAGAGGCATTAGTCAAAAGTAGAACGCGGTTTGATTAGATTAGGAGAGTGAAGTGGATAGGATAGGAGCTGGTTTTTGGTTACAGCTTCATCCACCATTATCACACGTTTACAGCTTTGCGAATACTAGAATATACTTAATTTACTTAAATACCCCCTATTTATTTATTTATTTATTTCAGTAAATGAGTTTTATTAATTAAGAAATGAAGAGAATTACCACGACTTGGGTATACATGTAGATTTTAACGGGGGATAAAAATACACAAAATTATTTTTATAAGAAATCTTAATCACTGGTTAGATTTGAGCTCCCAATATTAAGAAACCAATCTTAAATACTTACACTCAACGTTACGGCTACGAAAAATAAATTCATTTCGATATTTCTAAATTAGCCAAACCAAAACATTCCGCTATGTACACATAAAGATTCCTTCCTTTTTTTTTCTCCAGTGCTCTAATTCATAGAGGGATTAGAACAAGCAGGGGTGTTTACGGTGCAGTTATTTCGTCAAAATCTAAATTGCATTGTTATGTGTGGTTCAGTTTGATAATTAATTTTAAATTGTGATTTGTCAAGTAAAATTTTATGTGCAGTTTTGTTACAGTTTGGCGGTTTAACGATTATTAATTAGTAACATATTTGACATAACAATAGAATACATTTATAAATATGCGTAGATGATTAATTTAAAGTGTTTCTTCACTCCTAGAAATAAAATATTAAAACATTTATCAATTAAGATCTTAAATATATGAAATTATCATTAGAACTTTATAAACAATCTAAATAAATATTCATAACATAAAGTAATTTATACTGTAGAGAAAGAAAGAAAGAACAGAATGGAAAGATGAGTGAGATTTGAAAGATTGGAAAGTGAATATCTTGCATTACAAATGTCACTATACAACACGTATAAATATATGATTCTTTGTAACTGTTACTAAACAAACTTCGTATAATCAAGCTACTAATTAAATACAAATTTAAATGACATTTAACAGAATAATTATGTTGGAGCATGATCATCGCTGATATATACTAAAATTATTTTGCAATCCAAATTATTTAACCTTTGTAAATCTTTTTACTTTTTCAATAATACATGTACAAATAATATATATATATATATATTAAATATATTTATAATTATATAATAGAGTGCGGTGCGGTGTAATTTTGCATAAAAATAGAAATTGCACCATTTAAGCTGTGCAATTTTTCCCGAAAAAATTAACTACGATTTAGGTAAAAAAACACTTAAAAGCGGTGCGCTCGATCAGTTTTTATGGTTTTAAAAATTTTTGCCCACCCCTAAGAATTTTTCAACGAAACCTTCTCTAAAATAAAACCCTAAATGAGATTTACATTAAAAATTGAGTCTTTATATGAAATTTTTTTCTTTTATGCTCTCAATATTACTCTATTTTAACTCTTTAAAATTTACATATTATTTATTTATTTATCTATTATTTAGTATTTTATTCCTCCAATTATAATAATTATAAAAAGTTAGAATGGATCAGTCATACGTATGTGTATGAGGATTGTGTTTCGCACCCTTTAACAAACTACTTATGCTATGTTGTTGTTGGGTACATGTGAAACAATGCAGCTGTATATTGTGAGACAATCTTAATCTAATACTATATTATTCAGTTATAAAGATCATTTAATAAAGATGTGGAGAAAAGATTGAATGGAAGTAAATGAGAGTGCATCATTCATTTATTAAGTTGTAAATGTCAAATATAGTGGAGTGATTTATTATGTTACATGCCAATCACTATCTTTATTTCACAGCTGTCCACACGCTTTTACCCACCATTCATTAAATACACATTTAATGCAACATAATTCATCTTAATTAGCATTAGAGATTAGTTTGCCGTCCCATATTTGAAGCCATCATATCTCATTCCAACTCTTGTAATAATATACTTCTTCCCGTTAGGTATATAGCCGTGTAATTTAAGGTTGTTGAACTTTTAACGAACTCTTAAATTTTCAAGAAATATTATTGTACTTTTAGAGCTCGTTTGCTTATATGATAAGAAATAAAAGATTAATTTAAGAGGGATGTGTTATACTAAAAAAGGGTGTATGTATGATGTAACTTGTTTTAAATGTTTGACTCTTTCGATAAAATAAAGTAATTTTCAATTCTATAATGTAAAAAGGTTTAACTAAGACCTTCTATAAAAGAGAGCAAAAGGATTTATTCTACATTTTTGTTGGTAATTTTGGTATTTTGTTTTTAATATCTATTTCCTCCATTTTCTTTCCGATCGCACATCTTCTTTGTAAAATACAAAGAAGAGGTGAAAAAAAAAGCTAACGAATACCTCGTCATATATTTTCAAGGGTTTTAGAGATTTATGATGTTGTTATCGGACAAATAATGTATTAGGAGGGATTATGCATCAATCTATCCTTAACCTCACTAAGCAAACGAGCACTAGGTTAAAAAAAAATATTTCATAAACCTCATATTACTTTTTTTTATATGAAAATGATTTTTAGAATAATAAATTATTTTTCTTAATAGCAATAAAGATAATAGTTATATTCAAATTCTAATATAATGTAATTTTTAATATTAATCATGTTGAAATGAGTAATATTTTTCATTAAAAAAGTAATAAAATCCCAACCTGATAATGTCTTCCGCTCGGATCGGCCTGCCGGGGCGAGCCTTGGGTCCAAAAAGAGGGGCGATGCCCCGCCTCCGATTCACGGAATAAGTAAAATAACGTTAAAAGTAGTGGTATTTCACTTTCGCCTTTCGGCTCCCACTTATCCTACACCTCTCAAGTCATTTCACAAAGTCGGACTAGAATCAAGCTCAACAGGATCTTTTTTCCCCACTGATTCCGCCAAACCCGTTCCCTTGGCTGTGGTTTCGCTGGATAGTAGACAGAAACAGTGGGAATCTCGTTAATCCATTCATGCGCGTCACTAATTAGATGACGAGGCATTTGACTACCTTAAGAGAGTCATAGTTACTCCAGCCGCCCGTTTACCCGCGCTTAGTTGTGGTTTAAATAGTTAATTATGTAAATTCTAATGATTTATATACAATTATACGTTTAAGATTTAATGTTTATTTATTAAGTTTTTAATATTTAATTGAATAATTTTGTTTTATAAAATTTTAAATAGAATTTGTTCAGAGAAGACTCTTGTAATTTATTATCTAGAATAATTTTTCACTTAACCAAATCGTGAATAGGGGAGAGAGAACACGGTTTGATTAGTGGATGGGAGAGTTGAGTGGAGGGAGGTAATATTGGTTGAGGCTTCATCCGCCATTATCACACGCTTATGGATAATTTAATTTAATTTAATTTATTAATTCAAGTTGTCTCATATCGTGAAACTCGACATTACATTGTTGAAAGCCAAGTTGCCCAAATCACAGGTGTCGACGTCCTTCAAGTGTTACTCCTACGTCCATACTTATCCTTAGATTCTATGTTATACTATGTTAAATACAACCGTTACATCCAGTGTTCCAATTATATACTGCTCCCTCCGGATACAAAGAAATTCATTTGTTTTTTATACGTAAATTAATGAGTATTATTATTAAATGTGTAATGTGTAGTTGGATTAGTGAGTGTTTGGACCCCAACTTTTAATTGTATTAGAAGAAGTGTGTGAGTTTTATATATGTAAAAAGAAAAATGAGACCCTTGTGGGCAAACGCCCAAAATAAAAAAATGATACATTTGGAGTGGACGGAGGAAATATTAGACAGTTGATACATTTTTTTTCCTTTTGAGTAAAATTAAATGAGGTGACATGACAATCATATTGTATACTAGAACAACTAGCTAGGTGATGTTTGATTTGAGGTTATGTGGGTTTGAAAACTATGAATAGTGTGTTCTATGTTTGTTTTGAGTTTTGAGTATGATAGATTTTAATTTTATGTCAAATCAATGTATTAATTTTTTATTTAAAAAGTTAAATGACAGAGGAGAGATAAAGAGAGAAAATGTATTAATTGAGAAAAGAGAATGTAGTAAGTATATATAGAGGTGGTTTTTAAAATCTAAACGTTGATTTTGAAAACCAAAACCTTGATTTGAAACGAAAACGAACATTGTCCTAATGTATTACTTGGGCTCTACTTATCATGTACTCTGAGAGGAATTTTGGTTGCTCAAAGGTTGTTTACGACTTGTTTTTATAATTTCGTCATAAAGATATAAAGATTGATTTTTGAGAAATATGGGCAATTGTGGAGTATTAGACTAGCTAGTAGAAAATGGAAAAATCAATCCGTAACTCTAATTAAACTTTCTTTTAATGGAGAATGAAAGACAACATAAAAAGATTATATCATTTTCAAGCTTTTACAAATAGGATTTCATATTCTATTTTCTTATTTTATCTCTAATTCACTTATAATAAATTACTTGTTATTTATTATAATGATGCCTAAATTTATTTCCATATATATAAATATTAAACAGTCCTTAATTAAAGTAAAATATTTAAATAGAAACAAGTTATAAAATACAAAATAGATTATCTCTGTGAAATAGGGATTCCGAAAAAAAAATTAAGTTATGTTTGTGCAGGATTGATGCAAGTTTTGAAATTATGAATAATAATAATATATGTTGTTATTATTTTTGTATAATATATTATGACTTTATAAGAGAGAAATTTTTTTTAAGTGAATTTTAAAAATCAAAACATACCTCTCAAAATTACTAATATATTCATTTTCGTCAAATTCACTTTCCATACGTCATCTTCAAAATTAGTATCTTGCCTAAACCTCAAATTGATCTAGTGTGGTTCCAAAAGTTGAGCATGATTAATTTACTCATCTAAACGGAACCAACAAAACTGGAATTAATCAACTTCCACTTCGCCTAATAAGACTTACAAAATTTACATCTTTCCCAGCCTTGCCTACAATTTCTTAGTTCTTTCTTGACCAAAGCTTGCAAAAGTGATAGCGAACGTAAAAAGATAGGAAATGATCATATGAAGATAGCAGCTGAAATTATAGATATGATCTTCTTTTATTATATTAGTTCATTTGTTGTAGATAATTATGCCAAAGTTATAGGACTTGTATATCTTTGTATATTAAGAAATGTTATAAATACAACACGTACACCTCAACCACAATTGAGTTGAGAATTCAAAAACTCTACATGATATCATCCTAATCATCACCGAAAACAACATTCCCTTTCTTTTTATTTCTATCTCACGCCATGGCTGCTCCAGTGGAAGCTCTCCCGTTTGCCATCCTTCTTCACATGATCACCATCAAACTCTCTTCCTCCAACTATCTTCTCTGGAGAAATCAAGTCTGCTCCATCCTTGCTTGCCAAAATATGTTGGGTTATGTCGACGGGTCTACTCCGGTTCCAGCCGCAACTGTTTTGGCAGAAGACGGATCTACTATTTCAAACCCAGATTACTTGTCTTGGAAATCATTAGATCAACGTCTCAATATCCTACTACTCTCTTCTTTAACAGAAGAATCAATGGCAGAAGTGATTGGTTGCACAACCGCTCGTGATGTGTGTTTATATATAGTTAAGTTATCACCTTTTCATTTTTGGCCAATGTCCCACCGGCTTCTTCTAGCTCTGCCTTCCTCCTACGAATGACAGAGTAGGTGAAGTCATCAATAGTTTTCATATTCTGATCAAGAACAGCCTCCGATCCGACATTGAACAGCTTCTTTAATCTCCAAAGAGGATCAATGAACCTCAAAGTGACAGTGACATTAGCAGAATCAAATTCTAGTGCGAATTCGTTATCTGGTAAATCCGGAGCTAGTGTTCCTATTTCCACTCCGAACCCCACTTTGCAGATGGTAAACAGTTACACACGATCTTTCGACAAACGAGGAATTGATGTAAGGCACCTGCATATCGAGTTGCTGATCATTGGAAGAAGAAGCTAAACTGAGGATAGCAGACAGTTTAAGGCTGTATTGTCTGAAAACAAGAGTACTAAAGTCCCTCAAGTTCTTCGATGCAAACTCGAAGCTAACCGTCTTTCGTTGCTTCCTCCATAGCTCTCCATCCACATTGAAAATACCATCTCCAAGAAGAACCTCCATGTAAGAGTGATACACCTCACCCTTTGATCAACCAAGAAATGACATGTCTAATCATGATCAAGAAAGACAGAGAAATGATGATTCAGAAGATTGGAAGTAGTACCTTTGGATAATTATTGAAGTTGGTCTTAAGAACATGCTCCACGTCAGCAGGGTGAGCAATGTAAGTGTAGGTGGTGAAGGGCATTGGCACCACCACTGTTCATCAGTTGTTCCACTGCAGATCCCAAAAACGGCCACGTTTTGGGCCCTTTGCTGCCTCTCTGCTTCATTCTGTGAAGGACAACCCATGAAAACAACATGCACACAAACACAAGTGTTATTTGCATTTTCAATGGTGATGAGTTAACTCTTGTGACAAAATGAACTCTCTCTCTCTCTATATATATTTATGTATATATTTATTAGTTGGAAAGAGATTGAGAGAGTAACTTTGGGTTGAGATTTGGTGGGAAGTAGGAAGCCTCTCTTCCACAATCTTGTGTTGGCATTCTTTTTTGTTGGAAATTAAGTATCTTCATATTCTTGGTGCTTTCAACCAAACAATATTTCTTTTCGGGCCAACTAGTGTGAGAAAATCTCTCGGGGAGATCATTTAATGTTTTTGTAATTAATTATTAATTTTTTTCAAAGACATTATCATATTAAAATATTATTACTTTTCATTTATATTATAAATTATTAATGAAATAGTTTAAGTCAACATTATATACTTTTCATGAATTGAGTACCCTATTTTATTATAAAAAATAAATAAATCATTTTTTCATTTTACGAAAATCATTTTATCACAAAAATCATTACCTTCTTTTTCATATAATTATTGTTCATAATACGTAGTGATTTTACAATAATTTATATTTATATATAAAAGCAAGAAAGCGTCCAAAATTAGAAAAGTAAAAATTTCATGTTAAAATACTTACTAAAATAGAAAAATAATTTTTAACGAAAACAAAAGCTGCCGGCATGTAATTGAATGGATGGGATGAATGACTAATGAGAGAAAATTAATTTGCTAACCAATTACATTTTCCTTTTCTTTTATTTTTTATTTAGATTAAGTTATATACTCCCTTTTTTATTCATCGTAACAAATATCTAAAATGTTCTAGATGAGAACTGTACATCCAACGCCTGCAGTTATGGTGGAGTTCCTAATTTTTTAATTAGTTTCCGTGGGCTAATTTTTCCCATCTAAATTATTAATTACGTGCTATAAATTTCTAATTTTTTATTTTTTTTAACGATGGTATTTTAAGAGAGAAAAAATAGATGCACGAATTAATTAGTTGATGGATTCATTTTAGGCTTATAAAAAGAAAGGCAATAGTGATTTTGAAGAAAAATTAGGAAAAGGAAATAGAAGTTCGAATACTTACTAATAGTATTAGCCATGGGGATAATGACAGAGGATAAATTGAAGGACTGAAGATTTTCGTCTGTCAAAAGCTTCTTTGAGTGACGTCAGACGAGGGCCAAACAGAAACAGATTCTAAGTGTTCTCGAAAATCACACGAAAGGTGGTCAGAAGACGGAACACCCTGAGCTGCCCCGGGAATATGAGACAAACAAATATGAAGATGTGAAATTTAATATGGAAAAGAGATTTTATATTTTTTAAACATAAATTTAGATACGTAATCGAGCCAAGTAGAACAGAATATCAGGCTTGAGCTAACTAACTTATTTATTTTAGAGCTCGAGCTCAATTTCAACTTTAATTTTTAAGCTCGAACTCGGCTCGTGTGTAAAATATGGAGTATAGTTTGTGAGTTCGACTTGAAATATTTTTACTAATTATATATAAAATCGAAGTCGAACTCGAATTCGTCTTTATAAAAAACTAATTATTACTTCGAGTTCGGATTCGTTTAAGCTCCTTAAGTTGAAAATTATTATTAAATACACACCCCTTTTTAACATTTTATTTTTTAATTATATTTTATACACACCCCTAAAATTTTAAAATTACCCTTTTTAAAATTAAAATCATACACACCCTATTTAAAATCTTTAATTTTCTTTTTACAGAAATATAAACCTTTATTTTTTCTTCTTTTTGGGGCTCTAAGTCACTGTTAAAGGCGGATGAGGAGAGGATTAAGAAAGTAACTGATTAATACTCCTTTGTTTTCTCCTTCAAATACAGTAAGCTCCATAATCAACCTGTCTCACATTTTCATTCTGTGATTGAATCCCCAAAAATTTATGATTCTAATATGGATCCTATCTTGAGTTTATCTATTCGATTATTGTTCAGATGGGTAGGAACAGATATGGAATATCTCCTTCCACGTCATCATTATCATTATTGTTGCTATTCTCCGGAATTGCACCGTTAAATCTATTGCATCCTAAATGACAACCATAGTACCACCATTTGAGCTCGATTTTCTCTTCACAGAATTATGATCAAGTGCAGAGGATGGTGGTCGTACTTATGACGAGTCTTTTTGGGCACCTTACATGTATCCATTACACCATCGTGTACATGTACAGGTTGAAACTCGTGGGAAGATGATTGGCACAGAGTTGATCAACTGTGAAAGAGCAGTCTTGTAAATGGTATTTGTTACACACATCGCAAACTGATTGCATTGCATATGAGATGTTCCATCTTCGTCTTCTCTCGAGTATTTCTTTCCACGAATCTGCAGATGGGAATCGCTCTCTGCAAATTATTACAATTAATATTGCTAGCTAGCTATTTTAGCCTTGTGGAGTGGAATACCTGGATTAAGAATCTCCATGGACAATGTTGAGCGCCACATGAGCCAAAGAGACAACACATTCAGCGCAGTGGTAGACCCCACTTCTGGGAAGAACCCCAGGGATTTCTGCAAATCTCGCAGCTACTGGAGAAGCCTTTATCTGAGATGCGAAATCTATGATAAAAACCGTAATCATAATGTAGTATATGAGAGGAATATATAAGGGTGAGGACGATGATTAGGTAGTTTCACAAAGATGGTTAATAGAAATTGCAATCCTGGCAATAGAAGAAGAACCCCTTCTCCACTTCTCCACACCCATTGCACACACTCGCTTACAAGAAGCCACCAGCGGGCGAGGCTCGTGGCTTATGTGTTTGCTCTTGATCTCCACTGGTTTTGCCTCCAAAGGATGGACTTGAAACTTACACTCACCATACTTCCTGCATCTGTAGGTGAACGAGGTGGTGGAACATCTCCTTGGGCATTAATCTTTCATCTGCGCATGGCTTGTGCAGGAAGAAGTTGCAATCAGCAGCACAAGTGTAGGAGGGGCTGGATAGAATCGGCAACCCGAAGATGGCACACCGATGTGGCTTCGGATACTCATCCTCCTCCACAACAAACAATCTCAATTCGTGCTTCCGGTGACTAAAATGCTTAATCAACTCCTCCATCTTTGGAGTTAAATTTAGTGTATGTGTGTAATTTTTGTAGAATATGAGTAGTATAAGGTGCACAAGGATGTGGTGGATCATGTATCTCCATACAAATTATATAGGCCAGTTTTTGGAAATTAAGCATAATTTTTAATACATAGACCAAGAAATGAATATTTTAAAGTGTAACTAAAGAAAAAAGAAAAAGGAAATATTCAAGTCTTGTTTTATAAGATGAAACTCCCAGCTCATTTCTTCAGCTTTAAGACTCTTACTGTTCTTCGGAAAGAGAGAGATAGTCACTTCACTCCAGATTAATTGTTTTTTAAAAAGGAAAAAATATATTCCATGTATAGTACTTCATAATGTAAGAAAATTTAAAATTTTAATGTCGATGATTATAATAGCTCCATTTTCGTGCAATCATCTTCTGTGTCACGAGTTAAGTGATTAATATGTAAGAGGAGAAATAAATCCAATCATTGCGCATAGGGTTTAAACTTTAGGATATAGTTTCTCTCTTCTACGTGTCGTCTATGGTGTGGCACAAGAGATGATTTACCAAAATGTCACAGAGAATTATTATTATTGTGTGTCAAACAAATACTTACTCGGCTGTATAGAATACTCCCTCCATCCCATTCGAAGAGGGTATTTTACTTTTTGCAGTGTGGATTAAGAAGTATTATTATTTAATGTGTAGTGAGTAGTTGTATTAATAGGTGTGTATGAATTCCATGTGCGTAGAAAAATAAAAGGAACTTTTTGAGTGAGACATAAAAAAAAACCTGATTTCATGGGATGGAGGGAGTAATAACAGATATAAATAATGAAAAATATAAAGGGGTATCAGCAAAATTCCGTTTTTAAGAGCTCACTTTGTAAAGGTGTCATCATTATAATATTTTTTTTTTTAAGTTTTGAACATAATTAATCTACTCCTATGACTACGAATGCATGCAACTGCATCTGCGATCTCGACACCTCACGCAATTACGCTTGCGACTCTTATACAATTTTTACATATGATGTCTCCTGCGACCATGCTTGAAATTACGCCTGCAACTTTATACACAATTTTTTTCATACAAGACTACTCGCAATTGCGACCTTATACATACTTTATTTACTAACATATGTGTGACGCTGCACGCTGCAAGCAAATTTTTTTTAAAAGTGGCATTTTTTAAAAAAAATATGTTTGGTGGTATATTTCACAACTTCTCAAACATTAAAGGTCAAGGAAAACATACTAGCTAGATCTTGTATTTAGTGCACTCGTAATATTAATATGTACGATAAATATAAAATTCAAAGGGCCGACTCAACCCAACTTATGTTGAGCCATGCAGATTTGTATGATGTTTGGTAGCTAGATGGGCCAAATGGTCAATTCATCTCCTATAATATTCATGAGTGATCAAGAGCCTCACTCATGACATCCTGCTTATTAGTAGCTCTTTAATTAAATTCTTTCACATAATTGTGGCATGTAATTTGCTACAAATCCACCATTACACATGTGAAACCTCCACTGGCTTCAAGATTCAGTAATAACATAAGAAACAATATGATTTTATTTTTATATTATATTTAAATTCAAACAATAACAAAATACTAGCTTGGATGAAGTTGCCATTAACAATCTTTGGATCAGGTGTACTTGTCACTTGCACAAGAAAAGTGAATCCAAAATTGACATGGATCACAATGGAAAGCCATTTCTTGATCTTGAAACCCTTGGAGGATTTCGTTGCAAAGTTGGCACCTTTCATTAAATCCATGGGTGAGCATGGGAGCAAGAGTAAGGGGATGTTGATGGAATCTGTGGTCATTATAAGTTTTACCGAAGTTGATCTTTGATATATGCCCCACAGAGGGAATGCAGTTGATGTGGAAGTAATGGCCGCACTCATGACAACCGTAGTACCAAAACTTGAGCTCGATATCCTCTTCGCAGAACTCAGAACTGGCCCTTGTGGTGATGATCATGAGCAGCCGTTATCAGGTGCAGAGGATGCTGGTCGTACTTATGACGAGTCTTTTGGGGCAGCAGAGCGCACCTTACATGTATAACATAATCACAGATCACACAATTATATGTTTCTTGCAAACGCAAAGCTAGTAGGGAGCAACATCAGGTACGTCCGCCATAGTCGAGGCCGCTCCTGCGAAGGAGGTGTTGTTTGTGAGAGGAGTGCTTGAGAGTCTTGGGTGTGACAGCGCATTCGAGATCAAAGGGTAGTCCCTTGTCATGACAAGGATATCCATTGCACATACGACGACAGAAATGGCAAGTGAATATTGGGTTAGAGAATGAGTACATGTAGTGTGGAATGTCCAACTGGAGTTGTCTGAATTGGGTGTGGATCTTGAAACTCATATGAAGGTGATTGGCACAGATTTCATGGGTTGTGAAAGGGCAGTTGGGCAAATGGCATTTGTAATGTGGAGAAGAAGAGTGAAGGGGTTGTGTACATACATCGCAAACTGAATCAATAAGAGCTTCAAGCTGGATCAAAGGATGCCCGTGATGTTCCATCTTCGTCTTCTCTTGATCAGTATTTCTCTCCACGAATCTGCGGATGCTCAAGCTTGGGAATGACTCCTCCTCATCTGGCAGTAGTATGAGTTCTCTTTCTGCAAATTAAACACGAGTTAATTAGTCTATCATGACTCGCTTATGGTCTAATAGCAGTGGTATTAATGTTTGGTTTATATTAAATTAATATCAATCAATGGCCTTAAAAATGGTTAAAAGTAAGAGATCTAGTTTATACATTAGTTGTACTTAATTTCCTTCTAAGTCTAGGGTTATGGAATTCAACACAAGGGTGAGTTAGAATGTATGATGAACCTAATAAGTTACTAATGAAATAATTTGAGAGAATTGAAAATAGACAAATTTTAGACTTTAATATTTTTACAAACAAAAAATAATTTTTATATCAATTTTAATTAAGTGACAATTTTTAGACTTTAATATTTCTACCTTGCAACCCATTCTTCTAAATGTGTCCTGTATCAATGCGGATGTTGGAATATATCGGTACCCCTACCTTCACCTACACATGCTTCTGGTGTGGGTGAGTAATCGGTTCCAATATCGGTGCGGATATCGAAGTTAACACGTACATGTGGCGAGGGAGTACCTGCATTAAGAATCTCCATGGGGGCGGTGGAGTTTACATAGGCCACATGAGCCAAAGAGGCATTACATTTGGCACAGTGGTAGAGCCCACTCTTTGGAAGAAGCCACGTGTTTCCGCAAACTGAGCAGCAGTCCGCTGGTTGTTCTGCATCACGGGTGTAATATACTGGAGGATCAGGAGGATGTGCTGCTGGAACACCAGACATAGAATATGTAAGAATATAAGGGTGAGGGTGATGGACAGTTTCACAGCCATGGGTAAAACAGTACACTTCTCATGAATCCAGAAATTGCACTCCTGGCAGTGAAAGAAGAACCCTTTTTCCTCTTCTCCACACCCATAGCACACACTCACTATCTCCCTACAGAAAGCTACCAGAGGGTGTGTCTCGTGGCTCATGTGTTTGCTCCTGATCTCCACTAGCTTCGCCACTAGAGGATGGACTCCAAACTTACACTCACTGTAGTTCCTGCATCTGTAGGCGAACGAGGTGGAATCACCAACTCGTTCGAGAACCAGGGTGTCCTGGTGATGGTGGTGGAACATTTCCTTGGGCATTAATCTTTCATCTGCGCATGCTTGTGTAGGAAGAAGTTGCAATCAACAGCACAAGTGTAGGAGGGGCTGGTTAGAATCGGCAACCCGCAAATGGCGCAACGATGTGGCTTTGGATACTCATCCTCGTCCACAACAAACAATCTCAATTCGTGCTCACCGTGACTAAAATGCTTAATCAATTCCTCCATTATTGGAATTAATGTACGTGTGTGTCAAAATATATATGTGAAAATTTTGTAGAATCTAGTAGTATAAATGTGGGTGGATAATGGATCTCATCTTGCTCCACTTATTACAATATATGTAGGCCAGTTTTTGGAAATTAAGCATAATACTAAATCCATGGAGCAAGTATGAATATTTTAAAGTATAACTAAAGAAAAAGGAAATATTCACTCATTTATTCAGTTTCTAGAATACTTCAGTTTTGAAAAAAAAAAAAAAAAAAAAAAAGCTTCCTGATTAAACTTCACAATATTGTACACCAATACGATGAAAAACTTGTTTTATTTTCTAATTTTATTGATATTTTTTGGATGACAATGTTCTTTTCTAATTATAAATTAAGTGTAAAAAATGTTATGTGTATTAGGACGAAAATATGAGAATCGATATTCTATTTCTTCCTCTGAAGATCATGTTAAACATAGCATAAGTTTGGGGATGGATGAATGAGCATGACAAAAAGGCAATCTTTAGTGGTCTTGTAAGCATATTTTGCATGGTTTCATTAACTAGTACCCCAAGTACGCTTTAAATTCATTCTACAAGTGTTCCATCGTAGATAGCACACCCATATGGCCACATGAAGTCGTTGAGCCAAATTTTCATGATCTTTCTAGATAGGCCAAATGGTGGTCATTTGATCTCCTTTAATATTCATTTCAGTAGCCCTAAAGCTCTTCAATCTCTTTCACATTGTTGTATATAATATGCTATAAATTCACCAAGACTAGTTACATACACGACATGTGAAACCACCAAAGAGACATCAAGAACTACTAGTATGACTCTTGATTATATGACGCTCCACTGGCTTCTAGATTCAATCGAAATACACCAAGGAAAAATCCTTTCCAAGCTTCAAATGATAAAACTTCATATTTTACATTACACTACATCCTTTCCCACCTAAACCCGAGGTTCAAAAATGAGCAAAAGGGCAATTGTCAATCAAGAGTGAAAATCTAATATACATGTATCATTTTTCTTAAAGTTCACCTTCCATTAAAGAGGGATGTCCATTATGCAGTTCTAAATAACATGGGGCATATATGCCAACAATGTAAACACAAGCTACATGCAATACTTATTTGATCTCACTTAGCATTTGGGATTTAATCATTAGGATAACAACACTTTAATATAGTGAATGCATCTCAACATTGGAGCACTGACTAACCACCCTCTATGCACAAAGATACCTTATCTTAAAATCAACTTTCAATATGGATAATTTGTTATATCATTAACTTGAGCATACATAGATACTAAAATGACTATTTTGCAGAAATTTCCAGAGAAAGATTAAACACCAAAACATAAAAAGATATGTCAAACAAATCATGATAACAAATACTATAGATTCCACCAACTGTAAACCAGCAAAGACAGGTTTTCCTTGACTGACTTTACAATTACCTCCATTCATGTAAAGAACAAAAAATTATCATTTTTTCACTATTATACAAAGGAAGACTCTTAATTTCTTACAAAACCATGTATATCTGCAATAAACAGTGTAAATAACATCAAAATCAAAATAAAAGAACCGGAGAAACCCAAAAATGACTTACTTTTCTGTTCTATAGATGCAATTACTCACATGCCCTTCCATCTTGGGCTGGGAACGGGCAGAGTAGGCCACAAGGGAACCTGCGGCAACCCAAACTGGCCCGCTGGTGAAAACAGGGTACCGTAGGGAGACCTCGGAGAAGGTAAACATCCAAATGGTGGTGGTAACAATGGCAGAACAGGAAATGGTGACGGAGGAGCAGCAGCCGAAGAAAGATTAGGTCGCTGCTGTGAGGGAGCAATTTGAGGATGTTGAGGCGGTGCACCGCTAGTGAATGGAGGTGGTGGAGCAGATGAAGCCGAATTCTGCAGGAAACGCATGTACGCAGAGACTGGTGACTCTAATGGCGGAAACTGAGAAGACTGAGGATGTGACTGGCTAATTTGAGGAGGGCGGTTGTCAGATTGGGCGAGATGAGGGGGGAAAGTTGGAGATAGGGGAATATGCGGCAATCCCAACTGGCCCGTTGGTGAAAACAGGTTACCGTAGGGAGACATCGGAAAATGTCCATATCCAAATGGCAGCGGTGATGGCATCACAGGAAATGGTGGTGGAGAAGTAGCCGACGACGGAAGATGCGGCTGCTGCTGCAGTGAGGGGACAGTCGGAGGATGCCGGGGCGGTGCAACACCGTCCAATGGAGGCGGAGGCATAGAGGACTGAGGCGGCAACAACCGTTGACCGCCATCGTTTTGAGGTGGCAAAGAATCGGGCCGTTGACCAATTGGCACACCTCCATTCCATAGAGGAGAAGGTACAGAAGAAGAAGCGGAGTTTTGGAGGAACCGCATGTAGGCAGAAATTGGGGATTCCGCCGCTGGGTTAGCTGAGAACATTGGCGGTGGCTGCGTGAAAGGCTGCGCCAGTCGAAAAACGGCGTCGTTCTGGGGATGAGGAAGCACCTGGTTCATTTGAGGAGGACGGTTGCCAATTTGGTCGAGAGGAGTTGGCCGAATCCTCTGCAGACGCGAGCTCGATTGTCTACTCTGCGCCGCTGGTGGCGTTGGAGCTGATTGCCGCTCGTGCGCCGGCGAGCCCGTGAGCCTCTGAACGACGTCGCGGAAGTCGTTTTTGTTGATGTTGTACACCGTAGGCTGCTGCGATTGGGGCTTTGCTTGGCCCGAATTAGGGTCAAAATGTGGAATAGCAGGAGACGAAGTGGAGGCAGTGCTGGGAATCGGGCTGGGCCTCCGAATTGGCCTCGAGATCTTATGAGAATGTTTACTCACCTGTTTCAAATACATATCTCTACTGCTGCTATTTCCATAAGATACAGAAGAAGACGAAGAATCATCACCGCCGATTTCTTTATCCATATTCACACACACACACACACAACGCAAGTTCTCTCTCTCACCCCCACCTGATCTTTCTCTCTCTCTCTAAATCGACACAACAATGAGAATTACTGGTAATTCCTCTCTACATATCGAATATAATATTGTAGCGGGAAAGAACAGAGCTGGATTGAAATGGCGGTTCCTCCAGATAGGCGAGCTCTCATGGTTGAATATGTCAATTTGGGAATTAGGGCTAATGAATACTGTTCTTTGTAAATTTAAAAATCTAGTTTTCTTTTGACTGATTTCTTAAATTGCCAAATTTTCACATCCATTTTCTGTTATTTATACAAAAGCCCCAAAATTTCTCAACATTATCACCTTCAATAATTCAATTGTTTTAAAAAGCATGGGTTGACTAGGAGCATTTAAAATAATTAAGTTTCGAAGTAAATAATTAGTATGTTTTAGAAAAATAATTTTCGAAATAGTATAATATTGTATTTTCCTTGCATCAATTGATAATTATTAGCTAGAGAGAAATTAGTTATTAAATTCCTTCGGAAGTAAAGAAATATGGAGTATATAATTATGAAAAAATTGATTTTATTTAGGGAATTAAAAAAATACTACTCTTATATTATAACATCCATTGGACTTTGTTTATTTCATAAATGTCGAACTCAAAAGTTAAACACTTCAAGATTTTTTTTATTTTAAATTTTTGGAGAAAAGTCAAAATTATGAATTTAGTCATACATTTCACTTTAATAGTTGAATAAAGAAAACAGTTTTTCCTCCTTTGACTTTGTTACATTGATTAATATTTCGGGCAAGAATTTAATTTTAATAAAACATTTTTTTATACATATAGTATGTTTCTTAATAAATAATATAGATATTAAGATTTTCTTTTATTCCATTATCATTACTTGTTCAATAAAATAATAACTAAAATTTGTAGGATAATTTGGCTTTTAAAAAACTTATTTTTATGAAAGTGAAAGGCTGGTAAATTTTGAGGGTGAATATGTAATTACAAAATTCATTTTTAATTAATTGCGAAATGGAGGGAATGGAATCATCCCCATTCTGCATATCTAAACCCTAATTCCTTTCGAATCGCAGCTTATTCATTACACCATCCTTTGTTATTTACGAAGGAAAATGATTGCGTTAGTTCGCAAAAAATTTCCTTTGATGATTACGAAGCACATTTCACAATCTGTGTGCCGCAGATCCTCCCCTGTTTCTTTCTCGCTTTCTCTTCAGTTTTCTTCTGCCTCCAGCTGTTTCAGCGATAGACTGTCCGAAATTCTGAGGAATGATTACGAGTTTTCTCCTAAATTGGCTTCGCGAGTTGCCTCAGAGTCGACTCGTTTAAAAAACCCTGAAAATGCTACTTCGATTCTATCATTCCTTAGAGAGAGTGGCTGTTCGAATTCTCAGTTGGAGAAAGTCTTGAAATACAGGCCCGATGTTCTCTCGGCTAGTCTCGAGGGTAGACATGGCATTAAACCCAAGATCAAGATTTTCCAAGATGTGGGCCTTTCGCTGGGTGACATTTGGAAGATAAGCTCAAGTACTCCTACAATTTTGAGGATGAGTTTGAAAAATAACATCGTTCCTTCATTAGCTGTTTTGAAGGGTATTTTAGGATCCAATAGTGAAGTTGCCAGAGTTATAAAGAGATCCCCATGGCTTCTGACAGCAAATCTTGGAAACACTCTGGTGCCCAATGTTGAATTCTTGAAGAGCTGTGGCATATCTTTGGATCGTATCCTCATCATCCTCACTAACTATCCAGCTTGTTTCGGTTTGAAGCCGGAAGTTATAAGGGAATCTTTGGAGAAGGCCAAAGAAATGGGGCTCAAAGCAAGTTCCAAAAATTTCGTTTATGCTATTCCTGCCATTACTTCCATGAGCAAGAAGATGTTTGAACTCAAATTGCAAGGTCTTCGGGATTTGGGTTTTTCAAATGAGGACATATCGACAATGTTTAGGAAGGCGCCGAATTTCGTTTCTGCATCGAATGAGAAGATGATGAAGATAACAGAGCTTCTGCTTGGTACTGGGAAGTACAATATTTCCAGCATTGTCAATTGTCCAAAGTCGCTTGAGATGAGCATTCCAAATAGGTATATCCCACGGCTGCAAATTTTAGAAGCTCTGGAAAACAGGAATCTGATAAAAGAGTGGCCTGCACTTGGTATACTTTGCAGACTAACAGATGATATGTTTTTTAAGCAATTTATTAGACCTTATGCACATAGAATTTGTGATTCCCATCAGTGGCAAAAAGGCATAAGCTTAGTGATTGACCTGCCAGAGACCATGTGATGTGTTTTGTGTTGCCTGTTGCAGCTAACTGAACAGAAATATGCTCCCTGTGTTTCTCATTTGTTCTTCTATTTCTTGGCCTTAAAATATAACTACAAGTATTTGAATTTTCCAAGTCTGCTTTGTACTCTTTTAAAGCATGTTTTTTGCCTGTTTCTAACTGTTCATTCTTGAAAAGTTTCTAGTGTTGCCATAATGCCAATTATTTACAAGGCATGGTTGCTTTTCTCCCAACTTCCTTGGATCTTGCATTGCAATTAGTTAGGAAAAGATAAAAGAAACTTAATGAAGAGACTTTTATGATTCTGTTTGGTGTTCTTTCTTTCCCATCCATTGCTGAAATTTGAGATCCAAATACACAGTCTAACTTGAGTAGACTTAAATAAGTGTCTTTTTAGTGGCAATCCATTCTGTTTCTGTCTTTGTGTTCACATGGAGATTCAATACATTGCCCTTTCTGTCTCATTACTTAGAAGAAAGAAGATGATATGCCTGCAGTTCCAGGCAAAAACTGTGTGATACAAGAATTCTTACACCTCTTTAATGTTCAATATTTGCGGCATATATTAATCATGAGTTGTTTTAGTAGCTTAGTGATATTTCTGGTTTTTTTCATACTCTGTTTCAGGGGCGGATCCACCATGGAGCGAGGGGTACAGCTGTACCCCCAAATTAAAAGATAAGTTCCATATATATATATATATGTAATAATTAGTGAAAATTGTCTATAGTTTGGTGGGTTTGCAACTACATCTGTGGGAGAGAAGGTCGAGGGTTCGATCCCTTCCTAACTGTGGCCGTTTTTTTCCTTAAATATGTTTATATTTTTTCTTCTTGTCTCTCTTTTATTTTAAATATATATATTTATATTATTTCTTATTGTTTTTCTTATTTTTTTTATACTTTAATTATTTTATTTTATATAAAAAATGTGTTTCTTCTAATATTATATAGTACACCTTTTTTTTAATATATATATTTTTATTTTAAATCTTGTGTTTCTTTATTTCTTCACTTACATAATTCACACAATATATTAATATTCATGTTTCATTGCATCATTTACATTTTTCTCACATATTTGTACTCATAAATTATTTATTAAATAAAAAAGTCGACGGTGTTAACAGTAATTATAATTTTTATTTTGATTTATTTATTAAATAATTTTAAATATTAAATAAAATTTCTAAAATTAGATACCATACCCTCAATTTTAATTTCCTGGATCCGCCCTGCTCTGTTTACTGCCAAATTGATTCAACTATTTAAGTTTGGTGTATGGTTTTCCCTTTGCACCCTGCGGCAGAATCAGGACTTCAATGTTTCATCTTGAAGTCACCTGCAAAAACTTATGTTTTAACAAATAAACAGTAATGCTCCCTTAAAATGTTTCTTAGGTCTCTTTTGTCTGTCTGTATATGCACTTGATTATAGGGAGATTCTTGGAATAAAAAGGTGGAATTGCCCGTCACATGCGTCCCTAACGCCGGCCTGACAAAGTGGTGGAAAGGTAAATTATTGTGATTCAACTAATTAATATAGGATAAACCACTACACACAAGGAGCCACTCATTTTGAGAGGTTGTTTCCGCAATGCAACAGTGAGGATTCTATTCAATGCCCTTTTTCTTTTATTTCACACTTGATTGACTTAAAGATTTCAATCAAATTAGTGGTTGTCTAAGAAATATTTATGAAATAGGGGAATGGAATTGGTCGGTGCAATTTCTCCTGTTCATGGCTCAGATATCCCATGGGGCTTCATACTTGTAGACTGAGGGTCGGCACAGTTGCTCCTCCGACCCGTTTGAATTCGTGTCACTACCCATTCCCTTAGTTCTGAAAAATTAGGGCACTGGGGATAGACTGAAGAAGCACAAATGGAGTGTGCAATTTAGTTGGCTTCGCAATCAGATGGAAGTACCCAAATTAAACGAGCATCCATTTACTTTTAAGTTTGAAATTCCATCAGACAATGATTTATTTAGTCAAACCACATGTTGAATTTTGGGAAAAGGGTCAAGTAACCCCTTAAACTTATCTCAAAAATCAAATAAGCCCTTCAACTATTTTTTTGTTCAACCATATCCCTTTGTTATTATAATTGGATCAATCATGCCCTTTATCTTCTCAAATTTAATCACATCAACATTCCTGTTGAAAAAAATATCACGCCGTTTTCTTGATAGCTTCCACGTAAGTAATCTACCAACTCCCTTCTCGCGCTCTGCATATTGAGTGGGAGAATTAGGCGAATCAGAGTGTTGATCCCATATGAATCCGCCATTGCAAAATGCAACTCTTGTGAAGAATCCAAGCAGATTCTCTACCCACCTCCTGCATTTTCGTAATCCTGGGTTCTACAATGGTCTCCTCTGTTTGATAAGATTTTAACATTGAAGTTTTTATTCCTCCAAAGGCAAGTATTTGGGCACACAATTTCCGCTGATCTGCAGCTCATGTTTTGGTCGCATAGCTAGAAAATGCGTTCTGGTTTTTAGGGTTCGGTTGTTTTATCAGCTGGGAGTTTATAGTTTCAGCAGCAAATCCGAATTACAACTGGTTCAACCTGAACCCGTCTTGTTTGATGTGCACCTGCCTCATCCATCCCTCTTCACCTTTTCCCCGGGAGAGGATTACTCTTGTTCGGAGATTTATTAGCCATTAAAGAATGTAACAACATATTAGCCTTGTTTGCTTCTCGTTATTTATTTTTCTTCTATCTGTAACTTCAGACTGGAGACACTATTTGAGAGGCTTTTATCGAAAGCAAGCAGTGATAACCAAGTTTGAAGTAGTGCGGAGATTCCAATATCTGAGATTGTGGTGAGAGATGTTGTTCACTTGAAGATCGGGCCAGGATCAGGTCTCTACTGATGGGTTGTTCATCGATAGATATTTTCTGCAAGTGGATGAATCTAGTGTGAGTGGAGACATGTTCTTGATTATCATTTAATTTACTTCAGACTAAATATCAAAATTCGTTGATTTATGATAATGAATATTTTCAAATCTCAAGTATAATAACGCTCAAAATTGGGTGGAATGGATCAAATAAACATGAATGCTTTGTAAAGGAATCTTAGATAATCTTTATAGAATACATAACACAACTAAGAGAAGACATCTGACATGCTGTCTTAAGCAGTGCTATAATCTCTCAGATGATGTAAATAAACATAATATGACAGCATGATGATAAAACAGAGAGAACTCTGGTTTCACTTGCAAGAAATGAGCATCGCAGATTCTGATGAGAAAACGCGAGATGGGAGTTGGTTGTTGAAGAAGTTATTGACGTGGAAACAGTCAAAGGAAACGGCGTGAAATATTTTTTTAACGGAAGTGTTCATGTGTTTAAATTTTAGAAGATAAAGGGTATGATTGATCCATTTAAAATAAAAAAGGGGTATAGTTGATAAAAAAAATAGGTGAAGGGTTTATTTGATCTCCTGAGATAAGATTGGGGGCTAACATGACCCTTTTTCCTTGAATTTTCTTGCAAATATACAATAGATCATTCCCACTAACATATTATGAAATTTAGACTTCGATATTCTCTGCACAATCAACCTGTGATGAGAATGTTTCTATTATTTTCGAATAAATTTTAGGTTGTGATGGGAATGTTTTCTAAGTATTATTTTCGAATGAATTTTAGGTAGTGTTTAAAGGGTAGAAATGTACTTATGTTATAAAAAAGAAAATGATACTCTTTAGTCAGGACGCTGAAAAAAAATTCTTTTTTTATGAGGACGGAAAGAATATACTCGAATACATTTGATAATTAGAATGCATTAGTAAATTTGGATATGAATAACCATACATAAGCTAAACTATTATTTAACATTATTCTGTATATGTTAAAAAGTCAAACATTATGTATTTCGATAATTTATTTTACTTTTTGTGATCAGAACTACATACTAATACTTGATCAACATTAGGAGGTAGTGTGCATTGTGTTTCAACTTAAAGATGGTGATGATGTATGCATGCAACTGATATATCAGCAGCAACGAGCTGATGGCAACACAAAATAGCACAATTGGTGCCATGTGTGCAAGTGGAGACCAGGGCAGTTTGAGGCTCGTGTACAGGTGGCAAGTGTGTGATATCTAGAAGGTTCCGTACATGGATGTGAAGCTTGTCACACAGGCTGCATGATGGAGTCAGTTACAACCGCAGAGATTCGTTTTAACCACTTGAAAATCCAGCTGGAAGTCGGTTACTTGGAGTTGATTTTGTAACTTGGCTGTGCATGCATAGAGAGTATATAATGATGTAATCTGTTGTAACACATTCATCTTCTCTCTCAATCAATAAAAGATCTCTCTCTCACAGTGGATGTAAGCTTGGTTGATAAGCCGAACCACTATACATCTTGTCTTCATTGATTCAACACACACACACTTTTCAAAGTTATTATTTCATGTGAACAAATTCTTGTTTCAAACTTAGAGTTGATTGTGAATTCTTAGAGTAATTTGTCAGATTACTTTGTTTGGATCTTCATCCGTGAGAAAGTGGCACCGTCTGTGGGAAACAAGGCCACAGATCAGCAATCAACACAAGAGGAATCAAGAAGCAGTTGAAGGAAGTTGACACCATGGTTGCAACCAAGTTTGATATTGAAAGATTCACAGAGAAATCTGATTTCGGTTTATGGAAGATCAAGATGAGAGTCATCTTGGTATAACAAGGATTGGCAGATGCCATTAAGGAAAAGCCTCCAACTACTGAAGCAACTGCACAATCATCCATAGAAGCCACTGCAGAAGCTGATACTCAAGAAAGAGCATTAAGTATTATTGAGTTATGCCTTGGTGATAAGGCTTTGAGAGAAGTACAGAGAGAGACATCTGCAAGAGCTGTATGGAAGAAACTTGAAGATGTATACATGGTAAAATCTCTTGCTAACCATTTATACTTATAGCAGAAACTATAATCCTTTAAGATGGTTGAGGATAGATCAGTTTTGGTGCAGCTTGATGAATTTAATAAGGTGTTAGATGATCTAGAAAATGTTAATGTTAAAATTGAAACAGAAGATAAGGTCTCTATACTATTGTCAGCCCTTCCAAAGTCATTTGAAAGTTTCAAGGATACACTCTTGTTTGGAAATAGAGAAACTATTAGTCTAGATGAGGTAGAAATTGCTCTGAAGACAAAGGAGTTTCAGAAGGTTTCTGAAGTACAGGGAGGATCTGGAGAGGGATTAATGATCAAGAGGAATGATAATGGTAAGAAGAACAACAAGAAAGGCAATTCTGAGTCAAAGAAAAAAGGAAACAAAACTGATCAGTCAAGCTCAGATAAGGAGGAAAGGAAGTGCTTTCACTACCATGAACCAGACCACTACAAGAAGAATTGTTACAAGTTCAAAGCTGAAAAGAAAAGAAAAGCAGAGGCTGGTAATGATGGACAACAAAGAGTGCAAGCAAATCAAGTGGTAAATAATCAGAATCGGGCTGCTGTTTATCCTGAGGCACTGTTGGTTGGCATATCAAAAGGATCCATGGATTGGATCCTTGATTCAGGATGTACATTCCATATGTCTCCTATGAAGCATTTGTTCACTGATCTTAAGTTGCAGAATGCTGGATCAGTATTGTTGGGTGATGACCACACATGTCAAATTAGAGGCATTGGATCCATCAGATTGAGTATGCATGATGGAGTTACTAGGACCCTGACAGGTGTGATATATGTTCCAGATCTTAAGAGAAACTTGATTTCATTAAGTATCTTAGATGCTTCAGGTTATGAGTTTAGATCAAGGGGATGTGTACTCATTGTTGAGAAAGATGAGTATGAAGTGATAAAAGGAGTCAGAAAAAATGGATTGTACATTCTTGATGGACACACAGTTGTTGGGCAGAACTTTGTCTCAACTGGAAGTGATGAAATTCACTTGTGGCATGGAAGATTAGCTCACATAAGTGAGAAATGATTACATGAACTAGCAAGATAGAATGTTATCAGTATCAAGTCAACAGATAAGCTCAATCAGTGTGAGGATTGTATCTTTGGGAAAGCTAAGAGGCTGCAGTTTGGCATTGGTGAACGTACAAGCAAATCCAGGCTTGATTATATCCATTCAGACCTGTAGGGACCTGCAAGAACATTAACAAAAGGTGGAGGCAGGTACTTTATTTTATTTATTGATGATTACAGTAGGAAGATATGGATATATATACTGAAATCTAAGGATGCGGCCTTTATTACTTTCAAGAATTGGTTAACAAATGTAGAGAATAGTTGCAATAACATGATTAAGATATTGAGAACTGATAATGGTCTTTAATACTGTTCTGATGAGTTCAATAAGTTTTGTAAGAAGGGGGGGATCATGAGACATAAGACAGTACCAGGAACACCACAACAGAATGGTGTTGCAGAGAGGTTAAATCACACTTTACTTGAGAGAGTAAGGTGTATCTTGAGTAGTTCTGGCCTTTCAAAGGATTTCTTGGGAGAATTGGTTAGTACAACAGCTTTTCTAATCAATAGGAGTCCATCAACACCTCTTAAACTCAAGACACCTCAGGAAGTATGGACTGGAAAACCTGCTGATTACACTAGGCTCAGAGTAATTGGTTGTCTAGCTTATGCACATGTTAAACAAGATAAGCTAGCTCCGAGAGCTATCAAGTGTGTCATGATTGGGTACCCCAAAGGTGTTAAAGCTTACAGATTGTGGAGCATTGAAGGTAAAAAGTTTATGATAAGCAGGGATGTTACCTTTAATGAGGCTGTTATGCCACTGAAACCTCAAGATCAAAATAAGTATGAAGCTGAGCTTGAGGTGGAGCTTATGAACAAGATTCAGAAGGATCAGTCAAGAGTTGAAGGAGAGACAGTGCAAGAAGAAACTAGTTCACCAGCTAAAGATGATCAGATTACATCTGATCCTGATGAGCTACTCAACAGCTATCAGTTGGCAAGGGATAGACAGAGGAGGACTATCAAGACTCCAGCTAGGTTTGCAGATGCTGACATTATATCATTTGCACTGTATTCTGCAGAGGATATTGATTCATATGAACCTAGAAACTATCAGGAAGCAATGGACAGCAAGGATAGTTCAAGGTGGAGTATTGTTATGCAAGAGGAATTACTTTCATTAGAGAAGAATCAGACCTGGAAAATTGTTCAGAGACCAAATGATTAGAAGTTAGTGAGATGTAAATGGATTTACAAGAAGAAGGTTTCACCAGAAAGGACTGATGGTATCAGGTTTAAAGCAAGATTAGTTGTCAGAGGATTTTCTCAAAGGGAAGGCATTGATTATACTGAGATATTCTCTCCAATTATGAAACATTGTTCCATTATAATATTGTTGGCATTAGTTACTCAGTTTAATTTGGAATTGCATCAGATGGATGTGACTACAGCTTTTCTTCATGGAAATTTGGAGGAGAAGATCTATATGACAGTTCCAGAGGGAGCTTCAGTTCAAAACCCAACTACTAAGGCTTGTTTACTTTTAAAGTCACTATATGGATTGAAACAAAGTCCAAGGAGGTATCTCAGATTTGATTACATTATCAAGTGTGGTTTTGAGAGAAGCAAGTTTGACAGTTGTGTATACATTAAACAAGACAGTGAGTGTTACATTTTCTTGTTATTGTATGTCGATGACATTAATTGCTTGCAAGTCTATGGAAGGGATCACAGTTGTGAAGGAGATGTTGAAATCAGAGTTTGATATGAAGGATTTGGGTGAAGCTACTGTTATATTGGGTATGGAGATCAAGAGGGACAGGTCAGCAGGTTTTATAGTACTACATCAGAGTTCATACTTAGAGAAAGTGCTCAAGAGGTATAATATGGATCAAAGCAAGGCTGTCACTATACCTGTGAAGCAAGGGTTGAGTCTGTCAGTTCAGCAGTCAGCTAGAACAAGTGAAGAAGTATCAGAGATGGAAAGGATTCCTTATGCCAATGCAGTTGGCAGTCTCATATATGCAATGGTGTGCTGCAAGCCAGACTTAGCTCATGCAATGAGTTTGGTGAGCAGGTTTATGGGGAATCCAGGGAAAGATTATTGGGAGGCTGTTAAGTGGATTCAGAGATACATCAGAGGCAGCTTGACAACAAGTTTGCATTTCAATAAGTTCAATTCTAACATTGATTTTCTTGCAGGTTATGTAGATGTTGATTATGCTGCAAACTTAGACACAAAGAAGTCACTATCAGGCTATGTATTCTACTTATTTGGTACAACTATAAGTTGGAGATCAACACATCAGTCAGTGGTTGCATTGTCTACAACTGAGATTGAGTTCATCTCACTTACAGAGGCAGTAAAAGAGGGCTTGTGGTTGCAGGGAATTCTGTCTGAGTTTGGGGTGTTGCAAGAGTCAGTGTTGGTGCATTGTGATAACTCTAGTACTATACACTTGTCAAGGCATCAGGGTTATCATGAAAGGACAAAACACATAGATGTAAGGATGTACTTTGTTAGAGACTTAGTTGAAGGAGGAAAGGTGGTTGTTAAGAAGGTTGAAACAGCTAAGAATCCAGCAGATTTTCTCACTAAGGCCTTGCCTAGTTCAAAGTTTGAATTATGCAAGAGTCTTATCAATGTGTGCTGAATATATCAGTGTAGGAGTTCAGCTGCTCTCATAAAAGCAGTGTACAAGTTTGTTGTCTTGATAAAAAAGTGGAGTGAATGAGTGATTGGTGATGATTGAGTATGAAGTTTTAGGTGAAGAATTGTGATGAAAACTACATACTAATACTTGATCAACATTAGGAGATAGTGTGCTTTGTGTTTCAGTTTAAAAATGGTGATGATGTATGCATGCAACTAATATATCAGCAGCAACGAGCTGATGGCAACACAAAACAGCACAATTGGTGCCACATGTGCAAGTGGGGACCAGGGCAGTTTGAGGCTCGTGTACAGGTGGCAAGTGTGTGATATCTAGAAGGTTCCACACATGGATGTGAAGCTTGTCACACAGGCTGCATGATGGAGTCAGTTACAATCGCAGAGATTCGTTTTAACCACTTGGAAATTCAGCTGGAAGTCGGTTACTTGGAGTTGATTTTGTAACTTGGTTGTGCATGCATAGAGAATATATAATGATGTAATCTATGCATGAGCTCATTGTAACACATTCATCTTCTCTCTCAATCAATAAAAGATTTCTCTCTCACAGTGGATATAGGTTTAGTTGATAAGCCGAACCACTATACATCTTGTCTTCATTGATTCAACACATACACACACTTTTCAAAGTTATTATTTCATGTGATCAAATTCTTGTTTCAAACTTAGAGTTGATTGAGAGTTTTTAGAGTAATTTGTTAGATTACTTCGTTTGGATCTTCATCCGTGAGACTTTTAAATTTAAATACATTTAATTTTATATAATTAAAATTAGGAATGAAGAAAACATTTTTTTCCTCCTTTGACTTTGCTGCATTAAATATTTATGTACATATTTTTACTCCTATAATTTAAAAAAACTTTTTGATGAAAGTGCAAAGCTGATAAAGTTTGAGGGTAAATGTGAAATTACGAAATTTCAGTAGTTTGCAGTCCTGTTTTCTAATTTATTTCTTTTAATAGCGAAATGGAGGGAATTGAACCATCCCCATTCTACATAAACCCTAATTGCCTTTCAAATCGCAGCTGATTCATTACACAATCCGTTGTTATTTCCGAAGGAAAATGATTGCATTCGTTCGTAAAATACTTCCTCTGTCGATTTCGAAGCACATATCACAACCTGTGCGCTGCAGATCCTCTCCTGTTCTTTTCTCGCTTTCTCTTCAGTTTTCTTCAGCCGTCAGCTCTGTCAGCGATAGACTGTCCGAAATTCTGAGGCACGATTACGAATTTTCTCCTGAATTGGCTTCGCGAGTTGCCTCAGAGTCGACTCGTTTTAAAAACCCTGAAAACGCTACTTCGATTCTATCATTTCTTAAAGAGAGTGGCTGTTCGAATGCTCAGTTGATGAAACTCTTGAAATACAAGCCCGATCTTCTCTCGGCTAGTCTCGAGGGTGACAATGGCATTAAAACCAAGGTCAAGATTCTCCAAGATGTGGGCCTTTCGTTGGGTGACATTTGGAAGATAAGCTCGAGTAATCCTGGAATTTCGAAGCTGAATTTGAAAAATAACATCTTTCCTTCATTAGTTGTTTTGAAGGGTGTTTTAGGATCCAATAGTGAAGTTGCCAAAGTTATAAGTAGATCCCCATGGCTTCTGACAGCAAATCTTGAAAACAGTCTGGTGCCCAATGTTGAATTCTTGAAGAGCTGTGGCATTTCTATGGATCGAATCCTCATCATCCTCATTAACTTTCCAGCTTGTTTCATGGCCAAGCCGGAAGTTATTAGGGAATCTTCAGAGAAGGCCAAAGAAATGGGGCTCAAAGCAAGTTCCAAAAAATTCATTTATGCTATTCCAGCCATTGCTTCAATGAGCAAGCAGACTTTTGAACTCAAATTGCAAGGCCTTTGGGATTTGGGTTTTTCAAATGAGGATATATTGACAATGTTTAGGAAGGCCCCAAATTTCGTTTCTGTATCGAATGAGAGAAGTACAATATTTCAAGCATTGTCAATTGTCCAAGGTCGTTTGGGATGAGCATTCCAAATAAGTGTATCCCACGGCTGCAAATTTTAGAAGCTCTGGAAAACAGGAATCTGATAAAAGAGTGGCCTGGTCTTGGTGTAGTTTGCAGACTATCAGATGATATGTTTTCTAAGCAATTTATTAAACCTTATGCACATATAATTTTTGATGTTCCCATCAGTGGCAAAAAGGCATAAGCTTAATCACCTGATTGAGACCATTCGATGTGTTTTGTGTTTCCTATTGCAGCTAGCTGAACAGAAAAAATGCTCCTTGTGTTTCCATTTGTTCCTCTATTTCTTGGCCTCAAAATATGACTTTGTATTTGAATTTTCCAAGTCTGCTGAATGTCATTGTACTCTTTTGAAGCATGTTTTTTGCCTGTTTCTAACTGTTCATTCTTGAGAAGTTTCTAGTGTTGCCCTAATGCCAATTATTTTTAAGGTATGGTTGCTTTTCTCCCAACTTCCTTGGATCTTGCATTGCACTTTAGTAAGGAAAAGATAAAAGAAACTTAATGAAGAAACTTTTATGATTCTGTTTGGTGTTCTTTCTTTTCCCCTCCATCGCTGAAATCTGAAATCCTAATACAGAGTCTAAGTTGAGGTGTCTTTTTAGTGGTAATACATGTGAAGCCGACCGTCTTACGGAATTCAAAAGTGGTACACTTGAGTGTTGATCTCTATTTATGTACAAAATAAGTGAATCCAAAAGTCACAAAGATCACAACGGAAAGCCATTTCTTGATCTTGAAACCCTTGAATGATTTGGTTGCAAAGTCGACAGGTCTCATGAAATCCATGGGTAAGCATGGGAGTAAAGAGTGAGGGGATGTTTGATGGAGTCCAGGGGCGTCATAAGTTTTATGGAAGTTGATTTTGGATATATGGCCTACAGAGGGAATGCAGTTGATATGAAAGTAGTGGGGAGCAGAGCACACCTTACATGTATATATAACATAATCACAGATAACACAATGTATACGTCTTTAGTATATAATTGGGGGCCGGAGGAGCAACATCTGACTCGTCGACCCAATAAATTGGGGCCATGGGAAAGGAGATGTGGTTTGTGTGAGGTGTGCTTGATTATCCTGGGTGAAATCAAGATGTGGAGATGGGACAGCAGAGGTAGTATATGAGAGGATATAAGGGTGAGGATGATGATCAGGTAGTTTCACAAAACAGTGCACTTGTCATGGATCCAGAAATTGCACTCCTGGCTCTGGCAGTAGAAGCCACACCCATTGCACACACTGGCTATCTCCTTACAAAAAGTCACGAGCGGGTGAGGCTCGTGGCTCATGTGTTTGCTCTTGATCTCCACTGTCTTCGCCACCAAAGGATTGACTCCAAACTTACACTCATCATACAGCCTGCATCTGTAGGAGAATCACCAACTCGTTCGAGAACCAGGGTGTCCTGGTGATGGTGGTGGAACATCTCCTTGGGCAATTCTGCGCATGGCTTGTGCAGGAAGAAGATGCAATCAGCAGCACAAGTATAAGAAGATGGCGCACCGATGTGGCTCTGGATACTCATCCTCATCCACAACAGAAGAAATCAATGGGTGCTCACCATGAACTCCTCCATCTGTGTGTGGGTGTATCAAAATTTATGTAGGATATATAGGGGTAGTATAAGGTGCATTAGGATGTGGATGGATCATCATCTTGCACCACTTATCTTTATATAACTAAATGCGAATTTTTACTTTTTTTTTTGTTTCTCTTTCTTGCGTGTAATCTTCTCCTTGATTCAAGGGCTGATTTGGCACTTCCTCATCCTTTCCCATTTTTCTGTAATTTTATTACCAAGTGTTGTTTGCTTATTTTTAGGCGTATAAAAAATATTAATGGTCGGTTGATGTTCTTTTCCCCCATTGTACATGATTTAGATCTTGAATGGTTTAATGCTTCTTAGGTGAGAGATTCTGGTGGATTTGAGGCTCTGGTCAATGGGATATATGTAAAGAATGAATGAGAATGAGCTGTTAATTCCTTGAACCTTTTATAGCCAAGTTTTGGTGTATGATATTGATGTCATGAGGTATTGATTTTAATTTTCCAGCCTCTCAAGTCTTTTTTTCCGAAAGGAAAATGAAATTTTGAGTGGTTTCGGTAATTATTCTACGTAGAAACGAGAACTTTTTCATATATTTTTATAAAATCATCAATTAACAAAATAAGACAATGCTTACCTTGCATGTAACTACATGAACCATCGAACAGCTTCATTTATTATCTTTTGTTAAGATAATGAAAAAAAGTTCATTTGACAGTGAAAACAAAGATAACCAGAATTCATTTGGGATAATTCACATTAAACAGAATTTCATGAGGCAGTTCTATAAGTAATATTGTTTGTAATCTGTTATGCATAAATGGGACACCCAATGATTTGATCTTTAGAATTTCATGAGCAATGTGGTTTATCTTCTTTTAGATAGCTGAAAAATGAAAAAAAAAAAAAAACCTGTTTAATAGCATAAAACTTATTAATAATTTAATATAACTCGGGACATATAGCATACAAAAAATTTGAACCAAACAAGATTATATTTTGAGAATTATATTTTGTTGTTTAAAAATTTAAAAAGTATTTGAACAATATCTAAGAGTTCATAATTTTATTTTTTAAATATATTTTAAATAAACTCTAAAAAAAAAAACGTAGTCAGATACATTTTAAATTCTAAAGAATAATTTAATTAAAAGAGCTTTTAACATAATAATAATAATAATAATAATAATAATAATAATAATATTAAACGTTCCATATTAAAAAAAATGAACTTAATTCTTAATTTTTATATGTATTATTTTGACATTATAAATTTTAAGTGGCTATTTATTATAATAATTTAAAATTGATTAATAACAAATTGCTCTTCATCTAAATATAAACCAAGAAAACTTCGAAAATATCACTACAAAAAAAACTGTTTTTTAACAACGGCATATTCGGTTGCTAAAAGTCTTAATTCCATTGTTAATTTGGCTTATCAACGGATTAGCAACGGAATCCATTGGTAAAATTCCGTTGGTAAAGTGTGGTTGCTAAATTTTTAGCAATGAAAAATCAATTCTGTTGGTAAATAATTTCGTTGGTAATCAGTTGCTAATAATCTCGTTGGTAATTTATATAATGATTCTCTTGTTATTCCATTGGTAATTACCAACAGATTGAATTCCGTTGCTAAAATAGAGAATAAATCTGTTGGTATTCCGTTGATAAAACAAAAAAGTCATTTTTGTTGCTAATCCATTAGTAATTTACCAACGGTTTGAATTCCGTTGTTAAATTCGGTTGCTAAAAAAAAAAAAAAAATTTAGTGTATAAAGAAATTTTATAGCTCAAACTATTAAATAAAAACCTTCTAAATCATCAAATACAACGTTTCAATATTTATTCTACATTTAAAATAAATTAAATAACATTTTTATGTATATAATTTAAAATTTTAGAATTTTTCGACAAGAATAATAATTTTATTTTATAATTAATATCCCGCGTTAGCACGCGGGTTTCATACTAGTTATCTATAAACCTGTTTTGGAAAGGAAGTAATAAATATTTTTTTAAGTAAAATTAAAAATACAGAAAAAGTAATTAAATTCGTGTTATTAACTCATTTATGCAAAAATTAGAATTTAGTATTATGGGTAAGTGTACATTGCTTTGTTCTAAAGGGTATACACTTTAATTAATAAAGTTACACCATTTTGTTCTAAAAGATATACACTTTTATTAATATTTTTATTTTTCTTCAGAAAACAAATGGTGCACATATTTATACTAAAGGGTATACAATTTAATACAAAATTTCAAAGGCACACAGAATGTGTTCCCGTGCGTCCGGGCACACACAAGTTTTTACCATGAGTACACATCTTTATACTAAAGGGTATACAATTTAACATAAAATTTTAAAGGCACACGGAATATGTTCCCGTGTGCTTTTTCCCAATTTTAATGACTCATTCAATAAGAAAAGATAGTTCCTTCATTCCAAATTAATTATTTTTAGAAAGAAAAATATATGTATTTATACTTCATATAATGTAAGAGGAATTAAAAATTTTAATGTCAATTTTGTTGTTGTTGCTACAATTGTTACAAAAAAAATAAATATTAGACTAGATCGATCACTAATGTATTCAAAACTACTTTAATTGTTCCTAACCCCATTATATTTTACTACAGTCCCTTTAACACCATTTTTTTCATTTTATTTTCTCTTATTTTGCATTTTTTGTTTTATTTTTCTTTGCTTATCATTATCTTTCTTTGTCTTTATAAAAATGACACTAACATAAGTTCATGTGTTCTTACAATTCAAACTTAAACTCCAAGGCTTCGATATTTTTATTACTTGAGTATTTTTATATAACCACTAGGTATACTTGCTTATGCGTTGAAAAATATAATCACTGGGTACTCTTATGGGTTGAAAAATATGCAAACAAGTTAAAAGAATACTTGCCCGGTTGTATAAAACAATAATAGTATGACAATAAAATAATTAAAACATACTAGATCTTTAAAAATTTGTGGACACAAGTCTTACTCATATTTATTGCAGCACGTAATTAGTACTCCCACCGTTCCACAAAAATTGTGACACTTTCCTTTTTGAGTTGTCCCAAAAAAGTTGACACATTTCATTTTTAAGTATATATGACCACCCAAATCAATTAATATATCCACATTAGACTCACACACACTACTAATATACATGTCCACTACATATTAAGATAGTTTATCCTCAATCCACCACCTATTAAATGATTATACTCCACCAGTCCCGAGTAAAAAGGTGCATTTACTTTTTGTACGTAAATTAAGGGGTATTATTATTTTATTTAAAATGAGTAAACGTATTAGAGAGATGTGATGAGTAGTGGTGAACCATTGGTGGACTCTTTTTACTAAAAAAGTAAAATTGTGCAATTTGGACGAGACGCTCAATATAGTAAAATTGTACTATTTGGACAGGATAGAGGGAGCACTTCTTAATCACCATACCCAAAAAGATTGTTACAACATTAATTAATGGAGGGAGGGGTAACAAGTAGGAGTAAATCCGAAATCCAAAGGGTGACAACCCCACAAATCCATCCGTGAACCAAACATCATGAGAGAACAAGAATGAAGAATATGAGAATTTTAACTCTGAAGTCATAACAACCGTAGCTCAATCATGAGCGACTCAACAACAAATTGCGCAGAAATGGTGGTTTCTCTCTGGCCATAACTAGCAAAATGAGTGACTAAAAGAAAAATTAATTGAATGATGAAGAACAAATTGATCAAGGATGAGGTTGCGCAGATATGGTGGTTTCTCCTAGAAGGAAAAAACGAGAAGCGATATTCTATTTCCTCCTCTGAAGATCATGCCAAACATAGCATAAGTTTGGGGATGGATGAATTAGCAAGACAAAAAAAATGATCTTTAGTGGTCCTGTAAGCATATTTTCTATGGTTTCATTAACTAGTACCCCAAGTACGCTTTAAATTCATTCTACAAGTGTTACATCGTAGCTAGCTAGCACACCCATATTGTAATGCGAAGATGTTGAGCCAAATTTTTATGATCTTTGCTAGATAAGCCGAGAAATCAATTGATCTCCCATAATATTCATTTCTACTTCAAAGGAAAATCCTACTTATCAGTAGTCCTAAAGCTCTTTGAATTCTCTTTCACATTATGATAAATTTTCTACAAATCCACCAAAACTAGTTACATACACGACATATGAAACCACCAAAGAGACATCAAGAATAATGCCCCACTGGCTTCCAGATTCAGTCGAAAAACACCAAGAATAAATCCTTTCTAAGCTTTAAATGATATGACTTCATATTTTATAGTATTATATACTACTTCCTTTCCCACCTAAACCCAGAGGTACGTGCACATATTTGAACTCACTTAGCATTTGGGACTTCATCATTAAGATAATAACAACACTTTAATAATGTAAATTCATATCAAACTCGTAGCACAGACTGGACTTCCCACCCTTTAGGAACAAAGATATCTAAGCTTACAATCAACTTTCAATATGGTTACTTGGATATATCATTAACTTGAGCATATATACACTGAAAATTGAATTAGGCCATTTGCAGAAAATTTCCAACAAAAGATTAAACATTTTAAACCTAAAAAACATATGTCAAACTGGTCATGGAAACAAAACACTAACTGAAATCAAAAAATAAAATAAAATAAGAACTGGCTTCTAACAAATCCTATATTTTCCACCAACAGTAAACCAGCAAAAACACATTTTCTTTAAGTGTCTTTGCATCCATTCATGTAAAGAACAAAAAATTTATCATTTTTCCACTATGATACAAAGGAAGACTCTTAATTTCTTACAACACCATTTACATCTGAAACAAACAGTATAAATAACATCAAAGCCGAAATAAAAGAAACAGTGAAACCCAAAAGTAACTTACTTTTCCGTTCTATAGATGTGATTACTCACATGCCCTTCCATCTTGGGCTGGGAACGGGCAGAGTAGGCCACAAGGGAACCTGCGGCAACCCCAACTGGCCCGCTGGTGAAAAAAGGGTACCGTAGGGAGACCTCGGAGAAGGTATACATCCAAATGGTGGTGGTGACAATGGCAGAACAGGAAATGGTGACGGAGGAGCAGCAGCCGATGAAAAATTAGGTCGCTGCTGAGAGGGAGCAATTTGAGGGTTATGAGGCGGTGCACCGCTGTACAACGGCGGTGGTGCAGCAGATGAAGCCGAATTCTGCAGGAAACGCATGTACGCAGAGACTGGTGACTCTAATGGCGGAAACTGTGAGGACTGAGGATGTGACTGGTTAATTTGAGGAGGGCGGTTGCCAGATTGGGCGAGATAAGGGGGGAAAGTTGGCGACAGGGGAAGATGCGGCAATCCCAACTGTCCCGTTGGGGAAAACAGGTTACCGTAGGGAGACATCGGAAAAGGTCCATATCCAAATGGCAGCGGTGATGGCATCACAGGAAATGGTGGTGGAGAAGCAGCAGACGACGGAAGATGCGGCTGTTGCTGCAGTGAGGGGACAGTCGGAGGATGCCGGGGCGGTGCAACACCGTTCAATGGAGGCGGAGGGATAGAGGACTGAGGCGGCAACAACCGTTGATCGCCATCGTTTTGAGGTGGCAAGGAATCGGGCCGTTGACCAATTGGCACACCTCCATTCCATAGAGGCGAAGGTACAGAAGAAGAAGTGGAGTTCTGGAGGAACCGCATGTAGGCAGAAATTGGGGACTCCGCCGCTGGGTTAGCTGAGAACATAGGCGGTGGCTGCGTGAAAGTCTGCGCCGGTCGAAAAACGGCGTCGTTCTGGGGATGAGGAAGCACCTGGTTCATTTGAGGAGGACGGTTGCCAATTTGGGCGAGAGGAGGTGGTCGAATCCTCTGCAGACGCGAGCTCGATTGCCTAATCTGCGCCGCAGGCGGCGTCGGAGCTGATTGCCGCTCGTGCGCCGGTGAGCCCGTGAGCCTCTGAACGACGTCGCGGAAGTCGTTTTTGTTGATGTTGTACACCGTAGGCTGCTGCGATTGGGGCTTTGCTTGGCCCGAATTAGGGTCAAAATGTGGAATAGCAGGAGACGAAGTGGAGGCAGTGCTGGGAATCGGGCTGGGCCTCCGAATTGGCCTCGAAATCTTATGAGAATGTCTACTCACCTGTTTCAAGTACATATCTCTACTGCTGCTATTTCCATAAGATACAGAAGAAGACGAAGAATCATCACCGCCGATTTCTTTATCCATATTCACACACACAACGCAAGCTCTCTCTCTCACCCACCACCAGATCTTTCTTTCTCTCTCTAAATCGACACAAGAATGAGAATTACTGATGATTCCTCTCTACATATCGAATATAATATTGTAGCGGGAAAGAACAGAGCTGGATTGAAATGGCGGATCCCTCCAGAAAGGTGAAATTGATGGTTGAATTTGTCAATTTGGGAATTAGGGCTAATGATTACTGTTCTCTGTAAATTGCCAAATTTTCACTTCCATTTTCTGTTATTAATACAAAAGCCCCAAAACTTCTCAACATCACCTTCAATAGTTCAATTCTTTTAGGATTAATTACTAATAGGTATACACTTTGTACTCCTAATTACTATTAGATACATTGATTTAAAATAATTACTATCACATACAAAATATTAAAATAAAATACCAATTATAACCCTAAACACATACACTTTTAAAGTACAAACCTAATCCCCTACCCACTGCCGCCGGACAGCAGGCGGCCGGTCGCTGGAAACTGCCGCCGCCGTCATCGCCGGAATTCTGCCACCGCCGAAGCTCCGCCAGCCGATCGCCGGAGCACTGTCAGACCTCCGCTGCAGCCGCCGGAGCTTTGCCAGACCACCACACTTTTTTGCTGCACACACTTTTTTTTACTGCACACACTTTGCTGCACACAATATTTATGTGTAGTATATTGTAGGGGTAATATTGGAATATCACTATATATTTTTGTAGTTAGTAGTAATACTTTTGTATGTTTGTATCTCATAGTAATTAAAGATTTTTTTGTGTACATAGTAGTAATCTTCCTATTGTTTCAAAAAGCATGGGTTGATTAGGAGCATATGAAATAATTAATTTTCTCCCGCCCAAAGGGTTATTTTTACTTTATGCCACATGAATTAAGGAGTATTATTATTTAATGTGTAGTGAGTAGTTGTATTACTGGGAGTATACGTCCCATATTTTAATTGTATTAGAGATGGTGTGTGGATCCCATATGTGTAAAAAGGGAAATGAGATCCTTTGGGTGGGACGACCAAAATGGCAAAAAGAAATCCTTTAAGTGAGACGGAGGAAGTATGTTTTAGAAAAACAATTTTCGAAATATAATATTGAATTTTCCTTGCATCAAATTGATAATTATTAGCTAGAGAGAAATTAATTATTAAATTCCTAAGGAATTAAATGGGGTATATAATTATGAAAAAAAATTGATTTTATTTAGGGAATTAAAAAAATACTCCCTTCGTCCACACTTATATTCACTCTTTCCGTTTTCGTCCGTCCCACATTTATGTTCATCACCCAAAAAAGAAAACTTCACATTAACCAACAACCTCAAAAGTTATCTTAATTTCAAAAATATTATTCTCACATAACACACATAACATACTTTATAATTTATTTATTACCTAAAAATGCCACAATACCCCTAAAAAGTCAATAAAGTCGATCAAAAAATAACTTTTCTTAAACTCCGTATTTACAATGTCGGTGAAATTAACTATGGGACGGAATGAGTACTATATTATAACATCCATGTGACTTTGTTTATTTCACAAATGTCTAACTCAAAAAATAATTCATGTTATAAGTTAAACACTTTGGTTATGTTCGTTCTCGAATTTCAAATCAGATTTTGGTTTTTAAAAATCACATTCAAATTTAAAAAACCTCCCTTATATATACATACTACATTCTCTCTCCTCAATTAATACACTTTCTCTATTTATCTCTTCTCTCTCCTTTAACTTTTTAAATAAATTAATACATTGATTTGACATAAAATTAAAATCTACCATACTCAAAACTCAAAACAAACATAGAATATACCATTCATAGTTTCAAACCCCACATAATTCCAAACCAAACATCACCTTTAAGATCTTTTCTTTATTTTAAATTTTCGGAGAAAAATATTACGAATTTAGTCATACAAATTCACGTTAATAGTTGAATAAAGAAAACAGTTTTTCCTCCTTTGACTTTGTTACATTATTAGATTAATTAATATTTCGGGCAAGATTTTTTTTAAACTTTAATAAAACAGTTTTTTTATACATATAGTATGTTTCTTAATAAATACTATAGATATCAAGATTTTTTTAATTCCATTATCACTAGTTGTTCGATAAATAACTAAAATTTGTAGGATAATTTGGCTTTTAAAAAAAAATTATGAAAGTGAAAGGCTTGTAAATTTTGAGGGTGAATATATACTCCCCTAAAGTATTTCACACTTTTCTTTTTTATCCCGCCATCAAAGTGTTTCACACTCTACTTTTATTAAAATTGGTAAAAAATAAATTATTATAATATTCACTTTTTACACGCATTCTAATATAATACTCACTTTTTCACATCTTCCAACAACTTTACATATTTTTTTCATTAAATTAACTAAAATATATATTCTCTCTCTTACTTTATAAATTAAAAAATAAAATTTTCTTAATTTTCGCACACACCAATACGTGATTCACCGAACGGAGGGAGTAATTACCAAATTCGTTTTTAATTAATTGCGAAATGGAGTGAATTGAATCATCCCCATTCTGCATATCTAAACCCTAATTCCTTTTCGAATCGCAGCTTATTCATTACACCATCCTTTGTTATTTTCGTAGGAAAATGATTGCGTTCGTTCGCAAAAAATTTCCTTTGTTGATTTCGAAGCACATTTCACAATCTGTGTGCCGCAGATCCTCCCCTGTTTCTTTCTCGCTTTCTCTTCAGTTTTCTTCTGCCTCTTCAGTTTTCTTCTGCCTCCAACTGTTTCAGCGATAGACTGTCCGAAATTCTGAGAAACGATTACGAGTTTTCTCCTGAATTGGCTTCGCGAGTTGCCTCAGAGTCGACTCGTTTTAAAAACCCTGAAAATACTACTTCGATTCTATCATTCCTTACAGAGAGTGGTTGTTCGAATTCTCAGTTGAAGAAACTCTTGAAATACAGGCCCGATGTTCTCTCGGCTAGTCTCGAGGGTAGACTTGGCATTAAACCCAAGATCAAGATTTTCCAAGATGTGGGCCTTTCGCTGGGTGACATTTGGAAGATAAGCTAAGTACTACAATTTTGAGGATGAGTTTGAAAAATAACATCGTTCCTTCATTAGCTGTTTTGAAGGGTATTTTAGGATCCAATAGTGAAGTTGCCAAAGTTATAAAGAGATCCCCATGGCTTCTTACAGCAAATCTTGGAAACACTCTGGTGCCCAATGTTGAATTCTTGAAGAGCTGTGGCATATCTATGGATCGTATCCTCATCATCCTCACTAACTATCCAGCTTGTTTCGGTTTGAAGCCGGAAGTTATAAGGGAATCTTTGGAGAAGGCCAAAGAAATGGGGCTCAAAGCAAGTTCCAAAAATTTCATTTATGCTATTCCAGCCATTACTTCCATGAGCAAGAAGATGTTTGAACTCAAATTGCAAGGTCTTCGGGATTTGGGTTTTTCCAATGAGGACATATCGACAATGTTTAGGAAGGCGCCAAATTTCGTTTCTGTATCGAATGAGAAGATGATGAAGATAATAGAGCTTCTGCTTGGTACTGGGAAGTACAATATTTCCAGCATTGTCAATTGTCCAAAGTCGCTTGAGATGAGCATTCCAAATAGGTATATCCCGCGGCTGCAAATTTTAGAAGCTCTGGAAAACAGGAATCTGATAAAAGAGTGGCCTGCTCTTGGTATACTTTGCAGACTAACAGATGATATGTTTTCTAAGCAATTTATTAGACCTTATGCACATAGAACTTGTGATGTTCCCATCAGTGGCAAAAAGGCATAGGCTTAATGATTGACCTACCAGAGACCATGTGATGTGTTTTGTGTTGCCTGTTGCATCTAACTGAACAGAAATATGCTCCCTGTGTTTCTCATTTGTTCTTCTATTTCTTGGCCTCAAAATATGACTACAGTCTACAAGTATTTGAATTTTCCAAGTCTGCTTTGTACCCTTTTAAAGCATGTTTTTTGCCTGTTTCTAACTGTTCATTCTCTAGAAGTTTCTAGTGTTGCCATAATGCCAATTATTTTTAAGGTATGGTTGCTTTTCTCCCAACTTCCTTGGATCTTGCATTGCAATTTAGTTAGGAAAAGATAAAAGAAACTTAATGAAGAGACTTCTATGATTCTTTTTGGTGTTCTTTCTTTTCCCATCCTTTGCTGAAATTTGAGATCCAAATACACAGTCTAACTTGAGTAGACTTAATTAAGTGTCTTTTTAGTGGCAATCCATTCTGTTTCTGTCTTTGTGTTCGCATGGAGATTCAATACATTGCTCTTTCTGTCTCATTACTTGAAGAACAAAGATGATATGCCTGCAGTTCCCAGCAAAAACTGTGCGCTACAAGAATTTTTACACCTCTTTAATGTTCAATATTTGCAGCATATATTAATCATGAGTTGTTTTAGTAGCTTAGTGATATTTCTGGTTTTTTTCTTACTCTGTTTACTGCCAAATTGATTCAACTATTTAAGTTTGGTGTATGGTTTCCCTTTGCACCCTGCGGCATCATCAGGACTTCAAGTTTTCATCTTGAAGCCACCTGCAAAAACATATGTTTTAACAAATGTTTCTTAGGTTTTTTTGTTTGTCTGTTTGTATATGCACTTGATTATAGGGAGATTCTTGGAATAAAACGGTGGAATTGCCCATCACATGCGTCCCCAACGGCGGCCTGACAAAGTGGTGGAAAGGTAAATTATTGTGATTCAACTAATTAATATAGGCTAAACCACTAAACATAAGGAGCCACTGATTTTGAGAGGTTGTTTCCGCAATGCAACAGCGAGGATTCTATTCAATGCCCTTTTTCTTTTATTTCACACTTGATTGACTTAAAGATTTCAATCAAATTCTTGGTTGTTTAAGAAATATTTATGAAATAGGAGAATGAAATTGGTCGGTCTGGGAGGATGGCTAGTATTCGAATAATGCAAACAAATTGTTAGATGGACAACCCGTGTTAGATCATCACATTAGAGATTTTTTTTTAGTTTACATAAATAGGTATCACTTTTTATTGGAGATATTATTATTTTTTCAATAAAAATATTATTAATTTTTATTTATATTATAAATTTGCTTTTGTCAGTGCAATTTCTCCTGTTCATGGAGCAGATATGCCATGGGGCTCCATACGTGTAGACTGAGGGTCGGCACAGTTGCTTGTCCGACCAGTTTGAATTCGTGTCACTATCCATTCTCTTATATCTTAGGCGATGTTTGTTTTGGGGTTTTGTGGAGCTTCAAAACCATGAATAGCGATGTTATGTTTATTTTGGGTTTTTGATATGATAGGTTTTAATTTTATGTCGAATTGATGTATAAGAAAGTATTAATTTATTTTTTTTTAAAAAAAGTGAGGGAGGAGAGATAAAGAGAAAACATATACTCCCTCCGTCCCAAATTCAAGTTCGCATTTATTGTAGATACGGAGTTTAAGAAAAGCCACTTTTTGACTTACTTTTGAGGGTGGTATGGTATTTTTGGGAAATAAATAAATGATAAAATATGTTATGTGTGTTAAAACGGTGATGACAAATTTGAAATTAAAGTATGTTAGAGGTATATTAGTTTGTTGTTTTTTTCTTTTGTGAAAGTGTGAAGTTGAATTTGGGACGGACCAAAACGGAAAGTGTGAAGTTGAAGTTGGGACGGAGGGAGTATTAATTGAGGAGAGATAATATATATAGGTATATATAAAGTTGGTTTTTGTATTGGAGTAAATGACAAAAATAGATGAGAGATAAAGATAAAAAGTGTATTAATTGAGGAGTATATAGGCAGGGACGGAGCCAGGAATTCCGTCTAGGGTGCCCAATTTATTAGTAACGTTATAGTACTCCATCAATTTCGGTAAACTTTTCACTTTAACGTAGATACAGATTTTAAGAAATGTTGTTTTTTAACTAATTTTATTGACTTTAAAAAAAAAGAACAACAAAAAAATTAAAGGAAAAATAATAAAAGAAATAAGAAAGTGAAATTTTATTGACCTTTTTTATTAAAAAAAAAGTGCAGCAAAAAAATTAAAGGAAAAATAATAGAAGAAATAAAAGAAAGTGATAAAAAAACCAATTTTATTGACTTTAAAAAAAAGAGCAACAAAAAAATTAAAGGAAAAATAATAGAAGAAATAAGAAAGTGAAATTTTATTGACCTTTTTTTTTTTAAAAAAAAAAGAGCAGCAAAAAAATTAAAGGAAAAATAATAGAAGAAATAAAATAAAGTGATAAAAAAGACAAAGAGGAGAGCATTATGTGAGATCCGCACGACCTAGGATTGCCAATAGAATGCCTTCCCCACTTAGTCAAATTCTAGAGACAAAAATTTGTTAATCATATATATATGTAGGTAAAACTTTTTCAGGCCCAGTGTAGCTCCGTCCCTGTATATAGGGGTGTTTTTTAATGCAAAAACTTGTGTGAGCCCGGGTGCATGGGAGCACCCTTTAGAATTTTGTGTTAAATTATATACCCTTTAGTATAAAGATGTGTGCCCTTTATTTTCTGAAGTAAAATAAAAAAATATTAATGAAAAGTGTATAACCTTTAGAAAAAAATTGTGTACTCTTATTAATTAAAGTGTTATATACTCTTTAGAACAAAATAATGTACCCTTATCCATAACAATAAATTCTAAAGGTGTACGGCGTGTGCCTGAGCGCTCGCAAGCCTCACTCGATTTTAAAACTTAGGTGTGAATTTTGAATTCTAATTCCGGAATTATAAACTCTAAAACAAACAACTCCTTAGTTCCGAAAAATTAGGGCACTGAAGAAGCACAAATGGAGTGTGCAATTTAGTTGGCTTCGAAATCAGATGGAAGTACCCAAATTATACGAGCATCCATTTACTTTGAAGTTTGAAATTCCATCAGACAATGATTTATTAAGTCAAACTAGATATTGAATTTTCTTGCAAATATACAATAGATCATTCCATCTAACCTAGTATGAAATTTAGACTTCGATATTCTCTGCACAATTAACCTGTGGTGAGCATGTTTTCTTTTGAATGAATTTCTTTCGTTGGGACGCTCAAATAGGAGGAAAAAAAAAACCTTCTTTTAAGAGATCGGAAAGACTATTTCGAGTAATTAGGATGTATTAGTAAAATTTGAATATGAAAACTTTTTGATGAAAGTGCGAAGCTGATAAAGTTTGAGGGTAAATGTGAAATTACCAAATTAGTTTGCAGTCCTGTTTACTAATTTCTTTTAATAGCGAGATGGAGGGAATTGAACCATCCCCATTCTACATAAACCCTAATTGCCTTTCAAATCGCAGCTGATTCATTACACAATCCGTTGTTATTTCCGAAGGAAAATGATTGCATTCGTTCGTAAAAAACTTCCTCTGTTGATTTCGAAGCACATTTCACAACCTGTGCGCTGCAGATCCTCCCCTGTTCTTTTCTCGCTTTCTCTTCAGTTCTCTTCAGCCGTCAGCTCTGTCAGCGATAGACTGTCCGAAATTCTGAGGCACGACTACGAATTTTCTCCAGAATTGGCTTCGCGAGTTGCCTCAGAGTCGACTCGTCGTAAAAACCCTGAAAACGCTACTTCGATTCTATCATTCCTTAAAGAGAGTGGGTGTTCGAATGCTCAGTTGATGAAACTCTTGAAATACAGGCCCGATGTTCTCTCGGCTAGTCTCGAGGGTGACAATGGCATTAGACCCAAGATCAAGATTCTCCAAGATGTGGGCCTTTCTTTGGGTGAAATTTGGAAGATAAGCTCGAGTAATCCTGGAATTTTGAAGTTGAATTTGAAAATAACATCTTTCCTTCATTAGTTATTTTGAATTGTGTGTTAGGATCCAATAGTGAAGTTGCCAAAGTTATAAGTAGATCCCCATGGCTTCTGACAGCAAATCTTGAAAACAGTCTGGTGCCCAATGTTAAATTCTTGAAGAGCTGTGGTATTTCTATGGATAGAATCCTCATCATCCTAATTAACTTTCCAGCTTGTTTCATGGCCAAGCCGGAAGTTATTAGGGAATCTTCAGAGAAGGCCAAAGAAATGGGGCTCAAAGCAATTTCCAAAACATTCATTTATGCTATTCCAGCCATTGCTTCAATGAGCAAGCAGACTTTTGAACTCAAATTGCAAGGTTTTCGGGATTTAGGTTTTTCAAATGAGGACATACTGAGAATGTTTAGGAAGGCCCCGAATTTCATGTCTGTATCGAATGAGAAGATTATGAAGATAACAGAGCTTCTGTTTGGTACTGGGAAGTACAATATTTCAAGCCAGATGAACCTACTTGTTTCCTTTTCAGAGAGGTATCTCCAGAGGTATCCAATTGAATCTTTCTTGATTTAGTTCCAGATGAACCAACTTTTACCCCTCGATCTTGCTGTTTCTTGGATGAGACTTTAGGTGGAGAACCAGAAGTCAGAACACTTGATGAAACCTTAGAGGGCTTATGTGGGACTTCGTCTGAAATTCTTAGTTCTGCTCCATCAATGTCAGAGGCAGCTTTGCTCAAAGATTCCATAAATGCTGCAAGAGACTCCTCAAGATCATCATCATCTTCATCTACCAACTTATACGAACTTGGAGATTTGGGAGATCTCTGAACACCCAATTTTTCTGGAGAGGCAGGAGCAACATATTCGGAAATAAACTCCTCTGTTTTTCCAGAAGATTCCGAATCTTCAAGAGAAATCGGATTTGCAGCACGCCCCGACTCATTAAGATCAATTTTGAGTTCCTTACCTGTATAATTTGGCTTAGGCCCTCTTCGAGCCATAAGTCTTCCAGATCTTCTAGTCCCTGAAGAAATGTGATCCGAAGAGTTCCCTTTTGATTTTCCACTGTGAGAATGAGAAGGACCAGAAGATCATTTCTGTGGTCTGACTCCAGACGAACCTACATTACCTTCACTTGGGGGATTTGTGATCTGATAAGAACTTGAAGGAAGAGGTGCCTGTAGTGACTCAGAAACAACCGGGTTTTCAGAAAGAACAATTTCAGACTCACCAGGAACATACATGGCTAGAGGTATAGGGCTAAGGATAGGATCAGCAGAAGGGGCGACCATGGAGGAAGATGTGATATCAGTAGAGGAAATGGAATAGGGAAGGTTTGGAGGATCTACCAAAATGGGAGAACCAAGAGAAAAAGGAAATGAAGAGGATGACACTTGATTGTTGGACATATTAATGGGACAACTCAAAACTCAAGGACGTCAGTTATAAATTACAAGAGAGAGCAAAAGTAACCGCACAAGAAACGATGTAAAGTGATAATTCTAAGATAAAATAAAGAGACATATAGATAAATAAGGAGAGAAAAAAGAAGTTAACAAGAATGTGGAAGCTAGAAAGAATGCACGATCACACGAATAACAACTGCAAGATTTTACACAACAGTCCAAAAACAAACACACATAAAAAATATAACATTAAAAACCGAAAAAAATATATATATACACACATTTTTTAGATTGCAAAAGATATTATTCGGAATATACATTTTATTATAGTCCTTTTTTTTATTAACACGGCACACACATACCCATTGCACTTTGCTAGTACGAATGATATTTTAAAGAAAAAGATGTTCAACAAATATCAGCACCGGATACAAGAACATTCCTTGAGATATAAGATTTGAATTTTCACTTATTTCATCTCAATATCATTAACTCATCATAATTTATATTTCCTCTATTTTTTTTAAAGGTATGTGTCCAGAGAAGGAAAACAAGCTTCCAGAATATCTTTTGCAATATAAAAAGAATAATATATATATATATATATATATATATATATATATATATATATATATATATATATATATATATATATCAACATACACACAAACACACGAACATAATCAAAAACATATATATATAAATATATATATATATATAACAGCTTAGCACAAACACACACCGAGAGATTTTCGTAAGGAGGTAAATCTCTCAAAATCAAGGGCTTTGGTAAAGATATCAGCTAATTGTTTCTCCGTAGAGATATATTCAAACTTAACCACATTTTGCTCAACTAAATCACGTATAAAATGATGACGAATATCTATATGTTTTGTGCGAGAATGTTGAACAGGATTTTTAGAAATATTAATCCCAATAGAATTATCACAGTACACGGTAAGTACAGTACTCTCATACCCATAATCATGCAACATCTGTTTGAGCCATATGAGCTGAGTGCAGCAATATCCAAGAGCAACATACTCAGATTCAGCTGTGGATAAGGAAACACAATTTTGCTTTCTGCAATGCCAAGAAATAAGATTATTTCCAAGAAAAAAACAACCACCGCTGGTACTCTTTCAATCGTTCACATCCTCCGCCCAATCAGAGTCACTGAATCCAACAAGTTCAACATTTGTGTTACGAGAGAAATATATACCAAATTCCAAAGTTCCAGACACATCGTATAATTCTCTTCACAGCTTGTAAGTGCGATGCTTTTGGATTTGACTGATAGCGATCACACACCCCAACACTGTACACAATATCTGGATGACTTGCTGTTAAAAACAATAAGCTTCCAATCATGGACCGATACACAGTCTCATCTACCTTTTCTCCATTCTCATCCTTACTAAGCTTCTGTGAGGATCCCATGGGAGTACGTGCACTTTTTGCATTTTCTAGGCCAAAACGCTTAACAAGATTACTAGCATACTTTGACTGAGAAAAGAAAATTCCTTCATGTGATTGTCGAACTTGCATACCAAGGAAAAAATTTAGATCACCAACAAGACTCATTTCAAAAGTATTTGTCATTGCAGTCACAAACAAGTCATTCAACTTGGAAGATGTAGACCCAAAAACAATATCATCAAAATAGATTTTAGCTACAAGTATATCACCCTTTTCATGCTTAATGAACAATGTATGATCCACCATGCCTCTAGAAAAATCAAACTCAAGAAGAAATTAAGTTAACCGACCATACCATGCACGAGGTGCTTGTTTTAAACCATAGAGAACCTTTTTTAACCTAAACACATGCAAAGACTTAGAGGGATCCTCAAACCCCTTAGGTTGTTCAACATACACTTCTTCATTCAACACACCATTCTAAAAGACACCTTTAACATCCATCTAAAATAACTTGATTTTGAGATAACAAGCAATTGCAAAAACAAATCTAATAGATTCTATTCGAGCAACAGGTGCAAAAGTGTCATCAAAATCAATTCCTTCAACCTGAGTATAACCCTGAGCAACCAATCTAGCTTTGTTTCGAACAATTTTTCCACAATCATCAGATTTATTTTTGAAAATCCACTTAGTGCCTATGACATTCTTATCAGTAGGTCTAGGAACCAAGAACCAAACATCATTCCTAACAAACTGATTTAACTCCTCATGTATGGCTTCTATCCAGAACTCATCCTTTAAGGCTTCATTCACATTTTTCGGTTCATGCAAAGACACAAAACACCCTATGTTTATAAAACTTATCACAGAAGACATACTCACAAAATCAGACAGATTGTCAAAAGTAACTGATGACAAACATGATGGTCGAACCATGTTTCTGTAATTCACTGGTTCCTTTTGCCGAGTAACAATACCTTCATTTGAATCTCCTATTATGAGTGATGATGGATGATTCTTCTGAATTCTGCTTGAAGGTTCCTTTCTCGAACACCTGAATGTGTCGTCTGTACCTTCTGGAGTTTTTGAAGCTGAAGATGTTGCTTCACTTGTTCCAACATCTTGAACAACATTCTGTTCTCGTATGTCATTATCAAGATTTCTCCAGGTATCTACAAGATCTGCATCAACTGTCTCCTATGTCATACCTATGACACTTAACATATCATCAAACACAACATTTATGCTTTCTTGGACAATACGATGGTGCAAATTGAACACCCTATATGCACGACTGTTTTGAGAATAACCAAGAAAGATACAACGTTCACTTCTGGAATCAAATATTGTCAACTGCTTACGATCATTGAGAACAAAACAAACACATCCAAAAACATGAAAATATTTGAGATTTGGCTTTTTATCATGTAAGACTCATGTGAAGTTTTGTTTTGTCCATATCTCAAATAGGTTCTGTTTATAATATGACACGCAGTATTGATCGCTTCAGCCCAAAAACGTTTTGACAAATTTTTTGAAACTAACATGACGCGAGCCATTTCTTGAAGTGTACAATTTTTACGTTCAACAATTCCATTTTGCTGAGGAGTTCTAGGAGAAGAAAACTCATGTGAAATTCCCTTTTATCACAAAAATTACTAAATGACTGATTCTCAAACTCTCTACCATGATCACTTCTTATTCTGCATAGTTTAAGTTCATATATATTTTCAAGACGTTTCACAAGTTTTTCAAAACAAATGAAAGCTTCAGATTTTTCTTTTAAGAAATCAACCCATGTGAAACGTGAAAAATCATCAACACACACAAATATATACTTTTTACCTCCAAGGCTTTCCACTTCAACTGGACCCATCAAATCCATATGAATAAGTTCTAAACAACGAAAAGTGGAATAATGTGACAAAATTCTATGAGGCACACAAGTTTGCTTGCCATGCATACATGGACCACATACATGCTTCTCCTGAAAAGACAAACTAGGAACTCCTCTAACAGCATTGTTCTTGACAAGCTTTCTCAGACTTTTATAATTCACATGCCTAAGTTTGAAATGCCAAATCACAGACTCATCAATGTATGAATTTAAACAAGTAACATGAGATTGAATCAAATAGCAATTGTCACTAGAACGTTGCCCAGTCATAATACACACATTATTACTATCCAACACTTGACAAGAATTGTTATCAAATATCACATGAAGTTTGTCATCACACAACTGACTAATGCTAATAAGATTAGCATACAATCCTTCAACATGAAGTACATTAGATAATTGAGGAAAACCTTCAACACTTAGACTTCCTTTTCCAACATCTTTCCTTTTGCTCCTCCTCCAAATATGACATTACCCCCGTCTACTACTTGATAGTCCTTCAAATTCTCCATAGATCTGGTCATCTGTCGTGAACATCCACTATCAAAGTACCAGCAACCTGGAACTACAGCTTTCAAAGAAGTAAAAATCATATTACACAAAACCTTTCGGTCAGTAAAATTTTCTTTGCTGTGATCCACAGAATGTTCCAATTTTACTGAAAATAACTTCTTATGCTGAAAATCTTTCTGAAATTTAAAACAAAAAGGTTTTATATGTCCAGGAGAGAAGCAATAATGACACACAAAATTTTTTTCTAATTTTTTCCAGAACTAGGTTTTTCTGATGACTTCAAGTTTTCATTAGATTTTAGATCACAAAAACCTAAACCGGATTTTCCATGCTGACTTGTTAAAAGAATCTCATCTAGAACTGACGTGCCCTTACTAAATTTCTTAAAACTCAAGGCAGAAGATTCAAACTTAACTTTAAGATTTGATATTTCGAGATCCTTTTTAGTAAGAGATACTTCCAACCTAGTAATAACACTACGCTGTTCATCACACTTATGATCAAGATTGGACATTTTTTCTTGTAACACTTTGAATTTTTCAGAACGTTGAAAACAGACTGGATTAGAACAAGAATCTAAAACATGAAGAGGAGACACAATAATAGATGATTTAACAAAACTGGGAACATACCTCTCATCTGAACCTTCGCATGTATCAATTTATGTACTGTACACAGATGGAACCCCTTTTTTATCATCAGCATGTGCCATCATAGCACACTGATCCTTCTTCTCTTCAGTTTCTTCTTCTGATTCGTCAGACAATGTGGCTTTCATGCTCATTTTCTTTCTTCTTCGACGAAGGGCAGTTGGACATTCATTTGCATAATGTCCCATTTCCTGACAAGCACGGCATTGTACAGTTTCGATATAATCAGAGTCATACTCTACTTCCTCATTTTTAAAATTCGATCCTGAATTTTTGAATGAGTTTTTGAGTTGATTTCTATTAAAATTCGATTTGAACTTTGCCTTTGACTTAAACTCCTTCCTTTGGTTTGTTAACTTTGAAACATTTGAATTAAATTTCTTAGTTAATAAAGCCACATCATATTCTTCTTCTTCATCCTGACTTTTTCCAGTCAATCTCCTTCTCTATAGTCGACTCAGCTTCACTCTTTAAGGCAATGGTCTTCCCTTTTGCTAATGCCTTCTGGTGTGACATGTTCATCTCATGACAAGTAAGAATACTCACAAGTTCATTCATGGATATGATGTCTTTGTTGTGAGCTTCTTCAATGATAGACACTTTCACATTGAACCTTTCAGGAAGAGTTCTCAAGGTCTTGTTTACAAGCCTTTCATTACTGATAGGATCTCCAAGGGCCTGTGATTCATTTGCTATATCATACAGCTTTTCAGTATAAGACATGATATCCTCATCATCCTTCATACGCAGATTCTCAAACTGAGTTCCCAAGAATCTAAATTTTGTGCGACGAACGTTGTGTGATCCTTCACAATGCTCCTGAAGAATACTCCAAGAATCATTAGCTAAGATACAATTAGTAATTAATTTAAACATGTTAGCATCAACAGAAACAGAAATGGCATATAAGGCTTTGGAATTCGGATTGGCAGCCATTTTTTCTTCACGAGTCCACTCATACTCGTGCTTAATAACAGGATCATTATCACCATCTTGGACTAGAGGAAGAGACCATCCAGTAAGAACAATAATCCAAGCAGATTCATCCATGGATTTAAGATACTGACGCATTTTGACTTTCCAAATAGAGTAATTTGTACCATCAAGAACAGGAGGACGAAAAGACACATCCATCACGACACACAAAAAAAACTAACCAAGGATCTATACTAAGTGACGTCTAGTAGTGGCTCTGATACCACTTGTTAGAACCTAGTGTGTGTGCATTGTGAAATCCTGAACAGAATATATATTGTTACACAGAATGATGGAACAAAAGCAGAAACAGTGCACAGCGAAATTTTAAAATGAGAGATTAACACAGAGAGTTTTCAAAACTTTCTACTGGGTATTTCACCAGTAGAGCCTTCAGGGCAAAATGCATATCATTGCTGACATGCTTATGAACAAATACAAGTCGACTCTAACAAGAGAAACTTGAACACCAACACACTTCAATGAAGTGAAAAACTACAAGAACAAAATCTATCCCACAACAATCAATTATCCCAATTGTTGTTGATTCCCAACTAAAGAGACAAGTCTTCCGACTATTCACTCTTGAGTACAAACAGGACAGATTTGAACTCTCAAACGTATGCTCTTCTTACGTGTATATCAAACTCAATATTATCTAATTTCTACCGAAACTTAATGCCATCGCCTCATATTTATAGGCGCAAAATAGATGGATTAGGTTTGAAAGGATCTCTGGCAGTTTATTCTTCAAATTTGAATATCTCGCGCATGATAAAATCTGCGCCAAAAAATCTCTCGAAGGAACAAAACGGATCACAACATTATCTTATCCAAAGATTGAGTATCCAAAACTTGTATAACTGCAAATCCTTATCCAACCGCAAAGATCAAGTATGATGCAACATCCTGAAAGGAACACAGAAAGGCAAAACAACAAACAAACAAAGTAACAATAACATATCATTAATAAAAACATCAACAAAAATGTCATCAATTTTTATTTATACTACAAATTATTTATATACTCTCTCTATCCTGTCCTAATAGTTATGTTTGTTTTTTATATGGGGATTAAGAAATATAGTATTTTAATATGTAATGAGGTGAAATCATGAGAGATTTTCAATATGTTCTTTAAACACAAATATTTAGTTAATTTAGAGAGTAAATGAAAAATTCAAATCCAAAAGGCTCTCTATGGAGTATCACTTTTGAGTTTAACTTTTTTGTTTCACTCTTCAGAGCCAACAACACTCTTTAATACTTATTAAATTCATTAATTAATTTACAATTTTCAATACTAATTTTATGGGAATTTATGAAATATGCAAATAATAAATTGTAACATAATGAACAAATGAAGAGGGAAATTTAAAGAGTACTATGTTGAAGGTATTAACCAAACAAAAGTTAAATTTAATAGATGTTCTATATTTTATACTCACTCCTCTGCTTCTAAGGTATTCATCTTACTATTTTTTGTGTTCGCTTTAAATGTATTCATTTCTCTTATTTAGTAAAAAAGTATACAATATGGCCCACTATTTTTCTCTAATACAACTACCCATTTTACATATAATAATAATACTCGTTAATCCACATGCAAAAAGCAAATGGATACCTTAGAACCGGATAGAGGGAGTATATAAATATAAGGGATATAAGGTACATTAACAAAATTATTTATTACTATGAGATACAAACATACAAAAGTATTACTACTAACTACATAAATATATAGTGATATTCCAATATTACTCTTATAATGTGCTGCACATAAATGTTTGTGTGCAGCAAAAGTTATATGCAGTAAAAAAGTGTGTGCAGCAAAAAAAGTAAATCGTAAGTGTCGTGTGCAGTGAAAAAATTATATACTCCTATTCTCCGACGGCGGCGTCCGGCCTCCTGTCACCCGTCGCCGGCGGAGGAGTGGCCGGCATTTGGCGGTGGTCCGACGGCGGTCTGGTGATGGCAGTGGGTAGATGAGGGGTTTAGGGTTTGTGGCTTAAAAGTATATGAGATTATAATGAATTAAGGTTATATTTGGTATTTTATTTTAATATTTTATATGTGAGAGTAATTTTTTGAACTTATTGTATCTCCTAATAATTTAGGGTACAAAGTGTGTACCTATGAGTAATTTTTCCTAAATATAAAAATACTTTTGGAGTTACTCTAATATTTAAATATATAGTGAGTAATTGTATTAATTATTATAGGTGGGTTTTTGTGGGCCCAGATATATAACCATCATAATGAGACGGAGTAACAGTTAAGATTAGATGGAGTAGAGTTGTTAATAAGCCCGTAAACTGTGGGCGCGAACCGATTAACCCGAAAAAAATTAGGGTTAGGGTCAAGAAATTTGGGTCCGTTTAACATTCTGACTTTTTGGCCCGAACCGATTAACCCGTGGGCTAATAGGGCTGACCCGTGGGCTAACCGGGTCGGCCCGTAGGGTTGAAAATTATTATTATTATTATGTTTAATTAATTTTAATACTCATAATCTATACATCAACCACTCAATCCCACCCTACTCCCAAGCCATTGTTGGACAAACTTTCACCATCTTTTAATTTAATCTCTTTCTCATCTTTTTTCTCACTGTAACCCACAATTTTCTCTAATAAATAAAATAATATTTAAATAAATATATTAAGATTAATTTAATTATCACAAATTCTTTTAATATATAATCTTTTAATAATATTTTACAAGTATTAATCTTAATTCTCTCAAATTTTAAATAATGTATTAGTTAATTTTGGATTTATTATATTATTTATAATAAATTATAATTTTTAAATTTTGAAATATTTTTTATCGTACAACCCGTGAGTCCGACCCGTTTAACCCGTAGCCCGTTAGGGTTAGGGTTAGGTTCACCTTTTCGTAGCCTGTTTAAACAGACACAATTTAGCCCGAAGCTCTGCCCTAATGGGTTAGAGCTGACCCGTTTAACATCTCTAGGATGGAAGTAGTACATATTTTTACATTAATAATTTAAAAAAACATTTTGATGAAAGTGACGAGCTGATAAATTCTGAGGGTAAATATGAAATTACAAAGAGAGTGGCTATTTGCACCTCCAGAATTAATTAATGTACCCCAACTACTTAATATATCTCAATATATTATACTAATATATATGAAAATTACTAAATACACCCCAATTAAGACACTTGTATCCTTATTCTCCATCTTTTACTTTTACTTTTTTTAAAAAAATATATATAGTATATTCATCTTTGTTCATGTTTCATCAAGAGACTGCAGTATCTTCTCCCTGTAAGTTTGCCATAAAACTCCGTCAACATTCCCACTCAACATTCCCACACAGCAAGAAGAATTTGAATCCCAATTCAATTGAAGATGGCAAAAACAAACCTCTTCTGTGATTCCATAAATAATATGGTACACCACAGCCCCACCAACGGGACCAACCACTCCGGCGTAACTGATCTCTCGAACACTCTCTACATGCTCTCCCCCTCCCGCTGCACCATCACCAGGTCCAGCGCCACCACCAGCGACCGCCCCTGCGCCTCCGCCTGCTTCGCGAAATCCATGGCCGCGCCGAACACCTGCCGGATCTGCTCGTCAGTTATCCAGTAATCATCCTTCAACTTCGGGGTGTGATTTGCCAGGAACTGCACTTCCCACATTCCCTCTGCCTCCTATCTTTCGGCGCCCACGTGCCAAACCTTTCTCTCCCAAACACCATCTCTTCTCTAATTCTTTTCAGTTTCAGATTTGCCCTAATCCCAATTTAAATGTTCTGTTAGAAAAAAAAAAAACTCTGATTTTTTTTCACTATTTATAAATGACATAATTTTTCAGGTAAATCTAAACTTCAGAATGGTGAATTCAATTGTTGAATTTCGTTTCCATAAAATTGGAAACTTCCGGGAAAGAGAAGTCTGCTCTTTGAATCAATTTTTTTGTGAACAATTTTAATTATATAATTATAGGGGTATTTATGTCAAATTATTCAAGGATATTTTAGTCCTTACATAAATAAGGTATGTTAAGTAGTTTCGGGTGGTGTAAATAGCCGCCTCCATTACAAAAATTAGTTTGTAGTCCTATTTTCTAATTTATTTATTTTTAATTACGAAAATGGAGGGATTCTGCATATCTAAACCCTAAATTGCATTTCGAATCGCAGCTGATTCATTACACAATCCGTTGTTATTTTCGAAGGAAAATGATTGCATTCGTTCGCAAAAAGATTCCTTCGTTGATTTGGAAGCACATTTCACAACCTGTGCGCTGCAGATCCTCCCCTGTTCTTTTCTCGCTCTCTCCAGTTTTCTTCAGCCGTCAGCTGCGTCAGCGATAGACTGTCCGAACTTCTAAGGCACGATTACGAATTTTCTCCTGAATTGGCTTCGCGAGTTGCCTCAGAGTCGACTAGTCTTAGAAACCCTGAAAACGCTTATTCGATTCTATCATTCCTTAAAGAGAGTGGCTGTTCGAATGCTCAATTGATGAAACTCTTGAAATACAAGCCCGATCTTCTTTCGGCTAGTCTTGAGGGTAGCCATGGCATTAAACCCAAGATCAAGATTCTCTAAGATGTGGGCCTTTCGTTGAGTGACATTTGGAAGATAAGCTCAAGTTCTCCTGGAATTTTGAGGATTTTGAAAAATAACATCATTCCTTCATTAGTTGTTTTGAAGGGTATGTTAGGATCCAACAGTGAAGTTGCCAAAGTTATAAAGAGATCCCCATGGCTTCTGACAGCAAATTTTGGAAATACTCTGGTGCCCAATGTTGAATTCTTGAAGAGCTGTGGCATTTCTATGGATCGTATCCAAATCATCCTCGTTCACTTTCCAGCGTGTTTCACGGAAAAGCCAGAAGTTATAAGGGAATCTTTGGAGAAGGCCAAAGAAATGGGGCTCAAAGCAAGTTCCAAAAACTTAATTTATGATTGCAAGGTCTTCGGGATTTGGGTTTTTCAAATGAGGACATATCACAATGTTTAGGAAGGTGCCGAATTTCATTACTGTATCGAAGGAGAAGATAATGAAGATATCAGAGCTTCTGCTTGGTACTGGGAAGTACAATATTTCCAGCATTGTCAATTGTCCAAGATCGCTTGCAATGAGCATTCCAAATAGATATATCACACGGCTGCAAATTTTAGAAGCTCTGGAAAACAGGAATCTGATAACCGAGTGGCCTGATCTTGGTACAGTTTACAGACTATCAGATGATATGTTTTCTAAGCAATTTATTAGACCTTATGCACATAGAATTTGTGATGTTCCCATCAGTGGCAAAAAGGCATAAGCTTAATCACCTGATTGACTTACTAGAGACCATCTGACCATGTGATGTGTTTTGTGTTGCCTTTGCAGCTAACTGAACAGAAATATGCTCCTTGTGTTTCCATTTGTTCCTCTATTTCTTGGCCTCAAAATATGACAACAAATATTTGAATTTTCCAAGTCTGCTGAGTGTCATTGTACTCTTTTGAAGCATGTTTTTGCCTGTTTCTAACTGTGAAAAGTTTCTAGTGTTGCTATAATGCCAATTATTTTTAAGGTATGGTTACTTTTCTCCCAACTTCCTTGGATCTTGCATTGCAGATAAAAGAAACTTAATGAAGAGAGTTTTATGATTCTATTTGGTGTACTTTCTTTTCCCATCCATTGCTGAAATCTGAGATCCAAATACACAGTCTAAGTTGAGTAATCATGGCCATGCAAGCATAATATTTTGATTAGACTACATAGGTGTCTTTTTAGTGGCAATGCATTCTGTTTCTGTCTTTGTGTTCGCATGGAGATTTTCAATACATTCTCTTTTCTGTCTCATTACTTAGTAGAACGAAGATGATTGCCTGCAGTTTCCAGCAAAAAATGTGTGGTACAAGAATTCATACACCTCATATAGTTCAATATTATATATTAATCATGGGTTGTTTTGGTAGCTTATTGATATTTCTGGTTTTTTTTTCTTACTCTGTTTACTGCCATCCCAATATCTTTAGCGTGAAAAAATCAAAAGAAGGGAGTTTATATACACCTTTTTTCCAATTTTATTATTATCTTCTTCTTCTTTTTTAAGTTAGAAAGTAAATTTATATTTTAATTGTTAAACATGAAATGGGTGGTACCAACTACCAAGATATGGTGGGTTCACATAAAAACACACATGCTAAATAATATCTAAAGAATTCGGACTTGTGGGCACAGATTTAATTTATTACTACATCTAAAGAGTAAAATTTATGCCGGAAATGATTTTGTTGTATGCCACGCAAGTCCAACACAATTAAATATAAATTTTATAATATTTTTGTACTCCCTTCTAGACCTCAATCATTAAATTAAGATTAAATTCAATCAAATTTGAGTACCATCTAACAATATGCAGAGCATATGCACATTTATTAGAATAATATATGATTTACCCCGCCATAAGGGCCCATGTTCCTCCTGAGAATTGATGAATGAGATAAATTGCAAAATATTACTCAAGTGGATTATAAAGAAAGTTCACTCTTTAACTTGAATTTGCAAGGGGTTTAGAATAATGCTAAGTGTAAGTTGGGTAACATCTGCTTGATTCAATTTTTTTATTGGTTTTCTAAATAATTTATCAGTGTTTTATCAAAGATATTGATATTACTTGTTTATCAATGTTTTATCATGATATTACTTTTAATTCAAGGAGTACTTTTTATTCGTACTATAAATTGTTCATGAAATAACTAACTACACAAGTATCACCTTTCATTACTTCAAGTATTACTTTTTTATTAAGATGTTATCACTTCTTAAATGTCTCATGAAAATCGACTAATAAGACGGACTCGCACGAGTATTCGCATCGCACAAAGGGTAATTTTTTTTAATTGTATACTATATTATATGCTACCCTAAACCCAAACCTATTCAAGTTTAATTTAGCCCTTAGTATTAAATAAATCTCGATGTTCTCAATATTTTGGACAATAATCTTTATCATTAAACATAATAATTATAACAGCTGGCTAAATCTCCAAACTAGAGATCAAACAATAAGATAGAAAAGAAAAACTTGCACATGGTCAAATAGTAAGATGGAAAACACCCAACGATCTAATGAAACTAGATTGCAATTGTCCAAGATTTTTGCAAGACAACAACCTGCCATAATCAACAATCCTGCTTAGAAAAATAAATACCAATGTGATTTCCACAACTATTACAATGACTTCTCCATAAACACTGTTTCATTTTTTACACAGTTTTTTTCCCACCTTAAGCCAATGTTAAAAAATAGCGAAAAGGAATTCGATACTTGAGCGAATTTACTTGCAAGTAAAGAGCCCCCATGCTGTAATTGTAACATTGGAAACAGGGCCCAACTCTGTTTCATGCCGACATGGAAAACAAGCTACATTTAGGTCCAAGCATGCTTATTTGATCTCCCTATACACTTGGTAATCACTAGAAGAAGAAAACTTTAGTATTGTGTATTCATCTCAACCAAGAAGCTCAAGTTCCCACCCTTTACGCGCAAAGATGGTCATCAAATACATATATTCACCATCTAAGCTTCCAAAAACATTCCATTCTTGATAAGACCCTTGACACGTAAACCACATGGCATTGTTGAGGATATCATCGACGATAATTAGAAATGGCAACAAGTAACAACTCATCAACCATCTAGATTAACCATTTCCGTAACTTATATTAAGCAAAGTCAGCTACTGTTTATGCAGTATAGAGCTCAATGAATATCATACTTACGAACCAAATCACAGAGTCCTCCTATCTTGATGCTGATCAACTTTTAATGTAATTACTGTTATAGTGTCCTGATGTACCACTAATCTAGGCATATAAAAACTGAAAAAGCAATTCGCAGAAATTTTGCAGCTAAAGATTCAAAATTGAAAACTGAAAAAGATATACTCCATCAACTAATGAAGAAAAGAATACATAACAAATCTTAGAACTAGCTCCCAATAAATCCTATGGATTCCACGAACATGTAAACCAGCAAACACAGGTTTTCTTAACTGTCTTTGCCAGTTTGATTTCACAGTTCATGCAAAGAACAAGCATTGATTACCTTTCTACTATAATACAAAGGTAGTTTCTTACAAAAACCATGTACATCTGCAGCATACAGTATTACTAACATCAAAATCTAAATAAAAGAACTGTAGAAACCCTAAAGGAACTTACCTTTCTTGCACTTGGGTGCTTGCCTTACACGCCCTTCCACCTTGGGCTTGGAACGGGCAGGGTCGGCGACAAGGGAAGCTGCGGCAACCCCAACTGGCCCGTTGGTGAAAACAGGGTTCCGTAGGGAGACCTCGGAGAAGGTATGCATCCAAATGGCAGCGGTGACAATGGCAGCACGGGAAATGGTGATGGAGCGGCGGCAGATGATGGCAGATGAGGTTGCTGTTGCAGCGAGGGGACAATAGGAGGATGCTGCGGCGGCGCGACACCGTTCAGCGGCGGTGGAGCACCGGATGAAGAGAATGAGTTCTGAAGGAAACGCATGTAAGCAGAGACCGGTGACTCCGACGGCGGAAACAGAGAGGACTGAGGGGGCGGCATGCGTTGAGCGACGTCGTTTTGTGGCAGTAGAGACTCTGGACGTTGACCAATGGGTGCGCCTCCATTCCAAAGAGGAGAAGGAACAGAAGCTGAAGCCGAGTTCTGTAGAAACCGCATGTAGGCAGAAATTGGGGACTCCGCCGCGGGGTGAACCGAGGGCAAAGGCGGCAGCGGCGTGAAGGGCTGAGCCGGTCGCTGTACGCCGTCGTTTTGGGGACGAGGAAGTAACTGGTTGATTTGAGGAGGGTGGTTACCAATTTGGGCGAGAGGCGGTGGCCGAATCCTCTGCAGACGCGAGCTGGAGGGTCTAGACTGAGCGACAGGCGGCGTCGGCGCCGATAGCCGCTCGTGCGCCGGAGAGCCCGTGAGCTTCTGAACGACGTCGCGGAAGTCGTTTTTGTTGATGTTGTACACCGGCGGCTGCTGCGATTGAGGCTGATTCTGGCCAGAATTAGGGTCGAGAAGTGAAATAGCCGGAGCAGGGGAAGACGACGGCAACGGCAAAGACATAGACGACGTAGCAGTGGATGGAAGCGGGCCGGGCTTCCGAATGGGCTTAGAAATCTTATGAGAATTTCTACTCACTTGTTTCAGATACAAATCTCTACTACCACTGGTGCTGTTACTGCTATTTCCAAGGGATACAGAAGAAGACGAATCATCACCACCACCAATTCCTTTATCCATCTCCACACACACACAAAAACACACACACTAGATACTTCTTTCTCTCTCTATATCTACACGAAATTTTTGTGGCTATTCCTCTCCCTCTATCTCTATCTCTACATACAAAATATATATCGCAACGGGAAAGAATAAAGCTGGATTGAAAGGGTAGTCGTACAATTACACACAGTTGCTTCCTTTTTGTGAATTTGGGAATTAGGGTTAGTGATTACTGTCTTTTTGGAAACGGGCGATTGTGCTGTGTTGGATTGTACTGCGCGCTTAGTGGGAGGTGCCTTGTCTTTATCCATGAGTGTTTTGGGGTCCATTTCCCATTATAACGTTTTGGATTTGCTTTGACCGAACTTGCTTTAATTGACACATTTACATATCCATCTTTTCTTATTTACAAATAAACCCCTTCATTCTCAATATCTTCTTTTAATACTCATAAAACTTAGTTTAGCTCTTAATTTAATCCTACATCCTTTTTTTTTCTTTTTTTTTTCTCTCACTTTTATGTACTATATACATACTACAATTCAAGGAAATTTAATTGTTTTACTGAAATAAATTTATTTTAAGATTAAATAATCTTTTCTAATATACAAATAAAATAAGTACATGAAATTTAACTCATTATATATTGTTGCTCAAATTTCACATTGTATATTGGTTTTACATTATATAATATGTTTCGTAATATATTTTTTATTAAATACTTGTGTAACGTGCATATGCATTTGATTGTACTTTAAACATTAATTATAACGTGTGATAAGCATTTAATAAATGAAATAAGGAAATAAAATTGATGATACCTTTTGAATTACCGTTTAGATTTATTATGTTTCACTTTATTTTTCATATCATGTTTTTTTATTAAAATACTATTATATCCTAAAAAATATAATTAAACTCCTACATACTAGATCGTAATTTAAATACTAATTGTAACACATAAAAAGTATTAATAAATAAATCGTACTTATTAAATAAAATAAGTGATGATATAAGGAAATTGAATAGTTGATTGTATTTGTCATAAGAATGATTGGTGTAAGCGACGGGGCCTAATGATTCTTTTATGCGATTGATGATTCTTCTATTCGATTTAACTATGAAAAATCACAATAAATTGAAATAATTTTATTTGGTAAAGTCTTGCCAAGTAAAGTTTATATTTTATCATTTTGATTTATCTTAATATTAGGTTTATATTTTTCTTTTGACGGGTGAGTCCACATAAACCAAATTCATCATGCACCATGTTTTGCAAAATTGCACTATCTCCGTTCCAGATTTATTTTCGCAACATTGTAGATACGGAGTTTAAATAAATTATTTTTAATCAATTTTATTGATTTTTAGGAGTATTGTGATATTTTTAGGTAATAAATAAATTACAAAATATAATTTTTTTTAATCAGGACCCGAAAGATAGGTAAACTATCAATTAGGAACCTGAAAGATTTTTTCTATCAATTCAAGACCCGAAAGATATGAAACTATCAATACAGGACCTAAAATCAAAAAATTAATTAAAATAAAATAATAAAAACTACATTAAAATTATTTTTTAACATAATATTTTATAATTTATTATAATTAAAATAACATACTAATTAATGATGAATTTATATAATTATGTTATTAGATTTTTATTGATTTTATGATTATAGGTCTTGAATTGATATTATTATATCTTTCGGGTCGTGAATTGAGAAAAAAATCTTCCGAGGTTCTAATTGATAGTTCCTCTATTGAAAAAACTCCTATAAAATATGTTATGTGAGTTAGGTGTGAGTGATATTTTTGAAATTAAGATAACTTTTGAGATTGTTGGTTAATGAGAAGTTTCATTTTTTTTGTGGTGAAGATAAGTGTGGAACGGACGAAAATGGAAAATGTAAACATAAGTGTGGGAGGATAAAATATTATACTAGGAGTATTATTTAGTACATCGTTACTCTTTAGACCGATAAATTATTAATCTTTAAATAAAAAAATATTACTTTTCAAATTCAACTTAAAAAAATTCACAAAGGAGTAATATAAATTATTAAAAAGTTAAATAGTAAATCTCTCCATATAATAATATGTAAATTAGGATGGAGAATTTAAGATTTAATATTCATTTTTATTTAAAACATAATAGTTCATTATTCATCATAAATTAAAATGCGTGTGACAACCCAATTGTTTGTCATTGTATTAAGTTCACATGAGACAACTCATTAATTATTAATTATTAATAAGAGATGTGTATTTATTGAATTTCCTTGTAAGTGAATAAATTTATTAAAAAGGTTTAAAACATACTAGAAATTTTGTTCGTTTAATAAATGTGGTATTTAAAATAGTTAATGGGTTAAATCCGTTAAGATTACTCTTTATTGGAGAAAAATTAAAGATTATCCATTTTTTTAGCTATTAAATACTAACCTTATATCGAAATACCTTTTTTACATTAAAATAAAATAAATTGTGGATTTTTTTTTAACTCCAGTAATTAGAAAATACATTGTATATATCAACGTAATTTAACTCTAGTAATTAGAGTTGTAGACATCTATCTATTATCTTATTATTGAAATGAAATCGAAATTAGTCCTTTTAGGCTTTTATTGGTTTGATGTCCTTTGTAACATGTCAAAGAGCCACGTTTTTGGCTTCTAAACTTATGTGTTAGGATATAATCATATAAATACTATTTTTGGCAACGGAAAAGTAAAGGACTCGTTAAGAAGATAAATTCAAACACTTTTTTGCTTAAAATTTCTGTAAATATTAGTTGTTAGTAGTAGTTAATTCACGAAACATTCATACTTTTTCTTTCTCTAAGCCTCGTACTAATTTCTCATCTAATTCGTTTTTAATGAGAATCAAATTTGAGAGTTCATTACATCTGATTCAAACTTATGTGTTATAATATTAGAAAAAGTTATTTTTGGCAACGAGAAAGTAAATGACTCATTAAGAAGATAAATTCCACCTTGCATCCACAAATTCAAATTCTTGTACTAAATTTAAAATGTTATACATTTATTAATTAATTATGGGGCGAGTCTAATTTAAATTGGGTTCAAACCTTAATTTCATTTTTATATAATTAACTTTTAAGCACATCAAAAATTACTTTTGAAAAGTAATAATTATTTTTTTAAGAGTAATTTTTTTTATTACTAAAGAATACTTTCTCTGTTCCATTTCAAATGTCACACTTTCTATTTTGAGTTGTCCCACAGAAGTTTGTACATTTTTTTAAAAAAAAAAAGCAAAAAGTCAAACACAATCACCCTTTTTCATATCCTTTATTTACGGGAAATTACTCTTACCTTACACACCTAAAAATTATCAATTTTCTTAACTTTCATGTCAGAGGAGGGGTGCAAACATTTATGGGATGGAAGGAGTAATCGGTAAATTAAGATATGCAAAATTTTGAAGAATAATTATTTCATTTAAAAGAGTAATAATTTATCTAACTAAATAGTAATTTTTCATATGCTAAAAAGTAATTAAAGTACGAGTGGTTCCTCCTTTTTAGAGTTGTTATGACAAACGAGCAGCTCGAAGGCTCGGCTCGGCACGGCTCAACAAAGCTTTAACTCGACTCAACTCGTTTATATTCGAGCTCGAGTTCGAGCTCGTTTATATACTCGTTTCGTTAATGAGCTGAGCTCGGCTCGGCTCGTTAAGGCTCGAAAATAATAATTAATAATATTAATATTATTAATTATTACTCCATCCGTTCATCTTTAATTTATCAATTTTACTATTTTTGGCCGTCCATTCTTAATCTATCAATTTTCCTTTTAAGACTATGAGTCTCACACCTTCCACTAATACAAATAAAATATGGGGCTCATACCCTCCACTAATACAACTACACACTACACATAAAATAATAATACTTCTTAATCCACATGCAAAAAACAAATGGATAAGTTGACAATAGACGGAGGGAGTATTATATAATTATAATAATATATTAAAAAACAAATATTTTAAATATAATAAAAAATATATTACTTAATGTTAAGTTCGACTAGACTCGACACGGCTCGAAAACTCATCTTTTTGCTTAACGAGCAGAGCTCAAGCTCGTATATAAGCTCGTTACTTTTACGAGCCGAGCTCGAGCTCGGCTCGCTCGACTCGTTTAACACTTGGAGTCCTTTTTATTACATTACAAAATTCTTTTTCTATTTTCCGGTTTTATTTTTCTTGAAAAAAAAAAAAAAACTTTGAAAGCTGAAGGGAGTCGAATCGAACCCTAGCGGGCCTGGTTTGGTCACTGTCCAAGCCCTCTACCGAGCCAAACCATTTCATTCTCATTGCTTCGATTTTGCTTGCGATTTCATCGCTAAACCTAATTGATTTCAAAAATCACTTCTCTGTAATTCCAATTCTTTTTGGCGACGATGATTGCATATGTTTGCAAGAATCTGAACAACTTAAATTCGAAGCAATCTGTCTGCAGATTCCTCCCTGTTTCTCTCCATTTCTTCTCTACTTCGAGGGAAATCCAACTAGGCATTAACCCTAAATTCTCCGATGTTTTGGCGCATAAATACAATTTCCCACCTGAGTTCGCTTCACGAATCGCGAGTGATCTTGATGTTGAGACTGCGAAAAGAGCTAATTCGACGCTGTTATTTCTGAAGGAGAGTGGATTTTCGAATGCTCAGTTGGTGAAAATCATCAAAGATAGACCACGGATTCTCTCGGTCAGTCTTGAAGATAAAATAATACCCAGATTCAAGTTTCTTCAAGACGAGGGCTTTTCTCCTGCTGGCATTTGCAAGATGCTCACAAGTAATCCCTCGATTTTGTTTTTGAAATTGGAGGCTAACATAATTCCTTCATTATATCTGTTGAAGGGCTTGTTGGAATCGGATGATCAAGTGGCCATAGTTGGTAAGAAAGCTCCATGGTTTCTCACAGCGAATTTGCAGAAATCAATGTTGCCTAATGTTGAATTATTGAAAAGCTGTGGCATATCTATGGATCGTATCCGGATCATCCTCCTTGCTCAACCGAGATGTTTTCTAATCAAGCCGGAAATTATGAGGAGATGTGTAGAGAAGGCTGAGGAAATGGGGCTGGATGCAACTTCCAAAAGTTTTATTTATGCTATTCCAGCTATTGCTCATTTGAGCAGAGATTCATGGGAGCTCAAGCTGAAAGGTTTTCGGAAATTGGGGTTTTCAGACAGTGATATAATGACTATGTTTTGCAAAGAGCCACGAGTGTTTAATTTATCCACGGAGAAGATAGAGAAGGTAAAGAAGCTTTTACTTGCTACTGGGAGGTTCAATTTGAGTACCCTTGTCAATTGGCCATTGGCATTTATGTTCAGCATTGAGAAGAGGTACACTCCACGGTTGAAAGTTTTGGGAATTCTTGAAAGCAAGAAGTTGATTAAAGAGTGGCCTTCTCTTACTTCATGGATGACAATGTCGGATAAGGCTTTCTTCCAGAAATATATTAGCCCTCATTTGCATCACAAAGCTTTCAGCCAGTGGCAAAAATGTGATGGAATTTGAAGTATCTGTTTAAACCACAGAATGAAGTTCTGATCTTTGGGTTAAATGGATAAGTGATCAGCATCCTACTGAATCAAAATAGGTGTGTCCCTTCTTTGCCTATATTTCAATTCAGTATTCCTTGGCTTCAATTTATGGATCCATTGGTTCATTGTATGTAATGAGAAGTTTTTTGTCAGGCCATCTAGGAAAATGCTAAAAGAAACGATTTATTTTCTTCAAATTGATTTAATGTTATGATTTACTTCAATATATAGATTAAACCATTGTAGTTGTGGACTAATCTTAATCTCTTTACCTTATCTGATTCGTGATACTCATTGTTATGGTGATGTTTTATCCACATTAATAATGCATGATTGAGATACTTCGTCGAGAGTATATGCAAGAAATATGTTGCTGAAGTTTTGGCCTGCTTCTTTGCTACACCTGATTAGATAGATATCTATCGAATTATCCAGAGCTCTTCTAAGAAAATATATAGAAAAAGGGGAATTTGTTGGTTGATGTAGGTAAGCTGTGCTAAAATGGGCTTTGTTCTTCGAATAATGTTGGTTGTACATTCTTAGATTTATTTAAAGAAGGGTGGTGTTTGATTTATGTGAGCGATGGAGGTGAAATGCCCAACGGAAAAAGGGGTGAAACTCATTCATCTGGCTATTCTCAACTTGACTTCTTGAGACCATTTACCCCTGTAGTTAGTGATTGTCAAACACGTTGCACAGAACAAGAAGTGGGATTAACTAAATAAGGACTTGATCTGAGGACTATTTACTTCTTCTGTACTCGGTCGCCAAACACAACACAGATTGACTGGAAAAGAGACTCCAGTGAGTAATAATTCTGTGGCTTCTTGAACAGTAAGAACTGAAGGGGTATTTTCTCACATTCCAGCTTCTTCTTGTGAAGTTTCTCCCAGTAATTTTTCTTCCCATTTGCTGACCACTATGTTTTCCTTTACTCTTGATTGTTGCTATTTCTGTTGATTATCTTTTTAAGTTTGTTCTTGATACTTGGGGGTGTGATGTTTTTATCTGCAGAGTAAGTTCTTTTACTGGCCATATGATGCTTCCTAGTTCATAGTTCCATCAAGAGATTTCTTTCTGTTGAAAAGTTGTGTTTCGAGATAGATTAAAAATTATCATCTTTGCTCAGATAGATTAAAATTATCATCATCGTTCAGTTCTTCGTATAGGTTTTGAAGTTTGAACAATTAGATTGAGAGCACGAACTTGGTCGAGTTGAGCTTTATGGACTTTCCCAATTGTCAATGCCAGCGATTTTTCTCAGTTATACTCTGGATTCTGGACGTTATGTAGGAGTAGATTGTGTTGTATGCCTCATTTACCATTTCTTATGAAGAACTGTGAATAGATCAGTTTTATTAGTAAATACATTACTCTCGTCTCTCCATTCCCAATACACTGATCAACCAGAGTCTATTGGAAGGGAATGAGTATAATACAATCATGTGATGTCAAGAGCATCGATGGTTATTTTATGTTGTAACAAAGAGAAATATAACCTCACAAAAATAAAATTTTTAAAATTTCATAAAAGAAATTTGAAATTAAATCTCTAATTTTCATCTTAGGGAGTATTTACTAAAGTAGTTTAATTAGATTTATTTATATTTTTCTTTTAAATTTATAGAATATCATTTTTATTAGGAATGTAATATAAATATCTTGTTCATGTCACCAAATGTTTTACTATGTTATTTGGAGTATTTGACCAAATTTTAACAGCTAAGAAAAAGACTTCTATTTTAATTTATACGATATTATATTCCTAATCCTACCATCGTAAACTTAAATAATAAAACTCATAAATTTAAATTCAAAATATGTATATTAGAGAACTCTTAAAATAGGTAAAACATACTACAGCTCTTACAAATAATAATGACCAAAGATTTAATACTAAAAAGTTCTTTTTTTTCTCTCGTCTTTTCCCCCCAAACTTGACCTGCATATGCAATACGACGTCGTTGGTTTCTTCACTCTAGAACCTCTCGCCCAAGTGCAGCTCCGAATTTTGCAGGCAAGTGAGATTTCATTTTTAAGCCCGAAAGATTTATTTCATTTTGAGCTGTGATTTTATAGTAAAGAAGATGATGATTGGATTTGTGCGAAAAAATGTGAGCTGTTTGATTCTGAACCCTAATTCACCATTTCTTAGCAAATCCCCTTTTCCTTTCTCTCTCCCTCTCCACTTCATCTCTACTTCGACCGACGCCCAACCCAGCGTCGCCCCTACAGTGTATGATATTTTGCTGCATAAATTCGGTTTCCCCCCTGAATTGTCTTCACAAGTTGCTTCTCAATTGACCCATCTTCATAATCCAGAAGAAAAGGCTGATTTAATGCTGTCATTCTTCAAAAATAGTGGCTTTTCGAATGCTCAGATTGAGAAAATCCTGAAATATCTTCCTCGGCTTCTTGGAACTAGGCTTGAAGGTCTAATTAAACCCAAGATCAAGATTTTACAGGATTTGGGCTTCTCTTCTGGCGACGTTGCCAAGTTGGTTTCAAGTAATCCCAGGTTCTTACATCTGAGCTTGCAAAATAATATAATTCCTTCATTATCTGTAATGAGGGGGCTTTTTGGGTCTGATAATGAAGTTGCTAGAGTATTAAGGATGTCACCACGGTTCCTTTCGTCGAATTTGCATAATACTGTGTTGCCTAATGTTGAGTTCTTGAAAAACTATGGCATTCCTATGGAGCGTATTCGTATTATACTCATTGGTCATCCACTTTGTTTCACTAGCAAGCCTGAAATTTTGAGGAGAAGTGCTGAGAAGGCTATAGAAATGGGGCTCGATGCGAGTTCTAATAGTTTTCTTTATGCTATTCCGGCTCTTTCTAAGATGAGTGATGATGTATTGGAACACAAGTTGCAAGCTTTCCGGAATCTGGGGTTTTCGGATGATGACATAGTGACAATGTTTAGGAAGGATCCAAGAGTGTTCTCTGTGTCCATGGATAAGATTAGGAAGGTTTTAGACCTTCTGCTTGCGTCTGGGAAGTTCAATATGTCGGATATTGTTGATCTTCCAAATGCATTTTCTTTGAGTGTTGAAAATAGGTTTATCCCCCGGTTACAAATTTTAGAAATTCTGGAAGCTAGGAATTTGATTACGAGCTGGCCTACTCTTTCAACAATTTTTACCTCTTCAAACGATAAATTTTTTAAGAAATTTGTTGGCCCTTATTTTGATGATGTTAGTGGTATTTGGATTGCTAAGAGTTCTCGGTCTTTGGCAAGAAGGAGATGAAACCTTAAACATCTGTTTAGCAACTAGGATAATGTAGCAGTCTTGAATGTTAGTGTTGTGCTTTTTATTGAAGCTAACTGAGTGATCTTGTTCTTCTTTGCCTAAAATGGTGGTTTTACTCCATGTATTTTCGTTTGCGTTGGTAATATTGAGCATTTTTTGTATGCTTTTATGCCTTGTTATGAATGCGTTGACGAGAAGTTTCAGTGATTTGTTCTTTCTTTCTTGTTACGTTTCTTTAACCTGACGATTATTTGTCCTTTGATTTTCTTTAGTTCTGCATTATGTTTTCGTATCAATACTAAAGTCTATGGTCCAAACTCTGATACCATCCTAATAGTAATGGAACAATAGTTAATCTTTGCTCCTCTCAAATGCCTTGTCTCTATATTTATATATAAGCATAGTCATCCAACTTTGGGCCTGCATTCCTGGCAAGGCCTTGAATTTGTCTGTGTTTGCTTATTTGTGTCTAAAATTTTTTCTTCGTGTCTTCGTGTCCATCAATCCCGAACCATGCATAACGGAAATCTGGAGCATATTCTTGAAGGTACAGAGGTAATCACAACTTTATTTACAATTTAATTTCATATTTTGTGTTATCCAGATTTTAAGTAACTTTTTGTTGAGCAAGTTTTTGCTGAAAAGAAGATCAAATGTTGTGGTAAGCACATTCGAGCTACTAAACGAGGTCATCGTCTTCAGTCATTTCTTGATGCATTCTGTTGCTCTTTTTCAATCCAACTGATAGAGTTGCAGGTACTGTTAATCCTTTGTGTCGGGGACGGGAGCTACATGATAAGTTGATCCTCTCCTACATCCTCGGTTTGATCAGTAATGACATCCTATCTCGTCTCGTCTATTATCAGGCGAGATGAGACGTCTGCTTTTGCTTAGCACAATGCAAGACCAAGGAAATACCAATCGTGCTCTTGGTTGCACCATCAAAGTAAAACTTGAAACATACATTGAAAGAGGAAAATGAAGAATTTGAGTAACATGTTACTAATAGAAAATTGTTAATTATTTCTGAAAAATGATATCCTACATAGCGAAAGTGATATCTACTACATTTGTATGATAATTTCGTGACCAAGTTTTTATGTAGATACTTCAAACTTTAATAACTGAAATGAAAATTACTCTGTACCCCACCACAAGGTTTAAATATTACCATAAGTACGGATCATACACCTAAAAATTAATAATTTTAAAGTTTTATGATATCACACAATCTACCATCAATTCAAATTAAGTTAAGAAAAAAAAAAGAAAGAAAGTAAAAGTACAATTAAAATCCATCCCATACATATTAAAGTATTAGTCACAAAGGAGTACTTAATTTTGCTTAGAAATTTTAAGTTATAACCTTACAATAATTATTTCAACCTCATTTTTCTATTGAATTTTAATTTAAAAATAAATAATAATTAAATGAAAACTCACCGTTAACTTTTTCACATAAATTAGGAAAGTATTTTGCAAATAGAGCCCTGATTATTTAAAAATTCTCACATGTCAACCCAAAATGTTGTTGCCCTTTCATAAAAGCCTCTGCAGATCGGTGCGCGTTGGAGATTCTCTCGTTTCTCTATCATCAACCGATGAGAAGCTACTTCTTTTGGGGTTCTTCGAATTCGATTTCTGCAGGCAAGTGATTTATCTCAAAATTTAATTATTCAGTGGAATTTCAATTATCGTATTGTGTGAAGAAGATGATTGCATTCGTGCGCAGAAATTTGAGTTTTTTAATTTGGAAACACAGTTCACCATTGGTGTGCAGATCCCCCATTTTCTCTCTCTCCCCCTCTCTCCCCTCTTTCGCCACTTTGAGTGAAAGAAAACTCAGTGATAGCTCTAAATTACTTGATATTTTGGTGCGTAAGTATGAATTTTCCCCTGAATCGGCTTCACGACTTGCCTCGGATTTGAGTCATCTTAAAAGATCAGAAAATACGGATCCTGTCCTTTCATTTTTAAGAGAGAGTGGGTTTTCGAATGCTCAATTGGTGAAAATTGCTAGGTATAGGCCTATGTTAATGTCGAGCCGTCTTGTTAGCATTAAACCTAAGATAAAGATTCTACAAGAATTGGGTTTTTCTTCCAAAGACATTACCAAGATGATCTCAAGCAATCCTACAATTTTGCATCTAAGCGTGAAAAAGAACATCATTCCTTCAATATCTATCTTGAAGGGTTTGTTGGGATCCATTAATAAAGTTGGTAGAGTCTTATGCTCATCCTCGTGGGTTCTTAGAGTGAATTTAGAAGACATCCTAGTGCCAAATGTTGAATTCTTGAAAAGCTGTGGCATACCTATAACTCGCATACGTAGTGTGCTAGTTTCTTATCCTGGTTCTTTTTCAATGAAGCCAGAAGTTATAAGGAAATCCGTCGTGATAGCTGAAGATATGGGGCTCAGTGCAAGTTCCAAACAATTCATATATGCTATTGCAACTATTGCTAGGATGAGTAATGATGTCTGGGAACAGAAGTTGCTAGGTTTTCAGGATGCTGGGTTTTCAGAAAGTGACATTTTGACTATGTTTAGGAAGGATCCTCGAGTGTTTTCTGTATCAATTGAGAAAGTAAAGAAGGTTAAAGAGATCGTTCTTGCTACTGGGAAGTTCGATATGTCCAGTATCGTCAATTACCCATTATCACTTGCTTTCAGCGTAGAGAAGAGGTTCAAGCCCCGACTGCGGATTATAAGCATTCTGGTAAGCAGGAATCGGATCAAAGAGTGGCCTAGTCTTGGACTGATTCTGAATTTGTCGGACGAGAGGTTTTTGAATAAATTTGTTAGTCCTTATTCCAAAGAAATTAGTGATGTCCACCTTACAAAACGAACTGCTCGGAGCAAAAAGGTGTTGAAGCCTTGAACATCTGATGATGTTAGATTTGGTAGGTGATAGTTAAAGCCCAGGTAATTTGTGTTAGATTAACCTTAAACTCTCTGTTTCAATACATGTTTCGCTCTATCTGCTGAAATCTGCTCTGTACCCATTTGAAACATGTAACATGTTCTATGCCTAATTTTGATTATTATAGAGGTGTTTAGTCAGACCATCTATGTTATGTTTGCTTTCATCCTAATACTCTTGCAATCTTGGATTTTTGAAAGGGAAAATAACAAAATACCCTTCTTTTCTCCAAATGATTAATTTAGTGCATTTATGTTATTATTATTATTATTGCTAAACTCAGAGGTCAAAATCAGTTTGATACTAATTGTAATGGATCTGTAATCTGTTATTCTCTAAGATAATATCAGTTGTAATCAATGGCTGCATAGTGAGTTGTGTAAAAGTGAAGAAAGCCTATCCATCTGCCATTTAGATTTTCTTTTACATTCATCCAGATTAACAATGTCATGGCGATGTTTTATGTGGTCATACCAATGCACATATTCAGATAAGTATTGATCATTTAGAAGGCATATTATTTGCATATGGGAAGTAGCATGGTGTTGAAGTAAGATATCTCATGAGATCATCCCAATGTGCTTGTATATTTTCTTTCTCAAATAGTAGGCCATCTGTACTTGGTACATAGAGTAGTACTCAATGGAAAGAGATGTGTTTTTATTCACTTTTCGAGTTCTTGTTATTTGGATCATATCATTTGTATGGTTGATTGACCCCATTGCCTTCTGTTTTATTTCTTGATATTCAAATTCACTCATCTTCTACTATCCATCTGTGCTATACAAGGCAAACTTATTCATCACACAAGTTTTTGATGAAATATTAGTATTTCTTGCTTATGTCAATATAGCAAATGTGTACTTTATGGTATGGAGTTGATGAGGGAGTGTGTTATTTGAAATACATTTTACGATTTTCCTTTTTCAATTTAAGCTCTGACTGTCTCTTTAAAATAAAATAATATCAAATTCACTGTTCTTTTACAAAAAAAAAAAAAAAAAAAACGCCAGCCAGTTTAAAGAAATTTTCAACCATAAATTCTTGCAACTGCAATATGTGGAAAAAAAAAAAGAAAAGACAGGAATTTCGACATGATGAAAACAAATCTAGTTTCTTTACTGAAATTCCGATTAATAAATTCGAAAACGAAAAACTAAATCAATAAGTGTTCAAACATTAATCCAATTTAAATTGTCGATTTTTTTGGTGCATGTCTGCTTACCAGTTACAAGTTTCAAAGTATTAGATGATATTGCAAATAGAGGCCTGATTTTTGAAAATCTCACAAATCCCGCCCGAAACTCCATAGCCCTTTCGCAATATCCTCAAATCAGTACGGTGTTGGGTTTCTGCTGTCTCTCTTTCCTCGATCGATGTGAAGCTTTTCCATTTGGGCCGCTTCGACTTTGATTTCTTCAAGCCAGGTGATATATTTCAAAACCCTCAGTTGTCGTATTGTGTAAAGAAGATGATTGCATTCGTTCGCAAAAATCTGAGTTTTTTAATTTGGAAGCACTCCTCACCATTTGTGTGCAGATTGAGATCCCCCATTTTCTCTCTCTCCCCCTCTCTTCCCGCTTTCTCCACTTCGACTGAAAGAAAACTCTGTAATAGCCCTAAATTGCTTGATATTTTGGTGCGTAAATATGAATTCTCCCCTGGATTGGCTTCACGAGTTGCCTCGGAGTTGAGTCATCGTCAAAACTCAGAAAAGGTAGATTTGATACTTTCGTTCTTCAGACAGAGTGGGTTTTCGAATCCTCAGTTGGTGAAAATTGCTAGGTGTAGGCCTCTGTTAATGGCGGGTAGAATTGAATATAGCTTTAAACCTAAGATCAAAATTCTCCAAGACATGGGCTTTTCTTCCAAAGATATTACCAAGATAATCTCAACCAATCCTGGAATTTTGCATCTAAGCGTAAAAAATAACATCATTCCTTCAATTTCTTTTCTCAAGGGTTTGTTGGGTTCCTTTTATAAAGTAGCCAAGGTGTTGAGCTTAAACTCGTGGATTCTTAGTGGCAATTTGGAAAAAGTCTTAATTCCAAATGTTGAGTTCTTGAAAAGCTGTGGCATACCTATGCAACGTATACGCATTGCAATCGCATCTCACCCGGGTTCTTTTGTGATGAAGCCTGATATCATAAACAAATCTGTGGCGAAGGCCGAAGAGATGGGGCTGAATATAAGTTCCAACCAATTCCTTTATGCTATTGCAACTTTTGCTAGAATGGGTGATGAAGCCTGGGAACTCAAGCTGCAAGGTTTTCGGAATTTGGGGTTTTCAGAAAGTGACATAGTGGCCATGTTTAATAAGGAGCCAAGGGTGTTTTCTTTATCAATTGAGAAAGGGAAGAAGGTTAAAGAGCTCCTTCTTGCTACTGGGAAGTTTGATATTTCCAGTATTGTCAATAGCCCATTCTCACTTGCATTCAGCGTTGAAATGAGGTATAAGCCCCGCATAAGGATTTTAAGCGTTCTGGAAAGCAGGAATTTGATTAGAGAGTGGCCTAGTCTAGGAACAGTTGCTCATTTGTCTAATGATAAGTTTTTCAATAAATTTGTTAGTCCTTATTCAGAAGAAGTTACTGATGCTTCTTTCCTCATAAAAAGATCTACCCGGGGCACAAAAGTGAAGAAGCCTTGAATCAATAAGATGAATCCTGAATTGATTAGAGACCATGTGATTAGTTTTATACTGATCGTTTATTCAATACATGGGTTTCGTTCTATATGCTGAATATTACCATTTACCCTTCTGAAACATGTGCTGTGCATAATTTTGATTACTAATTCATCGATTCCAAGTGTTTAGGATATAGACCATCTGATTTATGTTTCCTCCTCAATCTTGGATTTTTTATAGGAAAAATAACAAAAAAAAATATTCTTTGCTCCAAAACCCCTTCTGAATTATGTGTAATGCAAGCCAGTTTTGAATCTTGGATATCATTTCTTTCGGAGTGCTTTTTTTGGGGTTATGTGGTCGATCTCCTATTTCCTTTATCCATGAATTCTGTCTACTTGCTTGTGTTACGTGCTTCATTTCTTGGTGATGCTGTTTTGAGTTTTGACGAATCTCTCTGTGAAATTTCATATGCATACATCTGCAGACCATTTCTGATCTTGATAGGTAAGCTAAGCTGGTTGATTGGTGTGGGTTAATTATAATGTACTTGTATATTTTCTTTTTTAAAATAAAGTAGACTATCTGTGGCTGGCACAAAGGGTACTCCATAGAAAGAGAGGTGCATTTGGGATCATGTCATTAGTATGTTGATTGCCCCACTGCGTCTGCGTTTGTTCTTGAATTCTGTGGACTTTAATTCTTGCTTTATTTCTTGATATTCAAATTAACCGATCTTTTGATTGAGTGTGAATAGGTTGTAGTTGTAACAGTTTATTTGTATTTTGTAATTCTGGTACTTGGCCAGTTAATTAATTTACCACACTGATAGTGATAGGGAATAGGGATATAAGGTGATGTTAGTTTTAGTTTTACTTCTTATGTTTACATTCAATAAGTCTCCTTTATTTATACATATATCTTCTGTTAATCCTTACCCACGCTGCACTATATATTGTCTATTTTCAATTAATATTTTTTCTTTCTTTTTCCTATACCCTTTCATTTCTTCTCTCACAATAAATAATACACTTGATTTATATAAAGTTGAGTGTATATTGGGTGCACCCATATGTGCATGATTTTTTATTCTATTTTGTATATATATTATTCTATTTTTTATACGTGTTTTGTAATAATTATATACTTTTTTTACATTAAGTTTTTCATTAAAAAAATTAGCATCCATATGTGTATAACTTTTTATTTAATAGTGTATATTTTTTATACTCAATTTTTTATTAAAAAAAATAACAATTAAATTGTATACATTATTGTTCATAATTGTATATGTTTTTGGTTATATTTGTATATGGCGCACCATATCTTAGGGTGCACACTATAATTAGCCAATAAAGTTTTAACTTATCTTACCAAAATCTTTAAACAGTTATGATTAACATATGAGTGAGGCTTACGTGCACCCGGGCGCACGGGAACACATTCCGTGCGCCTTTAGAAATTTAGTATTATAAGTAAGGGTACATTGCTTTGGTCTAAAGGGTATTATACACTTTAATTAATAAAAGGTATACCATTTTATTCTAAAAGGTATACAACTTTCATTAATATTTTTTTTCTTTAGAAAATAAAGGGTACACATTTTTATATTAAAGGGTATACAATTTAACACAAAATTCTAAAGGCCCACGTAGTGTTGTCCATGCGCCCAGATACACACAATAATTTTTTTTAGAAAATAAAGGGTACACATCTTTATACTAAAGGGTATACAATTTAACACAAAATTCTAAAGTCACACGGAATGTGGTCCGTGCGCCCGTGTACACAGAAGTTTTTGCCTTAACATATATCTTTAGATTAAATTTTAAAAAATATTTCACAAAAATTGTAAAATTATTGTTGACAAAGTTTTTGTAAGACCCGTTAAAATATTATTATTATTATTATTATTATTATTATTATTATTGACAAATTCTCTTGTGAAACGTTATTTACGTGAGACGGTTTGTAAGACGTGTTAAAATATGTCTATTAGTTAGATAAAGTATGTTTAATGGTTGTTAAAGTATGTTTTCTAAAGTATACTGAATTATACATTAATGTATGATTTTAGTGTTATAATTTGATTTATTAATGACATACTTTAATTGCAAATAAGCATACTTTATCTATATACAATAAATATACTATAGTGATGGGTCGATTCGTCTCATATCCGTCTCACAAGAGAATTACTCATTATTATTATATATAGGTAAAATATATTTATTGATAATTAAAATATAATTTTTTAAAATATGATTTTAGAGTGTTGTAATATAATTTTTTGCATATATATTTTAATTATCAATCAGCAGCTTTAGTATCGGTGTATAAAGTGATTTGTAGTTTTAAATTTGTGAGTGGATGAGTTTAGATGCAAAGGGTATAATGGTAAAAGTAGGTAGGGTGTATATATAATTTGGGTATGTGTATTGAGTAATGAGTGTATGTGGTTAAAAAGTGTGTGTAGATAGCCGGAGCCATTATTTAATGAATAGTTGATAGTATAGTGGGGTAAGAGTTAATATCTTGCAAACCGGTTTACAAGAATTTATGTAAACCTTGTGATTCTCCTTAATTTAAATAAACTAACAATACATATGGTTTATAGGATTGAAAAGGAACCAAAGGATTTACACTGAGAATCCAATTTATACAAAGTGTTTGTGATATTTTAATTGTATTAGTGAATATATGTAAGTTCCATTTTTGTAAAAATAGAAATTACACTCCTTGTAAAAATAGAAAAAAGAAAAAAAAAAGACTTTATTCACACAATTTTGGAGTGGAGCTGACAACTCAACCAAGGTAAATAGGTAAATGTATGCACTCCCAAAGTATTTGACGATATTGCATATAGAGGCCTGATTTTTAAACATCTCACAAATCCCCCCGGAACTACATAGACCTTTCGTAATCTCCTCAAATCATTATCCGTTAGGGTTTCTGCCTTCTCTCTTTCATCGATCGAAATTCAGCTTTTACATTTTGGGCGCTTCCATTTGATTCTACAGGCAGGTGATTGATTTCAAAACCCTATTGCTTACGGGGATTTTAGTTGTCGTATTGTGTAAAGAAGATGATTGCATTTGCTCTCAAAAATCTTGAGTTTTTTAATTTGGAAGCACTCCTCACCATTTGTGTGCAGATTGAGATCCCCCATTTTCTCTCTCTCTCCCTCTCTCCCTGCTTTCTCCACTTTGACTGAAAGAAAACACTGTAATAGACCTAAATTGCTTGATATTTTGGTGCGTAAATATGAATTCTCCCCTGAATTGGCCTCACGAGTTGCCTCGGAGTTGAGTCATCGTCAAAACTCAGAAAAGGTAGATTTGGTACTTTCGTTCTTCAGACAGAATGGGTTTTCGAATCCTCAGTTGGTGAAAATTGCTAGTTACAGGCCTCTGTTATTGGCGGGTAGAATTGAGCATAGATATAAACCTAAGATCAAAATTCTCCAAGACGTGGGCTTTTCTTCCAAAGATATTACCAAGATAATCTCAACCAATCCTGGACTTTTGCATCTAAGCGTGAAAAATAACATCATTCCTTCAATTTCTTTTCTCAAGGGTTTGTTGGGTTCCGTTTATAAAGCAGCCAATGTGTTGAGCTCAACCTCATGGATTCTTTGTGGCAATTTGGAAAACATCCTAATGCCAATGTTGAATTCTTGAAAAGCTGTGGCATACCTATGCATCGTATACGCAGTGTAATCGCATCTCATCCGGGTTCTTTTGCGAAGAAGCCAGAAATCATAAGGAAATGTGCAGCAAAGGCCGAAGAGATGGGGGGTTTATGCAAGTTCCAACCAATATATATATGCTATTGCAACTTTTGCTAGTATGGGAGATGAAGGATGGGAACTGAAGCTGCAAGGTTTCCGGAATTTGGGGTTTTCAGAAAGTGACATAGTGGCCATGTTTAATAAGGAGCCAAGGGTGTTTCTTGTGTCCATTGAGAAAGTGAAGAAGGTTAAAGACCTCCTTCTTGCAACTGGGAAGTTTGATATTTCCAGTATTGTCAATTGCCCATTATCACTTGCATTCAGTGTTGAAATGAAGTATAAGCCCCGCCTGCTGATTTTAATCATCCTGAAAAGCAGGAATCTGATTAGAGAGTGGCCTAGTCTATGGACAATTACTCGTTTGTCTAATGATAAGTTTTTCAATAAATATGTTGGTCCTTATTCAGAAGAAGTTAGTGATACTTGCCTTATAAAAAGATCTACCTGGGGCAGAAAAGAGATGAAGTTTTGAGTCGATAGGATGTATCCTGAATCGATAGGTGATTGTTAGAGACCATGTGATTAGTGTTATGCTGATCCTTTATTTCTTGGCTTCCATACATGGTTTCGTTCTATATGCTGAATATTACCCGTACCATTCTGAAACATGTGCTGTACATAATTTTGATTACTTATTCATTGATTCCAAGTGTTTAGGATATGGACCATCTGAGTTATATTTCCTCCACAATCTTGGATTTTTTATAGGAAAAATATCAAAATAATAACGTATTCTTTGCTCCAAAGTGATTAAATTTTGTGATTTAGTAGCATTTATGTTACTATTAGTTGCTAAAATTTGAGGTTCAAAATATTTATATTGGATCTGTCTTCTCTAGTCAGTTGAGTAGAATTTCTTATAATAAAAGAAAGCTTATTCATCTAGAATTCAGACTTTCCAAGCTTATTCATCTAGAATTCATACCACATTCATCCAGTATTAACAGTTTTTTATTGCCATTGTGATGTTTTATCTGCCCATATTAATGAATTTGTCAGATGACAAAGAGTATTGATCATGTTGAAGGCCTATCTTTTGCATCTGTAAGAAGCATAGCTGTCCAAATTTGGGCTATCTCTTGTATGTAGCAACTGTGGAAAGAGAGCTGAGTCTCATTCGAGTGCTTTTCTTATTCACTCTCCTCGTTCCTGTTATCCAGAATCTTGCTTGTTTATGAATTGGCTCAAAAGCCCCTCTGAATTATGTGTACAGCAAGCAACTTTTGAATGTTGGACATCATTCCTTTCTGAGTGCTTTTTTTGGTATTGTGGTCGATCTCCTGTTTCCTTTATTCATGAATTCTGTCGACCTGCACGTGGTAATTCTTACGTGCTTCATTTCTTGATGATGCTGTTTTTGACTATCTATCTTTGAATTTTCATATGCATACATGTGCAGATCATTCCTGATCTTGATAGATATGCTAAGTAGGTGGCTGGCACAAAGAGTACTCCATGGAAAGAGGGGTTTTTTTTTTTTTTTCACTTTCCCAGTTATTTGGGAATTGGGATCATACCATTCGTATGTTGATTACCCATTGCGTTTGTTCCTGAATTCTTAGGACTCTCTTGTTGTAATTCTTACTTGCTTTATTTCTTGAAATTCAAATTAACCGTTCTTTTGATGAGTGTGAATTGGGTGTAATTGTTACATTTAATATTTAATTCTAGTACATGGCCACTTAATTAGTTTTATTATCATAATACACTATTCATAATTTATTAAATCCTAAACCCAAGTATATAAAATTTAAACCGTAAGTGACATACTCCTATATCTTTAGATTAAAATTTAAAAAATATATAAATTGTAATTATTATTTAAAATATGGTCAGTAATTAGTAGATATAAAACATTTTTAAGTATATTACTAAACGATACATTCGCTTTAGAAAATTATTCACAAATACAAAAGTTTATTTTGTTTTACCCATAATACTCATATCCATCTGAATATCAGTGTACATCGTTAAAAGAGAATAAAAAAAGACCGATTAAGTAATTTTGCTAATGTACATCGGCGTGCATCATTAAAAATCGTTATTGAAGAGTACGCTTATGTACACCAGTGCGCAATCTGTTATGAGGAAATAACACGCTATTAAATTCCCTCAAATTAAGAAACTCATTAAACTTTTACTTTAAAGTGTAAATCGGAGAGTGATCGGTGTCGTTTTCACCTAAATTTTAGTGTCTTTTTATTATGTATTTTCGTGTGTTTTTATTCATTTTGTATATCTTTTGGTCGTGTTTTATGAAAATATGGAGATTTGTGCTTTGAAATGATAAATGTGTGATTTTCATGATTAAGTGCCTTAAATTGAGCGATATTTGTAAATATTTAGAGAATTGGTATTTTGGTGTAATTTGTGTAATTTTCAGGTAGAAATGGATTCTAGACAAGATAAAGAAGATATGGAAAAAAACGGAGCTCAATTCGGAGTTGAAACGAGGGAGAACGAGCCAAAGCAAAATGCTAAAAAACGCAAGTCCAACTTGAGTAATTTTTCTGTATTCGTGTGGAGCTCAAAACTGGACGTGTGATACATGGTTGAAAAGCCACAGAAGAGAGGATCGCGTGAGTGCAAGAATCACTCGAATCGGGGTTCGGATGTGAAAGTTATACTCGAAACGGTGAGAATGTGCTGCACTCGCTGCACCTACACGACCCGTGCTGCACTTACACGACCCGTGTTCAGACAAAAGTCAGTTTTTCGTCCAGCACGTGTTCTAGAAGCTTCCAAGGGGTACAAATACCCATTTTGAGTGTAAAATCCGGGAGGAATCATTTTGGATCAGTTCCACACATATTTTACACCACTTTTTCACACACTAACTCCATTCCATCCATCTCCATACCTTTCATCCATCCAATCCACTTGATCTCCTCAAATCCATCAATTAATCCATCCTTCCACCAATCTAAGAAGGGGAATTCATCATTGGTTGAAGATTATAGCATGATCAAAGAGGAGAAAGTTCACCATTAAAGGGGGAGCCAACTTACCTTTATTTTGTTATTTTCTTCATTATTTGGCTCAATTGGAGTAAGTCTTGGATTATGTTGAATTTGTAATGATATGTAGTGGCTAGTCCTCATGTGAGGCTAGCAATATGATTGGTTATGGATATTTATGTAGATTTTGCAATCACATGTTTGATGAAATGATTGTTATGAATACTTTCTATCATGAATGCTTATTTTCATTTTATGAATGATTTGTGTGATTAAATTCTCTATTCATAGTCTTAGGATGACCATTCCAATATTATGCTTAGTGGTTTAATTGAATCATTGATTGCATGATGTGATTATATTAGTATGTGAGGAGTTTGACCATAACCTTCATATGCTTAGAATCTCATGATAGGACATTATTGATAATTACTTGTGAAAGTGTTTGATATGATGAGGGGAACCAAGTCAAGACTCACTTGACCTTAGAAAGGGAACATAGGAAAACGTCATTGCCTACTAGAAAAAATTCTTCGTGATAATATCTCTATATTAGTATATTATTATCCGTAAGTACCAATAGGAAGAGTGAGGATTGGAGACACTCTTTGAGTGCCCTAATATCATAACATGATGATCATCAATGCATGTGTGTATGTGTCTGAGTCTACATAAGCTTTTTCCATGATGTTGCTTGTCTTACATACTTCTTAGATTGTTCACCTTCATCCATCTTCCATTTCATTTGTACATGTTTTATTTTTAATTGCTTTCCTAGTTGTTAGTTGTAGTTAATCAACCCCCTCCTTTATTGATTAGTCTTACTAGAGTAAAACATTTCTCAAATACGGATAAATTGACTTTCGCCCTTTGGTTCGATATATTATAAAATTTGCACTTGGTCGCTTACGTGCTACACACGATAGAGTATACTTGTTCTAATCAATTTAACCAAAATTGAAACCAAGTTCAGAGAGAGAAATAGAAGATATTAAATCGCGATTGAAGAGTGATCGCTGATATACATCAGTGTGCAATCTGGTCAAAGGAAAGAACACTCCAATAAACTTCCCCCAAAATAAGAAACCCATTAAACTTTTACTTTATTGTACATTAGCGTGCAATTTGGAGTGAGAAATAAAGGATAGGGTAGTTCCTTGAAATCTATTCTTAAAGCGCAATTGAAAAGTATACTGGATAATGCTGAAAAATAAATTAAGCCTTATGTATCTATCATTAATTATATTAAATCAATGTATTTATTAATAATTGTGCTATACTAACTCATAACTATAAGTAATAATCCTTTTAAAATATTACTCCCTCCATCCCATAACACCTTTCATACTTTCCTCATTTGTTTGTCCCACAAAACCTTTCACACCTCAAAAAAGGAAATATCACTTTATCTAACAACCTCAAAAGTTACTTTACTTTCAAATTTGCTACTACTTTTTCACACACATATCATTACTTTATTCTTTTTTATTACAAAAAAAATATATTGCAATACACTCTAAATTCAATAAAGTTGGTCAAAAAGTACAACTTTTATTAAATAATGTGGAACATTAAACGTGAAAAGTATTATGGAACGAAGAGAGTATTACAATACCTCCTAAAAATTAAATAAAGTGATAGAAAAAATAACTTTTTTTCTTAAATTCCGTACGGTGAATAGTTAAATGAGACTGAAAGAGTACTATAGTACTCCCTCAGTCCCGTCCAAACGTTACAGATTGTTTTTTGTGCGTACATTAATGAATATTATTATTTTATGTATAGTGAGTAGTTGTATTACTAGTGAGTGGTGTGATATATATGGAGTCTTTTTACTAAAAGTAAAAAATGAGGACTTTTGAATGAGACGTCCAATATAATAAAATGGGAACATTTCAGTGGGACGGAGGAAACATGCCATTTCGAGTAGAGCTCATGGAGTTGGACTGCTCAACCGAGGTAGATGTATCATGTATGCACTCACAAAGTATTCGACGACATTGCAAATAGAGGCCTGATTTTAAAACTTCTCTCAAATCTCCCCCGGAATTCCATCAACTTTCTTAATCTTCTCAAATCAGTGCGGCGTTAATGTTAGGGATCATCCAATTAACTTGGCCCACATGAAGGAGCAACTGAACTCAACATATCAAATGGGTGCTTAAACTTCTCTCTCTCCTCCTCTCTCACCGCTTTCTCCACTTCGGCTGAAAGAAAACTCTGTAATAGCCCTACATTGCTTGATATTTTGGTGCGTAAATATGAATTCTCCCCTGATTGGCCTCATTAGTTGCCTCGGAGTTGTGTCATCTTAAAAACTCAGAAAATGTAGATTTGGTACTTTAATTCTTCAGACAGAGTGGGTTTTGGAATCCTCAGTTGGTGAAAATTGCTAGTAATAGGGTTCTGTTATTGGCTGGTAGAATTGAGTATAGCTATAAACCTAAGATCAAAATTCTCCAAGACGTGGGCTTTTCTTCCAAAGATATTACCAAGATAATCTCAAGAAATCCTGCAATTTGCGTCTAAGCGTGAAAAATAACATCATTCCTTCAATATCTTCTCTCAAGGGTTTTTTGGGTTCATTTTCTAGAGTAGCCAAGGTGTTGAGCTCAACCTCGTGGATTCTTAGTGACAATTTGGAAAGCATCTTAATGCCAAATGTTGAGTTCTTGAAAAGCTGTGGCATACCTATACAGCGCATACCCAATGTAATCGCATCTTATCCGGGTTCTTTTGCGGTGAAGCCAGAAATCATAAGGAAATGTGCAGCAAAGGCGGAAGAGATGGGGGTTTATGCAAGTTCCAACCAATATATATATGCTATTGCAACTTTTGCTAGCATGGGAGAAGAAGCCTGGGAACTGAAGCTGCGAGGTTTCCAGAATTTGGGGTTTTCAGAAAGTGACATAGTGGCCATGTTTAAAAAGGAGCCAAGGGTGTTTATTGTGTCCATTGAGAAAGTGAAGAAGGTTAAAGACCTCCTTCTTGCAACTGGGAAGTTTGATATTTCCAGTATTGTCAATAGCCCATTATCACTTGCATTCAGTGTTGAAATGAGGTATAAGCCCCGCCTCCAGATTTTAAGCATCCTGGAAAGCAGGAATCTGATTAGAGATTGGCCTAGTCTAGGAACACTTACTAGTTTGTCTAATGATGCGTTTCTCAATATTAATGAATTCAGTCTTTCCTCTACATTCATCCAGTGTTAAAAGTTTTTTATTGCCATTGTGATGTTTTATCTGCCTATATTAATGAATTTGTCAGATAACAAAGAGTATTGATCATGTTGAAGGCATATCTTTTGCATCTGTAAGAATCATAGCTATCTAAATTTTGGGCTATCTCTTGTTTGTTTGTAGCAACTGTGGAAAGAGAGCTGAGTCTCATTCGAGTGCTTTTTTTATTCACTCTCCTCGTTCCTGTTATCCAGAATCTTGCTTGTTTATGAATTGGGTCAAAAACCCCTCTGAATTATGTGTATAACAAGCCACTTTTGAATGATGGACTCTCAGTGCTTTTTTGGGTAATGTGGTCGATCTCTTTGTTTCCTTTATTCAAATTAACCGTTCATTTGATGAGTGTGAATTGGGTGTAATTGTTACATTTATTTAATATTTAATTCTAGTACTTGGCCACTTTATAAATTTTGAAAAGATAACAAATTAAATATAGAGATAGCATTGGAAAATGATAAAAATATGATTCTCTAAATTTTAAATACCCACTATTTTACACAAAATACTCTTCAAATTATAAAGATGCTATTGAAAATATTCTTAGGTAATTGTTGCAAATGTGTATTAAAGAGTGTTACATTTTATTCATTTAATTAAATCGTTGGTTGGAATATCATGGGTAAAATTACACAATTATGTTACACAATTCATAATATGTGAATGAGTTTTTATAGTAATAGGTATTTCACTCCCTCCTTCCCATCCTAATAGTTAAATATTTTTATTTTGGGCGTCCCATCCTAATGGTTACATTTTTCTTTTCAGTATATAAAACACACACAAATTAATTACTTCTCCTTTTATGGGTCCACACATCTCATTAATATACCTACACACTTTACATTAAACTATTATTTCTCTCACCTCAATACACAATAAAATGCTATACTCATTAATCTCCGTGCAAAAAATAAATGTAACTATAAGGACCGGACGGAGGGAGTACTACATTACACAATTTTCGAGTGGAGCTCATGGACGGGTCAACCATGGTATATGTATGCACTCCAAAGTATTTGACGATTAATGCAAATAGAGGCCTGATTTTTAATCATCTCACAACTTCCCCCCAAAACTCCATAATTCTTTGCTCAAATCAGTGAGGCGTTAAATTTCTGCCGTCTCTCTTTCCTCGATCGATGTGAAGCCTTTTCATTTGGCGATATCTTCAGGCAGATGATTAATTTCAAAACCCTATTGTTTATGGAGATTTCAGTTGTCGTACTGTGTAAAGAAGATGATTGAATTATGTAGAATCGGTATTCTTATGAAAAATAACATTTCAATACAAAATAAGAAATGATGTTCTTACATCAGCCGTGTTTGAACATGAATCATAACTAAAGCGGAAGAAACTTGAAACGATTGTTTAAAAATGTCGGAATGACTTCGTCATTCCCTCGGAACCATTCATTAGCAGATCACAGTATTACAGACTTCATCTTAATACTTTCACCCTAAAGACGTTCTGGCCTTACAGACTTTTTCCAACTTAGACATCCTATCTAAGCAGACCATATTTCTACGAAATAGACACTCTCATATATTCTCAAAAAGCAAACAAACACAACTGATGGGAGATGTGATTTTCTTCTCCAACAAAAGATAACTTAAATAGATGCAACAACTCATATACTCTCAAAAAGCAAACAAACACAACTGATGGGAGAGGTGATTTTCTTCTCCAACAAAAGATAACTTAAATAGATGCAACAACTTTATCTACACTTATCACTGGCTGATTTCTTCCATGTATGTTGCTCATGATTTCTTGATTACCATATTAAGAATGGTAATTGAAATTGCAAATTTACTACTCTTGATTAATTCTCACGCAAATTAAACTTTTAATGTAATGAAACTTAACTCCTCCTCAAAATTGATATCCTGCATAAATAAAATTAAAATCAATTAAATATGTTCTAATCATGGCACAATTAAATACTCTACAATCTCCCCCTTGCAATTCTCACGCAAATTAAACTTTCCATGTAATGAAACTTAATTCCTCCTCAAAATTGATATCCTGCATAAACAAAATTAAAAATAATTAAATATGTTCTAATCATGCCTCAATTAAATACTCTACAATCTCCCCCTTGGCATATGGGAACATAATTAATATCAAGATATTTTCAAGAATCTCCTCCTCAACATTTGAATCAAAAACTAATAGTTGATTGAAGCATAATCCATTCCTGCAAAAACCAAATGTTAGAACACAACATAGGGGATCAAAATAAATCATACGTATTACTCCTCCTAGAAATCAAAATAAATCATATGCAAGATGATCAAGATAGTCAATCAACACAACACCATATCAAGGACACCAACAATAAATCTCCCCTTTTTTTATTCAAAAGAACATCCAAGTACATTAAATCCAATCATCATAAGATTATAAATATAATGATAATAAATCCAAGAGTCTTAAAAAAATTCCAACTTTATTATCCATGACTTTTAAATTCAACCAAAACCAACCATACATCCAAAAGTCCATTCTCTTTCAGGAAGGATGCAACATGCCTAATTAATAACAAATAAAATATAAGGAACACATTCATCTCCATATGTTTATCCTTTTCTCGCTTAGAGGATTTTATTTTTATCTCCATAATTCATTTCTCCCCCTATCTTTTTATATTGTTTCAATGAAGAACCTATAATTTTTTCCAAGTGCAAGAACTCTAATCTTCATGACACGTGTATTACCATTTTCTTTTGATCACTGTCATAACAATTTTTATAAAATTGCACCGAAAGAGTCAATTAAAAAAGTTGAAACATATTCATCCTTATAACTCTTTTTTACTCAAAATAATAAAACCTCTTTTCTTTAAAGTCAGCGGCTTTCTCCTCGCATTTCATTTTCTGTGTACGTAACCCTTTCCAAAAGAATGATGGCTTTCACAGAACATCATTTCATCGCAGGTAACCCTATACTGACTGAGGTATGAACATGAGAGAAAGAACATATGAAATAACTCAACTCACCTCATAAAAAGAATTGAACATTTTTCTGGAGATGTACGAACACACAAGCAAAATGACAAGCAAAAATGTCTAATGCAAATCTTATCATGACATGCGAACATGCATTGTTCAAAAAGAATAATCTCTACAAAAAAATAGTGTGCAAACATCAATGAAGACATAAACCCTAAGATCCTTTAGAGAAATGAATCGAATGAACATTTAGAGTTATGGAAAAATTTGCAGCCAACAGTTTAAAGTAAGAACTCATTCTAAAAAAAATGAACCACCTCTCATTTAATTCATAATAAGATGAGATTGAATAAAATTACATAGTAGGCTAACACTTTTTCTTCCGAACAACTCTTTTCACTTTCATGATTTTTCAGGTCAATCTTCTGTTTAGGAGATTTAGAGGGAATTTCTTTAAGGTTCCATTCTTTAACATGTCCATAATAAACATCATTATACATCCTATGACAATTAGGACGAATATGATCTCTAATTCCACAATAATGACATGTAGGAACAAATTTGGTAGTCTTTTTATGATTCATGTTCTGATGCAATAACCCAACTAAATGATCTTTAACAACAGCAAAATTCAAAGATTCAACATGTAAAGATTTGTTAGCACACATTCCACGGTTTGGTTTAGAAAACTTACCTTGGACTCCAAAGCGTGAAGAAACATCCGCCTGTTTTTGCATTTTATAGCAAAATGGTCTGATGTATCCTTTTATCCCATAATTATGGCATGTTGGGATAACTTTTACTGATTCCAAAGGCGGACTCTTCATCATAGTAATAGGTTGGACATATTTTCTTTTTTCAGTTTCAGATGCTTTAGGGACTTGCATCTTGTCCTCCTTTGGTACGAACATGTTGTGAGTTGCTCTCACAAATGTAGTTTCTGTGTTCTTACTTTGTTCACCTATGTACCCCAAACCAACTTTGCCGTACCTGTCGCTTGCCGCAAGAATCTCATTCAACTTAGCTTTTCCAATGTTGAAGCAATGGATAGATTGATTCAATCTTTCCAACTCCAACCCGTCCTTCTCAATTTGTATGTTCTTCTTTTTGATAACTCCCATCATAACTTCATGATGCTGCACCAGTTTTTTCAAATGTTCCTGCAAAAATTTGATTTTATCAGCATTTTTATCCTTTTCTTTTTGAATAGAAAACAACTCAGATTTTATATTGTTAATGACTTCCAAATGATAGTCATTTTCTTGTTTGATTAGATTAGAGGAATAAGGAGCCAAAGCTAGCTTAGATTCAAGCTCAACCATCTTTATTTCTCCTTGTTTAATAACTTCTTCAAGAGAAATTATTTTACTTTTCAAATCTGATTTTTCCTTTATAAGATCTTTATTTAAAGACGAGAGTTCAGAGTTCCTAGATATTACCTCATCTCGACTCGATTTGAGTTCGATTACCTGTCCTTCGTATTTTTTAATCAATACAGCAGCTTGGGCACATTTTGAGGTCATTTGTTTGTACACGTTTTTCATGTCCTCAATGGTATATTGTGTCTCATCATCTGATTTTGAAAGATTATCGTGTTCGAACATGTCTGAAATTTTCAAAGAATCACTTGCAGTAAGACAAACAAAATTATTAGAAGATGAATTTAATGCACAATGGTTTCTACCACCAGCTTGTTCTTCAACATCTGATTCGGAGTCACTCCATCCAACTTTCTTAGACATGTTCTTACGCAAGAAGTTTGGACATTCAGCTTGAAGGTGTCCAAAGCCCTTACACTCATAACAATGTATTTCCTTCATTCCAGAATCAAAGTTAGATGTTTTTTCAGCAATAAAAGAAATTTGTTTATACTTAACATCATAACCCATATTCATCTCAAAAGTTCGAAGGTCACCCATAAGTTCATCCAATCTAATTGGTTGGATTTTACCCAATGTCTCTATGGCAGTGACTTTTCTTCCGAATCTTTTGGGGAGAGTTCTCAAAACCTTTTGGACCTGTTTCTTCTCAGAATTAACTTCATCAAACAAATAACATTGATTTATGATGGAAGAAAAACGAGTAAAATATGCATCAATATTTTCATCATCTCTCATGCATAAGTTATCATACTCACTCATTAACCTTTGTAGTTTTGACTCCGGGACTGAATCAGTTCCTTCAAACTGAAGTTGAAGGATGTTCCATGCTTCTTTGGCTTGGGTGCATCTAATAATGAGACTATACCTTTGCTGATCCACTGATGTTAGAATTACATACAGAGCTTTGTTATTTGCAACATCGGCCAAATTTTCTTCGTCCGTCCAGTTTTCTTATTTGAGAGTCTCCTTTCCATGCTTGTCTTTGACTACGGGATGAGTCCACCCATCTTGAACAGCTTTCCAAACGCCTTCTCCCTGGGCTTTAAGGAACACAATTATCATGGATTTCCAGTACGAATAGTTGGATCCATCTAGATATGGAAGACGGGTTATCGACCCTGCTTCACGAGCATTCATGATGAGTTTGAGAGGTACCAGAATCGAACCTGTTTACAACTGGTTCTAGCTCTTGATGCCAAATGTAGAATCGGTATTCTTATGAAAAACAACGTTTCAATACAAAATAGAAATGATGTTCTTACACCAGCCGTGTTTGAACATGAATCAGAATTAAAGCGAAGAAACTTGAAACGATTGTTTAAAAATGTCGGGATGACTTCGTCATTCCCTCGGAACCATTCATTAGCAGATCACAGTATTACAGGCTCCATCTTAATACTTTCACCCTAAAGACGTTCCGACCTTACGGACTTTTTCCTACTTAGACATCCTCTCTAAGCAGACTCTATTTCTACGAAATAGATACTCTCATATACTCTCAAAAAGCAAACAAACACAACGGATGGGAGAGGTGATTTTCTTCTCCAACAAAAGATAACTTAAATAGATGCAACAATTTTATCTACATTTATCAGTGGCTGATTTCTTCCATGTATGTTGCTCATGATTTCTTGATTACCATACTAAGAATGGTAATTGAAATTGCAAATTTACTCATCTTGATTAATTCTAACGCAAATTAAACTTTCCATATAATGAAACTTAATTCCTCCTCAAAATTGATATCTTGCATAAACAAAATTGAAATCAATTAAATATGTTCTAATCATGACCCAATTAAATACTCTACAAATTCGCTCGCAAAAATCTGAGTTATTTAATTTGGAAGCACTCCTCACCATTTGTGTGCAGATTGAGATCCCCATTTTCTCTCTCTTCATCTCTCCCCGCTTTCTCCACTTCAACTGAAAGAAAACTCTGTAATAGCCCTAAATTGCTTGATATTTTGGTGTGTAAATATGAATTCTCCCCAGAGTTGGCTTCACGAGTTGCCTCGGAGTTAAGTCATCGTAAAAACTCAGAAAGTGTAGATTTGGTACTTTTGTTTTTCAGACAGAGTGGGTTTTCGAATCCTCAGTTGGTGAAAATTGCTAGTTATAGGCCTCTGTTATTGGCGGGTAGAATTGAGTTTAGCTATAAACCTAAGATCAAAATTCTCCAAGACATGGGCTTTTCTTCCAAAGATATTACCAAGATAATCTCAAGCAATCCTGCAATTTTGCATCTAAGCGTGGAAAATAACATCATTCCTTCAATATCTGTTCTCAAGGGTTTGTTGGGTTCCGTTTATAAAGTAGCCAAAGTGTTGGGCTCAACCTCGTGGATTCTTAGTGGCAATTTGTAAAAAGTCTTAATGCTAAATGTTGAGTTCTTGAAAAGCTGTGGCATACCTATACAGCGTATACGCAGTGTAATGACATCTTATCCGTCTTCTTTTGTCTTGAAGCCGGAAATCATAAGGAAATGTGCAGCAAAGGCCGAAGAGATGGGGGTTTATGCAAGTTCCAACCAATATATGTATGCAATTGCAACTTTTGCTAGAATGGGTGATGAAGCATGGGAACTGAAGCTGCAAGGTTTCCGGAATTTGGGGTTTTCAGAAAGTGACATAGTGGCCATGTTTAATAAGGAGCCAAGGGTGTTTCTTGTGTCCATTGAGAAAGTGAAGAAGGTTAAAGAGCTCCTTCTTGCAACTGGGAAGTTTGATATTTCCAGTATTGTCAATAGCCCATTATCACTTGCATTCAGTGTTGAAATGAGGTATAAGCCCCGCCTGCAGATTTTAAGCATCATGGAAAGCAGGAATGTGATTAGAGAGTGGCCTAGTCTATGGACAATTACTCGTTTGTCTAATGATAAGTTTTTCAATAAATATGTTGGTCCTTATTCAGAAGAAGTTAGTGATACTTGCCTTATAAAAAGATCTACCTGGGGCAGAAAAGAGATGAAGCCTTGAGTTGATAGGATGTATCCTGAATCGATATGCTGATCCTTTATTTCTTGGCTTCCATACATGGTTTCGTTCTATATGTTGAATATTACCCTGTACCCTTCTGAAACGTGTGCCGTGCATCATAATTATTATTAATTCATCGATTTCACGTGTTTAGGATATCCAAAATGATTAAATTTTATGATTTTGGACCACTTATGTTACTATTAGTTGCTAAAATTTAAGGTTCAAATCCAGGCTTGATATTTATATTGGATCTGCACTTTCGTCTTATCTAGGATATCATTTGTTGTAATCAATCAATTAATCAAATACAGTTAATTGCCTAGTCATTCGAGTAGAAGTTCTTATAATAAAAGAAAGCTTATTCATCTAGAATTCAGAATTTTCCTCTATATTCATCCAGTATTAACAGTTTTTATTGTCTTTGTGATGTTTTATCAGCCCATATTAATGAATGTGTTCAGATAACAAAGATTATTGATCATGTAGAAGACCTATCTTTTGCATCTGTTAGAAGCATAACTGTCTAAATTTTGGGCTATCTCTTATTTTTGAAGCAACAGTGGAAAGAGAGCTGAGTCTCATTTTTTGGGTAATGTGGTCAATCTATTGTTTCTTTTATTCATGAATTCTGTTGAATTGCGTGTGGTAATTCTTACCTGTTTCGTTTCTTGATGTTGCTGTCTTTACGATCTATCTGTGAAATTTCATATGCATACATATTCAGACTATTCCTGATCTTGATAGGTCTTGTTGGAAACTGATCACATGTGGTGTTCCATCTGGTGTGCAACACCAGACGGAGGCCAAATCATACTTTTTAAAATTTGAATTTCAAAATGTAATTTGAATCACGTGGCATCATCTGGTGTTGTGGAACACCACATGAAATATGTAATTTGGACTCGTCTTGGTGTGGGCTAACTATAATGTACTTGTATATTTTCTTTTTTAAAATAGAGTAGGCTATTTGTGGCTTGCACAAATAGTACTCATGGACAGAGTTGTGCTTTTTCACTTTCCTAGTTATTTGGGATCATATCATTCGCATGTTGATTGCCCTATTGCGTTCGTTCCTGAATTCTCAGGAATTTGATGTTGTAATTATTACTTGAATATTTTATAAAAATTGTAATTATTATTTACAAAGTATTTTGTAAGATGGTACTTATGTAAAATTGATTATGAGACTTGTTAAAGTATTATTATTATATTGGTAAAATATATTTATAGATAATTAAAAAATATTTTTTTTAAAGTAAGATGAATGATGAATTAAAGATGTTATAATACATTCATTATAACATATCTTATTTACTCCCTCCAATTCATTCAAAGGGTCTCTTTTTTTCCATTTTGGACCCAAAGAGTTCATTTTTCCTTTTACACACATGAGACTCACACACACACACTAATACAATTAAGGCAAAGTTGTCAAGCCTCGACCGTAGATGGAACGCGACAACCGTCATATTAACCATAAATTTCGTGGAATGGGTGCACTCCACTCCAAGAAAATTTATAGAAAACGTAACGCTTGCTATCAAGTACCTGTAGGACTGAACAACTGATAACAACGGGTACCACCCGAGGACATTACTTTCATAACGTATCAACGAGGATTTACAAAGGTACAAAATACAACGATGTAACTCAGTCTGAAGAAAATATACACGAGCGATATAACATCGCGAAAGTAAAAAAAAAATACATCAAGGGGGTTACCAAATATAAACTATACAATCTCGCCAATGGATCCATCAATTTTTACACAAAAAGAAAAGTACCCAAAGCACTGATCGGATGACGAGCAAACGATAGGCAAACCTCCAACTAAAAAGATATCAACAGCCTGGAAAGGAAAGGAATGATGGGGGTAGGCAAAACCACTAGCTCAGTGAGGTGATAAGCCAGTCACCCCACCCTTATACGAAGCATGTACTCACGCTCGCGGCTCATAACATAAAATCCAACATTTTGTTCCACATCAATTATTTCTTACTCAATATACAAATTAACGAAAATAAAACCTATGTATGCATTTACGAATAACACAATTAGTTCAAACATATTATCACATAAAAGACGCGTGTGTAGCCAATATCCTCCTTGAACTGCTCTCCGTCGAGAGTCAGTCTGAGCCCGTCACCGCTACTCTAGACAAAATGCATGTTAATATTCTTTCTCAACGCACACCAAGTGCTAAAATTCACAATTCAATATCGATGTGATCCCTGAAATGATCAAACATGTAAACATATATGACATGCATGTCTCACACCGGTGACGTTGACTGAGCCTATAATAGACTGATCCATCTAACGATCACCTTCCAAAGTATCAGTATTTGGCAAATGGATAGGTGCCCCATTAGATCTAACTCACTCGAGTTTGTCAAGCCACGAACAACTTGTTTGTCACTCTAACTCACCCGAACCGCGATAATTCGGGCTACTTAATCAATGTCGCTCCACTCACTCGAACCGTGACCAATTTGGGCTACTTAATCTCGGTACTAGATATGCATATGCATCATCAAATGCATAATAACTCAAGTCATAGTCTTAATCAGCACACAAGTCACAAGAATAACAAGAGATCAATCCTCAAATAATTCACAATAAATGATATCAGATATCAAGCCGGCAAGGCTCTACAACATAAGTTAAAATCAACAATACCCACAACATATGGCCGACAGGACTCTGTATGAAATAATATAAGATAATCAATAGACCATACTAGGCAAATCAGGCTCAAACCAGAACAATCGAGCCAATCAGGCTTTTTACCACATAACACATTACCAAATAATTTTCTTATTAATTAACTAAGAAAAACGAATGCAAACTTGTCGATGGTCCACATTTCCCACAAGAGAAGGCGTTCCCGAATTATCAACTCACAAGAAAATGACTAACTCTCTCCGGAATCTGAAGTCAGTCCCTTGCCCTTCGTCGATGGTTCTTTACCTAAAAAGGAGATAAGCAAATAAATACAAATCAATATACATAACTATTAGGCGATAACATCACCTTTCATCGTTAAAAATCTTAATAGAGCTCGAGCGAGTCGATATTAAATAAAAACAGCCCGTAACTCCTCAACATCATCTCCCAATATCACATAACCCGTTTCAGACCATTTCTTAAACGAAACGATAGGAAATAAATTTGAATTCGACATAAAAATTCTGAAATTTTTTCCAGTTAGCGGCAGTTTAAGAGAAAAATCATAACTAATTGTAAAAAAATCGGATTGAGGTGTTTCAAATGGCTAAGGAAAGTTAACGAATTCAGCTACGTACAGAAATTGAGTTTGCAAATTTCTAAGAGCAATATCTATGTTAAAAGTAGTTCGAACAATAGCTGCGAATTACCCCAATACCAGAAAGAAATACACAACAAAATTACAAATCATGGAAAAAGGAAGCTTGATTTACACATTACTTACCTCAACGTAACTTAGACACCACCTAGAATGAGAGTTGTAAGAGAGAATTTGATCAGCAAGGGTTTCTCCTCTTCATTCTCTATTTCCCCTCTTTTGTTTTTTCTTCTCACGTTCTCTCTTTTTTTTCTTTTTTTTATTATGAAATATAATGTAGCCTTAATAATAATATATATGTCATTTAAGTGGGCTGGCCTTTGGGCCACAAAATAAATAAATTTTGGGTTAAAAAAAATTCTAGTTGAGGCTAAGACATTATACAAAGACTTGTATGAGATCGTCTAAGAGCTTACTTGATACGGTAAAAAAGTGATCACTTTTATTTATACTGAAAAGTGATACTAAATTAATGAAAAGTGATAATGTTATTTCATGAACAATTTTTAGTGTAAATGAAAAGTGATAACATTTTATAGGGGATTAATAACGTTTTATAGGGAAAGTGATAATAATTTTAAAAAGTGTAAAATGGTCTCACGTGAAATGGTCTCACGCAAGACCTACCATACAATTAAAATATGGGGCACACACTTCCATTAATACAACTAACTATATATTAAAAAATAATATTTCTTAGTCAACGTCCAAAAAGTAAAAACAACCATTTGGGCAGGATGGATGGAGTATATAATAAGCATATTTAAAGGGTTAACTCATCTAACAATTTATTTCATATATATTCGCTTCACAAGAGAATGTGTTATTATTATTATTATTATTATTATATCCTAAATTTTCCATGTAAATCTTAGAATGCATATCCTAAATTATCTCAAAAATAAGAGTTAGTCTCTAGTAAATTAAGTTTACATCATAAACCTTGTAAATTTTGTGGTCCTTTTTAATTTAAACACCATACTAATACATAAAGTATATAAGATTGGAAAGAGTATCACAGGACTTACACCATGAACTGTGTTCACACAAGTGTTGGTGAAAAAATAAATGAGTTGATCTTGTACACTTGGTGCAAGAATGTTAAAGGGTGCAATATTTTATTTTGAAAAATAAGGACGTTACTTTTGTAATGAAATTGTGGGTTGGAATATCAATGGTAAAATTACACGATTTATAATGCATGAGTTTTACTGCACTATTATTAGTAGTATCATAATTTTATAAATCTTTCATTAGTATCGTATTTTTAAAATGTCATTCTCAATTAACTTAAAATAGTTTACTTTATCAGAAAACGTCATTCTCAATTGACTTAAATAGTTTACTTTACTATTATTTATTTATTACTTTAATCCTTTAAAAATTAATAAAGTTAGTAGAAAAAATTATTTTCATAAACTTTGTATCTATGGTCTCTGTGTGTGTGAAGAGTTAACTGAGACACACAATTTTCGAGTTGAGCCACCAAGGTACTCACAAAGTATTTGACGATATTGCAAATAGAGACCTGATTTTTAAACATCTCACAAATCTCTCCCGGAACTCCATTAAATTTTCGTAATCTACTCAAATCAGTGCGGTGTTTGGTTTCTGCCGTTTCTCTTTCCTCGATCGATGTGAAGCTTTTTCATTTGGGCCTTTTCCATTTGATTTCTTCAGGCAGGTGATTAATTTCAAAACCCTATTATTTACGGAGATTTCAGTTGTCGGATTGTGTGAAGAAGATGATTGCTTTCGTTCGCAAAAATCTGAGTTTTTTTAATTTGGAAGCACTCCTCACCATTTTTGTGCAGATTGAGATCCCCCGTTTTCTCTCTCTCCCCCCTCTTCCCGCTTTCTCCACTTCGACTGAAAGAAAACTCTGTCATAGCCATACATTGCTTGATATTTTGGTGCGTAAATATGAATTCTCCCCTGAATTGGCTTCACGAGTTGCCTCGGAGTTGAGTCATCTTAAAAACTCAGAAAATGTAGATTTGGTACTTTCGTTCATTAGACAGAGTGGGTTTTCGAATCCTCAGTTGATGAGAATCGCTAGGTGTAGGCCTCTGATAATGGCGGGTAGAATTGAGGGTAGCTTTAAACCTAAGATCAAAATTCTCCAAGACGTGGGCTTTTCTTCCAAAGATATTACCAAGATAATCTCAAGAAATCCTGCAATTTTGCATCAAAGCGTGAAAAATAACATCATTCCTTCAATATCTTTTCTCAAGGGTTTTTTGGGTTCATTTTCTAGAGTAGCCAAGGTGTTGAGCTCAACCTCGTGGATTCTTAGTGGCAATTTGGAAAACATCTTAGTGCCAAATGTTGAATTCTTTAAATGCTGTGGCATACCTATAGAGCGTATACGCAGAGTAATCGCATGTTATCCGGGTCCTTTTGCAATGAAGCCTGAAATCATAAGGAAATGTGCTGCGAAGGCTGAAGAAATGGGGGTTGATGCAAGTTCCAACCAATTCTTATATGCTATTGCAGCTCTTGCTGGCATGGGTGATGAAGTCTTGGACCTGAAGCTGCAAGGTTTCCGGAATTTGGGGTTTTCAGAAAGTGACATAGTAACCATGTTTAAAAAGGAGCCAAGGGTGTTTTGTGTGTCCGTTGAGAAAGTGAAGAAGGTTAAAGAGCTCCTTCTTGCTACAGGGAAGTTTGATATTTCCAGTATTGTCAATAGCCCATTATCACTTGCATTCAGCGTTGAAACGAGGTATAAGCCCCGCCTAAGGATTTTAAGCGTTCTGGAAAGCAGGAATTTGATTAGAGAGTGGCCTAGTCTAGGAACAATTGCTCATTTGTCTAATGATAAGTTTTTCAATAAATTTGTTAGTCCTTATTCAGATGAAGTTACTGATGCTTCTTTCCTTATAAAAAGATCTGCACGGCGCATAAAGGAGATAAAGCCTTGAATCGATGGCTGATTGGTTAGAGATCAGGTGATTGGTGTTATGTTGATCCTTTATTAATTGGCTTTAGTTCATGCGTTTCCTCTATATGCTGAATATTACACCGGACCCTTCAGGAACCTGTTTTGTGCATAATTTTGATTACTAATTCATCAATTCCAAGTGTTTTGTGTAGACCATCTGAGTTATGTTACCTTATTGTCTTAATACCCTGCAATTTGGATTTTGGAAAGTAAAAATAACAGAATAAACACATCTTCTTTGCTCCAGTGATTAAGTTATGTGAATTAGGTTGGTGAATTTATGTTACTATTAGTTGGTAAATTTGAGGTTTAAATCCAGCCTTGATATTTGTATTATACCTGTATTCTCTTCTTCTCTAGGATATCACTTGTTGTGATCAATCAATTAATCAAATGCAGTCGACTGCCTAGTCAATCGAGTAAAAGTTTTTATAGTTTACAAAAGCCTATTCATCTACAATTACATTTTCTTGTATATTCATCAAGGATTAACAGTTTTTATTGCCATTTTGATGTTTTATCTTCTCATATTAATGAATGTACTCAGATAAACTTAAAGAGTTGATCACGTCGAAAGGCCTATCTTTAGCATCTGTTAGTAGGATAGGTGACTAAGTTTTGGGCTTGTTGAAGCAACAGTGGAAAGAGAGGCGAGTCTCATTCGAGGTGCTTTTCTTATTCACTTACCTTGTTCTTGTTTTCCAGAATCTTTTGTGTTTATGAATATGCTCAGAATTATGTGTAGCGCGAGTCGGTTTGGACTCCTGGATATCGTTTCTTTCTGCGTCTTCATTTCTTGATGTTAGTGTTTTGACTAACTATCTTTGAAGCTTCATAGGCATGCCTCTGCAGTCCATTCCTAATCTTGATAGGTCCATTGCTTTTAGTTATATGTTTTTGAGACAAATTAAGTTGGGAGTATATGTTTTTGAGACAGATAAATAGTACTTGTGTTATTGCCACAGCAATTCAAGAGCTGCATTTGAAGCATTAATTAAGTTGAACATGAAACCTGATATTCATTCAGCTGTGGAGCATCTGGATGGGAGAAATATTTCTCCATTTAAAATACTGTAGTTGGACATTTTATTTGTTATCATTAAAATCCTAATGAATCAATATTTCCAAAGATATCTTACATAAAAAAAAAAAAAATTGGGATTGATACTTTTATATATTCATAAAATATCACAATTAGTTAATACTCTGTTATATTTCTTATATTAGTCCGCCCGGTAACACCTATAAATCTTTAATCTCTAATCTCCAAAGTTAATATAGTTGGTCAATGTACTCTAAAATTGACATGGTAAAAAAAAAAAAAAAAAAACTTTTAGCAGTTAACATGAAGCTGGACGTTATAATAAGATTTAAATATGATAGACATGGTGGATCCAAAAATGTGAAAATTTGTGTGATTGTAGAAATGACGTCTTTTTCAATTGAATTGTTATTTGTCATTCGATACTATTTTATGTGGAACCAAACCTACGAAAAGACACGATTAGCCTTTGACTAATTACGCCCTTCAGCTTCATTGATGGGGATCGACCAATTTTCCACACGGCTGGTGGCGTTATCAACCTGAAAAGTCGCTTATAGTCAAAATGAAAACTGGTGAAAGCGCACTTATTAAGAAAAGCAACTTTAGTTACCTCCACTTCCCAGTTGGTCCTTGCGGTAATGATAATTAATACTATAGTTTGAATTGCAGTTCCACCGAATATCATCCCTCCCCAAACCCCCTAAAATAAAAATTAATTATTTTTATTAATATATTACATATAGTATAATCAATAAATAAACTCACAGAGGTTCCCCATTGGAAAGCAAAACCCATGAGGAGTCCCATGGGTAGGCCAACCATGTAGTAACAAATGATATTAATCCGGCCATGCAACTCGTGATTGCCATCCTGATCCAACGGCTACCCCTACATGCATCAAAATTACTTGATTATTAATATTTGTATATATCATGAATTATAAATACTACTCCACTTCTTAATTAGTACCTGAGAGAACAGGTTGAACACTGTTGAGTAGAATGGTGAAGGCCAAGATGGTCAACTGCAGAGATGACATCAGCACTGGAAGAGAATATAACACCTAATTGGGCTCTGAATATTAACACAATGCCAAAAAAGAAACATCCTATGATTGTGGATTGCACCACGCTCACTTTGGTAGCAAATTTTGCTGCTTCTCCATTTCCACTTCCCAGTTCATTCGCCACCCTTACCCTGTCAATCTTAAAAATTAATATATTGAGAGGTTATTTATTCGAAACTCTAAACGCAAGTCTATGAGCATTTATAATGGGAGGGAGTATATACATAATATTATTATATTAATGTTATAATTAGAAGCAATGATTACCCGATTCCAGCAAAAAAAGCAAGACCAAACACCATCTCCCATGAATTTATGGTCATGCTGCAAGAATTAAGGGGACAGCAATCCTTAATTAAAGCCTGATAATGTTATTTAATGATTGTTAACAAAACGATTATATGGTACCAGATTGTTAATGCATCTGTAGCTAATGTAGCATTCTGGAAAAATCCAGTCATCACTATCAATATCCTGTAGTACCAGCTCTCCAAACTATATAATATCACAACATATGGAGTAATAATTAATTGCAGGCACAAAATGATTGTAATTAAGCTTTTTATCATGAATCATATACTCCTTGGACCACCTAATATTATTCTTCCTTTTGAATTTTACTAACTCAAGATAGATTAGAAATATTGGATAGTGAAAAGATAGAGAAGAGAAGAGAGACCAAAGCATGACACCGGAGGAGGCAGAGAGCTTGAGAAATTCGAGCAAGCCGGAAATAGCTTCAACCGAAAACCCGGTCCACGTGAGTTTGCATCCCCCTAATACCACATAAGCATGCATACCTAAAACCATGATCCACCATGATATATCCAAAGCTAGAACAACTCCAATGGCTCCAAGTTGCATCTTGCTCACTAGAATCCAGTTAAGCAGAACATGAATCACCAGGGCCATCAATGGAGCCCAAATCAACGGCCCCGTTTTCAGCTGACTCTGCAGGAACCTCTGCAACGGAAACTGAACGGCAAAGCTGAAATGTACCGGTATCAACCACAATGCCAGCGACCCGGACAGCCCGGCCACATTGTCAGGCTGTCCTAAAAGTTTCAGTATTGGGGTGACGAAAGCGTAGAGAGGGAGGAGGAGGAACCAGCAGCAGAAGAGAACGATCCATGATCTCTGCATGTAGATTCCCAGCATGCTGTATTTCTTGGCTCCGAATGCTTGCCCACATAGGGTTTCCAGAGCACTCGCCATTCCCAGCTGCAATTAATTATCACTCGGTTTGAAACATGAGATGTAACACAATTTGTTAATTGGAGATGTAACACATTTTGGATGTTCTGTTACACTTGGTGTTACATCTCCTATTACACGCGTTAGATAGTGACACGTGTGCAAGGAAGAAAAACTCAACTATTATCCCTAGGGTTTAAGCTTTTTTTTAAGGGTATGTTCCAAACCGTCCCAAGTTAAAGTTGACGTTTGGTTTTTGGACGTAGATTAAGGGATATAATATTTTATTGTGTAGTGAGATGAGAGAAATAATATTTAATGTAAAGTGGGTAGTTGTTTTAATGTTGTGTGTGGACCATACTAGAAAAAAAAATATAAACCTTAACTTCGAACAAACCAAAATGTAACAGAAGAATCTAATCGTACCAGAAGGCCCCAGTTGAAGCCGACAATGACTTGGGTGGAGATTGAAATGGAGGCGAATTCAACATCGCCGAGGTGGCCGGCGAACAACTGAGTGACGGAGCCCATGGTGGTGTTGGAGAGCCGGGAAATGATGGTGGGTCCCACGATGTGCCATAGCTTCTTGGATTCCGACCACACCTCAGCTGCGAGCTTGCTTTTCCGGCGAGTGCCGTTGGATCGTTTAGGTGATGGCAAAAGTGGTTGGGTTTGAATTTCGTTCGAGCTTTCCATTTCTTTTATGGAGAATTAATTATAAAGCTTACTAATGATTCTAATTATTTAATATTATTTTGTTATATGATGTGGAGTAAGATATCTATTTTGTGGAAATATATAAGATTTTTGTGGACAAAAATACTTTTGTGTAATCAATTACTATTATTAATGATAAGTATGGAAATTGATATGATTTGACTTACACATATATCACGCTGGATGTCAAGGGTCTTAGCTTTGAAGGGTTTAATAATCATTTAAAAGGGTAAAGTATTGTGGAATACTATATGAAATAAAGGATTATAACCACTATTACAATCCCATTTAATTTTGAACCCAAAGTTTTTTTTCAATTTTCTTTTCATGCATTTATGATGTCAGCACATTTTTTTTAGCATTTTTTCCCTCAAACCGACTAAAACTAACGGAGGTCCTCATGTGGACATCACGTGGCTGTTAGGTCATCACTTGGTCCTCCAGAAAATTATAATAGTGGTCTCATCCATCACAGTTCTATTTGATTTTGGTCCAAAAGTTTCGCGTTTCAGTCTCAATTTTTTTTTTCATATATTTCTGGTTCCATACATATTTTTTAGCATTTTTTTCTCGATCCGTCTAAAACTAACGAAGGTCCATCACGTGATCATCACAAATGGGATATTATTTGGAATTCAGGCATCGTCCAGAGTTGTGGATTGATTATACATGAACTGAGGAAAGGTGGAAGGCCGAATCGATTAATTTCAGGTGGAATCATTTTCTCTTTTGAATCAATTCAACTAACTTCAATTGTACTATGTAGATTCAATTATTTTTCAAAATTATCGTAAACTTGGGTTTGCATTTTTTTTTATCACTTTTCTTCAATTAAAATTACTTTCCCCATTTCCTAAAACTGTCATATTGTCCTACTTTTGCGACTTGATCCTATTCGTGTTTTTGTGATGTACTCTTTCTGTCTCGTGTTGTAACTTAGGTTTGTTTTTCACATTGATTAAGAAATATAGTATTTTAATGGATAATGAAGTTGAAAGATAATATTTAATGTAAAGTAAATAAGTATATTAGTGTTGGACAATAAGTTTATTAGTTTTGGACTTAGATCATGGTGATATAATAATAATATAATAATTATTTAGGATCTTTGACTAGATTTCACACACTTAATCATACATGCATGATTCAGAGTGAGCATGACGTAGAGTAAGACTGATGTATCAGTTTGAAGTCTGTGTAGTTGATTAATTATAAGACTTTTCTTTTAATTTAAAATTTATGATAATCCATAAATTTTTAACACAAATAGTATACTAGTTCACACATTTATTTAAGGTTATTACACTAATAGTAAAGAACATAGGGGAGAGAATAGAATTCAAAGTCGTTTATTTCCGTGTGCAAGTGAAATATTGAAAACTTAAAATTGTAAACAAGACGACAAATCGAAGATGTGTCGAAAAGACATGATTGACCTTGAGCGATGGCTTAATTCCAATAGCGGGGATCGACCTCTTTCCAACACGATTAATGGCTTTCTCAACCTGAAAACCCGCTTTTAATAAAGAGCTCAAGTTTATTCATAACATTGTGTTGTAGATGATGATATATCAGATCAATAACTAACCTAATCTTGTAGAATACACAAACACGCAATGAATTGAATACAAGAAACTGGATCACATATGATAATAACTTCAACTTGTGTGTGTATGTGTGATTGTATGAAGAAGAAGACGTTTATAGTGGTTCAGCTTGTTTGCACAAGCTTACATCCACTGTGAGAGAGAGATCTTATTATTGATTGAGAGAGCAAACGGATTACAATGCGTATACACAAGCATTACAGCAATATATACATCATATGCTTGCACAGAAAGTTATAGGACCAACGCGTGTAACCGACTTCCAGCTGGATTCTCAGTTGGTTAAAACGAATCTCGACGGTTATAACCAACTCCATCACACACCCTGCATGGCCAGCTATCTATTTGCGTTTAGAACTTTCCAGAAATCGTTCGTATGCGAACTGTACAACGGCAACAAGTCACCCTGCTCACGACTGATGCACCCGGTGCAGCTTTGCTGATATGTTTGTGCGTTTCTTGATTCTGCTGATTCTGGTGCATCCGTTTCACTCATGCACCATTATCAGCTTCAACCTTTAGACACACTAACACTCATCCTAATGTTGATCATTCATTAGTATGTAGTTTTCTATCACAATTCTCCACCTAAAACTTCATACTCAACCAATACTCAATCACTCCTTCACTTCACTGTTTTTACCAAGACAGCCAACTTGCACACTGCTTTTGAAGAGAGCAGCTGAACTCACCACTGATATGTTCAGCATACATTGACAAGACTCTTGCATAGCTCAAACTTTGAACTAGGCAATGCCTTAGTGAGGAAATCAGCTGGATTCTTGGCTGTTTCAACCTTTTTAACCACAACCTTTCCTCCTTCAACTAAGTCTCTAACAAAATACATTCTTACATCTATGTGCTTTGTCCTTTCATGAAAACCCTGATGTCTTGATAAATGTATAGCACTAGAGTTATCACAATGTATTAGTACTGATTCTTGTACTACACCAAACTCAGACAAAATTCCTTGCAACCACAAACCTTCCTTTACTGCTTCTGTGAGTGAGATAAACTCAGCTTCAGTTGTAGACAATGCAACCACTGACTGATGTGTTGATCTCCAACTGATAGCTGTACCAAACAAGCAGAAGACATAGCCTGATAGTGACTTCCTTGTGTCTAAGTTTGCAGCATAATCAGCATCTACAAAACCTGCAAGAAAATCAATGTTAGAGGTAAATTTATTGAAATGCAAACCTGTTGTTAAGCTGCCTCTGATATATCTCTGAATCCACTTAACAGCTTCCCAGTGATTTCTTCCTGGACTTCCCATGAACCTGCTTACTAAACTCATTGCATGAGCCAAGTCTGGTCTGCAACATACCATAGCATACATGAGACTACCAACTGCATTGGCATAGGGAACCTTCTCCATTTCTGATACTTCTTCACTAGTTCTAGCTGATTGTTGAGCTGTTAAAGCCAATCCCTGCTTTACAGGAGTAGACACAGCTTTACTTTGATCCATATTATATCTTTTGAGAACCTTTTCTAAGTATGAGCTCTGATGTAACACAATAGAACCAACTGATCTATCTCTTTTGATTTCCATTCCTAATATAACAGTAGCTTCACCCAAATCTTTCATATCAAACTCAGATTTCAACATTTCCTTCACAGTTGTAATGCCTTCCATAGACTTACAAGCAATTAAAATGTCATCAACATATAGTAACAAGAAAACATACCAGTCACTATCTTGTTTGATATATACACAACTGTCAAACTTGCTTCTTTCAAAACCACATTTGATAATGTATTCATCAAATCTCAGATACCATCTCCTAGGACTTTGTTTCAATCCATATAGTGACTTTAGAAGTAAACAAGCCTTATCAGTTGAGTTTTGAACTGAAACTCCTTCTGGAATAGTCATATAGATCTTTTCCTCCAAATTTCCATGAAGAAAGGCTGTAGTCACATCCATCTGGTGCAATTCCAGATTAAACTGAGTTACTAATGCTAACAATATCCTAATAGAACAATGTTTCACAACTGGAGAGAATATCTCTGTGTAATCAATGCCTTCCCTTTGAGAGAAACCCCTGGCAACTAGTCTTGCTTTGAATCTAATACCACCAATCCTCTCAGGTGAAACTTTCTTCTTGTAAATCCATTTACAGCTCACTAACTTCTGATCTTTTGGCTTTAGAACAATTTTCCAAGTCTGATTCTTCTCCAATGAAAGCAACTCTTCTTGCATAGCTGCACTTCACTTTCCACTATCCTTACTGCTCATTGCTTGCTGATAGTTTCTAGGTTCATATGAATCAATATCTTCTGCAGAATAAAGTGCAAAAGATACAATATCAGCATCTGCAAACCTAGCTGGAGCTCTAATAGACCTCATTTGTCTATCTCTAGTCAACTGATAACTATTAAGCAGTTCATCAGTATTAGAAGTAGTCTGATCATCTGTACTTGGTGAATTAATTCCTCCTTGTGCTGTCTCTTCTTCAATTCTCAACTGATCCTCCTGAATCTTGTTCAAAGACTCCACCTCAAGCTCAGTTTCAGTTTTACCTTGACCCTGAGATTTTAGTGGCATAACAGCTTCATTAAAGGTAACATCTCTACTTATCATAATCTTTTTACCTTCAATATTCCATAGTTTGTAAGCTTTAACACCTTTGGGATATCCAATCATGACACATTTGATGGCTCTTGGAGCTAACTTATCCTGTTTAACATGTGCATAAGCTAGGCAACCTATCACTTTGAGTCTAGTGTAATTAGCAATCTTTCCAGTCCATACTTCCTGAGGAGTTTTAAACTTAAGAGGTGTTGATGGACACCTATTGATTAGAAAAGCAACTGTACTAACCAATTCACCCCAGAAGTCTTTAGAAAGACCAGAACTACTCAATATACATCTAACTCTCTCAAGTAGAGTCTGATTCAGCCTCTCTGCAATACCATTTTGTTGTGGTGTACCTGGTACTGTCTTATGTCTCATGATTCCCCTCTCCTTACAAAACTTGTTGAACTCATCAGAACAATACTCAAGACCATTATCAGTTCTTAATATCTTCACCTTGTTATCACAGCTATTCTCTACCTCAGTTAACCAATTCTTAAAGGTAATGAAAGCTGTATCCTTAGACTTTAGTATATATATCCATATCTTCCTACTGTAATCATCAATAAATGAAATAAAATATCTGCCTCCTCCTTTTGTTTGAGTTCTTGCAGGTCCCCACAGATCTGAATGGATATAATCAAGTTTAGCTTTACTTGTATGTTCACCAATACTAAACTTCAGCCTTTTAGCCTTACCAAAAATGCAATCCTCACACAGCTCCAGCTTATCTGTTGATCTGATATTGATTACATTTTTTCTTGACAATTCTTGTAATCCTTTCTCACTTATGTGAGCTAATCTTCCATGCCATAAGTGAATTTCATCACTTCCTGTTATGACATTACTCTGTCCAATCACTGTATGTCCTTCAAGTATATACAATCCATTTTTCCTGATTCCTTTCATCACTTCATACTCATCTTTCTCAACAATGAGTACACCTCCTCTAGATCTAAACTCATGATCTGAAGCATCTAAACTCCCTAAAGAAATCAAGTTTCTTTTAAGTTCTGGAACATACCTCACATTTGTCAATGTCCTAGTAACTCCATCATGCATCCTCAACCTGATGGATCCAATACCTCTTATCTGACATATGTGATCATTCCCTAACAACACTGATCCAGCTTGATACAACCTGAGATCAGTAAACCAATGCTTCATAGGAGACATATGGAATGTACATCCTGAATCAAGGATCCAATCCATAGATCCTTTTGATGATCCAACCACAAGTGCCTCAGGATAATCAGTGGCCTGATTCTGATTATTTACCACCTGATTTGCTTGCACTCTTTGTTGTCCATCTTTACCAGCTTCTGCTTTCCTCCTCTTTTCTGCTTTATACTTGTAGCAGTTTTTCTTGTAGTGGCCTGGTTCATGACAGTGAAAGCACTTCCTTCCATCCTTATCTGAGCTTGACTGATCAGTCTTGTAACCTTGTTTCTTTGACTCAGAATTGCCTTTCTTGTTGTTCCTTTTACCATGATCACTCCTCTTGACCATTAATTCCTCTCCTGATGTTCCTTGATCTTTAGAAACTTTCTGAAACTCCTTTGTCTTCAAAGCAATCTCAACCTCATCAAGACTTATAGTTTCTCTATTCCCAAACAAAAGTGTATCCTTGAAACTTTCAAAGGACTTTGGGAGAGCTGACAACAAAATTGAGGCCTTATCTTCTGTTTCAATCTTCACATTAACATTTTCTAGATCATCTAATACCTTATTAAACTCATCAAGCTGAACTAGAACTGATCTCTCCTCAACCATCTTAAAGGAATATAACTTCTGTTTTAAGTATAAACGGTTAGCAAGAGATTTTACCATGTAAAGATCTTCAAGTTTCTTCCATACAGCTCTTGCAGATGTCTCTATCTGTACTTCTCTTAAAGCTTTATCACCAAGACACAATACAATGGCACTTAGAGCCCTCTCTTGAATATCAGCTTCTGCAGTAGCTTCAATGGCAGTTTGTACAGCTTCTGCAGTTGTTGCTGGTTTATCTTTGATAGCTTCTGCCAATCCTTGTTGTACCAAGATAGCTCTCATCTTGATCTTCCACAAACCAAAATCAGATTTCTCTGTAAACCTTTCAATATCAAACTTAGTTGCAACCATGGTGTCAACTTCCTCCAATTTCTTCTTGATTCCTCCTTATGATGATTACTTCTGTTCGTGGCTTGGATTTCCCACAGACGGCGCCACTTTGTTGTAGATGATGATATATCAGATCAATAACTAACCTAATCTTGTAGAATACACAAACACGCAATGAATTGAATACAAGAAACTGGATCACATATGATAATAACTTCAACTTGTGTGTGTATGTGTGATTGTATGAAGAAGAAGACGTTTATAGTGGTTCAGCTTGTTTGCACAAGCTTACATCCACTGTGAGAGAGAGATCTTATTATTGATTGAGAGAGCAAACGGATTACAATGCGTATACACAAGCATTACAGCAATATATACATCATATGCTTGCACAGAAAGTTATAGGACCAACGCGTGTAACCGACTTCCAGCTGGATTCTCAGTTGGTTAAAACGAATCTCGACGGTTATAACCAACTCCATCACACACCCTGCATGGCCAGCTATCTATTTGCGTTTAGAACTTTCCAGAAATCGTTCGTATGCGAACTGTACAACGGCCACAAGTCACCCTGCTCACGACTGATGCACCCGGTGCAGCTTTGCTGATATGTTTGTGCGTTTCTTGATTCTGCTGATTCTGGTGCATCCGTTTCACTCATGCACCATTATCAGCTTCAACCTTTAGACACACTAACACTCATCCTAATGTTGATCATTCATTAGTATGTAGTTTTCTATCACACATTGAAAGCGTGTTCCGCCCCCAGGGCATAGCTCAAGTGGTAGAGGGGAGGGTGGAAAGGCCTTCCAGCTGAACTTGATTGCTATAGGGTGGGGGTTCGAATCTTGCCTTTGTTTGGATTTGGCCCCTTGCAATCACAAGTTTAACAGTGAGTCATTCCTATAAGTCACTCGAGGCACATCCTGCTATGAAATTGCAACTTTAGTACTACTTCACATCAATAAACTCACTACTTAACTCCACTTGCCAATTAGTCCTAATGGTAATGATGCTTAATATAATAGTCTGCATTGCTGTTCCACCGAATATCATCCCTCCCAAAATCCCCTGATCATACATTAAAATTGAAATTATTAATCATTTATATATCTATATTTAAAATGAATCGCATGTGTAATATATATTGGATTAATATGAAATACGTACGGTGGTTCCCCAATGGAAGGTCCAACCCATGAAAAGTCCGATGGGAAGGCCGATGAGGTAATAACAAATGATGTTTATCCATGCAACCCATGATTGCCATCCCGATCCAACCGCCACCCCTACACGGGTCAAAAACGAACAAATTAACACTAAACCCTAAGAACATAACAACGTTCGAGGTGTGCCTGAGAGAACGGGTTGAACGCTGTTGAAGAGAATGGAGAAGGCCAAGAGGGGTGTGAGATCGTCGACAGCAGCAACGACGTCGGAGCTGAAAAAGAAGATGAGGGCTAAGTTGCCTCTGAAAATGAGTACAAGAGCAGCAAAAAAGCAGCCTATGATTGTGGATTGCACCACACTAACTTTGGTTGCAAATTTTGCTGCTTCTGCATTTCCACCTCCTAGTTCATTGGCCACCCTCACTCTGCCATTTTACAATTTCTATTACTCTCTCCGTCCCATATTTGTCTTCACAGTTACTGTAGACACGGAGTTTAAGAAAAGTTACTTTTTGACAAACTTTATTGACTTTTGAAGGGTATTGTGGTATTTTTAAGTAATAAATAAATTATAAAATATGTTATGTGTGTTAGGTGAGAGTAGTATTTTTGAAATTAAGGTAACTTTTGAGGTTGTTGGTTAATGTGAAGTTTCCTTTTTTGGATGGTGAAGATAATTGTGGGACTGACGAAAATGGAAAGTATGAAGATAAATGTGGGACGTAGTATTTATTTATTTGTGTTTGATTCATTAAAATTATTTAGTGTGTTAATAAAATTTGAAAAAGTCATCAAACAATGAATGAACAATGAAATTGTCTTGATTCTTTACTAGTTTTTTGAGATATTATAACTCATCTTCCCTTAAAATTTAATACATCGAGCCCCATACGGACTTAATTAGAAGAAAATGTAGCCCACTTAGTGCAATTTATATGTAAACTCCTTAAATTTTAATAAAATTTTAAGTTGAGTATTATTAACTCTATGGATAACAAACACTCTATATACAAATAATTAATCTTTGAGATCATAAAACTAGTGCAAGTGAGAATTATTAACTTAGAACTAAATAACTGCTAATTGATATTATTTCTTCTTTCTTGCTTGGGGCAAATAGAATAGCATTCCAAGAAGTAGACTTTTCATTCCATCTCTATTGTACTATGTCTATTTTTTTTAAGTGGTCCATATTAATTGTCTTGAGTTCATAAATGTGAATGATATATCAATTTATCAATTATCATGTGATGTGTACAATACTATTTAGTGTTGGTTGACGATGAGTTGGTGATCGAGATAAATCAATGAACCATATAATTCAACGATGTAAATTATTTATCTCGACTTAATTATTTCATGAATATTGAAGGATTAAAATAATTAAGTAGATATCCAGTCCCAGCAAAGAAGCCAAATGCAAACATCATCTCCCATGAATTGATAGTCATGCTGCACAAATTTTACAAAATCAATAAAATGAGTTTATGTAAATAATGCATGAATTAATAGTAATTAGAAAAGAATTAAAACAATAAATTCATATCAGACTGTTAAAGCATCGGTGGCTAATTTAGCATTCTGGAAGAATCCAGTCATTACTATCAATATTTTGTAGTACCAGTTCTCCAAACTATACCATAAAACATTAATTCCCAGTAAGCCAATTAATTTACATGCTACTACGTACCAACCCTATAAGAAAAATAATTAATAATGAACCGAGACACCCTCATTACAGATTTCATAGCTAAAAATATTTAATAATGATATGATTATTGATCCATTTTTCTTGTAAATTTTAAGCTGTTTGTAATTTGTTCAAGATTATATAGAGTTTAAAACATATACCGTTTCATATTTTTTTTACTTTATTCGAAAAGGTTTCAAAATCATTAGACATTCATTTTCGTCCTACACCTTTCAGTTTTGCTTCGATTTCATCCAAATTTTTTTAAAACCTGTTTTGTCTCATAAGTTTGTAAAAGCACCGATTCAGTCTTATCCCATTAAATTAGAAATAATAAACATTTTTAAGTAAAAATGGTCATTTTGGTGAGAATTTAAAAGTTATGAAACTATTTCGGAGAAATTTAGTTTTTTTGGACTATTTTTAATAAAATAAAATTGTTAATCATGTTTCATGAAAAGAGAGGGAAGAGAGAGACCAGAGCATGACACCAGAAGAAGCGGAGAGCTTGAGGAATTCAAATAACCCGGAAAAAGCTTCAACTGAAAACCCGGTCCAAGTATGGTTGCATGATCCTCCAAATGCCACGTAGGCAAACAAGCCGACGGCTAAAAGCCACCACGATACCTCCAAAGCTACAACAACTCCCACAATTCCCAGCTCCATGTGAGTCTCCAGAATCCAAGTGAACAACACATGAACCACCAGAGTCATCAATGGCACCCAAATCAAAGGCTTCGTTTTCAGCTGGCACTGCAGGAACCTCTGCATCGAGAACTGAAACGCGAAGCTGAAATGCAACGGAATCAACCACAGCGCCAACGACCCGGCTGTCCTAAATGTTTGAGAATAGGCGTGGCGAAAGCGTAGAGAGGGAGAAGAAAGAAGCAGCAGCAGAAGAGAACGATTCCCAGCATGCTGTATTTCTTGGCCCCGAATGCCTGTCCACAGAGTGTTTCCAGTGCGCTCGCCATTCCCAACTTTAATTAAAGTAGAGTTAGCCACTGTGAACCAGGTTTACTATATAAACCCTATAGTTCCCCTTTAATTTAAACCCTAGAAATATATAGGGTATAATAGGATTGGAAGAGAAACTACAGAGTTTACACAAGTGTTATTATCACTTCTTTGCTAAATCATTTTAATTAAAGAGTAGATGCTATTGCATGGATGTATGTGTTTTAAAAGAATGAAGAGATAAGAGAAGATGTACTAAGAGACCAAAGTTGAAGCCGACGATGATGTTGTTGGCGATGGAAAAAGAAGCGAGTTGACAGTCGCCCAGATGGCCGGCGAATGACTGATTGACGATGTTCATGGTGGTGCTGGATATCCGGGAAACGATGTGCCATAGCTTCTTGGATTCCAACCACACCTCCGCCGTGAGCTTATTTTCCCGGCGAGTAATGGATACATCATGCAAGAGGGGTTCCATGTGTTGGTGGATGCAGCTGAGAGAGAGTGATAGAAGAGATGCAAATTAGTATTAAGATGCACGTAATAAATGAAATTCGTTTCATGTAGTATAGATTCTGTTGGATGTACAAGGTTGGAGGGATATTAGAGGTATTTGTGGACGGGTGTAGGAATTGGTGAGTTGGGTAAATAAAGTATGACAAAGGAATTTGAGGGAGAGAACACAAGGTTTTAGAAATGAACTTCACTTAATTTTGTTTCGTTGTGTACATCAAAATGATACATGATCCACCTATTTATACTACCTCATGGATGCTCCTACACACTTCCTAGAACATTCTACAAATCTATCACCAACTCATATTACTAGAGAATTCTAGGATATTAGACTCTTTCATGATATTTGATACTCCCTCCGTCCCATAGAAGTCGGTATAATTTTTTTTGGGCACGGAGATTAAAGAGTATAATAATTTAATGTAAAGTGAAGTGAGAAAAAAAATATTTAATGTGTAGTGGGTAGTTGTATTAGAGGTGATATGTGGGGTTCCATGAGAATAGATTAATTATTTTTGTGTGGGTCACATGTATTAAAAAAGAAATGTGTTAATTTTAGTGGGACAAACTAAAAAGGAAAGTGTGTCAACTTATATGGGACGGAGGGAGTATATAAAAACTATCAATTTCTAGAGAATTCTACTCACTAATACATCAACTACTCTAGAACTCTCCATATTCTTCAATAATCTAGATTTTCAAGATACAAAATTAAGTTTAATATTCAACACCCCCTCTTAAACTTGATTTTGCATTCCAAACATACTTCGGAATCTTGCAAACTCTTCATACTTGAGTGGCTTTGGGAAAATGTCGGCTACTTGGTCTTGTGATTTCATGTACTCCACTTGAACTTCTCTCTTCGCAATGTATTCTCTGATGTAGTGGAATCGAGTGTCTATGTGCTTGCTCTGATTATGAAATACCGGATTCTTTGTCAATACAATCGCCGACTTGTTGTCTACACAAATCCTCGTAGGATTCTCTTGTGACCATCCGAGCTCCTGTAAAAGACTTCTAAGCCATATGACATGGCAAACACTGGATGTGGTGGCTTTGTACTCGGCTTTACATGTAGATAGTGTGACTATCGGTTGCTTCTTCGACATCCAAGTAAAAGTTGTGTCTCCCATAAAGAACACAAATCCATTTGTACTTTTTCTATCATCATTATCTCCAGCCCAATCACTATCACTATAGCCAACAAACTCATAATTATTAGTATTTGAATAAAGTGGGCCATAGTCTAGCGTACCTTTGAGATATCGAAGAATTCTCTTTGCCGCCTTTAAGTGTGTTGTGATTGGATTTTCCATAAATCTACTAACAAGCCCTGTTGTGTAGAGTATATCTGGCCTCGTGCAGGTTAAATACCTTAGGCTTCTAACCAAACTTTTAAAGAGCGTCGGATCCACTTTTTCTCCATCTTCATGCTTGGATATTTTACTTCCACACTCCACTGGAGTGTTTATTGCCTTGCAATCTTCCATTTTGAACTTCTTGAGGATCTCCTTCGTATAACCTTCTTGTGTGATGAAGATTCCTTCCTCAAGCTGCTTGACTTCGACTCCAAGATAATATGTCATGAGCCCAATATTCGTCATCTCAAACTCTTTAGTCATGGCCTTCTTGAACTCCTGAATCATTTTTGTGTTGTTTCCTGTGAATATAAGATCATCCACATACAAGCACACAATTAAGACATCACCACATTTGATTTTGACGTAGAGGGTATGTTCATGTGGGCACTTGGTGAAACCATTTTCTTCCAAGTACTTATCGATCCTGCTATTCCACGCCCTTGGTGCTTGCTTTAATCCATATAGGGCCTTCTTCAACTTCAACACCTTTTCTTCTTGCCCTTTCACCTCGTAACCTGGTGGTTGCTTGATGTAGACTTCTTTATCAAGTACACCATTCAAGAAGGCTGACTTCACGTCCATCTGATAGATTTTCCATCTATTTTGGGTTGCAAGAGAAATGATCAATCTGATTGTTTCTAGGCGGGCGAGTGGAGCGAATACCTCATCATAGTCAATTCCGACTCTTTGACTATATCCTTTGGCGACAAGCCTTGCTTTGTATCTCTCTACTTCACCCTTGGAGTTCTTCTTTGCTTTTTACACCCACTTGACTCCGATGGCCTTGTGATCCTTTGGCAATATTGCAAGCTCCCACGTATCATTCTTCTCAATGGCCTTAATTTTCTCGTCCATTGCATCTCTCCATCTCTTGCTTTGTGTAGCCTCCTCAAAAGTTATTGGCTCACAATCAGCAAATAAGCAAAGTAATGTGAGATTTTCTAACCTTTCAGTGTCTTCATAGATCTCATGTAGGCTCCTCACACGCGATGCGCTTCTTTCATTCAAGAAAGATGGTGACGAGTCTCCAACTTCTCATGATGGTAAAGCAGGTGGAGTTACTCTTTGCCTTCACCTACTTGCTCCAAATCTTCTTCATCTTCAAATTGTGGTGTGACGAAGTTGTGATCATTGATGTTGGAATCGAAATCCCAAACACCTTCTTCATCGAACTACACATCTCGACTTATCACACTTTTCTTTGTGAGGGGATTATATAACTTGTAACCTTTAGAGTTAGAGTCATACCCGATGAATATGTATGACTCACTCTTGTTGTCCAGCTTTCTTCTTGTCTCGTCTGCCACGTGAGCATATGCTTTGCTCTCGAATACTCTTAGATGAGCGATTCCAAGCTTTCTCCCACTCCATGCTTCTAGTGGAGTCTTTCCCCATACACTCCGAGTTGGAGATTGATTGGACAGCTACACCGCGCACGCCACTACTACAGCCTAAAATTCTTTTAAAAGATTCTTCGTTTTCAACATGCTGCACGCCTTCTCCACTATGGTTCTATTCTTCCTCTCTGCCACACCATTTTGTTGAGGAGATCTTGGAACAGTGAGAGGCCTCCAGATCCCGTTTGTTTCACAATACGCCATGAACTCCTTGGATGTGAATTCACCACCTCGATCGGTTCTTATGAATTTGATTTCTAGCCCGCTCTCTTTTTCAACGGCAACTTTAAATTTCTTGAAGGCTTCAAATACTTCTGATTTCTGCTTCAAGAAATACACCCACGTTTTTCTAGAAAAATCATCAATGAAGAGTAAGAAATAATTGTTGATACCAAGAGAGCTTGGTTTGATTGGGCCACACACATCGGCATGGATCAATTCCAACGGCTTCTTTGTCCGCGAGGTTGACTCTTTTAGGAATGGCTTTCTAGCTTGCTTCCCGAATATACATCCTTCGCATAATTGGTCGGGATGCTTGATAGATGGTAATCCTCTTACCATTTTCTTCCTTGATAATAACTCCAATCCTCCGAAATTTAAGTACCCAAACCGTAGGTGCCATAACCAAGACTTATCCTTAAAGCAAGCTTTAAGGCATTTTGCCACATCATTCCGAATATTTAGTAGAAACATTCTATTCCTTGACATTGGCATCCTCGCTATCAAATTATTTTCCATATCTCTTATTGAAAGGTTATAATCCTTCATGTGAATGTCATAACCTTTCTCTAAGAGTTGTTTCAAACTCAAAATATTATTTTTCATGTTGGGCACATAATAAACATTCGAGATGAAATCATGACCTCCATTTTTTAGGCGAATCAAAATTTTTCCTTTTCCTTTCACTGGAATTTTAGATTCATCACCAAAGGAGATATTACCATTTACCGATTCATCCAGCTCCACGAACATGCTCCTTTTGCCACACATATGGTTGCTCGCTCCCGTATCGAGGTATCAAGTATCATCATGTCTTTCATTTTCTCCTTTGTACACCAAGAGCACACTTGCATTTTCTTCCTTCTTGCTCTCAACGAAGTTGGACTTCTCTTGAACCTTTTATTTTGCTTTCCAATACTCGGAAGCATAATGCCTAAATCTATCACAATTATAGCATTTTATAGAAGATTTATCGTATCTCGATTTTGGGTTGCTCCTTCCTCGACCAAATTCTTTTCTCTCCATGATTTCCATAGCCTCCTCGTCCACGACCTCGACCCCTCCTCGTCCACGTCCACGACCTCGACCTTGTCTTTGGCCACCACTTCGACCGTCGCTTGGGCCTTCATCTTCCTCCTTTGCACTCACTTGAAATTTTAACAATTGCTCCACCATATCTTGTTTTTATTTTTATTTTTCTTCATATGTTTGTAATGACCCCATTAAGAGATCAATTATCATCTCCTCCAAATTTTTAGTCTCCTCAATAGTCACCACAATATGCTCAAATTTGGGAGTTAATTAACATAGTATTTTCTCTATTATTCTAACATCCTCCAATTTTTCACCATTTGATTTGAGACCATCAATACTCTAGTGAAATAATCCGAAATAGATTCGGACTCCTTCATATATAGAGACTCAAATTCTCCTCTTAAAGTTTGAAGGCGTACCTTTTTAACTTGATCGGCTCCTTTGCATGATACTTGGAGCTTGTCCCATGCTTTCTTGGCGGTTGTCGCACTCGAGATTTTCTCGAAATCATCATCTCCCAATGCTTGGTAGATGAGGAAGAGAGCCTTCTTGTCCCTCTTTCTTGAATCTCTCAACTTATCCTTTAGTTGTTGAGATAGTGTCGCCTGGTCTTCCGGTTGCTCATAGCCTTTCTCTACAATCTCTCAAACATAATAAGCACCTAGAAGTGCCTTCATCTTGATACTCCAATTATCAAAGTTGCTCTTGTTGAGGAACGGGACTTGAAAGGATTGAAGGTTGCTAGTCATCTCTCACAGGAGGATCTTATGGCTCGAATACCACTTTGTTGGATGTACAAGGTTGGAGGGATATTAGAGGTATTTGTGGACGGGTATAGGAATTGGTAAGTTGGGTAAACAAAATATGACAAAGGAATTTAAGGGAGAGAGCACAAGGTTTTAGAAATGAACTTCACTTAATTTTGTTTGGTTGTGTACTTCAAAACGATACATGATCCACCTAATTATACTACTTCATGGATGCTCCTACACACTTCCTAGAACATTCTACAAATCTATCACCAACTCATATTACTAGAGAATTCTAGGATATTAGACTCTCTCATGATATTTGATATATAATATCTACCAATTTCTAGAGAATTCTACTCACTAATACATCAACTACTCTAGAACTCTCCATATTCTTCAATAATCTAAATCTTTCAAGATACAAAATTAAGTTTAATATTCAACAGATTCTTGGATGAGTAGATATCAACGTATTTTATGTACCGACAGAAATATAAAAAAGATAACACTCGCGTTATATACATGAAATGGATAAAAAATTAGTCCTATAATATATCAATTTTAGAAAGAAGTGTAATATAATTGAAGGGAAGTGATAATTATTCTTTGAATCACTTAATGAATAATTTTAAATGAAAAATGATAATATAACTAAGTTAAAATTTCAAATTAATGTATTCGACGAGTAATTGATTTGAGAAAATGTAAATTCGGATAAATTATTTGGGTTTACTCAGTATTTTTAACTTGAAAAAATTAACTCAAAATTATTTGACTTAAATCCTTTTAACTCCATTTAGAAAAATTATGTTAACTCAAATAATTAACTCAAAAAGCATCTACCCAAATTTACATTTACCATCATCAACTCAAATAACATTAACTCGAAAAACACTTAATTCATATTACTCGAAAATTCGTATACTGAAATTGTTAACTCGAAATTGTATTTACTTAAATCCGGAGTATTAATTAGAATACATTAATTCGAAATTTCATTTTTTCGAATTTTAATTCAAAAATTAATTTTCACTTTGTCATAGTTGATTTTGAATATACTATTTGAATACATTTGTGTAAAAGATTTTTTTTCGTTAATTCTAATATAAAAATATATTCTCTTAAAAGTAGGATTTTTTTCTTTTTTGAATTCTGCGTGTCACTGCAACCAATTTCTTTAGTCAATTTTGAAGAAAAATATTGAAGGAAAATAATGTGAGAATGGGTGGAGTTTTTTTTTTCAAGAAAAGAGAAGCAATCTGTCATGAAATTGGGTGTAGAGTATAATGAGTTAAATTCACTTAAATCAATTTAATGCTAGGTTTTATATAATTAAAATTGCTTTAATTTGGTGATTAACTTTTTTTTGGAGAGATGATTCTTTTGTGCAAGATTTATTGTTAAAAGAGTGAGGCTTGCGTGCGATCGGGTGGACGCTGTGCGCCTTTAAAATTTAGTATTATGGATAAGGGTATATTATTTTATTCTAATTAATACGTATACATCATTTTGTTCTAAATGGTATACACTTTTCATTATATTTTTTATTTTTCTTTAAAAAATAAAGGGTGCACATCTTTATACTAAAAGGTATACAATTTAACACAAAATTCTAAAGGCACACGGGGTGTGCTTCCGTGCGCCCGGGTGAACACAAGTTTTTGTCTTGTAAAATAAAGGGTACACATCGTTATGCTAGAGGAAACAATTTAACACAAAATTCTAAAGGCACACGGAATGTGCTCCCATACGCGGGGCGCACACAAACTTTATTTGGGCAATTACGTAGTAATGAGAAGAAACGCGTCTTTCATTAATTAGAGCTAAAAACGAGCTAATTAAAACAAACCGTGTGCAAGCTGAAAATTTCAACTTTAACTTTCGGCCTATTTTCAATTGAAGCCCACCAAAATTCCCATATTTTCAGTTTCAATGCCATGTGATTAATTGGGTTGGGTCCAATAATTAAACTGTGATTGGCCCAAATAATTTAATTAATTGTTGAAAACTTACTAGGTGTGGTGGTGACGCTAACTCCAGCCAGCGGATCAGTTGAGCTTAATGTAGTGGGCCCATTTAATTATTTGTTATAATTTCATTTTATTGTTAATTAGTTGTGAGCCCAAATTCCTGGATTAAATTGAAGAGTAAAGGTATTTCAAATGTGGGTTAGTTTCTAAAAAATTCATCTGGATTTTCAAATTTATCACGAATTTTTATTTTTGTCAATTAAATATACAATTTATTAAAAATTTTTAATTCTATCACAACTTTTTATTTTTGTCAATTTAATACGCGATCTATTTAATATTTTCAATTCTATCACAATTTTTATTTTTGCAATTTGATACATCACTACTTCATATTTTCAATTCAATTTATTATTATTATTATTATTTATTTATTTATTTAAAAGTTAAAATACATATGTCGAACAAATAAAATTTTTTTTCTCTATTATTATAGTAAGTTCATAATTGTAATTAACTTATGATAAAATAATATTTTAATAGGTAGAAATTATGTAAAATTATTTTATATTATATATTGAATTAAATTTTATTAGTTTTTTTTTCCTGTTCGGTTTTATTACTGTTACTATAGTAAATTCACAATTGATAACAAAATTATTATATAAATGAAATTGTTTATTGAAAATAAAGATTTTATAACGAAGGAAATTAATAATTAATTAATTTGAACTAAAAAAAAGGGGTATTAATTCCATTAGTTAGTTAATAAATACAAAGTTTTACAATAATAATAATAATAATAATAATAATAATAATAATAATAATAATGAATTGAATTGAAAATATTAAATAGGTGGTGTATTAAATTGAAAAATAAAAGTTGTGATAGAATTAAAAATATTAAACGGATCGCCTATAAATTGATAAAAATAAAATCGTGATATATTAATTGAAACTATTAAATAAGTTGTGTATTGAATTAACAAAAATAAAAAAAAAAGTTATGATAGATTTAAAACCATCTGTAAGGTGGTATAGTTTTTAGGAATTAAACCTTCAAATTTTGAGAGGAATTTATTTTCATTATGTAATTTCAAAATTTAAAGTAGATTTAATGCTTTATAAAAGGGTTTATTACCAAAAGAGTAGAGGAGATCATTTTTTATGATGAATTCATTTGGTTAATACTATCTATTTTCTAATTTTTTTATGCATTTTCTACTCATCTCTTTTCTATTTTCTTTGATTTGAATATTTGATTGATGCTTGGATGTTGGATCAATTCATGATATTGTATAATTTGTATTCCAGCTTTGATATGTTTTATTTATGGATATTGAACTGCTTAATCTTTATATTTTATTTGTGTTATTAATTATCTAATGCATGCAATGTAAGTGGTTAGAATGAGAGTTCAATTATATGCCAAAGGCGTTAAATGAATTATTAAATCATATAGGTTGTGTGGATTAATGTGGGAAGAGTCGGAGACGACCTCCCATATTTGAAACTACATAAAAGAACACTAAAAATGTTAGATCGAGAGGTCAATCAACATAGTGACAGGAACCAATTACCTTATTCAATTCATGATACCTAGAAATGTGAATATTATTATGATTTAGTACCTAATTAGAAAACTCGTACGAGTAATTAGTACTTTTTGAAAGGTGTTCACTTTGATCTCGATTCTAGAAACTTTTGGGAGCCTTGTAGAGGGTCTACAACCTAATTAACTAGAGAGAGCTTAAGATACATTAGTGATCACTCTAATATTATAACTTAAATTGAGAACTAATTAGACGTGGTGCATGATTGATCCATTTGAGATGCATTATGATAATTTCCTTGCATTATTTTTCTATAATTTTAAAAATCTAATAATATTGTAATTTGTTTATTTTTCACATTTATTTCTTTATTTCTTCTAATATTAGATTTTATAATTTGAAAGTCACAAATTCTAAATTCTTATAAATTAATAATTAAATTTGATTGCTCGTGTTTTATAATAATACACTTGTTATGAGACCCTAAAGTAAAAGTGAATAATTTAGGATGTTTGACAAGATTTCCCAAACTTAATCATGCATGTGTAAAAAGTACTGTAACATTATCATAAATCTTATTATCTCAAAAGAGATAACAGAGATGTTTTTATTTTTTTATTATATACTAAATGATATGAAAATTACAACCTTTATAGAAAAAAAGAGATAAGCTAGCTATCGTAATTGAGCCAACTAATTAGTGGACTCAAATTGAGCAGACTTGATTCAGACTAATTAGTTGGCTCAATTACGATAGCTAGCTTATCTCTTCTTTTCTATAAAGGTTGTACTTTTCATATCATTTAGTATGACAACAAATTAGCGTGAATGATAACCCAGATATTCTGCAACATGACTTCATTGCTATTAATGATTTACTTCCAATACCCCCTCCTCAAGTTGGAGAAGGAAGAAACGACTTCATTCCCAACTTGCAAATGAACTTGGCAAACTGTGTACTGCTCAAAATTTTAGTGAATCCATCAGCAACCTGCAAAGAAGAAGGAACAAAGTAAGGATTGACAAAACCCTCTTTAAATTTATCTCGAACCAAATGACAATCGATCTCAAGATGTTTGGTGCGCTCATGAAAAACCGGATTGGCTGTAATATGAAGAGCCGCTTTGTTATCACAATGAAGAGGAATCAGAAGAGAGACTGATTGTCCTAGATCCTGCAAGAGATAATATATCCATTGAAGCTCACAAACAGTTGAACCCAAAGCTCTATATTCTGCCTCCGTAGATGATCTGGAAATGGTAGTTTGTTTCTTGCTTTTAAAAGAAATCAAAGAACCTCCAAAAAATATGGAATACCCCGTGATCGACCGTCTGTTGTCCTTGCATGCTGCCCAATCCGCATCGCAGTAAACCTCTAGAATAATATCATGGTAAGAAGGGTAGAATAAACCAAGAGAAGATGTACCCTTAAGATATCGTAAAACATGCACAGCAGAATTCCAATGTGTTGAAGTGGGAGAAGTAACAAATTGACTGAGCTGTTGCACACAATATATGATATCGAGCCTCGTCATGTTCAGATAAAGCAACCTACCTACCAACCTTCGATATTGATCTGGATTCTCAAGAGGTGATCCACCTGTGGAGGTAAGATGAAGACCATGTGGGAGTGGGGTGGAAGCTGGTTTACAATCATTCATATTTACGTCTGCCAAAATATCCTTAACATAATTTCTTTAGCAAAGAAAGATATCATCTTTATCTCTAGAAATTTCAACACCCAAAAAATAGTTAGCCAATCCAAGATCCTTGATGGTATAAGCCTGATGAAGAAAATCATTTAGAGCAAAAATCATTTCAATGTCAAAGCCTGTGACCAAGATGTCATCAACATAAACTAACATGGCCAAGAACAAACCACCCCTGTGCATAGTGAATAGACAGTTATCATGTGGAGATTAAATCAGGACAAAAACTGAAAATTTTTTACACAATTCAATATTCCACTCCCTTGAAGCCTGTTTTAAACCATAGAGGCTTTTGACCAATTTACAAACTTCTCCAGGTTTTGCTTTCATATAACCTTGAGGAGGCTGCATATATACTTCCTCAGTAAGGTGCCCGTGTAGGAAGGCATTATTAACATCTAATTGATGCAATACCCAACCGTTCATCGATGCAATAGAAAGAAGAAGTCTCACTGTTACGAGTTTAGCAACGGGAGAGAACACTTCAAAATAATCTACACCTTCTTGTTGAGTGTATCCTTTTGCCACAAGCCTTGCCTTGTATCTGTCTATAGTTCCATCCTGCTTTCTTTTTATTTTGTATACCCACTTGCATCCAATAACATAATTTCCTGGAGGCACTCAGTAAGGGTCCAAGTATGATTACTTTCAAGAACATCTAATTCGAGCTTCATTGCCTTAACCCAAACTTCCTCCTTTGCTGCCTGTTTGTAAAATTGAGGTTCCTTGTTAAGATAAAGATTAGCTAAGAAAGCTTGAGACGTGGAAATGTCAGTATGACAAACAAAATCTTTTATCCATGGTGGAGGTTGGACAACCCTACCACTTCTTGTAGTCACCACGGGAGTAGGAGTTATTTCTGGAGAAGAAATAATCGATGATGATTGTTGTAACTCCGAATCAGATTCCAAATTTTCAGAAGGAATACAAGTCTCATGTGGATTATCAGAGGCTCTAATGATATCGAGCGTGCTCGGCATCCTTGACGGTAAAATATGAGATGTAGAAGAAGAATAAGGAAAGATGTGTTCCTTAAATATAACATCTCTTGAAACAAGAAACTGACCATGATCAATATCAAAGAGTTTATAACCCTTTTGGCCTGGTTCATAACCAATAAAGATACACTTTAAAGACCTTGTTGTAAATTTCCCCCTCTGCGGATGTGGTACTGCTGCATACACCAAACAACAGAGAAGCTTTAGCCTGGAAAAGTCGGGTGGTTTTCCATAGAGCTTCTCAAAAGGAGTGTGCCAATTTAAAATTGCTGAAGGGAACCTATTTATTATATGTGTAGCAGCAAGGATACAAAATGGCCAAAAAGCAACTGGTAATTTTGCTTGAAATAGAAACCCCCTAGTAACCTCCAATAAATGTCTATGCTTCCTTTCCACCACCCCATTTTGTTGTGGAGTATACACACAAGATTTCTCATGCAATATCCCTTGAGAAGAAAAAAAATTCTGAACATCCTTTCCCAAAAATTCCACTCCATTATCACTCCTAACCTTTTTAACTTTAAGATTGAACTGTCATTCAACCATGATAATAAATCTTTACAATGTAGCAGCAACATCTAACTTTAGTTTCATCAAAAACACCCAAGTGCATCTACTAAAATCATCCACCACAGTCAAGAAATAAGGTGTGTTAGTATAACACTCATCTTTGCATGGCCCCCATATATCAACATGAATGAGATCGAAACAAGATGTAGTATATATTGAACTCTTTCCAAAAGGCTAACGATGTTGTTTTGCTTTATAACAAGTTTCGCAAGAAGTTATAGCTTCTGAGGCATAAGAATTACAAGCAGTTTTCAAAAAACTCAATTGACTCAAGGTACTAAGAGAGGCATGACCAAAAGTTTTATGCCAAGTCTCTAATGAAACATTGCAAACTTTATTCTCAATAGTCTTATTCTTCAAGAAATATAGATTCCCCTTTAGTTCTCCCTCGGCAAGTGTAGCACTATTCCGAAGGTCCTGAAAAAAACATGTGGAAGCAAGAAAAATGCACTTCAAATCTAAATCTCTGCAAAGTTGCGTGACTGATAACAGATTGTACTTAAAACTTGGGATATATAGGACATCCTTCAATGTGATTTCTGAAGATAGAATCACTTCTCCAACAAAGTTAACCTCTTTGATACTTCCATCAGGAAGGCAAACTGTAGTTCTACTTTGCACAGGGGTTAAATGACACATCAAAGTGGATTGAGTACACATATGTTTACTGGCACCTGTATCAATTATCCAATCCATTGAACAACAAGTATCAACAAAAGATAAAGCATGATAAATGGTACGAGATTCATTACCTGCATAATCTGTAAATTTGGCAAAGTTTACTCCATTTCCTTCCTTATTCTTTCCTTCCATGAAGGTAGTCATCTGCTTCATGAAATTCTGGAAATCGGATGAAAATCCTCTTGTGCCATGATTCTCCTTTTGAACATTATTCTCTTCAAGACTGAGAGTGTGAGCAAAATTCTTATTCTTCTTCTCTTTGAGTTCCTTATACCAGGCGGGTATCCCATGCTTCTTGAAACAAGTATTCATTTCATGTCCAGGAAGCCCATAATGATCACAAATTAGCCTTTTCCTCTTTTGTGTATCGAGTAAAGTTTCCACCCCTTCCTCCATTCCATCCCATAGTTTGTATTCCACCGCCCTTAAAAGTGTTATTACCCCTTCCAAAATTGGAGGATTTTGCCACCATAGCCACCGTACCCATCTCAGAGGCTGCTACATGAATAGAATGCTGCCTCTCCGCAGCAAGTAATATAGAGAAAGCTTTGTCAACGGAAGGTAGAGGATCCATGAGCATCATCTGATTTGTCACCGGATCATAACTATCATTGAGCCCCATGAGAAATTGCATATGCTTGTCATTCTGATAACGTCGAGACAGAACCTTTCCTGCTTCACAAGTACAATTCATCTCTGGCTCCAGATTACATAGTTCATCCCATAATTTGGTAAGCTTATTGAAATATTCAATGATAGTGTTATTTCCTTGCATCGTAGTACTGATATCTCTTTTCACCTTGTATATCAGAGGACCATTGCTTTCTCCATAACGCCGCTCGATTGCCTCCCAAAGTTCTTTAGCAGATTTAGCATAAACAAATGTGTCACTCAATTCCTTAGATAGAGTGTTGAGAATCCATGATATAATTGTCCAATCCACCTTTCTCCATAAATCATATGTAGCATCTTCTTTAGATGGCATTTTGAGATCACCATTTATGAACTGCAATTTTGATTTTGCACTGAGAGCAACTTCCATGGCCCGTTTCCATGGAAGATAGTTAGATCCCGTCAGTTGATGAGGAATTAAAATAAGACCAGGATGATCTGCACCATGGAGATAGAGAGCACCATCAATAGAGCCAATGGTAGTCGAAGAACTAGAGGCTGTCGTGGAAGTCACCGCAGAAGTTGCCGTTAACAGCGGCCAACTGTTATTCCGATTAGTATCCCGAGTATTCATTGGAAAGTAATAATCGTGCTCCCCAAAAAAACTTAGAACATTTTATAAACCTGCTCTAGATACCATGTAAAAAGTACTGTAATATTATCATAAATCTTATTATCTAAAAAGAGATAACAGAGATGTTTTTATTTTTTTTATTATATACTAAATGATATGAAAAGTACAACCTTCATAGAAAAGAAGAGATAAGCAAGCTATCGTAATTGAACCAACTAATTAGCTCTGAATCAAGTCTGCTCAATTTGAGTCCACTAATTATTCTTTCTCAATTTAGTATGACAACAAATTAGCGTGAATGATAACCCAGATATTCTGCAACATGACTTCATTGCTATTAATGATTTACTTCCAATAGCATGCATGATATAGAGTGAGACTGATAGATCAATTTGGAGTCATTACTGTGTTGTTGAATAATTATAAGACTTTTCTTTTATTGTGGAGATTGACTGTTCCAAGTTCCAACCACCTATTTTTAGAGGGGTGGACACTGCACCATCACTAAAATGAGGGGTTCGAGCAAATGAAATATTGACATGTTAAATTTATAAACAATGGAAGAAGTGTGGAATTTGGGAGTGGAAAGACATGATTGAGCTTGACCAATGGCGTTAATTCTCCTTGTTCACCCTTCATTCGACCACTTCCCAACACGATTAGTGGCCTTCTCTACCTGAAAAGACGCATGAGGTTAACTTTAATAATAATGTTGAAAGCGTGTTATCCGAAAAGCAACTTTAGTACTTCACATCAATGAATTTACTTACCTCCACTTCCCAATTAGCCCTAATTGTAATGATGCTTAATACCAGAGTTTGTAATGCTGTTCCACCGAATATCATCCCTCCCCATACCCCCTAATCAAACATTTATATTAAAAATATCAGTATTTATATATCAAAGTAAATATATGTTGGATAAATATGAGTTATGTACGGAGGTTCCCCAATGGAAGGCCCAAGCCATGACAAGTCCGAGGGGTAGACCAACGATGTAATAGCAAATGATGTTTATCCATGCAACCCATGATTGCCATCCCGACCCAACCGCCACTCCTACACATGTACAAAACGAATAAATTAACACTAAACCCTAAGAACAGAACAACGTTAGAGATGTACCTGAGAGAACGGGTTGAACGCTGTTGAAGAGAATGGAGAAGGCCAAGAGGGGTGTGAGATCGTCGACAGCAGCAACGACGTCGGAGCTGGAAGAGAAGATGAGGGCTAAGTTGCCTCTGAAAATGAGTACAAGAGCAGCAAAAAAGCAGCCTATGATTGTGGATTGCACCACACTAACTTTGGTTGCAAATTTTGCTGCTTCTGCATTTCCACCTCCCAATTCATTGGCCACCCTCACTCTGTCATTTTACAATCTCTATTATTCATTCCTCCCTATTTGTATAGTTTTTATTTTTCATTTTAATTGTGTAATTTGATCTCATATTAGTAATCTAGAGTTCATAAATATGAATGATACATGCATATCTATCTAATGTTGGTTGATGATGAGATAAATAATGAACCAACATAAGATTCTATCCAATAGATATTGGAGGCTTAAAATTATAAGTAGTTACCCAATCCCAGCAAAGAAGGCAAGTGCAAACATCATCTCCCATGAATTGATGGTCATGCTGCACAAATTTTAAACTCCAAATAAAGTTTATATGTAAATATATGCAACTGAAAAAATAAAGAAAGAATTAATTAATAGGAATAAAATAGATTCATACCAGACTGTTAAAGCATCGGTGGCTAATTTAGCATTCTGGAATAATCCAGTCATGACAATCAATATTCTGTAGTACCAGTTCTCCAAACTATAATAACAAAACATTGCAACGCAGTAAGCCACTAATTTTTTATTTTTTCTTTTATTAATTATCCCATTTTTAATCAACAGTGGTTATATATATAGAAAATCAATTTCATGAACTCTTGATGTAACATTATTATCATAATAAATAAAAGTAGTATTTGTTACTATGTTTAAAAATTACCACCAACCCCAAACTACCAAACAAATTACGGATTTGAAAAACTATCACCAAATATTCTCTTAAAAAATCAAATCATTCTCCAATAATTAACCTATTTAAAATGACATAAATATTTTTTTAATTTTGTTATATGATGGACACTTTTTATGATAACAAAGAGAGAGAGAGACCAAAGCATGAGACCAGAAGCAGCAGAGAGCTTGAGGAATTCAAATAGCCCGGAAAAAGCTTCAACCGAAAACCCGATCCAAGTATGGTTGCATGATTCTCCGAATGCCACGTAGGCATACATCCCCAAAGCCAGAAGCCACCAAGATACGTCCAAAGCCAACACAACCCCCAGGATTCCCATCTCCATGTGGGTGACCAGAATCCATGTGAGCAACACATGGACTACCAGATCCACCAATGGCACCCAAATCAAAGGCGCTGTTTTCAGCTGGCACTGCAGGAATCTCTGCAGGGGGAACTGGAACGCGAAGCTGAAATGCAATGGAATTAACCACAGTGCCAACCACCCGGCTTCCTCCGCCACCTCGTCCGGCTGTCCTAAGAGTTTTAGAATCGGGGTGGCGAAAGCGTAGAGAGGGAGAAGGAGGAAGCAGCAGAGGAAGAGAACTAGCCATGCTCTCTGCATGTAGATTCCCAACATTCTATACTGCTTTGCTCCGAATGCCTGCCCGCAGAGTGTTTCCAATGCACTCGCCATTCCTAACTGTAAAAATTTGTTACAGATCAATCCAAGAATATCACCATTAAAATAAAAAAATCACATTTAGTCCTCTATATGTTCGATTTCAAATTTGATCATTTTCATTCGTTCTCAATTTTAGTTTTTTTTTTTTCCCTAAACAATTTTGATGTATTTACTTTATGGGTTGATCACTCAGTTGGTTGATCACTCAGTTATTACTTTTAATTCAACAGAGTATATTTGTTTTTTAATAATTGTATATATTTTTATTAATCAATGTATATAGTATTTCTGAAGGAGGGTGTACGGAGCAACCGAGTTTACAGAATAATTTGCCTTACTTTATAAATTTTTATCTCTATTATTTAAAAAAATGGAATAAAATTGAAAAAAAAAAGGGATAAATTGATAAAATAAATAAATAAAATACCAAGAATTCACACCAACGATTAAAATTGGAAAAAATAACTAAAATAAGAAGAAGAGAAAAGATGACCATAGTAAGAATCGTTCATAATTACATGATTAAATGTGATAGATACAAAATTGATATTGGCAGACGTACTAAGAGATGCAACAAAAACTACAAAACAGGAAGCAAACATAGATATAGGACAAAATTGATAGATAAAAAAATGATATTGAAAGTACGAAGTGGACTTACTAAGAGACCCCAGTTGAAGCCGACGATGACGTTGTTGGCGATCGAAAAAGAGGCGAGCTCCCGGTCGCCAAGATGGCCGGCGAAGGACTGAGTGACGACGTTCATGGTGGTGTTGGAAACCCGGGAAATGATGGTGGGGCCGACGATGTGCCATAGCTTTTTCGATTCCGACCACACCTCCGCTGTGAGCTTAATTTCTCGGCGACTGATAGATGCCTTGTGTAAAAGAGGTTCCATATGAATAAAGGTTGGTGGATGTAGCAATGAGAGAGAGAGAGAGAGAGAGAGAGAGTGACAAGAGATGCAAATTATTAACATGCATGTAATAAAATGAAATTTGTTTTATGTATAGATTCTTGCTTAGGAGATAGATAGTATAGTTTTTGTGGACAAAAATTAATAGTATAAAAATTCAGAATCGCTCTAAAGAAAGTTACATGACTATTTTACCCTTCCTTCATGTAATTATTATTATTTCTTAATCTTTAATTATATTTATCTTTAGACTTTAACGTAGTCTTAGTTCTAAGAATTTAATTATATACTGTGAGTATAGTTATACACATATATACAGATTTTTAGAGTTTGTAAATACTTTTCCTTAAAATTTTAAATGCTTTTAAAATGATTAAATAATTAAAATAAAAATAAAATTAATAATGCGAATGGCTAAAATATTAAAATTAATCTCTTGCTCGAAATTGTAATTTATTTGAATTTTTGTACGAAAAGAATTATACATAGGATAAAAAAGAGCTAATATTAGTTAAAAGAATAATTTAAGAAAAAATAAATAAGAATTCATCTATAACTACAACAGTGCAACACTTCTAAATAGATATTCCTCATCCCATTTCAGATGACACACTTTTCATTTTGGGTTGTCCCACAAAAGTTTGCACATTTTTTAAAAAGTAAAAAGTCAAATACAATTATCATTCCCCACCATACACTTTATTTACAAAAAAACCACTTTTACACAATACACTTTATCATTTATTTATTATCAAAAAATATTATAATACCCATAAATTTTACTCCATCCGTTCGTTTTCAAGGGTATCATTTTTCCATTTTGGGCTTCCGCCCCCAATGATCTCATTTCATTTTTTATACATATGAGACCTATACACACACTAATACAACTAAAAAATGGAACTCATACCTCCACTAATACAACTACCCACTACATATTAAATAACAATACTTCTTAATCTCTGTACCCAAAAGCAAATGACACACTTGAATTTGGACGGAGGAAGTATCATTTTATTTAATCTCCGTGTCGAAAGAAGCATGCAAATTTTCGTGGTACGTAGAGTGTAAAAATTTGTATGAAATAATGTGAAACCACTTTTTGTACCAAATCTACAAGTTGCTTTCTTTGCTTGTCAAACCTTATCATTTAAATAATAAATAAATTTGGCAGAGTATGTAGCATTATTTTACGGGCACGAGGATGCACGTGGTGGCTAGGATCCAGCACCCATGCTCAGTTATTATTACGTTTTCTAAAATTTGATCAACAATGTATCCAAGAAAGTGCCCACTGTTTAATAAATGGTGTAAGAGATCAATTGTTCACCGTGACTTGGAAAGAAAATAATTTCATTATAAATAATGTTTACACTGATTCTAATTTTTTTATTATAAATATTAATTAGTTCAATCAAACATTCACATTTTTCATTTCTTCAAGTCTTCTTATAACTTCACTCTTAATTCGTTTTCAATTGAAATTAAACCCGGATCACTCACTTTATAAGTGTGGATTCCATTGACAAATTGAGCTAGCACACCTGGTTACATTGATTCTAATAGATCTAATTAAGTTGATTTAATATCTAAAGTTTAAAATACTCTATTAAGTAGTGTATTAATATGTATTGAATATTAAATATTAATTAAGTATGAAATTCCCCAATGAAAGTTCAATCCATTACAAGTCCAATGAGTAGGCTGATACTATGCAACCCATGATTGTCATCCCTGAAAATTAAATATTAAATTGATGGTCATGCTGCACAAATCTTGAAAATTTAAACAAGATTACAAATTGAGGATGTGTTTCGAGTAGGAAGTGAAAAGACATAATTGACCTTGACTTTATTGCTTAATTCCCTGTTCACCTTGGATGCTCAATGGCAGGGACCGACCACTTTTCAACACGACTAGTGGCTTTCTCAACCTGAAAAAGCGCACGTGATTAAAAGTTGAAATTTATAAATAACGTTGATAGCGTGTTTTTGTGAATAGCAACTTTAGTAATTACTGCACAAACTTACCTCTAATTGCCAATTAGTCCTAATGGTGACGATGCTTAATATAATAGTTTGCAATGCTGTTCCACCGAATATCATCCCTCCCCAAATCCCCTAATCAAACATTTCAATATCACAATTATTTCTAATGTATTTAATTTAATCATTCGTGTAACATATATTAATGAATAATAAATATGAGTTACGTACGGAGGTTCCCCAATTGAAGACCAATCCCACGAGAAGTCCGAGGGGTAGACCAACGATGTAATAGCAAATGATGTTTATCCATGCAACCCATGATTGCCATCCCGATCCAACCGCCACCCCTTGCAAGAGTCGAAATGGATTTTAAAATAAAAAACGTCTCATACAAATTTATTTTATTTAAAATAATCTCAGAAAACTTAATTTTTCAAAAATAGTTCCATAGCTCTTAAATTCGCACAAAAATGATCATTTTTTCTTAAAAATGTTCAATTTTTCTAATTTCATAGAATGAGATTGATAATAAATATTGTTTTGAGATTAAATCGAAGCTAAAAGGTTTGGGACAAAAATGACAAATGTTCTAATTATTTTGGAACCTTTTTGAATAAGGTAAAAAAAGATTTGAGACGGGTTATTTTTTAAACTCGTCGAAACGAACAAATTAGCATTATTGAGGAGATAAAAGCCCATACATGAAGTTGGTGGAAAATAAAAAAGGGAGGACTGAAAAATGGTGTTGTTTTCTCTATTTAATTTAGGTTTTCAATATGGTAGTAAATCTTGTTAGTTTTGGTCAAAACTCTATTTGTAGGTATATGATTGTAAATTTATGGGTAATTCTCATACCCAAAATAAATAAATTTCCTTTTTCAAAAAAAAAAAAAAACGAACAAATTAGCATTAAACCCTATTCGGGTTTAGGGGTGTACCTGAGAGAACGAGTTGAACGCTGTTGAGAAGAATGGTGAAGGCCAAGAGGAGGGTAAGATCGTCGACGGCAGCGAGGACGTCTGCACTGGAAGAGAAGATGAGGGCTAAGTTGCCTCTGAAGATGATTACAAGGACAGTAAAGAAGCAGCCTATGATTGTGGATTGCACCACACTAACTTTGGTTGCAAACTTTGCTGCTTCTGCATTTCCACCTCCCAATTCATTTGCCACCCTTACTCTGTCATTTTACAATCTTTATTATTCCATTCCTCACTCTTTTAGACAACAAATTAAGTTTTAGACATAATAATCATAAAGTGAAAATTGAAGCTTATATTAATATAATACTCCTATATAGTATATACTCCATGATAGCAGTGTACTCAGTACATCTAATTAGTTTATTTTTTTATTTTATCTAAGGGACTTTAATGGTTATCATTTAGGTTCAACGTTAATTTACAGTGTATAGTTGTATAATTAACACTAAATTTTTTTTTAGCAACGGAATTTAATTCGTTGGTAATTATCAATGGATTGTTAAAAAAATTTACATTTTTTCTTTTAAAAACATAATGCCAAAAGATTTATTATGTTATTATAACCAACAGAAATCCGTTGCTATCAACAAATTTCGTTGTTAACCCATCAAATATTTTGTTGGTAAAAAATAGTTTTTTTTTCAATGTAATGTGCTTCATAATTATATCATATCTTATATCTATAGTTCATGGCCGTTTTATGGTTTAGACTTTAGAGTATATCTTAGGAAATTATTATCTTTTCAACTCTAGACAAATAATACTGTTTCACTTGTGATTCAATATGATTACCTAGTAGTATTGATAAACCAATGCATCCAAGAATTCTTAATAGACTAAATAATGACTAACTTTTTTTTTTTTAGTTTAATATATTAATGTTGCATTTTTTTTTTCAATAATAAGATCACTCTAATCCAACAATCCAAGTTATTGGGTGATTAATCCAGGACTCTTGACTTATTCCATGAATATTCAAACCAGGCAATATTGAATGCTTAAAATAAGTAGATACCCAATCCCAACGAAGAAGCCAAGTGGAAACATCATCTCCCATTGATTGATGGTTATGCTGCACAAAATTTAATTTATAAAATTAAAACTCGAAAAAGAGTGTACAATTGATGAAACTGCAAAAATAAATTAACATGAATTAATTAATAGGAATAGGAATAGAATAGTGATAAAAGAAAATAATTTGGTACCAGATTGTTAATGCATCGGTGGCTAATTTAGCATTCTCGAAGAATCCAGTCATGATTATCAGTATTCTGTAGTACCAATTCTCCAAACTATGCCAACAAATCATTGCAATGCAGTAAATAAGCCATTCATTTTTATTTAATTTACTAAACATTGCAACTCACTCTAATTTTTTTTTTATTTACTGAATATTTCGTTCATAAAAACCTTAATTTTATTCTTAAATTAATTTACTTAAAAAATTTATCTCTTTAAAATTAATTTCATTGGGTAATCCGTTACTATTAATTTCGTTGTTAATTTATATCATGATTCTGTTGCTAATCCGTTAGTAAATAGCAACGAATTTTATTACTCTTGAATAAAACTGTTGGCATTTCGTTGTTAAAAGAAAAATATAATTTTGTTGACAAACTAATTGAATTCGATTCATTGATAAATTCTTCTACCCTTTTTTTTAAAAAAATGGAGAGAGAGAGAGAGGGGAGGAGAGACCAGAGCATGACACCAGAAGAAGCGGAGAGCTTGAGGAATTCAAATAACCCGGAAAAAGCTTCAACCGAAAATCCGGTCCATGTATGGTTGCATGATCCTCCAAATGCCACGTAGGCAAAGAGACCTGTAACAAGAAGCCACCACGACGCATCCAAAGCCACCACCACTCCCACGATCCCTAGCTGCATCTTGGTCACTAGAATCCAAGTGAGCACCACATTGGACACTAGATCCAACAATGGAACCCAAATGAGTGGACCCGTTTTCAGCTGGCACTGCAGGAATCTCTGCAGTGGAAATTGGAATGCGAAGCTGAAATGCAACGGAATCAACCACAGGGACAACAACCCGGCTTGCTCTGCCACATCGTCCGTCTGTCCTAAAAGTTTCAGAATGGGAGTGGCGAAAACGTAGAGAGGAAGAAGGAGGAAGCAGCAGAAGAAGAGAACGATCCAGGATCTCTGCATGTAGATTCCCAGCATGCTGTATTTCTTCGCTCCGAATGCTTGCCCACATAGGGTTTCCAAAGCACTTGCCATTCCCAACTATGTTCATGAAATAAATCATTTACTCCCTCCTCCTCCTCCATTCCACATTTACTTGTAGTGTAATATAGTCTTTTTAAATATTAAATAAATTACAAAATATGTTATGTATGTTATTAATATTATTTTTTTATAATTTAATGTGGGACGGATAAAATGAAATTTAATGTGAAAAAAAGAAATACTTATCATCACTTTTCCTTCACACAAGTTTTTAATAAAAAAATTTTGAGTAATACTTCAAACTCCCAATTTTCTAGAGGAATAGGAACAATTTAAATCATTGCAATGTATTGGACGAGAAAATTGTAACATTTTAGTCCCGAAGTGTTTGTTTCATGCATTTTTTGTCCCGTAATTTTTTAAAGCATTTTTTCCCCAAACTGTTTCTCACCACCATGAGGGAGAGTATAAGGAACGGCTATTGCATGGAAGTATGTCTTAAAAGAAGTAAAAAAAAAATAGGCTAAATGAAAGACTTACTAAGAGACCGAAATTGAAGCCAACGATGATATTGTTGGCGATGGAAAACGAAGCGAGTTCGCGGTCGCCCAGATGGCCGGCAAAGGACTGAGTGACGACGTTCATGGTGGCGCTGGAAATCCGTGAAACGATGGTGGGGAGGACGATGTGCCATAACTTTTTGGATTCCGACCAGACCTCCGCCGTGAGCTTAGTTTCCCGGCGACTGGTGAATGCGTCGTGCAAAAGGGGTTGTTCCATAGGTTTAATGATTGGTGGAAGTAGGAAGAGATAGGGGAGATGCAGGCTATCAACGTGTAAGAATTGAAATTTGTCTTAATTAGTAGAAATTCTTGTCTTGTAGATAATAAGGTTTTTGTGGACAAAAATATAACGGAATAGGAAAGTAATTCCTCCAAAGAAATTAAGTAGGTTATTTCACGGAATGGACAAAACTAAAATGGTCCACTATTACAATCCATTATTTCAAAATGTTACAAAATTACAATAACAATATTCAATCCTTTATATAAAATGGAGTATAAAGTAAGACTAAAATGATGAAATTCAATACAATAATTATACATTATAGTGGAAAATAGGGAGGGGATGATATTTCATATTCACAAAAAAATATGAATACAAGAAATGTCATTTTTTAATTTATCATATTAACATATAGGTAATCTAGTTTTTTTAAAAATAAGTAATATATAAGTATGTTATACTTCATTTTTTATTAAATTAGTGTAAGGTATAAAGTATGTTATATATATATATATATATATATATATATATATATATATATATATATATATATATATATATATATAGAAATTTATTATTTTTGAATTCAAATTTAATTACTTGTAAATTTTTTTGTTATTATAAATTATCATTATATATACACTAATTTTACTTTTTTTATGCCTGATTTTTAATTAATATAATCATTAGGTAAATAAATAATTATTTTTTGTTTAATTTGATAGTGATCAAAATTTTATACAGTTAATTATTTGTTTACCTAATATTGTTGAACAGTTAACTAAACATTATATGATTATTATTACTTTATACATTATTAGGTAAACAAATCATTATGTTGATTCTAAATAGTTAATTATTATTATGTCGATTTTCGTGATTTCATATTGAGTTTAACTTGTAGCTTTCAGAAAAAACTTGTGTAACTGATATTGATTTTAAATAATTATATCATTTTTAATTTCAATAACATTATGAGTTGAACTTTAGGGATATCATTGATCAGGTCATAACTATACTACTTGAATTTTTTTCCTTTAATCTTATAATGTCATATATAATTAGACTTAATTACTGATTATATTAATGATTTTTTATTTTATTTTTAAATGTCATCTATCATACACAAGTCTTTACCTTGAAAGTCATGTACATACCCTTCTTCATGATCTCATTCATCCCTTCAAATTTTCTATTTTCGTTATTTTTAATGTATTTTTACATTTAAAAAGACAAATACCCATTCCACGCTATAATCGAATAATATTGGAGTATTTTACCTCATTACCAATTCACATAATTTAATTATTAATTAAAAAAAATAAGTCCGCACGTGTGAGGATAATTGGTTTAAAAGCAATACTTGTGAGATTGTTATACATTTTTTATTAATTATAATTTATTATTAAATTATTGTCATTATTTATTTAAACATGTTTATTTTTCATGTTATGAATTATTTATGGAACATTTCTTTGTGAAATTCTCAATTTTCATTAATTCCATATTTCGTGTGAACTCGCCATATACAGAGTGTTTCCCTCAGTCCAAATCAAACCTTATCATTTATACATCATTTGGCAGTTGTACGTATTATTTTAGGGGCAGGAGGAGGCACGTGGTGGGACCATTATTAGCAGCAAGCTGAGATTTTGTCTTTTTTAACGTTTTATTAATGACATGTACCCCAATTCAAAAACATTGGTCCAGTTCTCAAATTAAGAACTGAAACCGAATCAGTCCCGAGTCGATTACGGTTTTGATTTGGAACTATCGGTTTTCAATTTCTTTAAAGATAGTGTTTTAGAAAAAAAAAAAAAAAAGACGAAAACAGCCGGTTTGGTGTAGTTTCTGTTCATGAAATGAGAAATCGGAACCAAATCAAAATATATTCGGTTTCAATTCTATTTTGGCTAGTTTTAGAAATGGCGGTTCCGATTCCGATCTAACTATCAATTCTCGGGTTCGAACGGCCTATTCCAGTCCTTTTAATATATAAAAAAAATAAAAATAAAAAATTTCTCCAAGTCATAAAATTAAAAAAAGGATATGGAGAAGATTACCACGACCCCTTTGCATGGATATTAAACTAAAAAAATTCCACCAACTTTTTTATATTTGATTTCATCAATATTACAAATCTCATCTAATTTATTATAATATATTATCCAAAATAAATAATCTCTTGCTCAAAAGAGGACGTTTCCAAAGTGGAACCATCCCCACATGATTTATTAAATTGTCATTTTGATTTATGGCATAACAATTTTCTTTTTAAAAAACATGAAACCCAAATCTCATAAAATCTCCCTATAAAGTTACTAGTAATTACACCACGTCATTCATTTTATTTAAAAAAATGGGTGTAAAAGAGTACAATGACTTCAAAAACTCATTCATTACATTAAATAAAAGCTTCTCAATTTGCATGGAAGAAGTAAACGAACACATTGTGTGGCTGCGGGAGAATGCAATATTAAGAACTTTAGCAAATTAAAACGAAATTTCTCACAATTGTGAAAACCACAATCCCCAAGTGAAAGACTAGAACTGTTATTTTAAATTGTATTTGTGTTAAGCCCACGTATTAGGACCTGTTTTTCTTGATTTGGATGTAACTGATAAGATGTATTTTGGATGATCTGAAGTCTGAATAATGAAACATAGTGTTGAAACTTGAAAGCGTGCCTTTTGAATTAGCAACTTTAATCAGTACATCACATTAATGAATTGACTTACCTGCACTTGCCAATTAGTCCTAATGGTAATGATGCTTAACGCGAGAGTTTGCAATGCTGTTCCACCAAATATCATCCCTCCCCAAACCCCCTAATCAAACATTATAATTAAAATATTAATTATTACTAATATATATTTAATAATTCGTGTAATACTCTCTATACTGATTAAAGTTTACATTTTTTATTTTGGTTTGTTTCAAATTAAAATTTACATTGCGTTTTTATAAAGCGGGACTAGGGGTGGGCATCGGGTTGGGTTCGAGTACCTGAAATTTCGAGTTTGAAAATACATTACTCAAATTCAAACCGATATTTTATGAACCAATATTTCGGGTCCCCCATTCGTGTTACATTAAACACCTCTTTTGTCTTTTTTTTTTCTCTTTCTGAGTATTGTTATGATAAATTAATTAGGTGTGATTTAAATAAATTTAATTATTTTTAATGTTTGATCTTTGAGGCAATATTTTATTTGATCTCTTTTATCATTTTTTTCTACGTTTTAAAATAATTATAAAAGAATATAATAAATTCATATCACATCATAATAATATGAATTTTTGTACTAATGTTAGGATTTAGATATATTTTAATTATGTTGTGAGATATTTAAATTTATATATGTTTATATATTATTTTTATCAAATTAATAAAAAATATTTATACATTAAAGTATATGATAATTTAAATCATACTAAGATTCATGATATAAGGAGAATTTAAATTTAAATTTAAATTTGATGAGATAAAGATGCAATAGTACAAAATTTTGTTTTTATATTATGTAAAAATAATTGATAATTTGAAAAAATAATTTAATTAAGTAATGTTTAACGGATGATGAATATATTTTATAGTTAAAAAATTAAGAATGGATCAAAATTTTAATATTTTAAGAATCATCTAATTATTTTTTATAATTAATATAAGAGTGTTAAAAAAAACTTCGGGTACTCAATCAGGTAATCCGGGTACATTTTTAATACCCGAAATCTGAACAGAAGTTAAAATTTGTTCGGGTTACCTGAAACTAATTTTTTAAAAAAAATTACCCGAACCGATCGGGTAATTTTGATCGGGTCGAATTGGGTACCTGAAATCCGAAAATAAATGTCCACCCCTAGGGGGACCCACTCAAACAATGAATTAGTCCACATAGTGCTCACGCACAACACTAATACAGCTACCCAATATGCTGAATATATTATATTTCTTAATCCACTATCCATTAAAATATTATATCTCTTAATTTATATGCAAAAAATAAACGTAAACATTAACGCAATAAGAAGGGAGTATAAAATAATAAAATATAAAAATAATTATATCCTAAAAAATTAACTTATCAACCCTAAATGCACGGATACCCGGTGTACTATAGAATAACCATAAATAAATCGATTATGTTATTCAAAAAAAATATATATACTCCTTTGAATATGTGGGTCGTTCTTCCATAAGTAGGACTAGGGGAGGACCGTCATGAAGTTGGGCTTTCTATTACATATGGGCTTGTGTACAAGTAAAACATATGGGCTTTAACATCTTAGGGTGTCCACCTTCCTAAAACCCAATTAAGCTGGACATATTAAATGGGCCAATCATATATTTCAATCCAACTCTGCTCACAATTTTAAGTGACCTTCTTACTCCAATCCTCACTTTCTTAGTATGGTGCTCACTTAATGGGTCATTTCGTTAAAAAACAGAAATTACAATAATAATAATAATAATAATAATAATAATAATAACTAATTAAAAAAGGGGACGACTATTCACACCTCCGGAATTACTAAACGTACCCCAAAATCATTTAATAAGACACAATTACCCTTATAAAATTTATATATGTTCGTTTCCACAATCGAACAGAACAAAGAATGTTCGGTTGCAACAACCGAACAGTCATTGATAAGCGTTTTTATGCACTTCAATTAAAATCCTCAAGTTTAAGGATGTCAATTGTAGCGGCAAGCAACCAAGTTAAATTATCGATTTCAAAAGGACAGCTAACTATTTATCTTCTAAATATTACTAGCTTAATCAGAATAGGGTAACCAATTTTCCAAGAGTTTTGAATTAATTATCTAGATACTGAAAATTAAATAACTAATAAAATAAAAATCACGAAAGAAAGATTTAAGATTAATTCAAGAGAGAATCAACAGTTCTAAGGTAATCCAGTATAGACCAATTAATTTGAATTCCTAGACTTCCAATTATTCATTCATGCAGATTTTATGAAAATACACCACATAACCCTATTTTCCCACCGGATATGATCCGATTCAAAGCTAACAGTATAATCTGGTTTAAATCCTAAGATGCGTGAATATTACCAAGCCCCCTTCCTAGATACTAATCAACGCAAACAACAATACCTCTGGGTGGCAAGTTCGACTAAAAAGATATTTTCTGAAAGTACTATAAGGCTTTATTCACTTTCTACTTAAATGTCTAATTGCATTGTTCCACTAAACAATTCAAGTATCTGATTTACCGGTTCTTAGAATTAACGTGTTTATTACGGAACTACATTAATTGCCAACAGATAGACAATTCAATTCATGAACGCACACAAGCTAATATTATAAATCAAGCATTATAGCGGATGTCATGAATTTACTATAAAGACGTTACGAAGCATGATTGAAAAGTCTCAATACGAATCAAATAAACCAAAATAATAATCCAAATGAATTCACAAAAACCAGTCTAGTTCATCAAATCAATTATGTATATCCTTCAAATCTTAAAACTATAAATAAAATTAGCCCATGGGGTTACAAGCAACTCTCATGACTATCAAACTCATACCAGAAGTCTTGACAAATGAAAATAAAAGAAAGGAATAGAAAAACTCTAGTGTCGGCGTTATTCTGCTTTCCTTCTCCGTCTCTCCGATTGACTGATCTTCCTCTTGAATAGCCCTTGAATCTCCTTCGATGTGGATGGATGATGGGATGGATGTGGATGATGGTAGATGATGGAGGGGGGTAATCCCCTTGTGGAGGGTGGTGTCTCTTATAAATAATGATGTGAAATATATATAGGTGTGAGAAGGGAATGAGATAAGAAAATTACTTGTGCTCCAAAAAATAGGAAAGATGAGCTAATTTTCGAAAATTCCCGTCGGCACCTGCGCGACCTCACCGTTTTGAACATAACTTCATCAAACAAACTCCGATTTGAGTGATTTCTATGCCAAAACGATCCTCTCTTCGGCTTTCCAACTATATATCACATAATCAATTTAGACTTCTACACAAACAAAGAAAAACTATTCAATGTGGATGTGTATTTTTCAGCATTCCTTCACACTTTCACTCTTCATTCCAACTTTGAACTTTTGATCACGTTTTACCCTTCAAAACACCTTAGTAGCATCTTAATTATACAAGATATGAAAACCACACCATTATACACAAAATCGTGGCCACATTCTATCAAAAACAGTGTAAAGTGAGACCTATAATGCGTGAAATTCTACTCTCAATAGTCATCTATCTTTGTTTAAAATTTGATGTTCATGAAACTTATCTGTTTTTTTATCTATCCGATAATGTTGATATGAATTAAAAAAAATTACAAATCTTGTTCTGTTCGGTTGCTACAACCGAACAACTAACATATATAAATTATTTGTTCTGTTCAGTTATTGCAACCGAACACATATAACATATATGAATTCTTTATTATGTTCACCGAACAGATAACATAGATGAATTCTTTGTTTTGTTCGATTGTTGTAACCGAACAGATATAAGTTTTATAACGGCAATTATGTCTTATTAAATATTTTTGGGATACCTTAAGTAATTTTGGAGGTACAAATAACTGGCCCCATTAAAAAATTAAATCATCTATCAGGTAATTTTAACAAAAAAAAATAAACACAGTATATGTCCTGGAAACATTAAGTACGAAGAACTAACAAATTGAGTCATTATATTAAGAAGGTTTACTTTATAACTTATTTTATTGACTTTTTAAGGAAAATTTGATTATTTTGAGATAAATAAAATATAAAATATATTATGTGTATTAAGTGAAACTGATAATAATCCTCATAAGATTGTAATAATTTTTTTTTAATTATGGAAGAAAATATTAAAACGAATTCACTATTCAGATTATTAATAATGGGACTGAAAAAGTTTAATATTTTTGTTGGTGAAATATGTAAAGAAATAAGTATATTTTTGGGCCATAGGTGGGGATTACATAAATTTTAAGGGCATCACTGCAAAGACACCCCTGTCTTGTTTCCAAAGAAATCTTCAAATTCGAAACTCATAAGAAGCAAAAGCATAAACCTTGGATACAAAGACGCTAGAAGTGATACCGGAAACACGAAAAGTAGGCGAAACTCAGATGTCTGGCATGGAAAGACTACACCGGATGTTTGCCGGCGCCGGCGGTGCTCTCGGCCACCCGCCACCGGACTCCCCAACCCTGGATTCATCCGAACAAGTCTACATATCGTCACTTGCCCTCCTTAAAATGCTCAAACACGGTAAATCTAGGGTTTTGTTTATTGGAATTGCCGATTGGTTAATTGCTGAGGATTCTCTTTGAGCGAGTGTTGTCAATTGTTGCAGGTAGGGCGGGTGTGCCGATGGAAGTGATGGGATTGATGTTGGGGGAGTTTGTGGACGAGTACACTGTGCGTGTGGTGGACGTCTTTGCTATGCCGCAGAGTGGCACCGGAGTTAGTGTTGAAGCCGTGGATCACGTTTTTCAGACGAATATGCTTGACATGCTCAAGCAAACTGGAAGGTACCAAATTACCTCTCTTTTGTAGGAGTAGAAGGGGCCTAATTTGTTTCTCATTAAGTTTACCTTCGTTAGTTCTAATTGCTAAATTTTATTTTTTTTTTTTTTTTTTTTTTCCATTTCTAATTAGTAGTATAATTTAGGATCCTATATTCTCTGAATAAATCTTCTGTTTGGTTGATTTAAACTTTTTATGAATGTTCATATTTATCAAGTGTAAACATTATGCCTGAATGATGGTATTAGAGTTAGCAAAGATTGCATTCTTATATAATTTTATCATGCTGTGAATAAGTGTGAATAAGTGGCTTGTCTTGCCTCTGAGGTTGAAATCAGGCAAGTTTTCTATGTATTTTGTACAAGTTTAGACAAAATATAGGGTGTTTCTACTTTACCTTCTCTTTAACTATTTCTGGGATTGAAAAATCATTTTCTTGTGGTAATATTGAGCTTGTCCTGTTTTCTATATTACAGGCCTGAGATGGTGGTTGGTTGGTACCACTCCCATCCTGGTTTTGGATGCTGGCTTTCTGGTGTTGACATCAACACTCAACAGGTTATTACCCTCATCTCTCAACTTTCAGTTGCTTACAATATTTAGGATGCTATATATAGGCACTTGCTCCTATTATCTGAGATTTTGATTTTGAGGGGGGCGATTAATCCTTCCTGCGGCCCTGCCTCTGGAAAAAAGGTTGCTTCCTTTGACTGCACATTAATGAATGACAGATAATGTTGTAACCAATGCCATCAGGATTCCACTTTCCTGTCCTATCATGACTCTTTTGATAAAAAAAAAATCACATATCTTTGAGCTGAATTATAAATTGTCAATGTTTGTTTTACCATACATACAGAGTTTTGAAGCTTTAAATCAAAGGGCAGTGGCAGTGGTGGTGGATCCAATTCAGAGTGTTAAAGGAAAGGTGGTCATTGATGCCTTCCGTCTCATCAACCCTCAGACCATGATGCTCGGTCAAGAACCAAGACAAACAACATCCAACCTTGGGCACCTAAATAAACCATCCATCCAAGTATTGACCTTTCTTTGAAGTACTTTGACTTCCATTCAAATTCTTTTACCTTGAACTCCTAATTAAGGGGAGTTGATTTCGCTATAGGCTTTGATTCATGGTTTGAACCGGCATTATTACTCCATTGCTATAAATTACCGGAAGAATGAACTTGAGGAGAAGATGCTCCTGAATCTCCACAAGAAAAAATGGACTGATGGACTGACCCTGCAGCGGTTTGATACTCACTCCAAAACAAATGAGCAGACAGTGCAGGTACTTTGGAGGGTTTTTTTAAAAATTTATGTTTGTTTTCTTTTAGCCTGTAACCATAAACCGAGCAAATAACTGTAATTGATTTGTGTTGATGGTCAATGTTTTCTGATGTTGGCCTTGAAATACGAGAGCATGCCTATGTATTGTAGAAAAGTAAAATGGGATTATATGTTGGTACTTAGGGTTCAGCATTAACTTGTGAATAACATTATATGAATGCTTTCTTATCTTGTTCTAATGAATTTTGACTGTTTGCTCCGAAACACAGGAGATGCTAAGTCTGGCAATCAAATATAACAAAGCTGTTCAGGATGAGGACGAGTTGCCACCAGAAAAGCTGGCTATAGCGAATGTGGGAAAGCAAGATGCAAAGAAGCATCTCGAGGAGAACGTCTCAAACTTGATGTCTTCAAACATTATTCAAACTTTGGGGACTATGCTGGATACAGTTGTTTTCTAGAGGGCATTGGACATATTCATTTTTCCGGTGTTCCATCTTTCTTTGATGTGCCGTCTTCAATTTTATTATGTACTGTAGTAGCTCCCTCATGTCTTCATATTGAATCCTGATATCTGTAGGATAGGCCTTGTAAAACTGATTATATTTATTTTTCTATTGCATCATTAATTGGCAGAGAATTGTCTCAATGTTCAGCTATAAGGTAGTGTGTGTGTGAGTGATAAGTCTGGAGTGGTAGATTTGGACATACGCTGAATGGCTGATGCTTCTCGGGTTTAATTTGTGACATCTCATGATTTGGGATGGCTAGGGCTGGGCAAAATTTTTTGAAAACCGCAAAAATCGCCCGCACCGAATTGTACCGCACCTCTATATACAATTATTTAGATAAACCGCACTTTATAATTTAAGGAAAAATCGCACCACATTTTATGATGCGGTTTCATTTTTATAGTCGAAACCGCACCGACCGCACCGCTAGTTTTTATTAGTATTATATTATATTTATACATGTTAGTATTTAAATAGTATAGTCATTACTCATTAATTATTCACTACTCCTATAAAAAAAATTCTGTTAATGTTGTTGTCTTTACCTTCACTCTTACCATACATGTGTCCTAACTTCTATTCTTCTTACTTCAATGGAATACTTTTTATCTTTATTATTTCTCTCATACATCTACGTAGAATCTCAACTATAAGTGAATCAACTAGTCTAACCTCTCTTTTTTTTTTAGAATCAGGAAAATAATTTTATTGCTTCAAAGGGCACGAGATTTACCCACATGCTACAACAAAAATACAGCAGATAAAAGAAAAGTCCAAAATAAAAGACATAATAAACTAACCACCACCATCATCTCCTTTGATCATATCATCTTTTGCAGTGTGCTCCTAATATCTTCATTCCACCTTTGAATCTCTGCACCTTTCAATAACTCTTTCTTCTTGAGAGCAAACCATCCCCAAACTTGAGTTCTAATTTCCCCTAATAGAATCTCTGAGTTCCAACAACCCCCTTTAAATACAATGCTTTTTCGCATTGTCCAAATAACCAAAACCGTACAAATCCAAACACAAGAAGCCAATAAATTACCCACACTCCCTTCTAAAAACTTCTAAACTCCAAGAAATTTTTTTCTATACATCTTTGTCGTGGTCTAACCACTCCCATTCATCTCATCACTCTACCATCTCATCACTCTATCCCACAAGTCCCACCACCTTTTTACACTCCACAAATAAATGCAAAATAGATTCAGGGTAATTTTGACATACCGGGCATAAAGTGTTGACATTGTCAGGTAGGCAATTCCTCTTCATAAGCTCTTCTTTGGTCGGCGATCGATTATTTATCACCCTCCACACTAGAAACAGTGTTTTTGGTGTAGCCACTTTATTCCAAATGTATTTAGCATATTCCTTAACTTGCTGATCTTCGTCCAACATCCTTTTTTGGAGTATCTCATATGCTTCATTAACAGAATACTCTCCATGCTTTCTGCTTCCCCATTTCCAAATATCCTTTACATCCTTTACAATCTTCTTGTTTTCTACATCATTTATGAACTCCAAATAGAGACTTGTTTCCCAATCTCTAAAGGCTCTTCTCCATCGCATATCCCAATTCCATTGATCAGAATTCCAAGCTCCCATAACTCCAATATTTTCATCTTTCATTTCACTCAATATATAGAGTCTTGGATATTTGTTTCTAAAGTGAGTAATACTTCATTCCAAAACGATGTACTTAATCCATCACCCACCTCTCTTCGCAGGGGGTCTCTAAATCAGCCTCCCTTATCATCCACAGTAGATTTTATTACCTCCTTCCACCATCCTTTGAGACTTTGACTTTTTAACAATATCTTCTCAAGATTTCCCATCGAAGTATCAATGTCCAACCTTGCCATCATAACTTCATTCCAAATCCCTCTTTGCTTATTAATCAGTTTCCATAGCCACTTACCCATGAATGCCTTGTTATACAACTCAAGATTTTTAACATCCAAGCCTCCATATCTCTTATCTTTGTAAATAGTCGACCAACTAACCCAAGCTATTTTTTACCTTCACCTTTCCCACTCCACAAGAAGTTTCTTTGCAACCGATTATCTTCTTCAATACACTAGATGGAGCCCGAAATATCGATATCACATAGGTGGGTAGTGTATTTAACACTGCATTTATCAACACCAATCCCCCTCCATAGGAAATCTTTAGTTTATTCCATTTTTGCAACCTATTTTCAATCTTCGAGATTACATAACCCCAATCACTAGCCTTTTTGTGGTTGCTTCCCACCTTCACGCCAAGGTACTTAAACGGAAATGAACCCACCTTGCATCCCAAAACACATGCCATGTCTTCCAACACCCTCATATCCTCATTAGCTCCATAAATACAACATTTCTCAACATTTAATCCAAATCCGGTTACAAGCTCAAGTAAAACAAGTAACTTTTTTAGAAATATGGCATTCTTCAGAGTCACTCTTCCAATAAATATAGTATCATCAGCGAATTGCAAGAGCGAGACTTGCTTCATGTTCCTTCCAATAACTAATGGATCAAAGAGTCCCATGGAAACCGCCTTCTTCAAACAAATGCTTATAAATTCTGCAGCTATGATAAACAAGAATGGAGAAAGGGGGTCCCCTTGTCTAAGCCCCTCTCTAGTTGGAAGTCCTCTTGAACGTCTAACCTCCTATGTATTGTTAGATTAAGGTTGCAAATATTTCACGACTATATATATTTTTATATATTAATGTAAATGGGATCACCTATTATATTTATAAGTTTCATCACATATTCTACATATTAAATGTTTGTCATGTGTTATTATCATGATTAAATTATCGCTAAATGTACAAGGATGTAATGATCATTACTTATGGTATAGGTTTTTGTAATGAAAACTACATACTAGTGCTTGATCAACACTAGGAAGTGTTGAGTGTGTGTTCAAGATCGAGGCTGATGATGGTGTATGAGTAAAACGGATGCAGCAACAACAGCAAGCCTGAAACAACATGAATCAACAGCAATATAACATCAGGTGTACAAGTGGGGACCAGGGTGGTTTGTAGCCGGTGTACAGGTTGCGTGTGAGCTGTTTCTGGAAGGTTCTACACATGGATTGATAGCTAGTCACGCAGGGTATGTGATGGAGTCGGTTGCAACCGCAAAGATTCATTTTAACCACTTGGAAATCCAGCTGGAAGGTGGTTACACGAGTTGGTCCTGTAACTTTGCTGTGCATGCATAGAGTGTATATAATGGTGTAATCTATGCATAAGCTCGGTTGTAACACGTTTCATTCTCTCAATCAATAATAGATCTCTCTCTCACAGTGGATGTAGGCTTGTGCAAACAAGCTGAACCACTATAAACCCCTTTCTTCTTCATACAATCACACATACACACACTCTCTCAATGTTGTTATCATATATGATCAAATTCTTGTGTTCAATCCATTGTATTGATTATGAATTCTTAGAGTAATTGTTAGATTACTTAGTAATATCTCCATCCTTGAGAAAGTGGCGCCGTCTGTTGGAATCTAGGCCACGAAGATCAGCAATCAACAGAAGGAGGAATCAAGAAGCAGTTGAAGGAAGTTGACACCATGGTTGCAATCAAGTTTGATATTGAGAGGTTTACAGAGAAATCTGACTTCGGTTTGTGAAAGATCAAGATGAGAGTTATCTTGGTACAACAAGGATTGGCAGATGCCATCAAGGAGAAACCAGCAGCAACTGCAGAAGGTGCACAAACAGCTATAGAAGCCACTGCAGAAGTTGATATTCAAGAAAGAGCATTAAGTGCTATTGTATTATGTCTTGGTGATAAGGCTTTGAGAGAAGTACAGAGAGAGACATCTGCAAGAGCTGTATGGAAGAAACTTGAAGATCTGTACATGGTAAAATCTCTTGCTAATCGTTTATAATTAAAGCAGAAACTATACTCCTTTAAGATGGTTGAGGATAGATCAGTTTTAGTTCAGCTTGATGAGTTTAATAAGGTGTTAGATGATCTAGAGAATGTTAATGTTAAAATTGAAACAGAAAATAAGGTCTTAATATTGTTGTCAGCCCTTCCAAAGTCCTTTGAAAGTTTCAAGGACACACTTCTATTTGGAAATAGAGAAGCTATAAGTCTTGATGAGGTAGAAATTGTTCTGAAAACAAAGGAGTTTCAGAAAGTTTCTGAAGAACAGGGAACATCAGAAGAGAGATTAATGATCAAGAGGAATGATCATGGTAAGAAGAACAACAAGAAAGGCAATTCTGATTCAAAGAAACAAGGAAATAAGGCTGATCAGTCAAACTCAGATAAGGAGGGAAGGAAGTGTTTTCACTGTCTTGAACCAGGCCATTACAAGAAGAACTGCTACAAGTACAAAGCAGAAAAGAAAAGAAAAGCAGAAGCTGGTAAAGATGGACAACCAAAAGTACAAACAAATCAGGTGGTAAACAATCAGAATCAGGCTACTGATTACCCTGAGGCACTTCTGATTGGATCATCAAAAGGATCCATGGATTGGATCCTTGATTCAGGATGTACATTCCATATGTCTCCAATGAAGCATTGGTTTACTGATCTTAAGTTGCAGAATACTGGATCAGTATTGTTAGGGGATGATCACACATGTCAGATAAGATGTATTGGATCCATCAGGTTGAGGATGCATGCTTCAGACTATAAGTTTAGATCAAGGGGAGGTGTACTCATTGTTGAGAAAGATGAGTATGAAGTGATGAAAGAAATCAGGAAAAATGGACTGTATATTCTTGATGGACACACAGTGGTTGGACAGAATCTTGTCTCAACTGGAAGTGATGAAACTCACTTATGGCATGGAAGACTAGCTCACATAAGTGAGAAATGATTATAAGAACTGTCAAGACAGAATGTTATCAATATTAGATCAACAGACAAGCTGGATCAGTGTGAGGATTGTATCTTTGGTAAAGCTAAGAGGCTGAAGTTTGGCATTGGTGAACATACAAGCAAATCCAAACTTGATTATATCCATTCAGATCTGCGGGGACCTGCAAGAACTCTAACAAAAGGTGGAGGCAGATATTTTATTTCATTTATTGATGATTACAGTAGGAAGATATGGATATATATACTGAAATCTAAGGATGCAACTTTCATTACCTTTAAGAATTGGTTAACTGAGGTAGAGAATAGTTGCAATAACAAGATTAAGATATTAAGAACTGATAATGGTCTTGAGTATTGTTCTGATGAGTTCAATAAGTTTTGTAAGGAGAGGAGGATCATGAGACACAAGAAAGTACCAGGTACACCACAACAAAATGGTGTTGCAGAGAGGTTAAATCAGACCTTACTTGAGAGAGTAAGGTGTATATTAAGTAGTTCTGGTCTTTCAAAAGACTTCTGGGGAGAGTTGGTTAGTACAGTAGCTTTTATAATCAATAGGTGTCCATCAACACCTCTTAAATTCAAAACTCCTCAGGAAGTATGGACTGGAAAAATTGCTAATTATACCAGGCTCAGAGTGATTGGCTGTCTAGCTTATGCACATGTTAAACAGGATAAATTAGCTCCAAGAGCCATCAAGTGTGTCATGATTGAATATCCCAATGGTGTTAAAGCTTACAAACTATGAAACATTGAAGGTAAAAGGATTATGATAAGTAGGGATGTTACCTTTAATAAGGCTGTTATGCCACTGAAGCCTCAGGATCAAAGCAAGTGTGAAGCTGAGCTTGAGGTGGAGCTTATGAACAAGGTTCAGAAAGACCAGTTTAGAATTGAAGAAGAGACAGTACAAGGAGAAACTGGTTCACCAACTAAAGATGATCAGATCACATCTAATACTGATGAGCTGCTCAACATCTATCAGTTGGCAAGGGATAGACAAAGGAGGTCTATTAAGACTCCAGCTAGGTTTGCAGTTGCTAATATTGTGTCCTTTGCAATGTACTCTGCAGATGATATTGATTCATATGAACCAAGAAACTATCATAAAGCAATGAACAGTAAGGATAGTGCAAAGTGGAGTGCTGCTATGCAAGAAGAGTTGCTTTCATTGGAGAAAAATCAGACCTGGAAAATTGTTCAGAAACTAAAAGATCAGAAGTTAGTGAGCTGTAAATGGATTTACAAGAAAAAGGTCTCACCAAAGAGGACTGATGGTGTCAGGTTTAAAGTAAGATTAGTTGTCAGGGGTTTTTCTCAAAGGGAAGACATTGATTATACAGAGATATTCTCTCCAGTTGTGAAACATTGTTCCATTATGATACTGTTAGCATTCGTTACTCAGTTTAATCTGGAATTGCATCAGATGGATGTGACTACAGCCTTTCTTCATGGAAATTTGGAGGATAAGATCTATATGACAGTTCCAGAGGGAGTTTCAGTTCAAAACTCAACTACTAAGGCTTGTTTACTTCTGAAGTCACTATATGGATTGAAACAAAGTCCTAGGAGATGGTATATTAGATTTGATGAGTACATTGTCAAATGTGGTTTTGAAAGAAGCAAGTTTGACAGTTGTGTGTACATCAAACAAGACAGTGAGTGGTATATTTTCTTATTATTATATGTTGATGACATCTTAATTGCTTGTAAGTCTATGGAAGGGATCACAGCTGTGAAAGAAATGTTGAAATCAAAGTTTGATATGAAGGATTTGGGTTAAGTTATTGTTATATTGGGAATGGAGATCAAAAGGGACAGATCAGTTTGTTCTATTGTATTACATCAGAGTTTATACTTAGAGAAAGTTCTCAAGAGGTATAATATGGATCAAAGCAAGGCTGTTACTACTCCTGTAAAGGAAAGGTTGGTTTTGTCAGCTCAACAGTCAGCTAGAACAAGTGAAGAAGTATCAGAAATGGAAATGGTTCCTTATGCTAATGCAGTTGGCAGTCTCATGTATGCAATGGTGTACTGCAGGCCAGACTTAGTTCATGCAATGAGTTTGGTGAGCAGGTTTATGGGGAATCCAGGAAAAGATCACTGGGAAGTTGTTAAGTGGATTCAAAGATACATCAGAGGCAATTTAATAATAGGTTTGCATTTTAATAAGTTTACTTCTAACATTGATTTTCTTGCAGGTTATGTAGATGCTGATTATGCTGCAAACTTAGACACAGGGAAGTCACTATCAGGCTATGAATTCTGCTTGTTTGGTATAGCTATCAGTTGGAGATCAACACATCAGTCAGTGGTTGCATTGTCTACAACTGTGGCTGAGTTTATTTCACTTACAGAGGAAGTAAAAGAGGGCTTGTGGTTGCAGGGAATTTTGTCTGAGTTTGGAGTATTACAAGAGTCAGTATTGATGCATTGTGATAACTCTAGTGCTATACACTTGTCAAGACATCAGGGTTTTCATGAAAGGACAAAGCACATAGATGTATGGATGTATTTTGTTAGAGACTTAGTTAAAAGAGGAAAAGTTGTTGTTAAGAAGGTTGAAACAGCAAAGAATCCAGCTGATTTTCTCACTAAGGCCTTGCCTAGTTCAAAGTTTGAATTATGCAAGAGTCTTATCAATGTGTGCTGAACATATCAGTGGAGAGTTCAGCTGCTCTCATAAAAGCAGTGTACAAGTTTGCTGTCTTGATAAAACAGTGGAGTGAAGGAGTAATTGAGGTTGATTGAGTATGAAGTTTTAGGTGGAGAATTGTGATGAAAACTACATACTAGTGCTTGATCAACACTATGAAGTGTTGAGTGTGTGTTCAAGATCGAGGCTGATGATGGTGTATGAGTAAAACGGATGCAGCAACAACAGCAAGCTTGAAACAACATGAATCAGCAACAATATAACATCAGGTGTACAAGTGGGGACCAGGGTGGTTTGTAGCCGGTGTACAAGTTGCGTGTGAGCTGTTTCTGGAAGGTTCTACACATGGATGGATAGCTGGTCACGCATGGTATGTGATGGAGTCGGTTGCAACCGCAAAGATTTGTTTTAACCGCTTGGGAATCCAGCTAGAAGGTGGTTACACGAGTTGGTCATGTAACTTTGTTGTGCATGCATAAAGTGTATATAATGGTGTAATCTATGCATAAGCTCAGTTGTTACACGTTTCATTCTCTCAATCAATAATAGATCTCTCTCTCTCACAGTGGATGTAGGCTTGTGCAAACAAGCTGAACCACTATAAACCCTTTCTTCTTCATATAATCACACATACACACACACTCTCAATATTGTTATCATATGTGATCAAATTCTTGTGTTCAATCCATTGTATTGATTGTGAATTCTTAGAGTAATTGTTAGATTACTTAGTAATATCTTCATCCTTGAGAGTTTTTTATTAGAAAATAAGTTGTAAAATACGAAGTGTAGTACAATTATAAAATAAGAGATCCAGATCGATATTTATGTAGGCTAATCTATTAATAAAACCGCCAAACCACACCAAAATCGACCGAAACCGTTTAAAACCGCATAATCAATATTACTTGAATAACCGCGGTTTAAACTTGATTACTAAATTGAACCGTATATGACAATACAATTTAAATTATATAAAAAAAACCGCATAACCGCACCGTGCACACCCCTAGGGATGGCAATGGGACGGGTATTTTCAGGTACTCGTTCTACCCGACCCGAACCCTAATGGGTAGGGTATGGGTAGTTGTAAACGGGTTTGGGACGAATACGGGTAGTTGTGAAAAATACCATTAGGATTTAGGACGGGTACGGGTAATACCTCAAATACCCGCGGGTATCCCGATTATATTTTTTTTATAAAATTTAATATATATTATATAATTTATATATTATAAGATAATTTATATATTTAATTAATAGTTATAAGTTTTATTTAATCATATTTATTAAATATTTATTTAAAATAATACAATTTATATTATATTTATTTTATATTTAATTAATAATAATGTAATTTTTATTATTATACTTATTTAGACAATAAAAATATAAATATATATAAATAAATAAATGAATATTAAATGGGTATGGGTACCCGCGGATATTGATAAACGGTAATTGGACGGGTACGAGTACCATAATTAATTTTTTAAACGGGACGGATACGGATACGAGTAGTTTTTTTTTAATCGAATACGAGTACGAGTACCCTAAAATAAGCGAGTACCCTACCCGTTGCCATCCCTACCCCTGATGAAGTTTGAAATCTTGCATCGTATTTCAACTTAGTGTTTTATTCATCTACATAACGAAATTGTTTGAAGTTTAACGTTAATAACAAACTAGTTTTAAAGAAGGGTAAGTGCAGCCAAAAATAATGTTTCTTGGAAAAAGGTAAATAGAATAAAATACCATTGAGCTTATTTTGCTAGAGAATAGGTAAAGCTACATGACATCACTTGATAATTCTACATAATTTTAGTTGGAATCCTCAAATGCTCAATTCCCTACAACATTTGCTCATACGATGTTCTGTGTCATCCGTGTGTGGTTGCCATTCCGCTGCTCTTTCTCCACGACCAAGAATCGGGCGGTGACTTTGGCAGAGGAGGCAACAACAGAGCCCTCCTGCAAAGCCCAAATGGCCACCCTTCACACTGGAAAAACTCTACGACAACAGATTTCGTGCTGAAATCCTGAAAGTCGATCCTGTTCAAGCTTGATGATCGGGAAAAATGTGTCTTCACGGAGAAATATGCATCACAACTTGTAGCACTTGAACACCTGGAAAGTCGACAACCCGTAGAAGAAATATCATCAATATTATCCCAACAGCTGCCCTGTGTTTGCATTGCTTTTGGAATAATCATCAAGTATGATGATTCCAGAGGTAGAGCCCGTCTACTGCTTTTCGATTCCACGTATTTGCTTATGATTGCTGAAACACATACCTGTAACACAGTTTTCAGTTTGTTAGAAGAACATGTTGAGATTTAAGGGGAAAGTGCAGAGATGGTGTGAGTTACATCATCCTCGTCGTCGAATTCAAAGGCTGGTTCTTCTGCTTCTGGGCTTGAAACAGGGAGTTTCCCTACAAAAATATAGCATTTTGAAAACATATATTTCATGAATGAAGCAAGGAATTTGCATCTTTTGGATTGTTTTTCTTGACTAAAGAGAGCCATGATGACAGTAAATCTGCACAATACTTGTTAAGCTTTGTAGTCATAAGTTTTGAGTATGAAGGGTTAAACGTTTGTAGAAGACACACATACACACAAATGTATATATAGATTATGTGTTTATCTTGGTGTGTTTAAGTCTGATACTAAGTCTTTTCTAATGACAGTGCCCACTTAACCTATTCCATATTTTCATACCATTCTTTGGGGTGAAGCAAAAGTTAAAAATAAAAGATAAAAAGAGAGAGAGAGAGAAGTTTACTGGATACCTGATTCAAATCTATTATCTAGATTTTCCTTTGGAGTTTTGGAGATAGCTCCTCAACAATATCGTTAGCTTTAATCCCAATCTACTTATTTTGTCGTTTATTTATAAAGCCATACTGTGCACCAGACACCCATTTTAAAAAACGTATATAAATATAAACAAAAACATATAGTATACAATTATGAACAAAATGTATACAATTTAATTGTTAGTTTTTTTTAATGAAAAATTGAGTGTATACAATTATTAAAAAACATGTATATACTATTAAATAAAAAGTTATACACATATGGATGCTAGTTTTTTTAATGAAAAACTTAATGTGAAAAAAATATATAATTATTAAAAAGCACGTATATAAAATAGAATAACATGTATACAAATAAAATAAAAAGTTATACACATATGGGTGCACCCTTATATCCAGTTCGCCTAATATCAACTCATTTATAAATCATCATCAGTGTATAATAATATAAGGTGAAATATGATTTAAAATGAATTGGCAATTTACCCAAAATAATAACATCATAATCAATTTACATGAATCATTTTTATTAAATATGTTATAAATAAAATGATATCAATTTTAATTTATACTATAAATAGTTAACAAAATACTAGTAATCACTTTTTAACAATTTATTACTATCATTTTTTATTATAAATATTATTAATTATAAATGTTATCAATTCTTATACTAAGTCTTTGCCGAATGTCAAATGCAAGTATTCAACTTCTCAAAATCCCAATCTCTTATAAAAGACTATGGACAGCACATAAGTAAAAGGAAATGGATAAGTTTTTTAAGACAATTCCATGTCTTGGTTCCACTTCTCAATTTTCTTGGTATATTCTAGCATTGAATTTTTTTTTCACTTCTAGATCTAATAAGAGATTAACATATGCCATTGATTATTTATTACAAGTACACTTGACAGCATCTAGATGAGGGAACACTAAGTAGAATGTTTAAAGTGATACAAATTATTTCACACACTTTGAGGGAACCAACCAACACATTTCAGAGATTATTACAAGAAAATATCTGAGGCTATCACAATGACTTGACAAAGATCTACCTAGATTATACATTACAGATTCTAAAGAACAATTCATTCTTACAAAACTAAAATCTACTGATAGATTCACAACACAGCTGCAGAAAACTAGAGAACACCTATTGAAACCGAATCCATGCGAAGATCTCTCATGTCTTTATTTGGTTGGTCGATTGTCGTAGCCCGTAGGACACTAGAATGTAAAGTTTTAAGAGTGGGAGGGATGGGAGAACACTTAAAGGGGTGTATTCGTATCAGACTGATTCGACGAATCCTTGTGCTGCTGGGATGTGAGAGAAAGAAGAGACTGAATCTTAGCAACAGCGGAAGTCTTTTCAGGTGGGCACTTAGAGAGAGCAATGTTTAAGGAGACGACAGCCTCATCGGCTTTCCCTGCAGCCATAGATGCTAATCCTGCCTTGTATGCTTCATCAGCCATTCGAGCATCATATTTAGAGCTTGATTTTTTATTAGCACTTTTGGACTTCGTCAAGGGAGATGTAGAATGTGAGAAAGTGGATGCACGAGCATACTCTAGAGCAGCAATGGCAGCACTGATCTCGGCCATAAGTTGCTCGGGAGCAACAGGTTTGGTCTTAATACCATCAAACACACTCCATGGATGTTTTTCTTCGGTACAACTCATCTTCATACAACAAACTCAATTATGGAAAATCAAAACCTTGCAGCTTCAAGGGGAAAATGGATCATCCAATAGTGTTTTCTTTAACAGGAAATTAACTCAGAGAGGATCTGTAAGACGAAATCGAGGTTAAAACCTTGAGGCCAAATATGTTCATTGCACCCTCTGAAATTTCATACTCTCCATACAACGAGTTCATTTGTGATTGGGAAATTTGGAAAATGTCCCTTTTAAGAACATCTTTTTGCAAATTGTCATCCAATTTTTTTTTACCTCCACTTAAGTAACACAATCGACCCTGCATGCGACCATTTGTGCGACCAACTATGCGACCATAATCTTCTATTATATACAACTTCAAGTGCAACCAGTTATCCAACTACTTACAAGACCACAAACGGTCGCGCAGAGTCGTGTGTTACCCAAATTTAGAGAAAGGGTAATTGTGTCTTAAAATTATGTGGCATTTTTCCAAAAAATTTATTGTAGGTGGCAATTTTTAAAACAAGAGTATTAAAAGGGACATTTTTCCAAATTTCACATAACAGCTGAAATAAGCACAGAATGCAATAAATTCTATCTTCATATGTAGGTCTTCAAGCAAAAAAACACATTTTTCTTACTTAAATCACTATAAAAACAACAACTTTCCCAATCTAAATTGCATAATGCAAGCATTGATAAACTAAATAATGCAATCATCTGGAATAAAACATCACTAATCTTGAATAACAATGCTTTAAGTCTTCTCTTCAAGTATGGAAACGCATCATTTTCACTAAAACCAAGCACTGATATATTTAATATTCAATTAGTCAAATAAATTTAGGAAATAAAAGAAGTCCAGACAGGGAAAAAAAAACCCTCAACCTCTTCAATCAAGATCAATCATAAGGTGCCAGAAAATCCAGATAGAAAATTCATAGCAGGTTTGCAAAATAACAGAGATGAGAAAATCAAATACGGATCAAAATATGAAAAGCACCGACGCAAGAGCATAGGGTTTCTGCAGCAAAGATGAATTAGAGCAGTAGAAGATAATAAATTACGAACCTTGTGGATAATTCCATCATAATTTATGAGGCTGCAATCTTTCGGACTTGAGAGCTTCATAGTTGAGGACTTCAAATTGAGAAGGTCATAATAGTAGTCATGAAGCTGAAGGAGGCGACCAGACGCCTCTCTCTCTCTCTCTCTCTCTCTCTCTCTCTCCTCTCTCTGGTGGGTTTGGTCAGCCAAAATTGGAGTATATATTTTCCATTATTTTACTGAACTCGATCACTTAGAAAGTATTGGCTGAGAAAAAATCAGAATTATTTCGATCATAAAATGCATCTCTGCTGCATGAATTTTAATTATTGGAGTTAATATATTAAAAATTAGCTAATCAAGTTCCTCTTTTTTCTTTAGGAAAAACTAATCATGTCATTAACTAATCTTTATCTTTGATGATAAGATGCTTGAAAGGAAAAACTAATCATGTCATTAACTAATCTTTATCTTTGATGATAAGATGCTTGAATGTTAAGTGATAGAAAGTAGAAACTATAATAACTAAAATGCATCATAAATTAGTTACAAACACTAAATTTAACCGTTTCACATTTTCAGTTGTCTTAAAAACTTAAATTATTATTTTTTATTACTCTAAATGAGAAAATTACTTTTGAAATTATTGTAAACCATAATTTATCGATTACTATTAGTATATGAAAAATTATTCTTTAGAAAAATAAATTATTACTCTTTTAAATTAAAAAATACTATTATTCTTCAAAAAAAAAATTATATATTAAAGAGTAATTTTGAAATTATTTTTGAACTTATTGTAAACCCTAATTTATCGATTACTCTTAGTATATGAAAAATTACTCTTTAGAAAGATGAATTATTACTATTTTAAATTAAAAAAAATACTATTATTCTTCAAAAAGAATTTTTTTATATATTAAAGAATAATTTTACAAAAATAGGATTAACGCGTGAACTCGATTCACACCAGATTCACTCTAAATTACTACATAGAAATGAAGATAAAATATTTGGGCAATTTTGCATGTGACCATCTCACGGTGACGGTAATTGTAAAGCTATTTTTCGAGCCGAGCGAGTTTCAATAGCACATACTCGAATTCGACTCGATGAGAAATAGAGCCTTAGAACAAGCTCAAGTTTGCTCGAATAATTTTCGAGTCAAGTCGAGTTTTTCGAGCCTAATCGAATAGATTTTTAATTAATATATATTTAATTTAATTTAATAATTATTATTATAATACTCCATAAATATTTATTAATAATATTATTATTAATTAAAATTATTATTAAAATAATCAAATTGAACTCTTCTCTCATTAACAAAGTTAGCATAAAACAAGCTCTGAGTATTTATAAAATGAGTTGAGCTCGAGCCATAACTAGCTGAACAGAGCTTATTCGCTTGTTAAACTTAATAAATGACCATTTTAATATTTTTTATAAAGATTTTGGTTTTAGTATATAATTTTATTGAAGGGTTCTATTGTATCATCATCTTACAATTTCATTGTGAATTTATTTAAAATTAAAATTTCTTTTAATCTTATGATTTCAAACATTTCCTTACCATCTAGATCGATTGCATTTTCATTTAAGAAAAAAAACCCATCAATTAAATTGAATATTTCAAATATATAAAGATGTGATATTTTTATTTTACTTATGCAATTAATGATTTAATCTTTTATCTTTGGAATTTAGGGTAATTGTGGAGTGCACAAGACTATGGGTTCATAAGCTAAACTTAGAGTATAATTACAATTATACATTTTATTTTTAATTTTTTAAGATTTAAATTTAGGGTGAGATTCAATTAATTTAAAATTAGGTTTAGATCTTAAAAATGCAACAAATTAGAATTTATTGTATTTTTTTTATTTTAATCCTTCAAAATTAAATATGTGCACGAAATAGAAATTATAAACTGATGCCCAGAAATATTTGTCTTAGTTACACCTCAACACAGCAATTCTGAGTTCCAAGAAGACGGAAAATCACAACAATACACAAGAAATTTCATCAAATTAAAGTATGAATATCATTAATGTAAGTTAAAGCTTCTGGGGTGAATTCTCACACCATAGAAACTCTGATATTACATCCATAAAACCTCTTGTATTCTGACTATCACCTTAAGACTTGAGCAGAACATTCTTAGAACTACAGACACTCTCTTGCATCGAATGATGTTTTTCGTCCGTGGCGACGATGAGCTCACTTCACGTGCTGACTACTCCGGATACCCATGGAACGATCACAGGTGCGTTTGGATGCGAGTCGCGATACGATTCAGGATACCTGTCCTTGAAGTTCAATTTGGGAGTTTCTGACTGCAGACGGATATATATTACAATCAAGAAAGTTGAGTTTTAACAATGTACAAATGAAATGATGGGAAATGGAGGGAGCTTACGTATTTTAGCCAGCATTCTTGGTTTTTATGTTCATAGATGTCGGGAGAGTAGCAACCACTCTCGGACGGGCAGTAGACCCATGTGTTGCATTTCATCTGGCCGGGTTTCGCGAGTTTGGCGTGATTCAAACAGGCCATGCAGCAATCATAGGCCGATTCTTTGTGGTGGGTGAGGCCCCATCTCACTGCAGCACCATCATAATCAGTATGGAGCTCGGCATTGCATTCTGGAGGCGGCTGTTTCCCCGGTAAGATCTCTTTTTCTGGAAGGATGAGACGAAGCTCAAGAAAAGTACGAAACCTGTAAAGGAAAGACCACTTCTGGTTGAGTTTTGACAGTAGAAAGAGTGATCTTACCAAACTCATCTTCTTCACCATCAGGTTTGTCGTCGTGTTCCCTGTTAATGATTTCGACTGGTGTCCAGAGACCGAGCTCCACTGCCAACTCGGTCCAATCAGATTCTAAGGCTCTTGCAACTATACCTGTTAAACGGATCACAGTTCAACTACGCTGTTTCCACGTAGAGTTAACAATGTGTATAACCATGCAAAGAATGATCATACCAGCTTCCGTTGGCAGTATATTCGAATTTAAATCAGTCCCGTGTATAATGTTGTTAGCTTCTCTAAGTTTTTCTTCGCGCCAGGTTTCGACTGCTTCTGTGAAAACAAAGAGCATCAACAAGGCATCAGGAACTCCAAGAATAAGATTAGACATTTACGATTTAAAATGTCTAATAAGTATCAGATTTTATGATCTGCAAACTCAAGATAAAGTTCTATCTAAGAAGGTAACAACTAAATCTAAGATAAAGACTATCTTAACATAGAGTTGATTCAGAGAACTTCTAATCAATATAGAAGAGAAAACACAAGCAATGAACACTTTTTAATAGTTCAGCGAGAAATTTTAACATTATGGTACTGCAAAGAAGATATACAAGAGCTACAAACGACCGGAAGGGGATGTTAGCTGGTGAAAAGGAAATAATTAATACAGAAGAGAAGGTTTATATGTGAAAAATATATGCACTACTAACACAAACCAAAGATTGTGCAAGCATTTCAAGCATGTTTGCTATGTCGAAGAGAAAAGGTTAACTAGTCAAACCCCACATTGAATTTAATGTTTATTTTTCTAATCACTATGGCTCTAGCTCAAGTTCTATCAAAGTACTTGGAATGAATGTGTGTATAACAACAACATATTTCCCGTTTAACTAAAGTTGATGCACAAAACTTATGCAGATAAAACAAAGAGAGGACAAAGGTGATCCTTTAACTGTATAGTGAAAATGAAATATTTGTAACCTCAGAATCCAGACAACAAACACATACATGCATTCTATCCAGCAAAATGATTGACAATGCAATGAAGCAATGGACTTGAGTATGTCAAACGAGCTTCAAAAGGAAAAGGAAATATAGCAGATGTTAGCAGTGGGAACTGTTGTAGGTCTATTCTATGCACCAAGATATGGAATCACTAAGAATCTTCCCCAAATTCTTTCCCTCAAATCTAGATCCTTATATCAACAAAACCTTGCAGAAATTTGTTAGATGCAGTAACTATGATATTCTGGTCAACTGTTTGAATATTTGACAAAGTGCATGCTTATTTATAGCCTACAACAGTGTGACGAAATGATAAATTGCATAAAGAAAACGTCACCAAACTCAACTTTTCTCAAACAATGCAAAAATCTTACATAATTAATAATCTAGAAATCTTTACACCAGAGTACTGCAGGAAAGCTATACATCATATCACATGCCTAGTTAGTTGGAAATTAATAAAAAACCCTCCAAAATAAAAAAAATAAATTAAATCATCTGCTACTTTAATGTAGGATGAAGAGGAATCAGGAACTACGGAATTACACACTTCATCGCATCACAGCACTTGTTCCTGATACATCTTACCAAAGTCTAGTGATCATCTATTCTTGAAGAATCAAATCCACCCCCCCCAACCCCCCACCCCCACCCCCCACCCCAGCAATAAAAGAAAAGGGAGCAAGAGATAAGGCATACATGTTAAAGGACGTAGTTTTATGACATAGAATGCGATAAAAGATAGCAAAGCTGAGCATACAAGATTGGGACATCTAGTTGTACTCACCTCGTTGCTCTGTTGCATTAGCAGCAGCATCCAAGCTTCTTAACCTATCCAGGATCTCACCTACTAGCTTTTGTCTCAAATGTTGTGGTACTTCCACCACTCTTTCTTCCCTTATAAGTCTATTTCTTAATTGTGTCGCCTTGAACAACAAAAAAAATATTTCATGTAATAAGAGCATTGCAAGGCCATCATAACCTACCATTACACTCAAAAACTACACGGAAACATGGGATCCCATCTCACCAGATAAATAAGTTCTGTAGGTTCTGATGCTTTTCGTATTAGATTCGACTCCTCCATTTTCCTAATTTGATCTGCAGTGTACCTAAATGCTGTAAGACCACAACAACACACGGTCACTTAAACCTCTTCATTAAAATCCATATATGACAAGTAGCTCATCACACAACTCATATAATCCACAGCTCAAAACTTCAATCAGTGCTCCATTTTGGAGTTAAACAGCCTTTTTTAACAAAGCCAAGAATACAGATTGATACTTAGGAAAACAAGTCAACCAAATGGAAACCATTATTACCATGAGAGCAAAAACATTAAACAATACAACCACTCTCAAGACCTTGAAATCATAAAAAACCACCATTTCACTGACATTCCTAAACTCACACCAAATTATCCAATATTGATTCAAGAAAATAAAACCAAAACAAAAATCCTATCAGCACTCTCAAGAATCAAGACCCTGAACTCAGATAGAACCAACCATATCTCTAAAATAATTCAAATTACACAACAGGTCTCTCAAGATAATCAAAATTAACAAAAGTGGCACCTAGAAAGCTCAATAAAAACCAAAACTTGAACAAGTTCTTACTGGTCTGAGTATCATCAATGGGGTACATGTAAAGAGAAGCATAAAGAGAGCGGAGCACATAGACAGCAACTACAACGTTAACAGAACACACAACGAGAGTAGCCCTCTTGTAAGAACACCTCCCATTGTGCCCCCACTCTCCTCTCGCCATCTCTCACTACTCCCTGAACTTGATCAACTTCTGCTCCATCCCATCATCACTTTCTCTCTCCTCCTCTCTCTCTCCCACTCCCTACGCCCATGTATGTCGTAATTATCGATAGACTCTGGGAATCAGCAAATTTCTTGGAGAGATCTGGAGATTTTCGTTTGGGTTCAATGGGGTGGGGCAGAGATCGATCGTATCAATGAGATGAGGCTCTGCAAATACCGCAATTTTGGGTGTTACTTGGTTATTTTCTTAATGGTGTACCTCCACCGCGCTTCCCTGGGAAGGGTGAGGAAGTAAATCGCGGTTCTTTTCTTAATGGTGTACCCCATAATAATCAGGGAGGGTAGAGCCTCAAGTGGCAAGTAGCTTATAGTGAGGACTCACTGTTAAATTTGTGCTTGCAAGGGGCCAAATTCATGCCAAAGGCAAGATTCGAACCCCCATCATGCAGCAACCAACCTCAATTGGAAGGTCTTTTCATCATCTCCTCTATCACTTGAGATATGCCTTGGGGCATTACTTGCTACGATTTAAAGTTGTTAGAGACAAATTCTTGATTATTTTATGCTTTTTCAGTTTCTAAGAAAGCAAAGATTTTTCTTAAAAATATATTCCCTTTAATAAGGATAAAAAATGGATAAAGAGAGCAAAATATTTCCAATTTAATAACGAGTGAGTCACCATTTAAATGGTAGACAAAAACATGTTTGAGATCGTGTCAAGTAAGCTGTGAGACAAATAAAAAATGATAATTTCTATATTAAAAAGTTATACTCAATTAATGAAAAAGAGATAAGACTAATTAATAAATAATTTATAGTATAAATAAATAAATAATACTCCCAAATTCAAGTTCACGTTTACTGTAGATACGGAGTTTAAGAAAATTCACTTTTTGACTTAATTTTGAGGATAGTATGATATTTTTGGGTAATAAATAAATGATAAAGTATGTTATGTGTGTTAAAAATGTGATGACAAATTTGAAATTAAAGTATGTTAGAGGGATATTAGTTTGTTACTTTTTCCTTTTATGGAAGTGTGAAGTTGAATTTGGGACGGATCAAAACGGAAAGTGTGAAGTTGAAGTTGGGACGGAAGAAGTAACATTTTATAGAGGAGGTTATAACATTTTATAACGAAATTAATAACTATTTCTAAAAGTATAAAATTGTCGTGGGACGTCTCAACACCTACCCATAATTTTGCCTAATCTTGATTTGGGATGGTATATTGATTGAGTTCTACTTCTGCACTCAAATCCATCCACTTCATTTTGAATCAAATTAACAATAATAATGTTTAGGAGATAATATAATAATAAAATCTATAATAAAAAATAAGTCTTTAACTTATAAATATCTTATATTGTATTTTCGTACAATTAAATTGAACAATGTTATTGGAATGAATAATGGAGCAATATTATGTGATTGCATTTTTTTTTCTTTTCCAAAAATTATTTCCATGTCCCATTCCTTGGTTGTTGTTTAAACTTAAAACATACTCCATAAAAGTATTAATTAAACTTTAAAATAGTCCATAATTTTCTTAGGTAATAGATTCACCTTGATTTTGGTGAGATTATAAAAACAAGTGAAATGAAATATTATATTTTTAAATTAAAAAAAATACTATATTTTTTAGTAATTTTTCATGTGTTAAAAAAATAATTTTATAATTTTATAAAATCATAATGTTTGGTAAAACATGTTTCATGCTCCTTTTGGGATATTGGTGTAAGAGATAAATCTTTAGATTAGTCTCAAAGTTGCTTATGATAAAGGTTCTATATAATTATACTTGCAATGAGTAATTCTTCAATTCGAAGGTAGGAATCTAACTTTACACTACAATTGGGAGCTTAGTAGGGAGGGTTTTTCCTCCAAAATATTTTACACTTTACTTTTATTAAAAATAATAAATAAACACATTATAATAATATCCACTTTTAACACACATCTCAATATAAAAACTCATTTTTTATATATCACAATAATTTTACACACTTTTTATATAATAAACTAGATGTTCGTTCTCAGTTTTAAAACCCCATGTTTGGATTTCAAAATCCACACCCAATTTTTAAAAATCACATATATATACACCTATATACATTCTTTCTCCTCAATTAATACAATTTCTATTTATCTCTCCTCATCTATATACATTATTTCTCCTCAATTAATACATTTTCTATTTATCTCTCCTCTCTCATCTACTTATTATTCTTAAGTAAATTAATATTCCCTCCGTCCCATGCAAATGAGTGTCTCTCTCATCTACTTATTATTTATCTCTCCTCTCTCATCTACTTATTATTCTTAAGTAAGTAAATTAATGCTCCCTCAGTCCCATGCAAATGAGTGTCTCTCTCATCTACTTATTATTCTTAAGTAAATTAATGATCCCTCTGTCCCATGCAAATGAGTGTTTTTGCTTTATGCACGTGAATTAAGTAGTATTATTATTATTTAATATGTAGTGAATAGTTGTATTAGTAAATGTGTAAGCCCCATATTTTAATTGTATTAATGAGTGTGTGTGAGTTTCATATTATGTGTAAAAAAAGAAATGACACATAAAGTTAAAACATATCCTATCAAAAATTCAAACCAAATATAACATCATTATTCATAATTTTCAAACTTCACAACCCAAAACAAACATCACCAAAATATTTATTCCTTTCTTATTTTATACATAAAAAAATAAAATTTTCTTTAACTAACAACAATACATGAAGTACCTCCATGTAGAGAAGGTATGAAATCACCGATGATGTTGGTGATGTGCGATTCCACTATAAGTAATGAGATTACATAATAATTATAGCCTTAAATTAAGGCAATTATACATCAGTAATAAAAGGAAAATTATGAAGAAATAAATCTGTTAAGATGTGTACAATTACAAGAGATATTTACGGTATTTGATTAGCTATCCTTATTACCCCCTTCAAGCTTTGTGTGGGATGAAGAGCGACACAAAGCTTGGACCGTAGAAACTCAATGATTGGTCTAGAGAGGCTCTTGGTGAACATATCTGCCAGCTGCAAGTGTGATGGACAAATTGTGTTACTAATTTACCAGAAGTAACAAGTTCACGAACAAAATGACAATCAAGATCAATGTGCTTTTCTCGTTTATGAGCAATCAGATTCTGACTAAGAAAGATAGCACTCTTGTTGTCGCAAAATAATATTGAAGACATGTTGAGGTGGAGAGATGAATCGGGACCATGTGAATCATGGTGTTAACAGGTACTGGATCGGGGTTGACAACAGCCATTTGGATCGGGTTTGACAGCAGCCATTTGGAATCGATGGGGACCATGTCGATGAAGAGAGAAGAGAAATTGAGGTTTAGCAGTGTATTAGGCTGATACCATGTAGAGAAGGTATGAAATCACCGATGATGTTGGTGGTGTGCGATTCCACTATAAGCAATGAGATTACAAAATAATTACAGCCTTAAATTAAGGCAATTATACATCAGTAATACAAGGAAAATTATGAAGAAATAAATATGTTAAGGTGTGTACAATTACAAGAGATATTTACGGGATTTGATTAGTTATCCTTATTATCCGGGATGGAGGAAATATTTAATTTATGCTAGAACAAATTTGTGATTTACATTATTTGTTATAAACCATTAAAATAAAAAATAAATCCTAAATTCTATACCTAAAGATATAATAGTTATATTATATTATTGTGTATTTAAATAGAATAATTTAATTTTAAATAAATTAATAATAAATGATATATATGTTTTTCTCAATTGAAAAGGTGGAACTTAAAAATATGTGACATTCACTTCACAAGTTATGTGAGAATTTTGTCACGATAATTTGAATTGACTTGAGTATGGGTGGTTTTGTCAAATTTTCTATTTTCATCATTATTAAAATAAAAAATCAAATCATGAAAATTATTGTGGATATTGGCGATGAGGTCTTGATGATAATTGATAGCTTGGAAGTTGGAACCCACAAGATTTTTACTTTCCAATTATACGTAGTACTCCCCGCTTTCCTTTTTGGTTTGTTCCAATAAAGTTGACACATTTTCTTTTTTATTGAAAATATTGACTGAAATATAAATAAAATAAATGTTTGATTAAAAAAAATTAAGTATTTTTTTAAAAAAAATTAAGAGTATAAATTCTTATATTAAAGGGTACAACTTAAAAAAAAAGAGATTTTGATGTACGATGTTCCAGAGACACACAAATTTTAATTTTATTTTATTAAAAATATTCCATGCAATAGTTTTTGCCAAATTTTTTAATCAAAATCTAGTGTGAACTGATTATAAGTAGGAAATAGAATTATTAAAAGGCAAAGACTTGTATGAGATGAGTGAAAAGTGATAACCTCTATAACGAAAAGTGATACTGAATTAATAAAAAGTGATAATACTATTTCATGAACAATTTATAGTATAATGGAAAATTAATAACATTTTATAGCGAAAGTGATAATTATTTCAAAACGTGTAAAATGGTCTCACGTGAGACAGTCTCACGCAAGTCCTACCATATTAAAAAAGGGTTACTATTTACAATACAAAAATACATAAAAGACTAATATTATTATGGTTAATGGTAATTTGGAGTATTTTAAAAAGTAACGATTGGATATAGATTAATTCTTACTTAAAATAAAATGCACTACACACATTGAACACTTACACTACCATGTCATTTTTAAAAATGGTGAAGATTCAAGATGTGGCACACTTGGTGTAGATGCAGAAAGATATACAAGTTCAATCATTTGCTTAAAGTCCCCCCAAGACAAGCCCCTACCACCCCCCACCCACCCCAACCCAACCCAACTATGGTATAATCCTACTCCACCCCCTACTTCCCCATCAACTCATTAAAACAAGATTTAAAAAAAAAATAGCCCCCAGGGCATAGCTCAAGTGGTAGAGGGGAGGGTGGAAAGGCCTTCCAGCTGAGCTTGGTTGCTGCAGGGTGGGGGTTCGAATCCTGCCTTTGGCATGGATTTGGCCCCTTGCAAGCACAAGTTTAACAGTGAGCCCTCTCTATAAGCCACTTGAGGCACATCCTGCGATTTACCTCCTCCACCAATCCCCAGGGCAGGGGCGGTGGGGGCCCCTAATGGTGGGGTACACCATTTTTTTTTTCAAGATTTAAAAAAAATAAAAAAATTAACAGATTGGAAGGAGAAGGTGGGTCAATCTCAAAATCCATCTTGAATTTGCGTTATGGAGAAATACTAACTCGCTCAACACTATCTAATTCATGCTTATACCTCTTCACCTTTCTATTATTTTTGCTGATTAATTATCTCAAAATCTTGTATTTTTGTATTCTGGGAATTCTTTGGAGAGAGAGGGAGAGAACAGAAGAGGAAGTTAAATAGAATATGTGGGGTTTTGGTGGGAATTATTATTGGGGGAGAAAGGAGAGGGGTAAAGTGGAAGGGATCATTGTGGTTTTCGCATGGATGTCAAGTCAGGAGAAGCACTTGAAGAATTACGTTGATATCTACTCTTCTCTTGGGTGGAATTCCCTTGTTTGCCACTCTCAATTTCTCAATCTGTAAGTTCTACTTCACCCCTTTCATAATGGGATTTTGATCCTACTCCTTAATTTTCTTTATAATTGATGCTTGATTGTGGAAGACAGTTTTTTTTTTTTAATTATTATTTTCTTTCTTTCTGGAGTCTTAGTTGGATTCTTGAATGATCATATTATCGCATTATATGCTCAAATGCTAGTTGATTGAATTTGAACACACAGTGTGAATTTAGGGCATGGAGGAGGGTTATAGTGGAATTTCTTCAACTCTAACAAAATTTTACGGATTCAGAGTTATCTGGGATAAGGTTGTGGGGTGATGAGCTACTTAAATCTGATTCCCTTAAAAGAGATGAAGCTGTGAGATTCTGATCAAAGTCAAATTCTTGTATTAAGGACTTATGGACAGAGGGTTTTGTATTGCTGTTGATCTAAACTTTACACGAGGATAATTTTGTGTGCTTGATACAAAACTGAACGCAACCCAGCCAATTTAGCTTCGAGAAAAACCCACCGTAGTAGAAGCTTTTCACCTTCCATTATGCAACTGAGTTTAAGTCAATGATCAAATGACACATTCACGAAGAAGAAATGCAATTAATTGAACTGCCAGTTTACTGTTGTGTTATTATCTTGACTAAATTGTGTATACTAACCAATTCCTTCTTTACAATCAACATGGCTTTGTTGTGAACGTAGTTTAGAAACACAAGTTGTTGTTGTTGGGTTTTAGTCATTGAGTAATATAATAATTCCCACGGTCTCCGATCAGGCATAGCTATTGTTATATTTGAAATTTAGACAGCATCTTTAAGTACAGAAAAGTCAGGTTGATCTTATGATTTAGGTTCATCTGTTTAAAATCTGAATAATTCCAGTACTGTACATTGCTCTCAAGCTTCCAGCCTGTCTGCGAATTGAACCTCTTGTACTAAGAACCATTGAATATGGGTTGAAAATTTTATGAGAGATATATATTTTTATATATGAAGTCATAACAACAAAATTAATATTCTTTTCATTAACAGATTCTTTCCAGATAAAGCAGCGTCATTGGCCAGAGAAATAGTTAATGAGCTTGTTCAGGTTAGTAATCTGTTCCCATGTTTGTTAAGAAACTTCTGGAAAATTTTCTAGGGGAATGAACTTTAATATTTGAGTTATATGACTAAAACTTAAGAAAAAGTCTTGAAAAAGTATTACTAATGGGTCAGTAAGTTCCTTGATGCAACACCACATGCAATTTGATTTGCTTTTGGAGCTGCATTCTGCTATAGTATCTGGAAGTTGACAGTGTCGCTATGGTCCTGGTACCTTAATTGCCTCTCCCGTTATTTGATTATCTATTGCACAGTGATCACGCTGTTCTCCTCCGAAAAAGTTACATTAAGCACCTAAACAAACAAAACAGTGTAAAAAGATGCAACAAGAAAAGAAAAAACAATTATAAAAATTTTTGGAACCTTCTTTTGTATCAGTTATCTTTTCATGCAATATCAAGAACTTAAGATTAGTGTTTGCATCTTTCTCTGGTGGCTGACATGCTTGTGCATACAATGATCTTATTTAACATCACATGCAGGAGTTAAAAATTAGGCCATGCCCCATTGTGTTTGCATCTTTCTCTGGTGGCCCGAAAGCTTGTATGTATAAAGTTATTCAGGTAAATGCTGTTCTTATTAGTTTGAAGAAAGTTTTTGCTTTTTCTTATATCTGTTTGTGTGTACTATTTTAGAAAATTAGGATTATTAATTGTTTGGTTGAGCTCTTTGAAATAATTGTACCCTCTTCCATTTGGTTGCAGATAATTGAGGGAAAGTGTGAAGAGCAACCCAATCTGGTATTCTCATCAATTTTACCCTCTTAAATCTTAATCTCAGACTCAGTAAAGTTGCATTGATGGTTGAGGGATTTGAAATGAGGGTATTTGAAACCCACCCAATTAGAGTGTTTTTAAAGTTCACCCACCACTTGAAAAACCTCGAAAAATAGTTCGAAGTGAGTGTGATGGATCTTTCATTGAATCTTTCCTCCAACAACACCTATGAATTTGCTTTATAATTGGATTCCAAATACATTTTTAAATATGCCTATCCAGCTGTAACCTAATTTTGTGCTGATTATGTGGGTATTTAGTGTGTAAATGCATCACTCGATGAAGTTTCTGCATCTGTATGATAAAATGATAAATTTATGACCTTGTCTTAATATTTTTTCTGAAAATGGCAGTTAGTTTGGATGAATTATTCTCCCGCTTGATTTCCTCATTTTCTTCAATGACCTTGGGTTGTTGAAATGGTTTCCTGATTTTCTGGTCTGTTTTTGGTGAAGGATGAATACCAGCTTATTAGAGACTCTATTTCTGGCCACATTTTCGATTCTTGTCCGGTGGATTTTGTGAGTGATATAGGCACCCGTTTTGTTCTCCATCCAACGGTTCTTAAAACTTCACATCCTCCACTCCTGGCATCATGGATAGCAAGGGGCATTTCATCCACTTTAGATGCACTCTTTCTCAGCAGATTTGAGTCACAGCGTGCTGAGTATTGGCAGACTCTGTATTCTACAGTAGTAAGTATCGGCCATATTCTAATCTTTCCTTAATTCTTCTACTCTTTCTTTGTGATTATTGATGTAAATTTTATCAGGGTATTGGGGCTCCATATCTCATATTATGCTCAGAGGATGATGATCTTGCTCCAGTTCAAATAATCTGCAATTTTGCCAGTAGGCTCAAAGACCTTGGAGCTGATGTTAAACTCGTTAAATGGAATACATCAGCCCATGTTGGTATGCTTTCTGATTTGTCAGCTTTAATTTCCTCTGCATTATACGATTAGAACTTTAGAAGGTTACATATAGAGATGGATACTGATTGCAATTGGAATAATGTATAGAAGCTTCTCACTCAAATGACATCTTTAACGAACTTTAAGATAATTAATTCGTAATCGAGCTGAAAAAACTTGCTGGACGAGCAGGAACAGATGTGGTAGGTTAGATGTAAACTCCCTCTCTCCCCGTGTCTGCAGGGACGAATCACTATCTTAAGAGATGCTGTGAAACACAAGCAGTGCAACTCTGCTAAAATGACAATCTTCCATCACTTTCGTACTTGTGTTTTCAATTTACGTGTCTTGATATAATAGATTTCTTACTGTAATTCGCCCAGGTCATCTCCGGTACTACCCTGAAGAATACAGGGCTGCTGTGACTGAGCTACTGGCAAAAGCTTCTATGACATACTCTCAACGAATACGACAGCTTGAAGGTGAGAAGATGGGCATGGAAGGCCTTACACACGATCAAATTTCTGATCCATTTCTCGACCTGAGAAAAGCAGCTGCTAAATCAAGTCACAGCCTCCCAAGAATCGACCTCTACTCAAATGACCATTTCCACATACCCAGCTCTTTGGAGTATCACGAGGATAGGAATGTTGGGTCTGTGCAGGATCAACCGAAAGAACAGTATGTGCCCTTGTCCAGCCCACCTAAAATAAATGCACATGGGGTTCTCGGTCACTTCCTCTTCGATGTTTGTGTTCCGAAGAATGTGGAGGACTGGGATCTAAGATTCTCACCATCCACTAGACGAGCGCCATTTGCTTCTGGTCGAAGGAACTCTTCGTTCAATCCCTTGAAATGCATTCGTCGGTCAAGATTATGATGGTTCGTCTCGATTTTGTAAGAGCACAAATGCTTGGTTTGTGATGGTATGATGATGATCGTGATAGTATTCCTTGCTAATGTATCTGTGAAGCTGGTAATCTATTACTTATATAACCATCTATTACTTATATTACTTATGTTATCTTCGTAAATTACCAGAATTTCCCACTTTCATTTTCTTGTTGCTGTTTCTGAATACTTCAACCCCCCCCCCCCCCCCCCCCCTTCTTTTGCATCCTTTCCCATAATATATTTTTACTTTTTTGAGAAAATGGTTAACATAATTAATTAATCTCTTCACATACTATTTTTAATCCTTTTTATCTTCACTTAAAATTTTAAAGTATCCTTATTGGATTGCGATTGACGCAATAACGAAATGAATATGATATGACCAAATATTAACCAAATACTAATCCTCAATAATTGTCCTCCTATTTGAACCTTTTCATAAATTATAAAATCATTCAAAATAAACATGATATTATATGTGAATGTATCAAAACATTTCCAACTCCCTGTAAGGGGGGAAGTTCCCCTCCCTCCTCCTCACATAAAATCACTATTCATGTGAGGAGAAATTGACTGATTTATAGGAGAGGATCTAAGGTCCCTTAATTCTGATCATACTAAGGCAAACAAGCTATACTTATAAGTAGTACTCTCTCTGATTGAGTATCTATGCACGTTTCATTTAAATAAATACATTATACTTATTTATAACATTTTATTCATCAATTTCAACTATTTTATTTACTTTTTTACACTTTATTAATATTTTTTAACAACTTTATTTTAAAGAGAATTACCAACTTAATCCTAATTTTTCTTACATATTATATTAAAAAAATAAATATTTCTTAAACTTTGTCTCTTTACAAATGGACATAATGGAAAGAGTAGTATTTATTAATAAAAATACTGATGTATTCCCAAAATCATTGTTTCCATGCCATCTATTTAGTTATGCAGATGGTCAACAGCTACCGCTTAAAAAAAAACATTTTTGTAATGAAAATTATTAACATAATTTAATGGGTTGTTCAATGAATTGTCAATAAAAATTATATTTTTTTTCTTTTAATAACGCAATACTAATAAATTTATAATTTTTTTTGTTATTTATTAACGGATTATCAACGGAATCATTATCATTATACTATAAATTATCAACAAAATTATTAGTAACGGATTACCAACAAAAATAAATTTCTTTTATTAAAAATTTATCAACCAACGTTTTATCAACGAAAACGAACAATTTATTTCGTTCTTTTAAGGAGCCCGTGATTATTTTTAACAAACCATCAAACAGACCATAACTCAATTCAATCAATATGTAAATAAAATTTAAATTTTAAACAATTGACCTAATAATAACTAAATTTTGTAAATTCGAAAAATTCAATAAAGAAATTGTCTTTAACTCCACTTCGTCGCTACCAAAACAGAGCCAACCGCCACACCACAATGGTTTACGCGCTTTCCAAATCCGGCCAATTAAGTCCAAGGAAATAAAAGACATATTGATTTACAGCCGGTGACCCGTTGTCATTATCACGGCGTCGTTTTAATCCACGTGGTCTCTGTTTCTCTCCTGCAATCCTCTTCACGTTCTCAATACCTGCGTTTGTCTAATTACTCTCCCGTCGACGTCGCTCTATCTCGCCGCCGGCGTCTTCGCCTGTGAAGCGTTTTGTCTCGCCGGAAGTGTTTTCTCTGAAGAATCGTTCGGCATCTGATCTCTTTGATTATTCAAGATATTACTTGATTCGGATTGGAAATTTATTCGTCGTTTCTCGCTCGTGTGCACCAATTGCTTGTGAAGACCTGGCGGACGCATCTAATTGAAGCCTCCTCTCCGCGATCTTCCACCACTCTCCTCTGCGTTCGAGTATCAGAGGAGAGGTCGACGCTACAAAGGTAAAATACGTCTCCATTGCATTTTTTTTAGACATTCTATTTTGAGATTGATAGGAAGCACTTAATTCAGATCGAATCCTGGATTTGATATTGTTTTTTAATCATGTGATGAAGAACCTTTTTTTTTAGCTTGTCCACGACTGAAATCTTAATTAGCACAATCTGCAACTTCAAGAGTTCTGGAATATAAACATCAATGCAGTTTCATATTCTGCCACCACAACAAATAATAAGAGTTTTACATATAGAACAAAAGAACACATTTTACATGCTCTGTAAACCGAATTTTTCAGAATATTAGGATTCAAAATAAGTAGGCAATTCGAGATTCAAATTAATCTCAGGCCTCCTTTGATAGAAAAACATTTTATTTGCAAAACTATTAACAACTATTACTACTTCTACTTTAACATTTAGTATATCATATGAAGTTACGAATCTGTGTAAACACATTAGAATTAAGGTGCAGGTGCACACCCGTACTTGTGCTACCATGTATTGGTTGTTCAGGTGCAATCATTTTGACTGCTCACTGATACATTTGTGAAAGATGCAATTACCATTTTTACATTTATATATACAACTATAGTTTCTGTTAAAGATTTTTCATACCAATTGGATTGGTTTCCTGAAATAGAGAAATTCAGCATAAATATAATTGTTTATGATAAAATGTGATCTGAAATCAAGAGAGAAGGTGTTATAACATGGCAATTTGAAGAAGTCAATAGTAGTTTGCATTTATAGATGACAATGTGATGAAAGCTGCTATACACAGTCTTTGTTAAATTGGCCTTCTAATTATTAAGGTTGATATGAAGAATGTAATATGATGAGATCTACTTATGTTTTGTGTTTTTGGAGAGAAATTTTCATGGTATGATCTAATTGAAATTGCTTTATAACTTATTTAATGAATAATCTTTAGCTACCTCACCGAGTAATTGATTTTTTTTAATGAATATATTATCAATATTGTTATAATTGTTGAAAATAGTAACGTTTTCGGGAAGAGTTATATATATAAATTATAGGTTAAGAGGGTAAGAAAGTTTGCAGCATTTTTGGATTACACATTCCATCTAATTAAATGTGTCTATAATTCTTATTTTTTACATTTATCATCTGAATTTTCTCTTTATTTTTTGATTTTGTATGTATAGGATTTCTTTGAGGTTTTATTGATTGAATCCAGAGGAATCAACAATAACAGGAGAAAGGAAGTTTGCTCGTGGAAAGTCTTCATTTTTTTTTGGATTTATGAAAGGGGAAAGGTCCGTAAAAGGAGAGTGTATTAATTCTTTGGAAGGGCCTAGCAATGTTGTCTAATGGTGACCATCAAACAGTCCCATTATCGGTGTTGTTAAAACGGGAGTTGGCAAGTGAGAAGATCAAAAGGCCTGAAATTTCTCATGGCCAGGCTAGCCAGACCAAGAAAGGGGAGGACTTGACTTTCATCAAAACTGAATGTCAACGGGTCTTAGGTGATGGAATCACCACATATTCTGTTTTCGCGGTATAACGACGAACCATTCATGTTTTATTGTTTATTCAATGTATCAATGTGGTTTCTTTGATTTGAGCAATTGATGAGATATTAGTAATCCAAGTCGTGTCTTCAACTAAGATCTTTGCACTGTGTTGAAGAAGTTGAATTGAGTGTGCTAATCATGACTTGTGTATTCTTCATCCTTTTTTAATTGTCACCCCTCACATAACCTTAGGAATTGAAGAATACACTATAAATTTTGCTATATTTGTTTCTGGGACGGCATAATCTTCTCATATTTTTTAAGATTGACTGACTGAACACAATATTTCATCTGTGAAGAATAGTTGATAATGTCTCTTTAGCAATGGTATTTAAGCTGTCGCCGTATGATTATTTTGCTTTTTGGCTTTCTTCTTACAGACATTATTCATTCAAAATTCTTGTTTACAGTTATTTGATGGTCATAATGGATCTGCAGCTGCTATACATTCCAAGGAGAATCTCTTGAACAATGTCTTGAATGCTATTCCTCCAGATCTTAATAGTGATGAGTGGAACTCAGCATTGCCCAGGGCTTTGGTAGCAGGCTTTGTGAAAACTGATAAAGATTTTCAGGAACGAGGTATAACTATCTTTCTAACTAATAATTTTCTTAAACATGAATTCTGTTGAGGAATGGAATGTAAGGATAGTATGATTGCTATTGATCCTCATCATAAAGCCAACCTTGTTTGGATATTTTCTGTCAATGATGAACTTTGTGGTAATAATAATACTTGTAAAATTCGACTACATATCTTGAATTCATAAAAGCCCAGATAGATACTGTTGCAGCAGGTTGATTGTTAATAGGGAAATTGGTCATGGCTTGGCATTTCGTAAAGGAAATACTTTGCAGAACTGTTATTTCACTGTGGTAGTCCAAATTGATGGAGATATTTGCAGTGTCCAATTTAGAGAACAGTTTATGCTATAAATATGACAACTGATTTCCTAAGTTTTTTTACGTGGTATTAATGTGTTTTTCTTTTCTTGTTATAACTGGAGTTGAGGTAGAAAAATAATTTATAGTAAATTTGATAATTGTATTTTTAAATTCAGATGTTTAAAGATTTTTCATGTGGTATTATTGTCTGTGTTTTTTATTTAATTTTCGAGTTACAACAGGGTCTAGGTTCCAACTTGAGACTTTTTTCTGGAGTAAGCTGAGTTTATTTGCAAATGTCACCAACAGATTCAGAAGAAATAACAAATTTGAGAGAATTATGAAGTTTTGTTTTAAATGTTGTGCACAGAAATCTTGTAGGGGTAATTGAGATTTCAATGTGCACTGTTTCACATACACACTCACATATTTATACATTGAGATCTTTAATCTTTCTAGCCCCCGTTAATACATTAGCAAAATTGTCTTGGATATATTAGATCAAGATATTTGGCTGAAGCAATCAACGGCTTTGTTCTTTTGTGTCTTTAATGTTCCAACCTTGAACTTTCTGTAGTTAAAATTTTAACGTCAGATCCTGCAAAGTAATATGCAACTCAAATTGCTGCTGCCTAAAGTTACCTAAGTGACTTGTTTAGTTGTGTAGAATTGAGAATCATTTAACTTCAAACTTGTAGTAGTTTTCAAGCCCTCAGTTTTCTGCTAATTTTTTGCCTTGATTTATCAGCGCAAACTTCGGGAACAACAGTAACTTTTGTAATTATCGAGGGATGGGTCATAACTGTTGCTTCAGTTGGTGATTCTCGTGGTGTTCTTGAATCTGCTGACGGGACGATATATTATCTCTCAGCGGATCATAGACTTGAATGCAGTGAAGAAGAGTAAGCACTTGTTTATTTCATCTCATTTGCAATATGAATAATTCTTTTAAAATGAAGTTCATTTATCTTATTATTGATAAAAACAGGAGGGAACGAATAATTTCTAGTGGCGGTGAAGTTGGTCGCCTTAATACAGGTGGAGGCACTGAGGTATTTTTCTTTTCACTTCTAGTAGAAGTCATTCTGTTCTTTTCATTTAAAATAAATCGAAGAACTCTGTGAAGTCAGTTTGCAAGTGTACTCTTAAATGATTCAAAATATTTCTTTTTTAAGATTTGGCAATCAAAGGCAAAAACAATAACCTGAGGGTTTCCAATTTCCAATTATTCTTATATTTTGTGTTTAGTATTTAATTAATTATTTTAAATGCTCTTTTTCTGTGTAGATTGGTCCATTAAGATGTTGGCCTGGTGGCTTGTGTCTTTCACGATCGATTGGCGATATGGACGTTGGAGAGTTTATAGTTCCCATACCCTATGTCAAGCAAGTAAAGGTTTGTTCCCATTGTGAAACTCTTGCTTGCTGAATAAAAGCCATTTTGTGTATATGAACTAACTGAACATATTTTACTCAGGTTGGAAATCTATATTGATCTGTACATATCTATAGAAACATTAATGATAATGAATTCTAGCTATGAAACTCGGATGCTGAGCTATAAGTAAATGAACTTATTTGAGAACATGAATAGTATTTTCAAGTTCAAATGCCCTTAAAGACATCAGAATATCTCCAAATAAAAGTTTAATTTACCAAATTTTATAGTATTTAAATGAACGCTTTTTTCATTTTTGCATTCTCTTGTTTCAACATTGATGTAAGGCAAAACACTTGTGTGAACCGGAACCCTAGTTGTTTCTGCCCTATTATACCCTTGTTTAATGTTTATTCTTAGGATTTAGAATATTTTAGGGTATAATAATTGTCTTTACAATTTTTTAAGGGAGGTTTCACATGAAACTTGGTTGATAGGAGACTCCCTCCTGGGGCTACTTGTTTTCATGAAACATAAACTTATGGAGTTACAGATCAGACATTGTGAATAATAACAATTACTATATGCTAATAATTTCATTTTTAAACATGCAGCTATCATCTACGGGTGGAAGGCTTATTATCTCAAGTGATGGTGTTTGGGACGCAGTATCTGCAGAAACAGCCTTCGAGTGTTGCAAAAGGCTTCCAGCAGAAGCTGCAGCTTCACAAATTGTCAAAGTAATATTTTAATATTCAGAGTTTCTTTTGTTAATGCTGTGTATTAATTTTCTTGTCACTTGCAGGAAGCTGTACAGGTGAAGGGTCTACGAGATGACACAACTTGTATTGTTATAGATATACAACCCTCTGAAAAGCCTGATCTTCCTAAAGTGGCCCCAAAGAAGCACGGAAAAAGGGCTTTCAAGGCCATGTTCCGGAAAAAGCCTTCAGAGTCGTCTTCTCAGGCTGGCAAGGAAGAATATTGTGAAAATGTGGTGGAGGAACTTTTCGAAGAAGGGTCGGCTTTACTTTCTGAAAGGTCTGAATGGTGTGATATACAGAATTAGTTTCTAACTGAGAACTAGACAGCAAAATCTTACAAATAAACATTTGTTTGTTGTGTTACAGATTGGACTCAAAGTACCCGGTGTGCAACATGTTTAAACTGTTTGTATGTGCTGTTTGTCAAGCAGAAATAAAACCTGGAGAAGGTATATCAATACATGCAGGAACAGGTGGTTCGAGGAAACTAAGGCCTTGGGACGGTCCGTTCCTTTGCTTGAGCTGTCAAGAAAAGAAAGAGGCTATGGAAGGGAAAAGACCTTCTGGAGGTATACACGTCTGCACCTAACTTCCATGAAAGCTAGGTAATCTTGAAACCATATTCATGCATTTTCTATTTTCTGAACAGCTGGTAGAAACAGTAAAACCGAGAGGTGACTAGTCGACCTACCTGACCAAATGCTATCCAACCATTACTGAGAAGGCTCAACGTGATTGATTTCCTATTGTTGCCATAAGCTAGGGTAATTGGGACCCTATTGTGAATAGCTAAGACCAAGACAATGTTTTGACCTAGAAGATGAACATCTACGAGTTATGGAGTTCGAACTTAAAACTTACTATTGCAATTGTGTATACGCCTTCAACCGACCGTGTGTGAGATGTTCAATTACCATAAAACTGATCAGAGGACTTGATCGCTCACTTACTTACATCATGACTAACAACAGTATGAATCTGTCATTGTAATATTGTGTCATCATAGGATGTTACATTAATTTGTCACTCTAAACATTACTTTATACTACATTCTTTCTTGTGTGATCAAGTTTAGACGAGCTTTAAGGGCACCATCAGTTCACTCTTGTATTTGTGTAAACTTCTTATCGGTGATTCTTTTGTAATATGATATTATTTGGAGCTTTTTTTACTTCATTCTGGAAGTGACATTGTAGAATCAAGAATGCTACATTTCTATTTTAATCAAGATATCAATTTATTCTTCGATTGTTGTATGCAAAGGGGTACCAAAAGTATATTTGAATAAGTTAATATTTGATTAAGCCCTTACTCTCCAATTCAACAAAGAGACTGAAAATTAGCAAGTTTGAAAAAATAAAAACCACAAATTGAGTAATACTACAAGTATAGCATAACCATAACAGAAGCAATCTAAAAGTTTTTCAGTCTCCAACAATCGTAAGTCCACAAAGGGATGAATGATCAGATGAGTATTGAATAGAATCATCATTCAAGTGAAACAACAGCAGCAAACATGCCCTTTCACTACATCATCAACGAGAAAGAAGCTAATGCAAACACTTGAGCTTCAAAATCGATTCACGTTATGTAAGTGAATACTAATACTAATAAATAAGAATGATATTTGAGTGAGTCTGGTTGAACCTTTTTCATGTAAACCTTTCTTTATTGATGACCGTTGGGTGCATTTTACGACAATGTCAATAAATTATTTTAAAAAAAAAAACTCAAATATCCTTCAACGACCAATCTTGATCTTGGTAATCTGCTATGGAGTCATTTTCTTGATCCAAATAGTCCAAAATTCTGGTTCCTGAAAATCCATATAATCTAACATCCACCACTTTCCAAGTACTATAATCAACAACATTATCGGAAAACAAGTGAAGCCTTCGGGCCCCATTAGCCTTGCAGGCCGGGCTGATATAGCATTTCCCTATGGGCTTAGCCCAGACTATAATAGATGGGCCTGTGGGTTGTGAGGTTAGCCTATTAAAGTTATTGGGCTTGGGCGGTGAAGGTGAGAGGAAAGGATAGGCCCTCACCAGGCCATGTTGATGTTGGCTGCCCTTGGTCTTGCAGGCCGGGCTGATATGGCATTTTCCCGTGGGCTTAGGCGAGGCTCTGATAATTGGGCCGAATTTGGGCCGTGAGTTGAGCCCATTTATGGAATTGGACTTGGGCCCTGGAGTTGAGAGAATGGGATAAGTCTTCTTCACCTTGCCATGTTTGCCAACCTCTCTCCCCATGTGTGTAGTGAGCAGAATGAAAGAATGGGGGATGAGAGAATTGTTGGTTGTGTGGGTTTAAATAGAGACATTATTTCATTTGTAGAGAACTCGTAAGCTTGGGAATCAAGCAGTTGACTTGTCAACCACCCTTCCCCCCTTCGTGTCTTTCAAGCGCCCACCACATACGAATACATTTATTGGTAGGATGGGTGTCCAATGTCCATACTATTCACATCTAGAATTATTAAAAAACATATACTCCCTCCATTCCAAACTCATTTTCTTAGTTACTATAGACACAATTACACGAAGTTTAAAAAAAATTATTTTTTGACTAATTTTATTGACTTTTTAGAGATATTGTGGTATTTTTAGTTAATAAATAAATATATTATAAAGTATGTTATGTGTGTTAGGTGGGAGTGATATTTTTGAAATTAAGATAAACTTTTGATGTTATTGGTTGATGTGAAGTATTCTTTTTTAAAATAAGACAATTAGTTTGGGACGGATGAAAACGGAAAGTAAGGCAACGAGTTTGGGACGGAGGGAGTACTTGTTTCGTACCAATCCAATATGTGCGTATTTTTATCCATCTACTCTCTACGTACCGCCCAAAGGATCTCTTTTTTCCACTTTAGCAGTCCCACCCAAAGGGTTCCCTTTCATTTTTTATACACATGGATCTCACACTCACCCACTAATACAATTAAAATATAGGGTCTACACTCCCACTAATACAACTACCCACTACACATTAAATAATAATACTCCTTAATCCACATGCAAAAAAACAAAATGCACCCTTGGTGCGGGACGGAGGGAGTATATAATACTCCCTCCATCCTATATTTATGTTTATACTTTTCATTTTCGTCCGTCCTACACTTATCTTCACCACCCAGAAAACGAAAAGTAAGAAAACGAGTTTGAGACGGAGGGAGTATTTGTTTCGTCCCAATCCAATATGTGCGTATTTTTATCCATTTATATAATACTCCCTCCGTCCCATATTTATGTTCACACTTTCCGTCTTCGTCCGTCCCACACTTATCTTCACCACAAAAAAAAATCACATCAACCATCAACCTCAAAAGTTATCTTAATTTCAAAAATATCACTCACACCTAACACACATAACATATTTTATAATTTTTTTATTACCTAAAAATACCACAACACCCCTAAAAAGTCAATAAAATTGGTCAAAAGGTAATTTTTCTTAAACTACGTATCTACAGTAACGATGAACATAACTATGGGACGGAGGGAATAGTATTTTAACAGTACTTTAATGGATGTTGATATGATAGCTAAAATAATTTATTAAAAAGTAAGTATTAATAGTACTTTTAACATTACTTTAATGTACTCCCTCTGTCCCACACTAAGGGTAGTTTTTACTTTTTGGCACGTGGATTAAGGAGTATTATTATTTAATGTGTAGTGGGTAGTTGTATTAGTGGGGTATGGGTCACATATTTTAATTGTATTAGTGAGTGTGTGTGGGTCCCATGTGTGTAAAAAAGAAAAGTGGACTCTTCGAGTGGGACGACCAAAATGGAAAAAAGAGACTCTTTAAATGGGACGGAGGGAGTATATTCGTATTAGTATCAGTATGTGTGTGAGACTATAAAGATATATGAATAATTTATGTGGATCTCATCTAGCAGGAAAAGAAAATGCATACTTTATATTGGAACAAATTAAAATGACAACATGCTTACGTTGTAGCAGAATAAAGGAATTGAGGGAGTATTTATTTAATACAGTAGATAATTAATTTTGAGGTTTAGGATAAACTCCCTCAGTTCCATAGCAAGAGAGTCTTTTGCTTTTTGAATGTGGATTAAAAAGATGAATATTATTTAATGTGTAATGTGTAGTTGTATTAATGAGAGTGTGAGTTCCATATTTTAATTGTAACAGTGAATGTATTCAAGTTTCATGCATGTAAAAAAAGAAATGAAACTCTTTGGATGAGACCCTCCTTGAACGGAGGAGAGTAAGTATTATGGGGTTTATAATTTTAGTTAACGTTATCTTCGTTTTCGATTTTCAAATCCAAATTTTAGTTTTTAAAATTTAATCTTATTTTTATTTTGTTTTAAGAGATTTAGTTTTATAAACCATACCTATCTACATATCTATCTCTATTATACACATTACTATTTAGGGATGAGCAATTTTCTTTTATCGGGTATGATTTTTTTAAATTAAAAATATTATATTTTTTTAATATAAATTATTCATAAAATAGTTTAATGGACAATTATCACCTTTTCTTGATCATGTATTATACTTTTTATTAAAAATATTATCACTAATATTATTATAATTTATCTTTTAAATAAATGTATTATTCATCAAATATTATTTTATATTTAATATTTTATAATCTATAATTTTTTTTAAATATACCTATATCACTAAATTTTCTTTTTTTTACCAACAGAATATTCTGTTGATAAAAGCCTTAATTCCATTGTTAAATTGACTTACTAACGGAATCTGTTGGCAAAATTCTATTGGTAAAGTGGTGGTTGGTAAATTTTTAGCAACGAAAAAATCAATTTATTGGTAAATAATTTCATGGGTAATCCGTTGCTAACAATTACGTTGATAATTTATATTAATGATTCTTTTGGTAATCCGTTGGTAATTACCAACGGATTAAATTCCGTTGGTAAAATAGAGAATAAATCCATTGGGATTCCGTTGCTAAAACAAAAATGTCATTTTTGTTTCTAATCTGTTGGTAATTACCAACAGATTAAATTCCGTTGGTAATTACCAACAGATTAAATTCCGTTGGTAAATTATGTTGCTAAAAAATACTTTTTTTATAGTGTATCCGTTCAAAATTAAAAATAGAAAAATAAAATAAAGAAAACAACTATTACATTTTTAATTAAGTATATATAATAATAATGGCAAAGACTTGTGTGAGACCGTCTCACATAATTAAATTGACTTACCAACGGAATCTGTTGGTAAAATTCTATTGGTAAAGTGGTGGTTGGTAAATTTTTAGCAACGAAAAAATCAATTTATTGGTAAATAATTCCATGAGTAATCTATTGCTAACAATTACGTTGGTAATTTATATAATGATTCCCTTGGTAATTACCAACGGATTGAATTCCGTTGGTAAAATAGAGAATAAATCCGTTGGGATTCCGTTGCTAAAATAAAAATGTCATTTTTGTTTTTAATCTGTTGGTAATTACCAACAGATTAAATTCCGTTGGTAAATTATGTTACTAAAAAATTCTTTTTTATAGTGTATCCGTTAAAAAATAAAAATAGAAAAATAAAATAAAGAAAACAACTATTACACTTTTTAATTAAGTATATATAATAATAATGGCAAAGACTTGTGTGAGACCGTCTCACATAAGGGCTTACATGAGACGGCCAGAAAGTGATAACTTTTATATAAGAAAGTGATAATAAATTAATGAAAAGTGATAATATTATTTCATGAACAATTTATAATATAAATAAAAAGTGATAACATTTTATAGAGAAAATGATAATGATTTATAGCAAAAGTGATAACTATTTTAAAAAGTGAAAAGTGGTCTCACGTGAGACGGTCTCACGCAAGACCTATATAATTATTATTAAATTAATTAAATAAAAAAAATTAAAAAACAATATATATATAAAAAAGGTGAAAGTTCAAGGAAATGAGGCTGGACATTAAAATTGAGTTGGGAGTGTTTTATGTTTAATTTATAGAATGATAGAGAGTACATTTGATATATTTATTATTAAAAAAAGGATTGAATTACTAAAAGATTAGAGGAAGGGAATTAGTTGGTCAAAGATAGAGTGAAGGGTTTAACCGATTTTTAAAAAAAAAATAAAAAATAAAGGGATCAATTGATACAATTTAATAATTTCAAAAGTTTATACGAATAAAATATAAAATTAAGGCTTATTTGATCATGATAGAAAAGATGAAGGGTCAAATTGAACTTTTACCTTTTCTGAATAATAGAATTTATATATGAATATAATTTATGCAAAATTCACTTAGATTAATTATTTTGTATTGATCTCATAAATAATGAGTTGACGTGTCTTGCAACTCATTTTACATATATCCGTTTCATAGCAGAGTGTCCTTTAAATAAATTTTAAACTTACAATTTTATTTTATTTAAGTTAATCAAATATACAGTGCCTTAGGTATATATTTATGACAAAGTCACTTGTGAGATATTAGTTTTGTGAGATGTTTTGTGAGACATGTTAAAATATGTTTATTATATTGATAGAGTATATTAGACATAATATAGATAAAGTATATTTAATGGTTGTTAAAGTATGTTTTCTAAATTATGATGGATGATGATTTAAAGTACTCCCTCCGTCCCCTTGATATGTATCCATTTTTTCATTTTGGTCCGTCTCATTATAAAGTATCAATTTTCCTTTTTGGATTGATGTGACCCACAACCACTACACATGGCCCCACATTCAACACTAATACAACTACCCAATACACAATAAAATATTATTTCTCTCACCTTACTATACATTAAATTATTATACTCCTTAATTATTGTATATATACACTATGCATACTAATAATTACATATATCAAAACTATTTTATAGTAAATAAAAAATTAATTTTTAGAGTAAGCAACATACACGTATTGTCACTTTAATTCGTTACATTACAAATGTGTATTTTTCTTTTAGTAGATAAGAATTAATTTATTTACATGGAACTTACACTCAAATTAATATAATTATATAATTCACATTAAAATATTATATATATTTCATCATATTATACATTAATATATTAAAATATTATATATATATATATATATATATATATATATATATATATATATATCTTAATCTACATTCAATAAACAATCACCCACATTTTTAAATGAGTCAACTTAAATACACCTAATCGATCGCAATCATTTTGTATTAAGTTTAATTTATCTTTATCATTAAATAATAAAAAAAGTTAAATTTTAAAGAAATAATTACACACTATCGTCTATTTTAAATCTATCAAGGTGTATGGTGTATCAGTATTATGATTTTATTTGTATAAAAAAGAAATAAGTTAAATTTTAAAAAAATAATTACACACTATAGTCTATTTTAAATCTATCAAGGTGTATCGGTGTATCAGTATTATGATTTTTTTTTGTTAATTAATAAATGAAATAGTGTGTTAGGTGTGTTAAATATGAATAATTTATTTGTAAATATATAGGGTGTGAACTGTAAAGGAGATGCTCCCTCCGTCCCGTTTCAATTACGTTTGTTTTTTGCACGTTGATTGAGAAATATAATATTTTATTAGATAGTTCAAAGATATAATATTTAATGTAAAATGAGTACGTGCATTAGTGTTGAATGTGGGTGCATGGTAATATATTAATTGTTTTAGGTGGATCCCATATATCAAAAGAGGAAATATAAAAATTAAAATGAAACGTTAAAAATAGAAATATGTAAAGATTAAAATAGGATGAATGAAGTAGTAGTTATTTTGATTTTTTTTTCTAAAAACTTATCTGAAGAGGTGAAAATTTTTTATAGAATAAACTTATTAAAAAAATAAAACTTTTAAGACGTAAGGAAAGAATAAAAATATAACATCAAAATATTAAAAAGAAATCTAAACTTTGGCTAATGTTTTCCATATCCAATAATAATTGAATGTGTGATACTCCCTTTTTATTATATGGCTAGTTTTAAATACCTACCCTTGTAATGTTGTATACTTTACGTACGTACTAATATGATATGAGATTTTTTTTAGTTAGTTACTATATTTTGATAAAGTTTAATTACTAACTTTATTAATTACAATATTATCATTTTGCTGTTAAAGCCTCTGTCTCTTATAGCCAGCCCGAGTTCCGCACAGTGAAGAGAAGAATCAAAATTTTTATTCATTTCATAAAATCCATTCATTTTTTATTCATTTCACAAATTGGTTGTTGTATGCTGGCTTTGATTATCGATTACTACCTCCATCATAAAGTTTATACATTTTCATTCTCATTATAAAGTTTTCATCATTTTTTATTATAATAAAATCTATGCAAAATAATTAATAAATGATTTTCATTCTCATTATAAAGTTTTCATAATTTTTTATTATAATAATAAATCTATGTAAAATAATTAATACTATATCAATTATGGGTTCATACACAATACTAATACAAATATTATTGATCATACATTAAAATATTATTTTTCTCACTCCGCTGCACATTAAAATATTATACTATTTCTTAAACTCCATACAAAAAGTAAATATAAACCTTCGAATGGTACGAAGGCTGACTGTTTTTTATAAAAGACCACTCTTTTAAAATATGAATTATTACTTTTTGAATTAAAATATTACCCTTCAAATTCTTGTACTTTGATTTACCAAAATAAACTATTACTTTTTTGAATAAAAAATATTACACTTTAAATTATGATATATTTTAATTTCGAGACTCTTTCTTGTGAGATAGTTGTGGAACGGGTCAACCTATTACTAAAGTATGTTTATTATATTATATAGGTAAAGTATACTACTTATTTGCAGTTAAAGTATGTCAATAATGAATCATATTATAACACCCTAAAATCGTACTTTAATTCATCATTTATTATACTTTAGAATACAAACTTTAACCATCATTAAACATACTTTATCTATATAATATACATATTTTAATACATCTCACATTTATAGAGTCTCACGAGAGAGTTTGTCTTTTAAGCTTTTATATTTTTATTGATCGGAATTTAAGAAGTAATATTATTTTATTTATAAAAGTAATGATTTATCACTCTAAATTTTTATTTTTATTTTTATTTTTTATTTACTAAAAACAATATTGAAAAATAGGATCACTAAGAAGTAATATTGCAAAATTAGAGTTGACTTGGAAACCGTGAATACTGCACTCACTCTATATACACACACTCCATATCAATGCAATGAGAAAATGGTATGAGCACTTTTACACCTCTAGCTAAATGTAAAAAATTAGAACTCACAGTAAAACTATTTAAATTAATTGAAAAAATAAATAGTATATTAAAAGAAACACTCTTCTATAAAAAGAGTAGTCTTTAAAATGTTGGAGGAGAAGATGTTGATGGTGGATCATTAGACTGTTTCAACATACTATCACATTTAAAGAGTTAATTGCAAAAAAAAACCACGAATTTTACTCTTATTGCAAATTAATCCTCACTTTTGAGAAATTACAAAAAAATCCCAAAAAACATACTTTTAATTAGAAATTGAGTGCGTTTTGCAACAATACTTAAAGGTTGTGGTTTTTTTGCAATTTCTCAAAAGTGATAATTAATTTGCCATAAGAGTAAAACTCGTGATTTTTTTGCAATTAACCCTTTAAAATATAGTTCGGTTATTGTCATCTTTTCAACATACAAGGTGGAAGAATCCACACTGCCTTGAGTTGTCAAGGTATAAACTTACTCATATATTACTTGCAATACTATTTTCTAGTTAATTTAAATGAAATCATAATAAATTCTTAAAGTGAAATTATGAAACTATGAAAATGTAGCACTCCATCTTTAACGTTACACGCTGTTTAATAAAAAGAATTGTTTTTTACGACTTTTTATGGGTAAATAGCTAGGTGGAGTAATTTTAAGTTATCATGTTAAAATTGGATGATATATTTTTAAAATAAGAGTGTAGTTTGAGGTGCTAGATTAAGATGCTATTTTCCTTTTAGAAAAATGAATTATTTCATGAACAACTAAAGAAAATGTTAACGGTTTTAAATGACGGATGGAGTACTAATCTAACGGCTTTCTACATTGATTCTAAATTTCTAGTAAACCAATTCTTGATATGTAAGAAAATATTTGGTCTAAAGGCTTTCTACATTGATTCTAAATTTCTAGTAAACCAACTCTTATTGATTCTAAATTTCTAGTAAACCAACTCTTGATATGTAAGAAAATATTTGGTCTAAAGGCTTTCTACATTGATTCTAAATTTCTAGTAAACCAATTTTTGATATGTAAGAAAATATTTGGTTCTGGTTGAATTAATAATTCTAAAGAGTTTAAAAAGATTACTACAATTAAAGAAGTTTATAAATTAATTGCATTTAAGCGGGGTTAATTTTCTTCTAACCCATTATTAGAAGAAATCAGATGGATTAGAATTTAAATTTAAAGGGGATTTGAGTAGTAATCCCTCCCGATGGGGAGAAGGGAAGACCATGTGTGGCTTAGTATGTTGGGGACCATAACCTGAGAGCCTTTATATACTACTTGACTAGACTACCCATAATCACTTAGTCACGTAGTATTGGGTATCTACTCAATTGGCCCATATCAAAATATTACAGCCCATGGACTTATCAACTTAATTGGATAACTTAATTAAGTCCATAAAATAATTGAATAGCTAATATAATTGCATAATAATATATTGCTCACAGTTAGATTATATAGGAAATTAAAAAATTTCCTTACAATCTCCCACTTGGGCTATATATTTCTCAAAGCAATTATATTCAGAGTCTTTAATTTCGCAATTTTATGTTATTCCTCTTCAGACTGTACTTAATAATTTGGTCCATCTCATATACTAATATGGAACTACTGCGACATTCACCACATTATAAATCATGGTTAAATCCCGACAATCATCAATATCAATATACTCAATGACATAGATCAAATATGGTGAGTAGCATGAAAATTACATGTAAAATGTGATCAACATCATGTCTATTTTCAACTGGTCCAACTTTAATATTTAGTGGGATCAATCCATAATTACAATAACCTATGAAACTAATTAAAAATTTAAGCAATGTAGGAAAAAAAATTAAAGCAATTCTCATCCTCATTTATTATCTATGACATTTTCATCTAATAATTTTAATGAACCAAACAATATCTAGAATCTTTAAAAATCAATATGGACTATCATAAACACTGTGCATGCATAATGTTCTTCCTCCTACACGTAAAAAAATCCTTAGAAATAGAAAGGAAGTGAAAATATGCAAAAATAAATAAATAAATAAAATAAAAGGCGAAGAAAATATTTGTTCTCTGTGAAATGATACATAAAAACAAGAAAGTAAAGTTAAGCTCTCAGATATATTATTCTTCCTTATTCTGGCGATGAGAAATCCCAACTTTATGAATTAAATTAGTAGAATTTTGAAGTTATAAATGTATCAAAACATGTGTCCAAGATTAAGCATCATAATGGTTGTATAAATCTACTCACACTTGGTCTTTTCATTTCATCTATTTTCACAGGTGAGAATAAATCCTCTATTTTTTTTAGGAACTTCTTGAAATCTCATTCTAGAGCTTATTACTAAAAACGTGTTTGTAAAAAGTGTTTTAGACAGAATAGGAAGCTCATCACTATCGGTGTTGAAAGCGTATTTAAGTTATTTAATGTGTATCAATTTGAAATTTCAATTTATGTTAGGTATGTGCTTAGATTTCTAACTTTTGGCTCTTACTTTCATTTATTTATTTCTTTTTTAAAAAATGAAGTTTTTAAGGATTAAAGTTAAACATAGAGGAAAATGAAATTATTGAATAATAGTTAAGGTATTGAGGTAGTGATGTATATATGTTTTATATACTTATTTTAAAATTGTATTTATTTTAAATTTAAAAGATATATATGTACGGTTTTGATTTTAAAAAGACTAATTAACTTGCGATTATGAGTTCAATCTCAAATTTTGTCAGAAACATATCAAAACTTAGAAAAGGGGTCTCAAGAGGGAACTCTCTAAAAATTAATTTTTTTTAATGATAAAAAAAGTAACTAGTGAAATAACGTTCAAGAATTTGGAAAGTAATACTTTCTTCCATTCCTTTATTTACATAGTTCTTTTTTTCATTTCCATCGTTTTGTTTAAAGAATCACATTTTCTTTTTTATACACGTCATACAGTACACACATATTTATTGATACAATTAAAATGTGGGATGCATATATTTACTAATACAACTACCTACTAAATATTAAATAATAATATTTTTTAATTTATATGAAAAAAACAAAATATCTAAAGGGGACGAATGAAGTACTTTCTATTAAAAAAAATTAATAAGTCCCTTTAAAATTTTATTTTTTTATATTAAAAAGTGTAGTAATTGATAAATCATGACCGTGTTCGCTATTAATAATATTATTATACTATTATATATGTGTGCTCGTGCACATGTATGTTTATTAAAGAAATACATGTTATATACGACAGACTAGATAGAAACGTCCATATGTCAAGTGATATTCAAGAAATTTTTGGTATGATTTTAAAAAATAAAAATAAATAAAAATCTTTCAGATCGCTTCAAGGTGGAGTTTTTTTTTTATTTATTAAATAAAATTAGTTGCTAGTATAGTTAGTAGTCAGTTCACTAAATCTCTATACATTCTTATTCTTCAAACCTCCTTATAACTCCTTCCTATTCATTCTCAATGTGAATCGAACTCGAGTCACTTACTTGTGTGAGGAGCATGATGGCCAAGTGGGCTAGCATTTGGTTGCTTCAACGTGGAGTATTTATTTGAGCGGTGATATATTGTGCAGTTTGTAATGATGTTACCGAATTTTGTTTTGAAATGTGTGACTCACATTTATTAGAAAATAAATAGAAATATGATGGGGCAATGACAAAATGAATATTTTCCTAGGAAGGAATTATCAATAAAAAGCCAAGCATTTATCTAAAACAAAAAAAAATAGAAAAGTTATGGGCCATTGACAAAAAAAATGAATATTTTTCTAGTGAATGAATTATAATAAGATTGTCTCATGTAAGATAGTCTCGTGTAAGATCTATCTTATATATATTTACAAGATATCAGTATCTTTGAGATGAAGGGGTATTTTTTTTTAAAATGATTTGATAGAAAATTATGTTATATGAAAACTTTTTAGATTAGTATTTTTTTTAATACACATGTAGCCTATCTTGAATTCTCTATTCCATTTTCTGTGAAGTAACATATAAAAATTATACTCTATTATTAATCTTTAATTAAACTCTTTGAGTATGTATCATTAATTTAGGAATATGTTATTCGATTAAAAAATAAAATACGAGTTTAAATATCGAATTGAAATAGGTAATCTAACCCATTTAGCCTGGATGTATAAACGTGGCGGCTACTGGCTAGCGAGGGGAGTACCGGTGCGGCATCGGTGCCCCTCAGTAACGAATTGAAAAAATGACCAACGTAATTAAAATTCAAAATTTTTAAGGACTAAAGCGTAATTAAATTTAAAAAATCTTAGGACCAAAGCGTAATTAAAAATCTTATGAAAGGAGCCTCCTTCCATAAATAAGGAAAAATCATTCTCAGAATTTCAGAGCCACTCCATTGACTAAAAAAAAACCTACTCCACTATGAGGAAACTGGTATTGGTGACCGGCGCTTCCGGTTACTTGGGGGGAAGGCTTTGCCACGCGCTTCTCAATCAAGGCTACTCCGTTAGGGCCTTTGTTCGCAAAACCAGCGACGTCTCCTGTCTTCCTCCTTCTCCACCCACTGACGGCGGCGATACTGTTGGTTCACTCAACATTGTCTACGGCGACGTCACTGACTATCAATCGCTCCTCGAAGCATTATCCGGCTGCCATGTCGTCTTCCATTCTGCTGCTCTTGTCGAGCCCTGGATTCCCAACCCTGAGAAGTTCATTACAGTAAGGCCAGCTTCACTTGTTAATTTTTTTCATTTCAAGTTAATTCAAGATCGGATCTTTTGTTGACGGAAATTTGGTTAGGTTAATGTTGGAGGATTGAAAAATGTTTTGAAGGCGTACAAGGAGACCAATTTAGTCGAGAAGATAATCTATACGTCGTCGTTCTTTGCGCTGGGATCGACGGAAGGGCGAATTGGGGATGAGACTCAAGTACTGAATTATTTATATCGTGCAATTTAAGTTGAATTATTCAGAAATTTTTTGAACTTCATCATCTTTTATAGGTACATCATTCCAAGTATTTCTGTACAGAGTATGAGAAATCGAAGGCGATGTCAGATAAGATAGCGTTGGATGCTGCGGCGGAGGGGGTGCCGATTGTGCCGGTTTATCCTGGAGTTATATATGGTCCTGGCAAAGTTACAACGGGAAATTTGCTGGCTCGAATGGTAATATACTTGTGTTGTTGATCCAGTAGAGCTTAATTTTGGGATATACTTGATTAAGAATGAATTTGTCTCCATTGATGTGCATCATGTTGAATTGCAGACGATTATATTGAGGTTTTATTGGTTCTCTTAGAGCTTGAATTGGGAAAATAACTATAGCAGTTATTACTTCTCCTCCTATGGGATTGAACAAATTTCTTTAGCGTTTGAATTCTACTGTGTTGCACCTTGCTTACTTTTGAATTTCTGCTTTACTGTGAAGTAAACAATTTCTTGATTGTTTTAAGTTTAGAAGTATTGGGTCATCATCCAATGCTCATATAAATTAACATTGCAGCTTAAGTGTTTGTATATACTCCTTATGTATCAGCTTGTGGAACGCTTTAGTGGTCGGATACCGGGTTACTTCGGCCAACCAGCAAATGCGGCCTCATTCTGCCATGTCGAGGATGTAGTGCAAGGGCACATCGGAGCAATGATCAAGGGTCGGCCAGGTGAAAGATATCTTCTTACAGGAGAAAACGCATCTTTCAGATACATTTTTGATTTGGCCGCGGAGATTACTCACACATCAAAGCCTAGATTTTCAATCCCACTTTGTGTTCTTCAAGCATATGGATGGTTATGTGTTCTTTTCTGCAGAATGATAGGGAAGCTTCCCCTTATCAGTCCACCGGTATGAATTACTCTTTTCTTGCCTTGCATGAATGATGGTAGTGTTCTACCATCAATAAACCACCATTGACTTGATACTTGTGTAATATCTTGGGTGGGGGTTGTTTCCAGCTTACTGAACTTTGCAATTGGTATAACATATTCACCAGTGATTAAGGCACAAACAGTTGTATATTTAGGTTAAACAGAAGCTAGATTTTTGAAAACAGAACCTGTTTGGTTGTCATCAATACTTGCTGAGTCTCTTCTTCATATTCTCTTCAATTTCTTGCTGAGTCCAATCGACTTCTATGCTGCAGATTGTTTCTGTGTTGAGGCATGAATGGGCATACACATGTGAGAAGGCCAAGAGGGAGCTGGATTACAATCCTAGAAGTTTGAAAGAAGGCCTAACAGAGATGCTTCCATGGCTGAAAAGCTCTGGGTTGATCAAATATTAGGACATTCTTCTGCTTCTGCATAACGGAACTAATCACTGTTGCATTACTGAGGGTTAGTAGACCGCCATTGCTCGTATGATATGAACACTCTTGATGTCTGCTTTGCTTTGTATATACTAATTGAATCTTCTACAAAAGTGTAATCGACAAATAATAAATAGATAAATAAATAATACTCTCTCAAATCACATATAGAGTATTCATTTTGTCATTTTGAGGTTTTATTTAAAGTGATGTTTGTTTGAAAACTATGAATAGTGATAGTATGTAGTATGTTTGTTTTGAGTTTTTGGTAGGGTGAGTTTTAACTTTATATCATATCTATGTGTAAGAATGTGTTAATTTATGTAAAATAAAATATATAGATGAGATAAGAGAAATAAAGTGAGAAAATGTATTAATTAAGAAGAGAAAATATATATAGATATATTTGGGGTGGATTTTAAAACGTGGATCTATCTTGTAGTTTCATACATGCTACTAATAGTTTAACACAACTACTCAATTTGTATAAATAAAATAATAATACAGGGAAAGCAAATAGCTACATGTAAGGTATGAGGGAGAGTAAGTGATGATAATGAGATAACTTGTGCATTAAAATTTATTAAATGGAGTATACATTTGCGGATCCAATCCTCTTACAAGTGTTTCTTGGCAATAAAAATAGAATCTAACACTGCAATAAATAATTAATTGGATTCTACTTTCTTGTTTCTTATATGATTGCGCATTTGGATGAAACATTGGAGTCTGGAGATAACTCTCCCTATAAACATTCTAATAATGTAGAAGTCAATAAAACAAAGATATGATAAATTTCTGCAGTGTTTTGCGCATAATCCATGGATTCACTTTGGAATTTGGATGAGTTCTTCATGCTTCATCGTCTGACTTTTTAGGAAATAAATGAATATGCCCTTCTTTCTCTTATACTAATTAATTGATTGATTAAAATTTTATTTAATTAATATCTTAAATTAATTTAACTCCAGTAGAAGGTTAACTTGACAATTAGGTTAATCATAAGCCAGTACACATTAAAAGACTAATTAAAGCTGTTGCTACTTTTAAGCCTTAAATCAAATGTTTGGGGAAGAATCCCTTTTTTAGTACAAATATATGCTATTTTTTCATGATATTTAATGAGCAAAATTTAGACATTTTTTTTCTGTGCATTTAATTCACTCTCAATCACATCATATTTAATAGGAGTATATCTCTAGACATTTTAGCTAACTGATCAATGAGATGTTGCCACCCCTTAACCTATTCTTAAGGTGCTGAGATTAAGTGCAAACCTTAATGGTAGGATTCATTCCTGTGGGAATGAGGCATTGGATAGAGTATCGCACAATTATTATTGGATATATGGAAAACATTACCCAAAGTTCGGATTTCTTTTTACCCCTCATCCTATGAATAATTGGACCCTTATTATTTTGGTCCTGCCAAGAATACACCCTAAACACAATATCAATAATATTACAATATTACAAAAAATATCACTTTTTTTATATACAATTTACTCAAAGTCAATTATATCATACACTTTATTTTTTTTATTACCAAAAATACTCCTTTCTCTTTCTTATATAGTTATAACAAAAAGTTATTTTTTTTAAACTTCATGTCATCACGTGCATGTATTTTCAGAAAGAAGGGAGTAATATTTTGATGATATACTTTTTTTCTTAAAAGTTTTCATTTTTTTCATTTGAATCCTTCCTATAAAAATTTTAGAACCGCACTGCAGTGCACCGGTGCACCTAGATAATATGAACTGTTAGATTAGATTCTTGTTTAATCCTAACCATTAAATAAAATAAAATAATTAATAAAAAGTTTAATAACTACCCACTGCTCCTTAACATTTACCCTTTAAACCCTCAGGTGCACCGATACTCCTAGTGCACCCTAGAATAACCCAAAATTTTAACCTCTTAAAATAAGTTTAAAAAAAGTTCAAAACAACTACTAGGGGTGTGCATCGGTCGGTTCGGTTAACCGAACCGACCGAATTTCTAAAATCGAAAACCGAACCGAAATATTTTAGAAAACCAAAACCAAACTGAAACGTTTCAAAACCGATGCAAACCGAACCGATTATTTTGGTCAGTTATTTCGGTTAACTGAAAATCGAATTTTTATTTTTTTATTTTTTATAATTAATTTTTTTATATCATTTTATTACATTTTCATTACTTAAAAGAAATATCTTTAATATATGTACACTATAATAATAATATTATATATATATATATATATATATATATATATATATATAGGAAATGTATATTTAATTTTATTTTTTTATAATAAAAGTGTATAAGATCTAAAAAAAACGTGTAGAATAAATGAAATTATTTAAGTTTGAAGTAAATTTTGATATTAAAAATTAAATAATACTTTATTTAAGATAAAAAAGAAAATTGATTGTTGGTAATTAATATATATATATATATATATATATATATATATATATATATATATATAATTAATTAATAAAAAGTTCGATTCGGTTTTCGGTTAACCGAACTTTCAAATTTCAAAATCAAAAACCGAACCGAACACCGAAGTTTTTTATTTTAAAAACCGTAAACCGAACCGTAAACTAAAACCGAACCAAATTGTTTAATTCGTTTCGATTTGGCCGATTTATTCGGTTTTGTCCAAAGTTTGCACACCCCTAACAACTACCATCCCCTTTAGAGTTGTACCTAAAACACCAAACATATTTATCATTTCTTAATTACCAGGTACACCTTAGAGTTTGATATATTTAAAACAGAATGCAATGAGTGGTTATTTCTTTTAAATTTAAATTATTTTAAGATAAAGATTAAATTAAGCTTAATATAACGTTAAAATCATTTAGTTACACTTAAGTTGAACTCATTTGTATTAAAAAAAACTCCCTCCATCCAACGTATTTTATTCACTTTTTATTTGAGTTGTCCTGATGAGTGATATTTTCACCTAGATTTTAGTGTCTTTTTATGTCCGTTTTCGTATTATTTTTTCCGTATTTATGTGTTATTTGATTGTGTTTTGTATTTTTATGGAAATGTATGTGAATGAGCCTAAATATGTTGAAAACAGGTGAAAAATGGAGACGTGCTGAAACGAGCAAGAAACGGGCTGCCGGGACCCAACTCGAGTTGCAAGGTGCAACTCGAGTTGCCAACTCAAGTCTAGTTGGGGTCCAGAAATTGTCCAGAGACCCAACTCGAGTTGCAAGGTCCAACTCGACTTGCAACTCGAGCTGAGAGAAGGTCGAGTTAGGGTCCAAAAATCGTCCAGAGAGCTTACTCGAGTTGCAAGGTCCAACTCGAGTTGCTAGCTCGAGTCGAGCTGCCTTTCGAAGGATTTTCGTTTCAGAGCCTCGCAACACGACCGAACAGGCGGGTGCACGAGTAGCCAATACAAGTCGAGCTACTTCAACTCGAGCTACACACACGTAACTCGACTCGAATTGCAACTCGAGTTGGGTAAGGCCAACTCGAGTTGCATGTTTTTTGGGCCAAAATCCAGATTTTCACCTGTCAATGTGTGTAAGTGTGTGTAAAAAGCCCATTTGATGTTAAATTCGTGGCCCAACTTGGAGAAGGTATAAATAGTCTCAAGTTCAACATTTGAAGATAAGATTGGAAGGGCTTCACTTCGACACACACATCACACACCAATTCCTCCATTTCACACCATCATCTTCATTCATTCACCATCCATTCCATCTATCATCATCCCACCATCAAATTCTTCATCCATTTAGCTAGAGAAGCAAGGGAGAGAGGAGAATTGCAAAGGGAAGAAGAAGATCACTATTGGAGCAATCCAATGGAGTTTTCATCTAATCTTTGTATTGAAACCTTGTTGTTTATCATGTTTTGTAAGAACTTTAATGTCTATGTTGAATTCTTTGTGACTATGAGAAACTAATCTCCTTTGTGAGATTAGCAATATGAATTGTGTTGAATAATTTTGGGTACTTGCAAATGAATGATTATGTTGATTGAGTTATTTGATTTTCTATCATTGATGCTCTAGATCTTGATGTTTATGATGATTTGTGTGGTTGGTTGTTTTAAACATGTGATTAGATTGAGAAGTCAATTGCATATTTAGGATAATTAATTAAATCATTTTATCATACACATCATGTGCATTATAAATTGTAAAGAGATTGAGAAATCCTTTAGAATTTAGAACCCTTTGATAGAACATCTGATTGGTTTGATCGAGAAGTTGATTAATCGTGTGAAGGGACTCTCATTTCAAGCTTAGTACCTAGTTGGAATTGTTTGAGTGAGAACCAATCCATTGAGCTATTTTGGGATTCATAAACGGATCTACATCATATCCATCTCGAGAGGGAGTTTAGGTGAACTTAATGTTGGCCCTTAGTCTCATCCCCATGATACATATGAATTCATTGCGTGATACTTAGATTTTCCATGCTTTAAGTATTGTTAATCTCATCTCTATCTACTTGGCTCATTCATCCATTGATTCATTCATCTATCCGTTTATTTTATTATTATTTCTTGATTATCTCCCTTTATGATCATTTCTATAATACTATGATAAACACGAGATCGCTTAGACCCTAGTACCTTCCTCCCTGTGGTTTGATAAATTCTTTAATTAGTCATCCCGTCTACAAATGGTTAATCAAATGGCGCCGTTGCCAGGGAGGCAACGGTTGCTAGTGGTTTAACGAATGAGTGTTTTGATTAGTATTACTAGAGATATTTTTATTACTTTTCGTTATTTGCTTTGAAAATTTTTTAATCTCACTTGTTCGTTTTGATAGGTACTTCGAAAATACCTTGAGAAAAGGAGAAGGGGGATCAAAGCCAAAAATAGAAAGTTTGAAGAAGAATTGTAGTAGGCTTTGAGAAGTGCATTTAAATGGAATGGTGGAACCAATACTTGAGTGATGTCTTTGGGGATCCAAGTGTAAGTGTTCCACCGCAGCAATCAAGAGGCTGCATGAATGAGAGCAACTATGGTTACAATTTCCAAATGAATTAAGATAGCTCTCAATACTACAATCAAGGAAGAAATGGAGAATGACAACAAGCTTACAATGCAAATACATTCCACCCTTATCAAGCATGTGCTTATTCATCACCATATCCCAACACCAACCCTCCATTCCAAAATTACGCCTAACTTGAATTATATAGAAGAAGTGCTCAAGGAAGTGATGAAAGCCAAATTCTCAATCAAGTTTATTGTTCAACGAATCCTCCGAGATAATTACATCCGCTACCTTGGAATTGACAAGACAAATAAGGATGATGAATCAAGGTGTTTATAGTCAAGTCTTGCCTAGTTCAAGTTTGGGGGTGGTGAAAATGTGCAAGGTATGTCAATTCCTAGTCCTATTGAGCAAGAAGAGTGGAGGATGTCTAACCATTAAGTAGGAGATGCTTATTTCATAGGAGTGGATGATTTCCAAGGAAATTTTCAAAACAATTATGAGGGAAGTTTTCATGGGAATTATACACCAATTCAAGGATGGAATTTTGACAACCAAGAGGGAGGAGACGCTCAACAAGTTGAGAAAGGAAAATCATTAGAAGTCTAGATTAAGATGATGATAACAAACCTTGAGGAAGACAAGAAAAGAGATGAAGCACGAAATGAGGCAAATGAGAAGAGGTTAGAAGCTTTGGAGCATCAAGTAAGCCAAATTGTAAGTGTTTTGACCAATTTTCAACAAGTTGAAGAACTTGAAAAGGAGAGCAAAGGTGAAGAAGGATTAGAGAAAGAAGAGATGTTTGGAGAGGAAGAATCAAATGAGGTATTAGAAGAGCCTATTGAGGCAAATGATATTGATGAAGAGGAACAAAGTCTAGAAGCAAATGATGATGACTTAAAGAGTGAAATGAGCATTTCTAAACCTTTAAACTCTTTAAGTTGCTTTGAATTTCAAAATATTGTTTATATTGACTTCGTCTTACCCATTGATTCTTCTCACATCCTTAGGAATAAAAGAGAACTCTAAGAGATGTTGGGAGTTTACTTGGAAAGAAGAATAAATGGTGTTCAATAATGGAGAGGGGCAATGGAGTGTAAGCTCAAGATAATCGAATTTCTAAAGTCATACTCAAAGGATGCAACGGAGGTCGTTACTTGCCACAAGTGCCTAATAGAGAAAGAAGCACAACGTTTAAAATTCGATGGCAAGGACGAAAGATATTCGTGGTCATTCCGATGAGTTCTCCATATCCCGTCCGGCTTGAAGACGTTAAACTTAGCGCTAGATGGGAGGCAACTCATTATTATCTTTATTGCTTTGTTTAATGCTTTCAATAAGGTTAATGGATTTGCTTGTTTTGCATTTTTGGTATGTAGGTTGATTGTGCTCGTGAGGAGAATGCGTTGGAGAAACGATAAGTGCTTGATTTGAAGTGTGAAAGTAAGTCACATCACTTTTTGCAAACTTACCTTGAAACTCTTGTTTCAATTTAAATTTAGGGGGATATGGTGTGGTGTGACATACTTTGTCTTGAAATCATATACTTTTCGTATTTTTGGGCTAATTTTAAAATTTTTCTCATGGGTTTTAGTTTGATTTTGGTCCATTTGGTTGTGTTGAAGTGAATGATAGTCTATATTTTAAGAAAATTGTTGAACTAATGGTGTATGATGAGTATTTGAGCATGAATGAAGGGTATTGGAAGTATTAATGGAGCTTGGAGCTAACAACTTCCACTACCAAATACCTATTGAGGGAGTTGACTCTACACCCTATCACTTCTAATTAATTTTGATTTGGATTGATGTGATTAGTATGCTACTTCATTTGTTATGTTTTGGGGAGGTTTATTTTCGTAATTTAGGATTTCCTTTTCAATCAAGGTTGAGATGTTTGTGAGCTTAATTGTCATGGATGATATGAATGTTTGCTTAAATTTCTAATGATGGATGGTTTTGTTGTTTTTGCATGTTATGTGTTTTTTGTTGTTTCTTGTTTGTTGAGTCCTTATTTTATGTTTTGTGTGTTTTCGTATTCTTATCTAGGGTTGTTTGGTGGTTTCTTTTTGGGATATTGTGAGTTATTTTTGAATATGAGTGATGATATGTTGTGGTAGTAAGTGATGACAAGTTATGATTAAGAATCTCTACACTTTTGAATTGTGACATGTTCTATTTAACTTGTTCAATTTTGAGACGAATATGGTGTAATAAGTTCCTTAAGGTCCAATGCATAAACTTGTGAGTATTTGAGCCTCAACCGTGCATACATGATTTTTCCTTCATGAGTGGATCGATTGCGTTTTATAAGCTAGAACTTGCTTAAGGACTATAGGAACGAGCCCAATTTGTGGAGATTAATGGCATGATCTTGTTATTTATAGTCATTGCCATATATTTCCCTACCATGATCATCATCCCTAGTCAACCACTTTGAGTCTTTAAGCTTATATCTTGTGAATTTAGCACATTACAAGCCTTGATTACCCATTTGACCCTTATATAATTACCCTTTTGTGTGAATGATAGAGGAGATGTGGTTTAGAAATGTTTGATGAGAATTGTGCAAGAAAAGAAAGGAAATGGTAACAAGCAAGAAACAGGATGAAAAGAGCACGAACAAGAATGGACACGTAACCTCAAAACAAGAAAATGAGCAAAGCAACAACAAAATGCTCAAGTATTTAAAAGTTCGAAGAAGGAAGCATGCATTGAAAGAAGCTCAATCTAAGAAAAGTTGATGATTAGTACTTGTGATTAACAAAGTTAAGAAAGGAAGAAAGAGAAGTGAAGAAGTTGGAGAAATTGACAATCTCTTCGATTACTTACACATGATTAGTCACTCTTACCTATATTCTTCCTTTCCTACCAAAGAGTCTATCATTACATCCTTAATTAAAGACCTTTTTGATCACTAATGGAAACTTTGGAGGTTTGTGAATGTAGTCCACGAGCAAGCTTATAGCAAGTCGAGCCAATCGATTGATAAGTATTGATTTACCCCACTTTAAAGAGTGTTGAGTGAAATTAATATCCCATTGTGAGGCTTGGACCAAAAGGGACTATATTACACTTTATTCTCTTGTGATTGAACTTGTTAATTCCTCATGTTATGAGTTTAATGTTGTTGGATGACTTAGCATAAATTGTGATTCTTATTGCTATCGATGTGTTATTACTTATGTTCGTTTAATCTTTTTCCTAGGTGAAAATCTCCCCCTTGGTTTATCATTTTCGTTGTTCTGGGAAGCACAACACTTTAAGTTTGGGGGTGTGATGAGTGATATTTTTACCTAGATTTTAGTATCTTATTATGTCCGTTTTCGTATTATTTTATCCGTATTTAAGTGTTATTTGATTGTGTTTTGTGTTTTTATGGAAATGTGTGTGAATGAGCCTAAATATGTTGAAAACAGGCGAAAATAGAGATGGGAGCTGAAACGAGCAAGATATGGGCTGTCGGGACCCAATTCGAGTTGCCAACTCGAGTCTAATTAGGGCCCAGAAATTGTCCAGAGACCAAACTCGAGTTGCAAGGTCCAACTCGACTTGCAACTCGGTTGAGAGAAGGTCGAGTTAGGGTCCAACATATTTTTATTCACTTTTTATTTGAGTTGTCCCACATATTTTTACTTATTCCATTAATGATAAAAATATATTATACATCTTACATTACTTTTTACACTTTATACATCATTCCCAACAACTTTATTTACTTTTTTTTCTCAAAATTATCAATTTATCCCTTATTTTTCTTACATTATATATTTTAAAAAAAACTTATTAATCTTCGTACCCGTACAAACAGGTAAAAATACCTGGGACGGAGGAAGTGATATTTTTCATTTAGTTAAATAATACTCCTTTCATCTCACTTAAACATGGGCGTTTGTTTTTTGCTCGTAGATTAAAAGATATAGTAATATTTTAATGTGTATTGAAGTGAGAGATATAATATTTTAAGGGTTAATTGCAAAAAAACCACAAACTTTATTCATATTGCAAATGAATCCTCAACTTTGAAAAATTAGAAAAAAAGAACCCCATCATTAAATGTGATGTTCTTTTTTGCAATTTCTCAAATGTGAGAATTAATTTGTAATAAAAGTAAAAGTTTGTGGTTTTTCTTGCAATTAATCCATTTTTTAATGTGAAGTTGGTAGTTTTAGTTTTTGAGTATAGATTCCATGGACATAAATTAATTATTTTGTGTGTGTCTTATTTACTAAAAAATAAAATATACTCCATACACTTTTGGGCAGACTAAAATGACAAAACATGTACTTCCTACGTCCCCTTGAAAGACATTCGTTTACTTTTTGCACGTGGATTAATTAGTATAATAATTTAATGTATAATAAGGTGAGAGAAATAACATTTTAATGTGTAGTGGGTAGTTGTATTAGTGTTGAGTGTGAATCATGTGTAGTAGTTGTGGGTCACATCAATCCAAAAAGGGAAATGAATACTTTGGGACAGATCAAAATGGAACGGAATGAGTACACAGCGGGACGAAGGTAGTAATTATCTGAAAATTAGTTTTTTATTTACTATAAAATAATTTTGATATAATTAGAATGTATAGGGTGAAGAAATGTTGCATTATTTTGCATGAAATACTTTTATATCAAGTTACCCACTAGTGCTCTATAGGACGGGACTCCGTGGCCCTTAGTAAAAATTGAAAAAGTCTTAAGGATTAAAATGAAATTAGAATTGAAATTGAAATGTTTAAGGACCAAAACATAATTAAGATTAAAAAAATGAGAGGCAACTTCCTTCGCTCCTTCCATAAATAACAACGCCATTCTCCACCCACCCCATTTCCATTGACTAAAAAAAAAAAAAATCTGCCCAAATGCTTAGCTCAAGTGGTACAGTGGAGGTTTGAAAAACCTTCCAATTGAGCTTGAATCTTGATTTTGACATGAATTTGATCCCTTACAAACACAAGTTAAACAGTGAGTCCTCTCTATAAGTCACTTGAGTGCGGTGGATCTCCTAATGGTGGGATACACTATTTTTTTTAAAAAAAGAACCACGGAAATACAGATATTGGTGACCGGCGCCTCCAGTCATTTAGAGGATGGCTTTGCCGCGGTTTTCAACCAAGGCTACGGAGTCAGCGCCTTTGTTCATTCAACATTGTTTACGGAGATTAATCTATATTATATCCATTTCATACTAAAAGATGACATGTTTTAATTCTATGAAAATAACATTTCATTATATGATAGAATAAGAATCAATTTAGGCTAAGAAATCTAAAAAAATTATTGAAGCTTAACATATAGTATGAATGTGATAGAAAAACGACGGCTGAATTAATCACCCCACTTCCTTTGAAGTAAAAAGAGTTACGTTTATATGAAAATTAAGGAATTTTTTATTTAAATGTGTAATAAGTTGAAAGATATTATAATTAAATGCGTAGTGTAGTAAGTAATTGTATTAGTTTTGTGTGTAAAATATATGAAGATAAATTAATTATTTTGTTTGAATCTCGTTTATCTAAAAAAAAATCTAACTTTTATAACGTAAATGTAACTCTTATGTGTAATCTAGAGAATATATACCTCTGTAAACAGATTTATTAAATCAAATATATACTATATAAGAGATTTACCAAACTCTTGTCAAATCTTTCATGTGCAATTGGCATTGCAACTTGTGTTGCAACTAATTATTTATATATTACTATTGTTATTAAAGGAGTGGGTACACATTATTTATATTACCAAAACTTAAAATAAAATATTAAAAATAAGACGCAACGTCCTTGTCTCCTTCCATAAATAGCAAAGCCATTCTCAACCCACTCCACTCCATTTCAATTTCAATTGACTAAAAAGAAAAAAGAAAAAAGAAAAAAAAAAAGCTATAAGCTATGCAAATACAGGTATTGGTGACCGGCGCCTCCGGTTATTTGGGCGAAAGGCTTTGCCACGAGCTTTACTACGGCGGCTACGGCGTCAGGGCCTTTGTTCGCGAATCCAGCGACGTCTCCGGTCTCCCCGCTGACGGCAGTCGTGATGAAAATGGTATAGGTAGATTCAACATCGTCTACGGTGACGTCACTGACTATCAATCGCTCCTCCGAGCATTCTCCGGCATCCATATAGTCTTCCACGCTGCTGCCGTTGTCGAGCCCTGGCTTCCCAATCCGGAGAAGTTCAATGAAGTGAGGCCTGCTTCAATTCTTAATTTTATTTTTTTTATTATTTATTTCATTGTCAAGTTGGTTATGACGAGATCGGATCTTTAATTAATTGGCTGAGATTTGGTTAGGTTAATGTTGGAGGATTGAAAAATGTTTTGAAGGCGTACAAGGAGCTGGCGAAAAATTATATCTCGACGATAGTCTATATTTCGTCGGTCTTTGCGCTAGGACCGACGGATTGGGGGCGAATTGGTGATGAGACTCAAGTACTGAAATTATTTATGGTTATTTTTAGGCTTGATCAGAATTTTTTAGCTGAGTTGCATCATCTTTGTAGGTACATGATTCCGAGTATTTCTGTACAGAGTATGAGAAATCGAAGGTGATAGCTGATAAGATAGTAATGGATGCTGCGGCGGAAGGGGTGCCGATCGTGCCGGTTTATCCTGGAGTTATATATGGTCCTGGCAAATTAACAACGGGAAATATTCTGGCTCGTCTGGTAATATACTTGTGTTGTTGATCCAGCAGAGCTTAATTTTGGGATAGTTACTTTGATTAAGAATGAGTTAGTCTCCATTGATGTGCATAATGTTGAATTAAAGCTTGAATTGAATTAGGAAAGTAACTATTGCAGTTATTACTTCCTCTCCTTCTGTGGGATTGAACAAATTTCTAAAGCGTTTGAATTCTACAGTGTCTTACTTTGAGTTTCTGGTTTGTTGTGAAGTTAACAATTTCTTGAATGTTTAAAATTTAGAAATATTGCAGCTTAAGTGTTTGTGTATATGCTCCTTATGTATCAGCTTGTGGAACGCTTTAATGGGCGATTACCGGGTTACTTTGGGCCACCAGCAAACGCGGCCTCATTCGTCCATGTTGAGGATGTAGTGAAAGGGCTGACCATTATAATGGACAATGGTCGGCCAGGTGAAAGATATCTTCTTACAGGAGAAAATGCATCCTTCAAAGACGTTTTTGATTTGGCTGCTGAGATTACTCACACAGCTAAGCCTAGATTCTCGATCCCACTTTGGGTTCTTGAAGTATATGGATGGTTAAGTGTTCTTTTCTGCAGAATGACAGGAAAGCTTCCCCTTATCAGTCCACCGGTATGGATTACTCTTTTCTTTTCTTGCCTTGAATGAATGATAGCATGACATATTCACAAGTGATTTTCAATTAAACAAAAAGCCAATTTTGAAAAGAGAAGCTGTTTGGTTGCCACATACTTGCTGAGTCTGTACTTGATATTCTCTTCCATTCTTGCTGTTCGTCTCAATAGACTTCTATGCTGCAGGTTGTTTCTGTTTTAAGGCATGAGTGGGCATACTCATGTGAGAAGACCAAGAGTGACCTGCAGTATTACGAACCTAGAAGTTTGAAAGAAGGCCTAATAGAGATGCTTCCATGGCTGAAGAGCAAAGGATTGATCAAATATTAGGACATTCTTTTGCTTCTGCATAAGTATAACAGGACCAGTCACTGTTGCCTAGTTCGCCATTGCTACTATGATATGAATATTCGTGATGTCTGCTTCATTTTGTGTGTACCAATTAAATCTTCTTCACAAGTGTAGTCAATCTGCATCTTTTTATCTTACAATGAAGCAAAGTACTTTTTTTTTTTTTTGGTTCTGGATTAGTCGTCTATTTAACCATCTCATTTGATTTAAATTTAAAAATAAAATATAAAACTTTTATTAGATGGTGCAATTTAAAAATAAAATAAAAATTTGATGATTTTTTTTTTGCCAAAATCTTAAAGGTTGGGATTAAATTGCAATTTAAGTAAAGGTTGGTGTTTTTCTTGCAATAAATTAAAGCTGATGTGACAAAGTCAACGTCACTTCAGCGGTTGGGCCGGTTTCAGCTGCCCCGATTGGTGCGAATTGCACCCAACATGAAAGGTCATGGTTTTTTTTTGCAATTTTATAAAAGTCGGGATTAATTTGCAATAAGTTGAAAATTCATGGTTTTAAATGCAATTAACTCTATATAATCTATGTGTCCTGTTAAATTTTGGTGTTATGTCTTCTATTGCATGCGTTATACAAGAAATTTTAATCATTATACCATAGGATTGATATTTTTCTTTTAGGTCCGAGAAAAATCATAACCTTTCTTTATGGGTGTTGATACTTTTTTTAGGGTATAGATTTAATTATATCCTACATGTTAAATATCTAACGGTTTAATAGGAGATGTAATGATTAAATGTAACATGAATATATTACTTCCTCCGTCCGGTTCTAAGGTATCCATTTATTTTTTGCACGTACATTAAGGAGTATTATTATTATATGTAAAGTGTGTAGTTGTATTAGAGAGAAGTGGTGAGTCATATTGTGTACTTTTTTACTAAATAGGGGAATGTATACCTTTGAAACGGACGTAAAAAATAGTAAAATGAATACCTTAGAAGCGGACGAAGGGAGTATAATATTATGAATGACACTAGCCACAAGATTTTAATTAAGTTTAACATCTTTCTAAGTAAATGATGATTCAATTTGTGATGCAATAGTCCAATCTAAACAAGCTAAAACATTTTCAAAAGTAATAAAGAACCTGGTGGTGTGTTTCTTAGAAAATCAAAAGGTAAATGCATGTAAAAATAAATTAATGCAATTAAATTACCAACAAAATCAATATTTAGTCATATACATTATCACACTTCTAAAGTTATATCAATATTAAGTTTAATATTAAATTTATTAATAAATTAATTCAAAAAATCAATTTTTTTAAAAAATAAAAATAAAAATAAAGAAATTTCTTAAAGCTAATAAACACAACTACCATTTTAAAACAAAGTGATAGAATTAATTGATTTTAGACAGAGAAGTATTGTTTGAGAAAAAAGAAACAGTTTTTCTTTATTAATTAATATAATTTTTTCTCCAATTCTAACCAAAATTCTAACTAATATGGGGGTACAATAAAAATTTTGTAATTCACAAATCTTCAATTAGGGGTACAAACCATGTCACCAAGTAGATTCGCCACTGAAGAGTGAAGACCGTTAAAGATTGGATGCTCAAATAGAAGAATGAGACACTTTGGAGTGAATAGAGGAAGTAATATTTTTCATTAGAAAAATAATACCCCTTCGTTCCATTGAAAAATGGACATTTTGTTTTTGTATGTAGATTAAAATATGTCATATATTAAGGTGTAGTGAGGTGAGAGATATAATATATAAAGGGTTAATTGCAAGAAAAATCATAAAATTTAAACATATTTCAAATTAATCCTTATTTTTGAGAAATTACAAAAAAGAACCCTAGTATCACATTTGAAAAAATATATTACATATTGAGTGCGTTTTGCAACAATATTTAAATGTAAGATACTTTTTTACAATTTCTCAAATGTAAAGATTAATTTGCAATTAATAGAAATAAAAATTCGTGGTTTTTCTTGCAATTAACCTATTTTTTAATGTGAAGTAGTTAGTTGTATTAATGTTGAATGTAGATCTCACGAAGAAAATTAATTATTTTGTGTGTTTCATCTATTAAAAAAATACACACTTTGTATTAAGATAGACTAAAATAACAAAAACATGTATGTTACAGCGGAACGATGGTAGTAATTAATCACTCTATACATTAGTTTTTTTACTTACTATAAAATAATTTTGTTTCAGCAAGAGGAGGGTAGTAATTATTTACTCTATACATTAGCTTTTTTATTTACTATAAAATAATTTTAATATAATTAAGATGTAAACATATTGCATTATTTTGCATGAAATACTTAATTCATACGACGTTACTAAATACTAAGTATCCGCCTAATTTTTCTGTGCACCTGGTGCACCTCAATTGAGTGTAAAAAAAATATACAATTATTAATAAATATGTATATACTATTGAATAAAAAAATTATACACATATGAATGTACGTTTGCATTCGGGTGCACCGGATATTAACAACTATACAGGAGTATTTTATAATGGGACGGGGCCACGGGGCTCTGTGTCCCTTAGTAAAAATTGGAAAAGTCTAAGGATCAAAATGAAATTACAATTGAAATGTTTAAGGACCAAAACATAATTAAGATTTAAAAAATCAGAGGCAAACTTCCTTCCCTCCTTTCATAAATAACAAAGCCATTCTCAACGGCCACCCCATTTCCACAGGAGCTTTTCAACCAAGGCGGCGTCAGGGCCTTTGTTCACTAAACCAGCAACGTCTCCGGCCTCCCCCCTGACGGCAGTCATAACGAAGATAGTTTCGGTAGATTCAAACTCGTCTACGGTGATGTCACTGACTATCAATCGCTCCTCCGAGCAATCCCCAAAATCAATATCATCTTCCACGCTGCTGCCGTTGTCGACCCCTGGCTTCCCAATCCTGAGAAGTTCAATGAAGTCTGGCCTGCTTCAACTGTTAATTTTTATTATTATTTATTTCATTGTCAAGTTATTGGTTATGATGAAATCGGATCTTTGGTTAGGTTAATGTTGGAGGATTGAAAAATCTTTTGAAGGCATGCAAGGAGCTAGATTGGGCGAACGATTATGTCTCGACGATAGTCTATATATCGTCCTTCTTTGCGCTAGGACCGACGGATGGGGGGCGAATTGGGGATGAGACTCAAGTATTGAAATTATTTATGCTGCAATTTAAGTTGAATTATTTTTAGGCTTGATCAGAATTTTTTAGCTGAGCTGAATCATCTTTTGTAGGTACATAATTCCAAGTATTTCTGTACAGAGTATGAGAAATCGAAGGTGGTAGATGATAAGATAGTAATGGATGCTGCGGCAGAGGGGGTGCCGATCATTCCGGTTTATCCTGGAGTTATATATGGTCCTGGCAAATTAACATAGGGAAATATGCTGGCTCGTCTGGTAATATTAATATACTTGTGTTGTTGATCCTGTAGAGCTTAATCTTGGGATATTACTTGATTATGTCTCCACTGATGTGCATCATGTTGAATTAAAGCTTGAACTGAATTAGGAAAGTAGCTATTGCAGTTATTACTTCCTCTCCTCCTGTGGGATTGAACAAATTTCTGAAGCGTTTGAATTCTTTGAGTTTCTGCTTTGTTGTGAAAACAATTTTATGATTGTTTTAAGTTTAGAAGTATTGCAGCTAAAGTGTTTGTGTATATGCTCCTTATGTATCAGCTTGTGGAATGCTTTAATGGGCGAATACCTGGTTATTTTGGGCCACCAACAAACGCGGCCTCATTCGTCCATGTTGAGGATGTAGTGAAAGGTCTCACCATTGTAATGGACAAAGTTGGGCCAGGTGAAATATATCTTCTTACAGGAGAAAATGCATCCTTCAAAGATGTTTTTGATTTGGCTGCAGAGATTACTAACACAGCAAAGCCTAGATTTTCGATCCCACTTTGGGTTCTTGAAGCATACGGATGGTTAAGTGTTCTTTTCTGAAGAATGACAGGGAAGCTTCCACTTATCAGTCCACCTGTATGAATTACTCATTTCTTTTCTTGCCTTGCATGAATGATGGTATTTGAAATTGGCATGACAAATAATTTTCAATTACTAATCTTTGGGTTAAACACAAAGCTAATTTTGAAAAGGGGAGGTGTTTGGTTGCCACACACTTGCTGAGTCTGTACTTGATATTCTTTTCCATTCTTGCTATTCGTCTCAATCGAATTGTATGCTGCAGGTTGTTTCTGTGTTGAGGCATGAGTTGGCATACTCATGTGACAAGACCAAGAATGAGGTGCAGTATAATTACGAACCTAGAAGTTTGAAAGAAGGCCTAACAGAGATGCTTCCATGGCTGAAGAGCAAAGGATTGATCAAATATTAAGACATTCTTTTGCTTCTGCATAACAGGACCATTCACTGTTGCCTAGTTCGCCATTGCTCGTTTGATATGTACACTCGTGATGTCTTCTTCATTTTGTGTGATCAATCTGTATCTTTTCATCTTACAACGAAGCAAAGTACAGTTTTTTTTTTTTTTTTTTTTGCTTCTGGATTCATCGTCGTCTATTTAACGTTTACCATCTTATTTGATTTTAAGGGAAATTCTTGTGCAAGACAGTGTAATTTCAGTTGCGCAAGACAGTGTAATATCATATGGGATAATCTGATTCAAATAAAATGTATCATGTCCATTTATCTTCCCACTGTTATTTGCATTTTACGTATTTGATTGTGGATATGTTATAGATAAGTTCCGTGGTTGCACAATTTCAAAGTTGTCCTATGTTCTATTTCTCATGCATGTTGCATGTTTATTCTCTGCGCTCTCTTCCCGTATAATTACGCACATATCTTTTTTATTTTTTAATTTATTTAATTATTTATTTTAATTTATAGGCAAAAACTGATGGGTAGTTCTTGCGTGAGACTGTCTCACGTGAGATCATTTTTCACTTTTTTAAATAGTTATCACTTTCGCTATTTCGCTATAAAATATTAGTATCATTTTTTATTTATACTATAATTTGTTCAATGAAAGAATATTATCACTTTTCATAAATTTATTATTACTTTCCTTCATAAAAATTATCACTTTTACGTGAGACGGTCTCACAAAAGTTTGCCAAAACTGATAAAAAATAATAATTTTTATAATGAAAAATGATCTCAATTAATTTAAAATAATAATTTTATTTCATAAAAAAATTACACTATAAATAAAGAGAAATAATTTTTTTTAAAAAAAAGTAGTAATAATTAATTACGAAATGTTAAAATGTTCAAAACTTTACATGAGAAAGTATTCTCCAAATTCATATCTTTATACGGTCAAAATAACAGCACAATACAATATTAAATTCTCAATGCATGATACTTACAAAAGTATCATATATGAATTTTATATGGTTATATGGTCAAAATAAAGCACAATACAATTTTAATTCTTAATGATACTACAAGAATATCATATAATATGAATTTTGTCTAACTAAATCACTTCGATTTTTTTTTCCACTCTTAGATCATACTCACCAATTTTTTTTTAATATTAAAATTTATTCTTCTCACATGGAGTAATTTACATGTTTTGTGCAAAAAGGAAGTTGACTAACATTTTTCACTACGGTGAATTCTTGTCATTATTTTAATAGTATAATCACTATTAAGAAAAGTATAAGAACACAATGCTACTCACTCATAAAGCAATCTGAATCCCCTGTTCCATAATCGTGTTTCACTCCATATTTCATAACTTGAAAAATAATATACCCTAGTTAATAACCATTAAACCCTTGAGGCATGTGGTTGTATTTTAGACCTTGATTAATATACGTGACAAATATCTAATAGATGAAACACAGAATGAACAAGTGATCCCAATTACTCATAATGATGACACCAATGACCCATTAACGACATTTCTATTGCAACTTATCTCGTAAACCGTATTGATTTTCAGTATATAAAAAATTACTCCATTTTTTAAACTCTAAATTATTTTTTTTTAAATTAAAAAATTGCTCTTCAAATTTTTATAAATCTTAATTTATCGATTACTTTTTAGGTAATGAAAAATTACTATTTAAAAAAATAAATTATTACTTCTCTATATAAAAATTATTACTCTTCAAAAAGTAATTTTTTATATATTAAAAAGTAATTTTAAAATATATTACTTACATGTAAACCCACACACTCATTATTATCAACATAACTGTGGGTAAAAATATTATTCATTTATTAATAGTATATTATAAGGGGGTTTATGGTTATTACTGTAGTGGAAAATGTGAGTTACTAGCATATTTCTAGAAGTATGCTAATGATAATTACTGTTTAATCTTCGAATTAACTATGATGAAAATATGATTGATGTATTGAGATGATAATAACTTGAGCGCTTGAAAGAGTTAGACACACCTTTCTTATGAACACAAGAATTTAATTCTATAAATTCTTATGTTTTCATGTGGAACGATGTATCCGGACACACAAAATTTTGACTTCTTGAAAAAGCATACGAATCAAATGAATATCAGTGTTATATTCTCACAATCTTTTATATAATTATTTAATCGATTTATTCTTTGATACACCTTCATCAAACACTATCTCATTCAAGTTGTGTCAAACAAAATACTTCACCCTACAATTAATTTTTGACCTCATTAGACACTTAGGCTATGTTTGGATCGGGTGATTTTGCAATGGATTTATAAATCCACATTTGAAATCCACTGCTGATGTTTGGATAGAACGGTAAATCAAGGGATTTCAAATTCTGAATTCTCAAATCCGTTCATTTTAAATTTGTTTTCTCATATCCGTTCATTTTAAATCCTGGATTTCAAATGAGAAAATTTCAGCCTATTTTTCTAGGATTTCAAATCCATGCCCTAACCTAGTCATTTGAAATCCTTCCTCGTCTCTCATCCCAAATCTCTCACTCTGATATGAACATTTGAACTTTCCTCAGCTGTCATCTCTGTCGCGACTCTGTATCGAAAATTCAGGTCTCTCTCCTCAGCTCTCTCGCTCTCATCTTTGTCGCGGCGGAACGTTCAACATCTCACGGCGGTAAGAATGTTTTCCCACTCTCTATCTCACCTCTCATCCAGTCAAACCATGTCTGCACCTAACTTCTACTAATCGAAGAAACTCAATATACTTCTACTAATCGAAGAAACTCAATCTCTCATCTCCTAATTTATGAATTTTTAGCTGGCAAAAAAACTGGTAGGCGAGTGGTGGGTTTCAAGTGACCAAAAATTTCAGGTGAATTTCTAACTTTGCTGCACCATGTTTAGGCATATGGTTATTGAGAGGTCCTTCTGCTTCTATTTTCATAAGAAATTATGGGAGACTTCTTATTTTTTTAAATTTCTTGAATCTTAGACTGATATTGATTTGTGAAGCGCTTTGAATTTTTGGATTTGGACTCTTTTTTTCCTGGGCATAATCTCTCTGTTCTTTCAATTTAGATGGCTTGGAAACTTTGAGCATATAAATTTTTGAAAAATTCATCGGTTCTTTTTGGACTACACATCCAGTCAGGATATTATTTGAAAACAAAGTCCATTGCTGGATAATTTGTCTTTCACTTGAGTTGTTATGCTTAGATGTATGGTTTCTTGATCTGTAGTGTTGTTGTTAATTGTCAGTTTAACAAAAACTATAGTATAAACAGTAATGATGAAATGTAAAGATTTGTTAAAGTAGTAGATTTATATATGTTAGATGTGAAGATAAGATTGATAAGAAGTAAGATTTAAAGATAAGCATGGGTGGTATGATGGGTTGAGAGGGAGTACATATAAAAGCAATGCTGAAAATTGGCATGAGAGTTTTAAATAAGGAGAAGTGTTAATGAAGGGTAGCAACAAACTTAGTTGTATAGTTAGGATGATTTTGTAATCCACAATTGACTCATTGCTTATCAATTAAAAACTATACATACACAGACCTGTATATATATAAAGCACAGAGAGAGAGTGGAGAGAGGAAGGGTGAAATTAGAAAGAAGAGTTGGGTTTGATTGCTGATGTTAGGATTCAGAACTTAGGATTCAGAATTTCTAAAACTATGGATTTTGGAAATTCTAGCAGAGCTTCCACCATAATTCTTATATTATTTTCTGTTGAAACTATTTCCATTCATCAGCAGCAATCTTGTCTTTTTTCTCTTTTGGAAGTTCCCATTCAATGCCCAAAATAGTATCTTTTACCCCCTCCATTAAACCTCCAACAATTCTTGCCTCTTGACCCCCAAAAATCAGCAACCTGTTTTTTTTTTTTTCTTGAAAAGCTAGGGTCATTTAGCTCAATTTTCAGGAAAATTTTGAAAAGGAATTAATTTAGCAACTTTTTCACAACATTGTGGTTGAAAGATTCTAACATCCCTATTGTTCTTTAAAATCAAGAGAGAGAAAATGACACACACATATGTCCATCACTTTAAAACATGTTTCTATGCTTAAATAGGAAATACTATTTTGTAATGTCACTGTTTCATTTCCCTTTAACAACTCATACAGGATCTTTTATTCTTTCTTATAATCTGGAATCAGTCATTAGCTTATTATTATTATTATTCTATATGACCCTCTTTCTTTTCTTATTTTAATTTTATTCAATGATTGATGAAGTATTTGAGACCATGAATTTTGATAAAGAAAACAATGTTTACAGGGTTTACTTGCTGATATATTAGTTTTCGTAGAATATTCATCATATTTCCCCCACCAACATTGATGGATAATGTTAGTCAAGAGAAGATAAGGAAAATGATGAAGAAGAGGCTGAAATAATTATTTCGTTATTGTGCTTCTTAATTAGCATTATTGGTTCTTGGTACAATGATAGATATCTAATGAAAGAGCTTCGGACAAGTCATCATGATAGAGCTTATGAAAGGGAACTTCGAATGAAGTCTTTAAGCCATGATACTACATGTTACAAGCAACTACGAGTAAATGTGCTTACATTTAATAAATTGTGTGATTTACTAAGCAATGAAGGTGGTTTAGTTGCTTCAAAGAATGTGACACTACAAGAAATTGTGGCAATCTTCTTGCACATCCTTGGACATGACCAAAAAAATAGCACGATCACAACCACATTTGTCCGGTCCGGTAAAACTATAAGTAGGCAATTTCATATTGTGCTACATGCGGTATTGAAACTCGGAAAGCTTTATCTCAAGCAACAAAGCGATGAAATATATAATCAAATATAAACCCATCATAAACAAATATAAACCCTAGGATCAACAATCACTTGCGTATCAATCATATAAATAGTTAATGTTAGAGATGATATATGAAATGTTGCAGGAGATCCCATATAGAGGGACTCGTTACCATTTAAATGAGTGGAGAGGAAATACTCCCAAAAATTATAAAGAGTTATTCAATCTTCGACACTCTTCTGCAAGAAATACAATTGAAAGAACTTTTGGTTTGTTAAAGAAAAGATGGGCTATATTGAGGACTGCAAGCTTTTACGATGTAAAGACTCAAATAAGAATCATCAATGCATGTTGCATTTTGCATAATTTTGTACGTTGTGAAATGCCCAATGATCCTTTGTTGGTCGAGGTTGATCGAGATTTAGCTGATCAAAGTGATTCTGATGATTCTGATGATGAGGAGCAAATAAGAGTTGTTAGAACTACAACTGAATGGATTACATTTCAGGTTAATCTTGCTCAAGAGATGTTCGAGGAATATCAAGCTATTAGATTATTATAGTTTAATATTTTTTTTATGATAAGTTAGTTTTTTAATGTGAAATCATATCATTCTCTATTGTAAGTGTGCGTTGTTATTATATTTGATGTTGTGTATCTCTTTTTTAAAAAATAAGTGGCACATAATTAAAAGTTGATATATTTAATATATTTGTATTTTACAATGATAAAATATAATTATATATTTTTATTAATTATTAATTATGAATGAAACTCTTAAACTTAAATAATTTTAAAAAAAAAAATTGGCCAAATAATGGATTTGAAATCAATTGATTTATAAATCATTTTATAAATCCATAATTTATCCAAATGAGGATATTAGAATGAATGAATTTGAAATATAAGTAATTGTAAATTCATTTGTTTTTAAATACTTTTGATTTGAAATGACTTAATCTAAACATAATCTTAGATTAATTAAGGAACAAAATTAAAAAATTTACACGAAAACCAATACACAGCCCGCCCAATTTTCAATTAGAACGAGAAACTCTTTCAAAATCAAAATTAAAATAAACTCAATTTTACCGTTAGTCTTCCACTCTCTAATTGAAAAAAATGAAAACAAAAAATTGAAAAATGTTAAAAAAAAAATACTGCATTTATTACCAATAGCAAAAGTGCTCTTCCAACGGTCGGAAAAAATACTACTGCCTCTGTTCATCCCTCTCCCCTCTCTCTCTCAGTCTGAATTTTGGAGAGCAAAGAAAGAAATGGTGATGCCCAAAATGAAGTACGAGGCTGTAAGGGAGCAGAGAATGGAAGAGAACAAGAAAAGAATGGAACAACTACAACTCCCCCTTCTCTCTCTAGCTCTCAAAAATGCCTCCTCTCCCAAATCCTCACCGGTTCTCTTTCTCTCTCTCTCTCTCTCTTCATATAATGGTGTTTTCTTTTTGACTAATGAATTCATGACAGATGAAAAAGACGAAACCCCGGATTTCCCGGAAAGAGCTTGTTCCAGTGAGAAGATCAGAACGATTCTCCAACAAATCTTCTCCCCAGTACAAGGAGGTACCGTTTTCTTGAACTCAACTCAAGAAACCCATTTAAGAACAAACATTAATCCCTCCGAACCCCCTCGCAGGTTACTTTCTACGAACGAGTGCAGATCCCCAGAAGGTTGGTTCAATTAAATGAAACTGTGCTTATAATCACTTATCAAATAATTAAACTCACATGATTGGTAAAAAACAGAGCAGTTCAAAGGAGGATGGATTTGTCGGAAAGAGTTTACGCATCCGATGAAGCGAGGGAAACCGCTGCAAGAAAAGCAGAGGAGAAGGAATCCAATCTGGGGTGCGATCATCCCACATTTGTCAGATCGATGCTTCCCTCCCACGTCAGTGGGGGGTTCTGGCTGGTAAGAATTATCATCATCATCTCTGTTGTTCAAGAATGGTTGAATTTGGAAGTGTTAGAACAATTGTGTGTCAGAGTAACTTAATTAAGTATTAAACGATCATAAGCTTTTAGACGAGGTGGTTGGGGGCGTGATTTGATTAATTATTAAACGATTCTCCTTTCTACAAGCTTAAATTTTTACTTTGAGGTGTGTTGTGATTATGAATAGAAACACACTTGGTTCGATCATGATGATCTACGTCCACTTTCAGAGGAAATCGAGCACTCTTTCATTGATAGACAATTACACTTGAAGATGAAGATTGACTAACTAAACTGATCACTCATGGATCAACCTGTCAAACTAGTAGAAGCTTGCTGCTTATATATCAGGTAGACGGTTAGCTTGTTTTAGCTGCACAAGTGATGCATTTCACCAACCAACGAGACCTTGACACATCAGCACCTTCCTAACAACATACTTAACAAACTAACTCTCTCAAAGCTTCTAGAATCAGCTCCCTAACTGACACAAATGATCACTTAACCACCTAACAAACCCTAATAACCAACATGTTGTCATGCAGCTGATGTGTGATCTCATTCCAACGTACAAACACCAAGAAATACGTATGCATTGCTCACATACTATCAGCCAACATAATGCACCGTTTGCATGGGATCATGATCATGTTTTATACTCCATCTTCTAACAAGGTGGTAATTTAATAGTGTGGGTGGCATGGTAGGGTCTGAATACTAGTTTCTGCAAGAGGGAACTTCCAAGAAACGACTGCGTGGTTTCGTTGGTGGACGAATGCGGAGAGGAGTGGCCGGTGGTGTATCTGTCCCGGAAAAGTGGGCTTAGTGGCGGCTGGAAAAAGTTCGCCGTGGATCATCGGTTGGTGGATGGGGATGCTCTGGTTTTTCAGTTAGTTAAGCCAACTGTCTTCAAGGTACTAGCAATCATACTTGTGATTCATGTAATAAGAGATACAATATGGGAATTCATCCTTATAACTACTTTCTTTTTCATAGGTGTTCATTTCAAGGGTGGAAAGTAGTGATAGAGTTAACAAAGTGGAAGAATCCACACTGCCTTGAGTTGTGATTGTCAAGGTATAAACTTACTCATATATTACTTGCACTAATATTTTATAGTTAATATAAATGAAATGATAATAAATTCTTAAAAGTGAAATTATGAAACTATGAAAATGTAGTACTCATTCCTTCCGCAGTTTAATAAAAAAATTAACTTTATTACTTTTTATGAGTAAATAAGTATTTTCAAGTACTCCCCAGAAATTGAAAAGAAGTGGGAGAAAAAATGAAGAAAATATATGAAATAAATTAGTAGAATTTTAAAGTTAAATTTATGAAAATATTCTCATCATAATGGTTGTATGAAGTATGAACTACTCACAGTATTTTCATTTCATCTATTTTGACAGGTGAGAATAAATATTCCTTCTTCATTTTTTTTTTTGAGAAACTTGTTGGGATCCATTCTACAGCTTAAAAACGTGTGTGTAAAAAGTTTCTTTAGTTAGAATAGGAAGCTCATCTATTTACGTTGTTAGGCAAGTTGATTAAGCTTTTGGTGTAAAAGCGTTTTAATTATTTGATGTGCATTAATTTGCAATTTCAATTTATTTTAGGGATGTGTTTAGATTTCTATTTTTTTTCTTTTACTTTCGCTTATTTATTTTTATTTTATTTAAAAAAAATGTTTAAAAGGATTAAAGATAAATATATAGTAAAATAATGGTACAAAAATGTAGACAAATTTTTTTTTTTGATAAGGTAAAATTTAATTAATAAGAGAGATTGGTATGAGTAATACATACATTTACAAAATGTAGACAAAAATAATGGTACAATATAAGGGAAATTTCAGATTATAAAAATATTCAAAGGAAAATGAAATTATTGAATTAAAGCTATAAAGGTAAGGTATTAAGTTGTATATGTTTTATTTATTCTTGTAAAACAGCTTAAAACACAATCAAGAAAGAAGAGTTTGGAATCTGATTTGGCATGTGTTTGATTATTATTTTAAACCAAATAAAGAAGTCGAAGGTTTACTACATGGTTCGATTTTACGATCTACATTCACGAGAGAACAATCTGAATTCTTTTATTGAAGATCATAAACACTCATCTCTAAAGAAAGATTGAAAACTGAATGAGCTATGAACTCTAACTTATAGGACCTACTAATTTATAAGACATATTAGGTGACGGTTTTCTTTCATTTTCTAACCAAATAACTGACCAATCCCAACCTGATATCGAAACTAGTTGCTACGGTTGAGAATCAGATGAATCAGACTTATTTCATTCAATAAAAATGTGTCATATTAGGTCTGTTCAAACCTATCACTGTTTGCCTTTGTTGTAATTGTGCATAAAGATGTACCCTTAATCCTTTTCACCGGTTGGAAACATTCTTAACCCATCAAAGAATAGTTCCATGTCATACAACATGATACGAGATTAAAGTTAATTGTATTTTTTTAATTTTAAAATATAAATATGTATGAATTTGATTTTAGAAAAATACTTTAACTTTAGCGTGCAATTATGTGGGCGATCTCATACTCAATTTTTTCGCGTAATTATATAGGTAATAATCATTTATATAGATGTCTTTAATCAACCTTATGTGTGACCGTAACACGTGTTTATCATGCTCATTCATAAATATAACCATGTAAAAATTATACGACCGACCAACAAAGTAAGAATCTGTTATTTTTTCATATATATGTATATCTATTTAATATTATTATCAAAATCAATGAACATCTCCACAAATTTCTTTTTCACTTGCATTTCTGAAGATAATAACAATATTGGCACTAAATATAAAATACTCCATTCTTAATATATTCCCATTCTCATATTATTAATTTATACAGCCCACAAAATTGGACTAAAGACCATTACAGTCTGGCCCATATGTTTATCCCAAGCCCACTTTTGACCCGCCTATTTTGACGAAGATACCTGTTAATTGCAGATTCACAATTAGTACTTCAATCGATTAAAAAAAAACACTTTTAGCAAATAAGAATACATCTTTAATATACACCATTTTATAATTTAAAATAAAATGTAATTTATTTTTAATAATATTTATTTTCTAAATTACTAGATGATTCTTCTCACAAAATACACAATTTAGTCTTTAAATTTATATTTAAAATTCTATCGCGTTTTCTACCTATATTTTAAAATTTTGATAATTAATTCGTGAAGCAAATATCTTATTTATTTGTCAAATCCAAAAAATTTCAGATTAATATTTAATTGCAGTAGATATGACGATTTTTAACATTAAGCCAAAATTATAGCATATTTTGTGATTATATACTCCCTTCGTCCCGTTCAAGGGTTATTTTGCTTTTTGGCACGTGAATTAAAAAATATTATTATTTAATTGTGTAGTGGGCAGTTGTATTAGTAGGATAGTGGACTCCATATTTTAATTGTATTAGAGGAGGTGTGCGGATTCTATATGTGTAAAAAAAAAAAGGAAATCCTTTGTATGAAACGACCAAAATAACAAAAAAAAAAACTCTGTGAATGGTATTGAAGAAGTATGTTAGTATGTCAACTGGGGGTGGGAGACAGATGGTGTTAGCTGTCTGAAAATAACATCATGTATGGTGGGGAGTGAGAAGAGCCAGGTTGTTTGATGGCTCTGCAGGTTATCAGATGAGATTTCATTTATCCAAATAAAGTTTCTCACTGAAATAGATATAATATTTTAATAAAAAATTAATTTTATAGAATAAACAAATAATAATAATATTTTTAATAAAAATTTCATAAATTATGCATATTTAAAGTAGATTGGATAGTAATTCCTTTGTCTAATTTATATTTTGCCATTTTGTTTTCTCAAGTTAAAATTTAAGTTGTTTCTTTGTTGAGTGGGACCTAAACAAAATTATTTATACATTTTCATGTGACCTACAAGATATTAATATAAAATACCTATTACTATGTATTTTTTTTTAATCTTTCTGTAAAGTGTAAATGTAAATATTATAATCCTTTCTTCTCATAAATCCATGTCACAGGCACAAGATTAATAAAAGTTGAAGGAGGATGTAAGAAAATAGAAGATAATTAAGACAAAAGTTTATGTGCGCCCGGGGATACGGAAAGATGTTCCGTGTCTCATGTGAACACAACCTTCCACTCCAATCCTATTTAAATCTATATATTGCTAGGGATTTAAATTATAAAGGGACATAAAAATTGTAAAGATGCACAGAATGTGCTCCGTGCACCCGGATACAAAAGAGTCTCACTCGATAATTAATTAAATTATATTAGATTAATAAATCATTCGATTGGAAGTGTAAAATGGTTGTGAAGGACGGCGTGGATTTCGGGAGCCAAAGTCAGTGATCCTCCAGTTGGCTCTTGGCAGTTGGTGTCTGCTGTCACCCAATTATTTTTTTATTATAAATACTCCATATTAACTTTTCTTTAAAAGATGTGTAATTAATGATATTTTGATACCGTAATCTCTTGTTAAATCGATGTATGTGAGAGTGTGCATGGGCTTCGCTTTAGAATTTAGTGTTATGGATAAGGATATATTGTTTTGTTATAAAGGGTATACTTTAATTAATAAGATATACTTCTTCCGTTCCGAGTATTTTCATCCGTTTGTACGGGCATAAAATTAAGAAATTTTATTTTTTAATATATAATGTAAGAGAAATTATGGATAAATTAGTAATTTAAAAAGAAAAAATGAATAAAATTATTGAAAATGATGAATAAATTGTAAAAAAGTAATTAAGTTGTTGCGATTGTAAAAAGTATGTAATAAAACATTATGTATTTTTGCCAAAAATGGAATGAGTAAAAATATATGGGACACCCCAAAATGGAAAGTGGGTAAAAATACGTGGGATGGAGGGAGTACCATTTTTTGTTCTAAAAAGTATACATTTTTCATTAATACTTTTTATTTTTCTTCACAAAATAAAGAGTACACATCATTATACTAAATGGTATACACAATTTAACACAAAATTTTAAAGGCACAAGGAGTATACTACCGTGCGTCCGGACGCACACAAATTTTTTATTTATTATCATAATACATCTGTATAAAGTATGTATATTAATATTTTAAGTATATCTATAATGAATCGTGTAGAGGTGTGCAAACTTTGGACAAAACCGAATAAACCGGCCAAACCGAACCGAATTAAACAATTTGGTTCGGTTTTTGGTTTACGGTTCGATTTTTGATTTTTAAAATAAAAAACTTCGGTGTTCAGTTCGGTTTTCGGTTTTGAAATTTGAAAGTTCGGTTAATCGAAAACCGAACCAAACTTTTTATTAATTATATATATATATATATATATATATATATATATATATATATATATATATATATTAATTAACAACAATTAATTTTTTTTTTATCTTAAATAAAGTATTATTTAATTTTTAATATCAAAATTTACTTCAAACTTAAATAAGTTCATTTATTCTACATGTTTTCTTTAGATCTTATACACTTTTATTATAAAAAAATAAAATAAAATATACATTTTCTATATATATATATAATAATATTATTATTATTATTATAGTGTACATATATTAAAGATATTTCTTTTAAGTAATGAAAATGTAATAAAATGATATAAAAAATTAATTATAAAAAATAAAAAAATAATAAAAATTCGGTTTTTGGTTAACCGAAATAACCGACCAAAATAATCTGTTCGGTTTGCATCGGTTTTAAAATATTTAGGTTTGGTTTTGGTTTTCTAAAATATTTCGATCGGTTCGGTTAACCGAACCGACCGATGCACACCCCTAGAATCGTGTTATACAACTCTAAAATTATGGAATATTTTAATACATAATTTATCATACTTTGAAAAAATAATAATTCTTCCGTCGCACCAAAAGGTTTTTATTTTAATATATTGGGCGTTCCATTCAAAGATTCTTATTTTCATTTTTTAGTAAAAGGGTTCCACATATAACTCATCATTCACTACTAAATACTAATACAATTATTTCCTACAAATAAAAATGAAGACTAATGACAGAAATGGAGGGAGTATTTTAACTATTTTAATAAGTACTATACTACATCTATATAATAATCATACATTACCGATAAAAAAAACTTGATTATGATATGGAGTATATCTTTTTAATAAATTAATAATAATAGAAGTATGTTAGACGTATTAGGTTTTTTTTTAAATAAAGTGTATGTTAATTTTTTTTTGATCGATGAATGTTAGTTATTAGTCCAGTTAGTACTTATTTCCTCTTCTCCAAAGTTTTTTATATCACCTCTCCTAATTCATTTAGGATTAGAATTGAACATGAGTCTCTTACTTAACTGAATAGGCTAGTGACCAAGTGAAGCATACCACCTGCCAATATGTTAATAATCTTTTACCCAAATATGTTGGGCTTTTTGTGCAATTCTTGACCATTTTATATCCACTTGGATGAAAATTTTGGTAGTGAGCAGCAAACACGTTAACTAATTTTTTTCATACAACTAATTAATCATTTTTGATTGGCCGTTTAAGTCGGCTAATTTATAGTAATTACAATTAATTAATGGTTCCACCAAAACAGTATACACGACACTCCTTGAATTAATCAAAATTGTCTATTTTGCCATAAATAATTTAGTTTTAAAATTCCTATTATATCGAATTGATTGATGATAAAAAAAAAATTTCTTTAAATGAGAAGGCAGAATAGGTGATAGAATAATTTATTTTTCAAGCGTTTTAATTTGGTTTACATTTTGTTAGACTTGACTTATTCTTTTTGAAAGTGACATTATAGTACGATTTTTATTATTATGTTGATCTCTGATAATTGTATATACTCCTAGATATTATGATTATACGATGATTATAATTTCTTGGCAAAAGAGTAAAATCGTGACACGAATAATATTAATAAATTGATAAAAATTAAATAATAAAGATACAGTAAATTATTTTATGAACAGTATGCAAACAGTGACAATATTTTTAAATAAAAGTGATAACATATACTCCCTCCGTCTCATTTCAATGTTTTCATATTTCTATTTTGGGCGTCCAATTTCAATGTTTACGTTTCCTTTTTTGGAATATGGGACCCGCCTAAAACAATTAATATATCACCATGTCCTCACATCCAACATTAATACACCTACTCACTCTACATTAAATATTATATATTTCCACCCACTATCTATTAAAATTTATACTCCTTAATCAACGTGCAAAAAACAAATGTAAACATTGAAACGGGACGGATGAAGTATTTAATAAAAAAATAACAACTAATTATTAAAATACATATTTTTTTAGAGGCACTTCTTTGCCAGATGTGTTTTTTGTGAGACGGGTCGACCAATTACTAAAACATGCTTATTTGTAGTTAAAATATGTCAATAATAAATCATATTATAACACATGTCAATAATAAATCATATTATAACACTTTAAAATCATACTTTAATTCATTATTTATCATACTTAAAATATACTTTAACAATCATTATAGTATATAATATGGATACATTAACACGTCTCACGAATTGTATTATATAACGTCTCATAAGAAAATTTGTTTATTTTTTTGGAGTGTGTGAGGGTTGAACCGAGTGGATAAGTTTATAGGTGACCTGACGCGCAGAGGAGTGAGTAAAAGAGGAAAGGAAAAGACAAGCTTTTTAACCTAACAGCTAAGATTCCAGTTTTTGTAATTGCCGAACAATCGTATTTCAGACATGGATGTCAATTCTCATTCCTCAATTGCTGCACATCAAACTACATAATTCCACACAATTTATTTATTTTCTTGATTTTAATTAATGGCTTATTGTAGTCACATAGGCGGATCTAGAGAGGTATAAGGGGGTACAGATGTACCCCAAATTAAAAATTTATACTTATAGATATAGGATAATCATATGCTTGTAGCCTGGTGGTTAGATCATGTAATCAAGCTCTTTAGGTCAAGGACTCGAATCCTAATATCAGTGTCCTGCCTTCTCCTTTTATTAAAAGGCTCATTTAGGGCTCCATCCATTCTCATTTTTTTATTAAAAGTGTTTTGGGGTTCAAATCCTAAAAATTTATTTTTATCTTTTTATTCTTTTACTTTTTGTATTCATATAATTTAATTTATATTTTAATACTTTTTTATTTTTATGTATATTATTTATCTTTATTTTTTTAGTTATTCTATTTATGTATCACACATTTTTTCACTAAATGTTAATACTGGACTTTTTTTTTTTCATTTTAAACCTTGGGATATCAATATTATTTATTTACATTTTTTTTGCATTTTGATTCATTTATTATACAATTTTAAATATTAAATAAATAATATTTTTATAATTACACACGTCGTACCCACAAATTTTTTTTTCCAAAATCCGGCCATGTGTAGTCATAGAATACTCCTCTAAAAATAGCACCATTTGCCCAACGCCTCCTTCAATTCACGCCCCCACTATTAACAATTCTCTCTCTCTTTCACTCTCATTTTCTCTCTCCACCACCAACATTGAGTGGGATGCACAACAATCGATTTTCATGCAACTTAGGAATCCAACACGCCGGGATCTGCGTTTCTTGATGACTCCAATCCGACACCGTTTTTCTCATCATTTGTGCGTTTGATCTTCTTCTTATTATTCTTTTTTTGTTTCTTTGCTATTTTGGGGCAGACCCTTTATCAATTTCAAACTATATTCTAATCCACATTGTTCTCAAATTGGTTGTCTCATCATCAATCTTGAAATATAACGATTCTGTTGTTGGGTTGTCCGAAAGGGGGAGGATCTTGTTTGTATCGCTTTAGATTGCATTATACATTGATGTAATTGTTTCCTTTTCCTTTGATCATTGCAATTGTGGATGTATACATCTTTTTTTATGCCCTTTTTGTCTAAATTTTGTTTCTTTCTTTTGTGATTTTGTATGTGTAGGATTTCTTTGGATTTGTATTGATTGAATCCAGTGGAACCATCATTATTATTGTTAAGATAAAGGAGGATTGGCTTTGTAGAAAGTCTTCAATTTTTTTGGATTTGTGAAAGGGAAAAGGTTGGATTAAGGAGAATCTGTTGATTCTTGGGAAGGGCCTAGCAATGTTGTCTAAGAGTGGTGACCATCAAACGGTCCCATTATCTGTGTTGTTAAAACGGGAGTTGGCGAGTGAGAAGATCGAAAGGCCGGAGATTACTCATGGCCAGGCTAGCCAAAGCAAGAAAGGGGAGGACTTGACATTCATCAAGACTGAATGTCAACGGGTATTAGGTGATGGGATCGCCACGTATTCTGTTTTCGCGGTATGAAGACGTATACATTCTTGTTTTATCATGTCCTCTTGCATTCAATGTGGCTGATAGGTGAATTGGTATCTTTTGTTTTGAGCATTTTGATGCGATATTTGTTGATGGATGGATGCTAAATATCTGATTGGATTGGTGTTATTTATTATCTTTCAATGATTGCTGATGATTTTATGATGAGATTGTGGGTACTTGACATTGTGGATGGCGTAGACGGAGGAGACTGTGTGTCGAGAATGAAAGGAAACAATAAGACAAAAAATGTTAGTTCATTAATAGGAAAAGTATTTCCATAATAATCCTCAAGAGATTTAGATGACTCCCCCTTTTTGTATGCAAGTCTTATCTCTGATATTTGCCCTGTGTTGAAGAAGTTGAATTGTAAAGTTTTCGATATTCTCATATTTTAACATTGATGACTGATTAAACCCCATATTTCATCTATGAAGAATAGTGCATTATGCCTATTTAGCAAAGAAATTTAACCTTTTACAGTGTGATTATATTGCTTTTGTTTGCTTTCTCTTTATGAACATTATTCATTTGAAATTCTTGTTTTTCAGTTATTTGATGGTCACAATGGATCTGCAGCTGCTATATATTCCAAGGAGAATCTCTTGAACAATGTCTTGAATGCTATTCCTCCAGATCTTAATAGTGATGAGTGGAACTCAGCATTGCCCAGGGCTTTGGTAGCTGGATTTGTGAAAACTGATAAAGATTTCCAGGAAAGAGGTACTTCTATCTTTCTAACCAATCATCTTTCTGAAAGATGAGTTCAGTTGAAGAAAGGACTTTAAGGATCATGTGATTGTCATAATCTTCACCATAAAACCAATTTTGTTTGGATATTAACTGTCGAATGATGAAGTTTGAGGCTAAAATAATAATTCGTAAGCAACAAATGTTCAATTACATCTAAAAGTTTTCAACTATTATCATTAAAAAACCCGGAGGGATGCTATTGTGCAGGTTAACTGTCATATGGGAAAATGGCCATGGCCTCAGAACTTTGTAAAGGAAATGTTTTTAACAACTGAGTATTATTTTACAGCAGTAATCCGAATTGATCAGATATTGTCACTTGTCAGCTTCTGATTTTGGAAAAAAATCTACTAAGTAATAATGAATAAATTTGTCAGTTATAACTATAAATCCAAATGTTTAAAGATTTTTCATGTGGTATTCCAGTGTGTTTTTATTTATTTTCTGTGTTTCATTAGGGGCATCTGAATTTAAAAAAGATTTTGTAGAATAAATTTGACGAATAAATTCAGATGTTCAAAGGATTATGAAGTTAGTTACTATGTAGGGCACCAGAAATCTTTTAAAAATTATTGGAGATTTAAGGTTTATTTGGGATCTTTTTAATCTTTCTAGTAATTGAGAGTCTGTTAATTACAATCTCATAATTTTTAAGCTTTCTGTTTGCATATGGTGTGGATTGCAATAGATTTTAGTTATAAGTTATATAACTTGATCGTACTTGAAATGTCATCTCTCTCTCTCTCTCTCTCTCTCTCTCTCTCTCTCTCTCTCTCTTTGAAAATGGCTGCTAATGTTTTGCATTGCTTTAACAGCTCAAACTTCGGGAACGACAGTAACCTTTGTAATAATCGAGGGATGGATATTAACTGTTGCATCAGTTGGTGATTCTCGTGGTGTACTTGAATCTGAAGGTTCAATATATTATCTTTCGGCAGATCATAGACTTGAATGCAGTGAAGAAGAGTGAGCAGTTTATTATTACAATTTCATTTGCAATATATATAGTAATTTTACAATGAAATTCAGTTATCTAATTATTGATTAAACAGGAGGGAACGAATAACTTCTAGTGGCGGTGAAGTTGGTCGTCTTAACACAGGAGGTGGCACTGAGGTACTCTTCTTTTCACCCCTCATAGAAATTTAACATAACTCAGTTTGCAAGTGTTCAATTATTTAATTCAGCATTACCTTTTCAGTTTTGGCAATAAATGGTGAAAATATTGAACTGAAGGTTTCCAATTTCCAAATATTCTTTTGTCTTTTGCACATAGTTTTTATTCATTAAAAATGTCTGTCTATGTAGATTGGTCCATTAAGATGTTGGCCTGGTGGCTTGTGTCTTTCACGATCCATTGGCGATATGGATGTCGGAGAGTTTATAGTTCCCATACCCTATGTAAAGCAAGTAAAGGTTTGTCCCATACTGAAACTTTTACTTCCTGCACATATTTGACTTTGTTTGAAATTAATCTGTTCCATTTTCTAGCAAAGGTTTGTCCCATACTGAAACTTTTACTTCCTGCACATATTTGACTTTGTTTGAAATAAATCTGTTCCATTTTCTATAGTGACATTAATAACAACGAACTACAGCTATCGAACTGGACGTTGTGCCGTGATGAAATGAAGTTATTTGAGAACATGAACATTAGAATGACAGAGAATAAAAGATCGATTAGTATAAATTATAGTAGTATATGTTATGACTGCTTTTCGTTCCTTGTCTATTCCTTCTGTGTTTCAACATAGATGTTTTTAGAGATAGATAGATTTGGATTCTTTGAATTATGGAGTTTATGAAATGAAATGAAATAAAGAATACTATCTTCATGGTTCTGATAGATCCTAATGCCACCTAAATTAGTAGACATTATCTTGTTTCCCTCTGGTGTCATTTGTGCCACTGTTTTCATTAAGCTAAAATTTATAATGCTAAATCATTTCATTTTTCATACATGCAGCTGTCATCGACCGGTGGAAGGCTTATTATCTCGAGTGATGGTGTTTGGGATGCAGTGTCTGCAGAAACAGCTTTCGATTGCTGTAGAGGGATGCCAGCAGATGCTGCAGCTTCGCAAATTGTCAAAGTAATACTTCTTCTATATTTAATAATTTTGTTTAGGTCTCATTGTGCATTTGGGTATCCAATTTCCCCTTCGTCTCGTCCTTGCAGGAAGCTGTACAGTTGAAAGGTCTACGGGATGACACGACCTGTATTGTAGTAGATATAGTACCACACGAAAAACCTGATCCCCCTAAAGTACCTGTAAAGAAGCAAGGAAAAAGAGTCTTCAAGGCTATGTTTCGGAAGAAGCCCTCAGAGTCGTCTTCTCATGCTGGCAAGGAAGAATATTGTGAACCGGACGTTGTGGAGGAACTCTTCGAAGAAGGGTCAGCTTTACTTTCTGAAAGGTCTGTCTGAAGGGTGTTGTCAATACTTGTAATGTTCAAACGAAATCTTGAAAATAATCTTATGTTACTTGTGTTTACAGATTGGACTCGAAGTACCCGGTGTGCAACATGTTTAAGCTGTTTGTATGTGCTGTTTGTCAAGCAGAAATAAAACCCGGAGAAGGTATATCGATACATGCTGGAACGGTTGACTCGAGGAAGCTACGGCCTTGGGACGGTCCTTTCCTTTGTGTGAGCTGTCAAGACAAGAAAGAGTCTATGGAAGGGAAAAGACCTTCTGGAGGTATACTTATTCCCTGCACCTAACTTCTATGAGAACAAAGGTATTCTGGAAATCATATTTACACTTTTTCTATTCTTCGAACAGCTGGTAGAAATAGTAGTGGAAGTGACTAGTCAACCTCCCGGACCAAACTCAAACGAGCCATAACCGAGAAGGCTCAACATAATCGATTTTCTACTGTTGGCATAAGCTAGAAAGGGTAATTGGGACCCAATTGTGAATAGCTAAGATCAAGACTGTGGTTTGGACTTAGAAGACGAACATCTACGAGTAGTGGGATTTGAACCGAAACCTACAAACGCTATTGTGGAGATACACCTTCGTCCGACCATGTGTACAATCACCATAGAACAGATCAGATCAACTCATCCGATCGCTCACCAAACCACATCATGGCTAACAACAGTTTGAATCTGTCAATGTAATATTGTGTCATCATAGGATGTTTGACTAGCATTTCTTAGGACGTTACATTTATTTGTCACCATAACAATGTTTTATACTTATATTCTTTCCTCTGTGACCAAGTTTATAAGATGAGCTTTAAAGACAGCATAAGCACACTCCGTGTATTAATTTGTCCGTCTTATTTCTGCTCTGATATCAATATCAATATGGGTTCGTTTGCCTTGTATTAAATGTAAAAGGTCTTTGGAGCCCCTTTTTGACTTCATTTTGAAAGTGACATTGTGATATCAAGAGTGGTGCTGCAATAAATATATTCTTCATCAGACATAGAACTACATTCTTGGTATGAACTGTAACTCCACTTTGCCAACAATTGGTCCAAACTCAAGCACCCCCCACCCCATCCCCGCCCATGCAGGTTCAATGTGTAGCGTTTCCGTTTCGTTCAAAATTGTGTGGGTTTGTGTGGAGTCGAGATTCCCTACTCCATCTAGTGTTTCAAGATATCAGATGATTGACACATCACCTTTTTTTCTTTTTATGCAAATATGAAATACGTATTGAAACACGAGATGAAGTAGGGAAACTGAGCTGGTTTGTTAAGTCGTGTACATCTTCTCAAACAAGAATTTCTCTATTGAAAGATATCGGTATTCTTTTTAGCATCCACCACTAGAATGAGTGTTGTGTAATAGAAACGTGAAATAAGACAAAAACATAGCAATCTAGTCCGAAATTTCTTATCTAAAAAGATGAATAGCAAATGGTGTTTGAGTGGTTAAGTGGAAAAGAAGAGTAAGTCCACCAAAATAATGGTGTACCCCACCATTAGGGGCCCCCACCGCCCCTGCCCTGGGGATTGGTGGAGGAGGTAAATCGCAGGATGTGCCTCAAGTGGCTTATAGAGAGGGCTCACTGTTAAACTTGTGCCTCAAGTCCACCAAAATAATGGCTTCATGATTGAGATGTCGACCTTATAACTTTGCAAACCATAATGTTTCTACCACATCGCTCTCTACACGTGTCTTCTGGTCCCACCTCCCTTACCAAACTAGTACTATATTTCTTCTTTTTTTAATTAACTAAAACAAATCAATACTACGTTATCTTTTATTATTACAACTCACATTAATTTTATTTTTCTTGACATAGAAATTCTTGAGTGTAACATACATCTTTATAAGATGAAACTGAGTCCCAATCTTCTGTAATACTTTGGTGATATGTCTTCGGTTTGAAATCGTCGAACAAATGACAAGTATGAAATAAACAAACTTATATCTCAAGGGGAAAGATTAAGTTTTTTTTCGCATACGTATTACTCATCTAACGCATGCAACATAAGATGTTACATCAAAACATAATAATAAATCCCATTCCATTGTGTGCACATATACACTCCCTTCGTACTCGTAAATGTTTATGTTTGCTTTTTATAAGTAAATTAAAATATATAATATTTTAATATGTAATGAATAATTATATTAGTATTATGCGTGAGTCTATATAGTATTACTTATTTTGTGTTTCTCACTTTACAAAAAAAATGCTAATTTACCATACTGCAAACGTTCAAAATGGAGAAAATACCGAACGTTTGCTTGGGACAGTACAGAGGAAGTATATGTAGGAATTAATATGGAAATTGGAGTGAATGGGTTGTAAAGTGAGAGTCCGAGGAAGAATTAAGGAAGTCAAAGAAAGTAAGTTGTTGAGTGAGAATCCAATTAATGATTAAAGGTAGGTAGCATGCATGCACACTAGCTGTAGGGACAATTTAGGTCTTTTCTATTCAATGAATCATTTGCATTGCTATTTACACTCAACATTAGCTAACCATATATGTATACCTCATATCCTTGGATCATCCATATAATTTTGAAATAATTGGCAATAAATTTGAATGGGAGATTGTGAAAAGCCCCCAAAAGTAAATGATAAGCACAAAAATTAAAGGGTAATATTGCATTTTTATATATTTGAGTTGAATCATTCAATGATGAACGTAATTGTTAGATTTATAGTCCTATAAAGGATCGAGTAGACAACTCGATCTATCAACACGATATTGTCCACTATAAATAACCTCAATCTCTCACAATTTAGAAACTTTATTCTTGGATTTACATTTGAAAAATTAACTTCAATCTAATTTGGAGTCTAGTGGACATCCTTAGTCGATCAAGCAAACAACTTAACCTATCAACATGATGTCGTTCACTTTAGGTAAGCTTAATCTTATACAGTTAATTAGTAACTTTGTTCTTGGAATTACATTCAAAAAGCTTCAATCTAATATATAGAGTCTAGTCGACACATTTATAAAACAATTACTATCCTCATATTTAAATATATACTTATTTTATTTAAAATGACTTTCTGCGAATAAAACACGGAAAGAATTAATAAATCCAATTGCATTGATTTTAGACTTATCTAGTTAGTGTGACAAGTATAACTAAAAAAAAATTCTTAAAATTTATAATAAAGCAAAAATATGACAGTTCTTTAAAAAATAAAGAAACAAAATCAAACTCTATTCTAAAATAAATCGCAAATGACCACATTCAATTTAATCATTGACCGTACAATTTCTTAATCTAGAAATCGACCATAGAAACATTAGAGATAACAAGAAACTTCCTTGTAATTATTTAAGAAGATTTGTTGGCTTAATTAATAATTAACCAATTATAAGTAGTTGTTATGTGGTCTACAAATTAATTTGTTAATTAATTCACCGTCATTGCATGGTCTCTTGAAACCACTACAATTTGATCCCCCAACAAAATTTCCACATCGACATGAATGTCAGATTTCCAATTATTTATATTAATAAAAAAATAATTATAATTTTGAACAACTCAATTAAATAAATGTGGGCAGTGTAAAATATCTGAACTTGACCCATTATTTGCGAAGAATTCAATTCATTATCTAAAGGTAGCGATGTTATTTGCAATTAATTAAAAGAGAAGTGATAAAAAGAGCATAGTTACATAGTTGTCAACACCCCGACAATGACGTGTCATTACAGCACATGGAGAGATATATTGACTCAATCTATTACCACTTGTAGTATATCTCTGTTTATTTATTTAATTTAAATTCATCATTTTAACTTATGTACAAGAAGTGATGATTGTTATAGAAGAATCACAATTCTATTCCACATTTTATAACTCATCTTCGATAGTCAGATCATGACAGTCATACCTTGATAGTTAAAGGGCTAATATTGATAGTCCGACACTATAGTGAACAAGAATTGGACCACGTGCGACATGCCATAGAAAAATCACATGCTTGCTCAACCTTTGGCAGCTCCACCTATGGTAGTTCTGCTTTTATAGATCGGCTCATTAACGATAGCTTCGCTCATACTTAACAATTCTACCTAAAAGTCGTAGTTCTACCACCGTCTCCGTAGGACAGCCACACATAGAATGGCTAGACAACCAAGCATGGTAGTTATGTCTAATAGCCGCACAAGGCACCTCCACAGGATAGCCACATATGGAAGTTCATGCATGGGTCACACAAGTCAGTTACGTTGGACAGCCATGACGGCCTCACATGCTAGTTACACAAACAGTCGTACATGACAATTTAATCTAGAGCGGTGTCCCGCAACTGGTGGCAGCTGAAGCCGCGGACACATCTCAGTAGTTCAATCATCACTCCTCACATCCATGTCACTCGTGACTTCTGTGACACTTTTTTGTGAGATGGATATATGTGAGAAAATTATAAGATCGGTCGACTATTAGTAAAGTATGTTTATTATAAAAATAAAATGTTTATTGATATTTAAAATATGTTGGTAGTAAATCATATTATAACATTATAAAATCATCATTTACTTTAGTCATTATATTTTAGCAAAACAAATTTTAACTATAAATAAATATACTCTACGTACTTATATAATAATCATATTTTAACACATCATACAAATCATCTTATATAGACGTCATCTTACAAGAGATACTATTTTGACCCTAATGTAAAATAAACATATATCGATATATATAGTCTAACGGAAAATGTACCTAAACTTTGCCACAAGCAAAATCTCAAACTCAATGATTATGATTGTCATATTTAAGTTTAATTGTCAAACTTATGTGGTGAAAAAAAAAAAAAAATTACAGGAATTAAAATATTTAGTAAAATAGGCTATCATAATCAGTTATGTTATGTTCGTTTTAGGATTTTAAATACAGGTTTTGGTTTTTCAAAACCCACATTCAAATTAAAAAAATCCCCCTTATATCTACCTACTACATTCTCTCTATTTAATTAATACACTTTCGCTCTTTATCTCTCATCTCTCATTTAACTTTTTAAATAAATTAATACATTGATTTGACAAGTTAAAACCTACCCTACTCAAAACCCAAAACAAACATAAAACACAATATTCATAATTTTCAAATCTCATATAATCCCAAACCAAACATCACCTTAAGAAGCAGAGTGCGTCTGCGAAGGTTCAGTGTTTATTTATGTCACGTTATGTTATATGTCTACTTGGTCTAAAATATACTCCTCTCCACGTAGATTCTAAAATTGAATGACACGTCACGATAAAATTATTAATTAATTACAAAGTTTCATCATATACGATTACATTTTTATTTATGTTTTATTTAATTTTTAAAGTCTGACCTTTACTTTTTAAAAAATAAAAAATAATAATACTAGGTATAATAACTTAATTTTAATCTGTAAATAAGAAATGCTTATATAAGTCCGTAGTATATAAGTAAGACTCTTGGATTTAAGTAAACTGGTTTTGAATTGGAGATCAGGCCAGGTGCCGTTGATTTTTTTTTCCCTTCTAAATTCTATGAAAAATGAAAAAATAAATTTTAAAAATTACAAATTTGCAATTATTATTATTATTATTATTATTATTATTATTATTATTATTACGATACTCTCTTATGAGATAAGTACTCCCTTTGTCCATTTTAAAGAGGGTCTTTTTTCTTTTTATTTTGAGTGAGACTCCTGTGCACTCGGGCGCAGGGAGCACATTCCATGTGCTTTTGTAATTTCCGTGCCTCTTTGCAATTTAAACTTCTAACAATACATAAGTTTAAATAGAATATAGAGGGGGAGTGTTATGTTCATATGCAGGAGCTTTTGCCTTTATTTTTTGGTATCCTACCTAAAGAGTCTCATTTTCTTTTTTACACACATATGACCCACACACATCCACTAATACAATTAAAATATGGACTCACACCCCTACTAATACAATTAGCCATTACACATTAAATAATAATACTCCTTAATCAAAGTGCCAAAAAGCAAAAGACCCTTTTAGCGAGGGACGAAGGGAGTATATGTGAGCGATGTTCTATTATTAAAGTATACTTATTATATAGAAATTTTTTTAATATAAAACTAAAAAATAAATTAACTATTAATTTAAAACTTAAAAAATACAAAACTATAAAATTAATCAGTATATAAAATTATGAAATCACTTAAAATTATTAATAATAACTGTATTAAAAATTTAAATATTAAACATATATTTTAAGATAATATCTTATAATTTATTATTATTTAATTTAAATAATATGTTAACTAACTACATTTATAATATAAACAGTGGATGAAACAAAAATATACCTTTATTTAAAAATAATAATAAAACAAACTGATACTCAATCCATAATTCTTCTTAAAAAGAAAGAAAAAAAACCACATTTAAATAAGAGCTAAATACCCCACCCTAGTCCCTAGTTTCCCCTATTTCATTCAATCCGAGCAAATTACTTTTTCTTTTTATTGGTAAATTTAATATTTAGTAAAAATTTAACTAATAAATTAATTATCAATTAAATAATAATTAAAATGATCAGTGAAATTATTAAATATAGTAAATTGAGAATTTTGGTTATTAATTTTCTCCAACCGATATAACATGTGGTATATTGTATTTGGAAGATCAAGGTTGTGTGCGAACAGAATTAATGACAATTCTGTTGTGAATAAAATCAATGACAAGTTTGTGTGTGAGAACACAATCCGAAAAAAATCAAGCATGTCATATGGAGTAGTCTCTTAAGCCTATAAATAGGTTAACTCATTTCAAAGAAAATAGAGTACATATCCACATCATCCAAAGCGGTTCCGAAAACGAAAAGTCGTTGTACTTTGAGGAAGATTGCTACTCTTGCATGCGGTTCTACGTCGTCATCATCTGTAAGAAAAATTAGTAATTCTCCTTTTTATTTTTCTATTCATTCTTTGTAAGATTTTCCTTTATATTTTTTATTAATCCAGACCTCTAAGAAATATTAGTAATTATCCTCTATTCTGAACTTGGAAATAATTTTATATTTGATTTTTTCTTGCTTTTACTGTCAAATTGCCAATCATACCCCTACATATATGGTTACCCGATACCCACGGAGAAGCACATTATAATATTTGTATGCTTCTAGCCAGAATCTTATTAAAAATGGGAGCATATGGATTAGTTAATTAATATGAAATTATTTCCTCATGTCCATTCTATATTTTCTTCTTGGTTTCTATTTTTCTATTTGTTATTGATTGGTGTACATATAAACCAACGTATTTTTCATATATTTTTTACTGATATAAATTGATTAGAATAACATTAATTAATATATATTTTTTTAAGTTTATTTAGAACAAAATGTTGTCTCTTTAAAACAAAATATCGTACATTATACATTGGACACAAGAGACCAACTCATGTCACATAGAGTTGATATTAGGTGTATGCAAGGGTGCACCCATATGTGTATAATTTTTTATTCTATTTTATATACATGTTATTCTATTTTGTATACGTGTTTCTTAATAATTGCATAATTTTTTCACACTAGGTTTTTCATTAAAAAAACTAGCATCTATATTTATATAACTTTTTATTCAATAGTGTATACATGTTTTTTAATAATTGTATATCTTTTTACACTCAATTTTCTTTAAAAATCTAACAATTAAATTGTATATATTTTTGTTCATAATTGTATATGTTTTTATTTATATTTGTATACATTTTTGAAAGTGGGGTGCACCCGAATGCACAATATAATTAACCTTTCACATATACCTCTCTTATAAAAGAGTATCCCGTATTAAAATATCAAATTATTTCTAAAAATAACTTAAAAATTAACTATACTTAATATAGTAAAGTATAAAGATGAGTTGGGGTATATATAATTAATTAACCTTTCAAAAAGAAAAGAATTAATTAATGTTGTGGTTTATTCCATTAATTATGAGGTTATGTAGCTTCCATTCCAGCCACCACGTGTCCCCACCTCGCCAAAATATGCCAAGCTCATAACTATAATTGATTCATTGCATGCATAAGGCAGTTTAAGCCAACACTCACCCACCCCCTACCCCCTACCCCCCACCCCCCAACCTCCACCTCTTTCTGATTATCCTTATCTCCCACAAATTTTGTAATAACCAGAAAAATAGGAGCTCAAAATTCAGACAATATTCTTTTACTCTTGAAAGAAATAATCATGGAAGGACAACAGCATCGAATGGTAAGAATTGAAGCAGACGTACAACCACCAAAGCAGCAGGTACAATCCCCACCACCCTCAGCTTCATCCTCTCCTTCCCACGAATTCTCCTTCACCATCTCCCTTCACCCCTCCGCCGCCGCCGCCAAACTCCCCGATAAAGCCTCTCCGCCGCCGTTCGCCGCCATTGATTTATCTCCGGCGGATGAAATCTTCTTCCACGGCCACTTACTCCCCCTCCACCTCCTCTCCCACCTCCCCGTCTCCCCCCGTTCCTCCACCAATTCCTTGGACAGTTTTACCCTTCCGATTAAAGACTTATTACCCGACAACCCCGCAGCCGACAACAACAACAACCACCTTAATAACAACAAAACAAGCTCCACTACAAGCAGCGAAAAGTACTCCGCCAACATTGACGACGACGACGATCACGATCACCGCCGCCGCCGCCGCCATCGGCACCACCAGGAGAGCCGCCACGTCCTGGAGGGAAAAGGGAGGGGGAAATCGAAATCCTTCTCTCTCTTCGGGATTCCCAAATGGAGGAAACACGACGATCATCATCAAGAAAAAGAAAGAAATTACGATCATCAACAGAAAAGATCGTCGAAATTCGAGATTCTGATTAAGAGGTACATGAGATTCATCAAACCATTTCTGTCGCTAAGGAACAAGAGTGGGAGCTCCGACGAGTTCCTCCGGCTACAGCCGTATTCGTATTCGGGGAATTTAAGGTTCAAATCGAACAAGAAGGAGGTGAGGGGGAGGAGGGGGGAGTTTTCAGCTCCGGCGTCGATGATAACATCTCCGACGAATAGTGGGCTGCTGGTGGCGAGTGGGACTGTAACTCCAACGAAGAATGATAGCACCATGGAAGAGTTGCAAGCGGCAATTCAAGCTGCAATTGCTCACTGTAAGAATTCTATTGCAGAAGATAAAAGTAAAATCAAGCTGCCATAGGAGGGTATTCATATTGAGTTTTTTTTTACTCCCTCCGTCTCACCGTCCCATAGAAGTTGTTGGTATAATTTTTTTGGGTACGGAGATTAAGGAGTATAATAATTTAATGTAAAGTGGAGTAAAGTGAAGTGAGAGAAATAATATTTAATGTGTAGTGGGTAGTTGTATTAGAGGTGATATATGGGGCCATGAGAATAGATTAATTGTTTTTGTGTGAGTCTCATGTATTAAAAAAAAATATATTAACTTTAGTGGGACAAACCAAAAAGGAAAGTGTGTCAACTTCTATGGGACGGAGGGAGTAATTGAATTTTATTAGTTATTTTCCGGTGTATAAAAATTGTATAGATGATGAGATATATGTGAAGGTATAGCTTTTAAGAATTCATGATTATTTAATAATGAGCTCATAATTCAAATGCCTAACTGTCATCAAATTCAAGATGTTTTTTTTGTCATTTTAGTTTAGTTGGCATTTCTTGATTTTCATGGGGACAACAAATTGTTTTAATCTGTTGGAAATTATTGTGGGAATTCTTATTTATTTGTTTATTCTTTATATATATGGATTAAAATTTTATGAATTTTCTGTGTAAAATTATTTGGTTGGTAATGATTTTTTTTCTTATAGAAAAGGTGTTTTATTAAAAAATTAAATAGTTTTTAGTGAAACTATATTAATTTGAGATTTTCACTGAATCTTAGTACTTAAAAAATTAATGATATTTTATCACTTTTTTTTAAACATCAAAATATCATTAGATATATGAAACAAGAGTTAAATTCTACAGATCGCCCTTCGAGTATTGTCTAAATATAACTACGATTTTATAATTATATACTCCCTCCATCCCATAGAAGTTGGTATAATTTTTTTTGGCACGGAGATTAAGAAATATAATAATTTAATGTAAAGTGGAGTAAAGTGAAGTGAGAGAAATAATATTTAAGGTGTAGTGGATAGTTGTATTAGAGGTGATATATGAGGTCATGAGAATAAATTAATTGTTTTTTGTGTGAGGCCATGTATTAAAAAGGAAATGTGTCAACTTTAGTGAGACAAACTAAAAAGGAAAGTGTGTTAACTTCTATGGGACGGAGGGAGTAACTTTTTTTTTCGAAGTTGGAATTTCCATCCAAATTACCACATATTTAATATTTCATTTAAAGAAAAAAAAACTTATAAAAAACATTTAATCAGTAATTTAATACTACTATTATCTGAAACAGAATAATAATATAAGAAACTATTATATCCTTAAATACAGAATAAAAAAATATTTAATTAAAACTCAATTTCTTATTTATTTTATTTTGTAATAAAGAAAATGATAAACAGAATGTTATATATTATAAGTACCAATAAATTAATTGAATAGTTAATTTAAATTTAATTAAATCTCATTTTCAGGCGAACAGCTAATAGAGGGGGTCCCCTAAGATTGAGGAAAATGATTGTTTGATGATTTTCATGTGGAATTGATTTTTCAAAACAAGACTTTATAGGTTTTCTAAAAGCACAACCAATATATACTTGGATAGATATATGCATATATATAATTCTCCATTTTATAATTAATAATTAGCAAAAAGTTTCATCATAATTTCTTTAAGTAGTATTTAATAAAAATGTTTATATTAAAGTCGAGATTTACGATAAACAATGTTATACTACCTCATAAATGGTACACCATCACCTATCTTCGCAATCCTAATTCCAAACTTAATTGATTTGAAATAATTACTTTTAATCAGAAAATGTGAAACACTAATTTAATCCATTGATGAAATAATATGATATACTCTTATTACCCATCAAAATAACTCAATTCCAATAGCAAATGTGGCAAATATTTGAATGAAACTTTTTTTTTAATAACAATAATAGTGTAATACTCCCTCCGTCCTGGACTTATGTTCACCGGTACTGTAGATACGGAGTTTAAGAAAAGTTATTTTTTGACTAACTTTATTAACTTTTTAGGGTATTGTGATATTTTTAAGTAATAAATAAATTATAAAGTATGTTATGTGTGTTAGGTGAGAGTGATATTTTTAAAATTATGATAACTTTTGAGGTTGTTGGTTAATTTGAAATTTTCTTTTTTGAATGGTGAATAAAAGTGTGAGACGAACGAAAATGAAAAGTGTGAACATAAGTATGAGATGGAGGGAGTATTATATATACTCCATTCGTCACATTTAAAATTACACCCTTCCTTTATAAATACAAATGAGTGGTGCAATTAATAGAAGAATTATAATATTATAAAAAATAACTCTTCATTTTCTTATACTAAATTACAAAATCATTTTCTTAAGTTATGTGGGATCAAAATACATAATATGTAATTTTTCATGTCATGTGCGTATTTGATTGCACATCTTTCAAGAAATCGATTTTTTTGATTTAATGTATGATAAGGAAGAGTTGCTTTTTATTCTAGAAAATTAACTTTGTTATTTTCATATTTTTATTTTTGATCTCTTGTATTGGTGATATTGTATCTTGGGTATGTTTTATACCCTTTCTACAAAATAATAATAATAATACGTACATGTGTTTACGAGACGAGGGAGCGGAGCAGTACTAATTAATTGTACACCAAAATGTAAATTTTGGATCCGCACTATATACACAAAGTCTTTTGAGAGAATATATTTATGTAAGACATGTTAGTAAGATATGTTAAAGTATAATTATTATATAATTAAAATATGATTATTGATAATTAAAATATAAATATAATGAATATTGAATTAAAATATTACTTCCTCCGTCACATAAAAGTTGACACACTTTTCTTTTTGGTTTGTCCCACTAAAATTGACACATTTCCTTTTTAATACATGGACTCACAAAAAAACAATTAATCTATTCTCATGAGCCTCACATATCACCTCTAATATATCTACCTACTACACATTAAATATTATTTCTCTCACTTCACTTTACTCCACTTTACATTAAATTATTATACTCCTTAATCTCCGTGCCAAAAAAAATTATATCATCTGTGGGTTGGAGGGAGTAATATTTATAAATATGATACATTACAAATGAGATGGAAACCTCACACTTAAATGTCTGATCAACATTAGTGGGAGTTTATCTGTAGTTTAGTTATGCATGATCATGGCAATCAACAAAAACGGGTGCATGATCATACATGATAATACTGAAATCAATGCATGTGGAAGGAGTTGTGATAGGGTGTGTTGCAGCTGGTGTAGGGAGTGTTTGGAAGCATATTCTGGAATGTTCCACACACGGATTGAAAGCTCAAAGGGTTAGCTATGAGCTGGAGTTAGTTATAACAGAAAATGATTCGATCCAACTACCCAAATAACAGCTGGAAGTTGAACACACGTGATGGTCCTATAAGTTTCAACTTATTCTGCATAGTGTATATATATGATGTAATCTGTGTATATCAGATGCATGTAACCTTCATAAATCCTCTGAAAGCAATAAGAAACGATCATCATCATCAAGTGGACGTAGGCTTGGTTAATAAGCCGAACCACTATACATCTTGTTCTTCAAAGTTCTCCAAACACACTAACACACACTTGTTCTTGATTTAACTTTGTGGTTTTTGAATCAACTTTGATTCTGTATCCAAATTTGTTCAAGCAATCTGCTGGTTCGATCCATTTGTGCATTCAACACTGAGAATTGGCGCCGTCTGTGGGAATTATCATAGACAAGTAGATCAAAGAGGCAGTTACTTGAAGAAGAAAGAAGGATTCAACATGGTTACCAAATTTGATATTGAGCGGTTTACTGAGAAGTCAGATTATGGGCTGTGGAAGATCAAGATGAGATCCATCCTGGTACAGCAAGGCCTCGGAGGAGCAATCAAAGAAGCTCCAGTCAATGAAGCAGCAGCAGTGGATGTGCAAGCTGCAGCAGCTGAAGCAGATCTTCAAGAAAGAGCTCTAAGTGCCATCTTCTTGTGTCTTGGTGATAAGGCACTCAGAGAAGTTCAGAGAGAAACGACTGCAAGAGCAGTATGGAAGAAGCTTGATGATCTCTATATGGTAAAAACTCTTGCAAATCGATTATATCTGAAACAGAAGTTATACTCTTTCAAAATGACAGAAGAAAAATCAATTCTAGTTCATCTTGATGAGTTTAATAAGGTACTTGATGATCTGGAAAATGTTGAGGTTAAATTAGAGAATGAAGATAAGGCTCTGATTTTGTTATCTGCACTTCCAAAATCGTTTGAAAATTTTAAAGACACACTGCTGTTTGGTAGCAAAGAATCAATAAGTCTTGATGAGGTTGAATTAGCTTTGAAAACTAAGGAGTTACAAAAGTGTAGTGAGGAACAAGGAGCATCAGGTGAAGGATTGATGATCAGGAAAGGAAATCAGAATAAGAAATATAACAAGAAGGTTAGCTCTGATAGCAAGAAACAAGATATCAAAGGTGATCAGTCTACTAATGACAAGGAAGGAAGAAAGTGTTTCCACTGTCATGAACCAGGTCATTTTAAGAAGAATTGTTACAAGTGGAAAGCAGCCAAAAGAAAGAAGGCAGAGGCTGGGAAGGATGGACAACAAAGGGTGCAAGCAAATCAGGTGGCAATTAATCAAAACCAGATGGAAATTGAGTATCCTGAGGCACTATCAATCTGTTCATCAAAAGGATCCATGGATTGGATCCTTGATTCAGGATGTTCATTTCATATGTCTCCAATGAAGCATTGGTTTACTGATCTTAAGTATCAAAATGATGGATCAGTATTATTAGGAAATGATCATACATGTCAGATAAAGGGAATAGGCTCTATCAGGTTAAGAATGCATGATGGAGTGATTAGAACCTTGACAGGTGTGAGGTACATTCCAGAACTTAAGAGAAATCTAATTTCATTAGGTATATTAGATGCTTCAGGATATGAATTTAGAACAAAAGGTGGAGTACTCATTGTTGAAAAGGATGAGTATGAAGTAATGAAAGGAATCAGAAAAAGAGAGCTGTACATTCTTGATGGTCATACTGTAACTGGACAGAATAATGCTACAATTGGAAGTGATAATATACACTTATGGCATGGGAGGTTAGCTCATATAAGTGAGAAAGGGCTACAAGAACTATCAAGGCAGAAAGCTATCTGCATCACTCCAACAGAGCAGTTGAAACAATGTGAACATTGCATTTTTGGAAAGGATAAGAGACTTAAGTTTGGAACTGGTAATCACATAAGTACATCCAGGCTGGATTATATTCATTCAGACTTATGGGGACCTGCAAGAACTCAAACCAAAGGTGGTGGCAGGTACTTCATGTCTTTCATTGATGATTACAGTAGGAAAGTATGGATATATATCCTTAAAACTAAGGATGCAGCCTTTAACACTTTCAAAAATTGGCTAGTTGAGGTGGAGAACATCTGTAATGCTAAGATCAAAGTGTTAAGAACTGATAATGGTCTTGAATATTGTTCTGAAGAGTTCAACAAGTTCTGTAGAGATAAAGGTATCATAAGACACAAGACTGCTCCAGGCACACCACAACAAAATGGTGTTGCAGAAAGACTAAATCAAACCTTACTAGAGAGAGTAAGGTGTATATTGAGTAATTCTGGTTTAACAAAGGACTTTTGGGGTGAGCTGGTCACTACTGTGGCATTCATCATAAATAGAAGTCCATCAGCAGCTCTGAAGTTTAAAACACCTCAAGAGGTATGGTCAGGAAAATTAGCAGATTACTCAATACTTAGAGTCATTGGTTGTTTAGCTTATGCTCATGTAAAGCAAGATAAGTTAGCACCAAGAGCAGTGAAGTGTGTTATGATAGGATATCCTAAGGGTGTGAAAGCTTACAAATTATGGAGTATTGAAAGCAAGAAGTTCTTAGTAAGCAGAGATGTCACATTTAATGAGGCTGTAATGCCACTATGTCCACAACAAGTTCAGACTATTCAAGGAAGTAATAAAACTGAGCTTGAGGTGGAGCATGCCAAGAGAATTGTACATAACCAGAGGACAGGTGATGAAGAAATATTACAAGATGATATTGCTGAAATCACTGATAATGATCAAGGAAGATCAGAAACTGATGAACTGTTAAATAACTATCAGTTAGCTAGGGACAGACAAAGAAGGTCTATTAAACCACCAACAAGATATGCAAATGCTGACATAGTATCCTATGCACTATATATAGCAGAGGAGATTGATTCATATGAACCAAAGAATTATCTAGAGGCTATGAATTGCAAAGAAAGTGACAGGTGGAGTGTTGCTATGCAAGAAGAGTTGATGTCTTTGGAAAAGAATCAAACATGGAAGATAGTTCAGAAGCCAAATGATCAGAGGTTGGTTAGTTGTAAGTGGATCTACAAGAAGAAGGTATCTCCAGAAAGTGCAGGTGGAATAAGGTACAAGGCTAGATTAGTTGCAAGAGGTTTCTCACAAAAGGAGGGGATTGATTACACTGAAATTTTCTCTCCAGTGGTCAAACATTGTTCAATTAGAGTAATGTTAGCTCTAGTTGCTCAGTTTGATCTTGAGTTGCATCAAATGGATGTAACAACAGCCTTTCTTCATGGAAATTTGGAAGAGAAAATATATATGAGCATTCCAGAAGGTGTAGCAGTTCAAGATACTACCAATAAGGCTTGTTTACTTCTGAAATCCTTATATGGATTGAAGCAAAGCCCAAGGAGATGGTACTTGAGGTTTGATGAATATATTGTCAGCTGTGGTTTCAAAAGAAGTCTGCATGACAGTTGTGTGTATATTAGAAGTGATGTTGATTGGCAGGTATTCTTGCTATTGTATGTTGATGACATATTGATAGCTTGCAAGTCTATGGATGGAATTCTAGCTGTCAAAGAGATGTTAAAATCAGAATTTAGCATGAAAGACTTAGGGGAAGCTACTGTAATTCTAGGGATGCAGATTGAGAGGGATAGATCAACTGGATCAGTTGTGCTTCATCAGAGTACTTATTTGGAAAAAGTACTAAAGAGATATAATATGGATATGTGTAAATTAGTTTCCACACCAGTTAAACAAGGAATAAGTTTGTCAAGTCAACAATCAGCAAGTACAGAAGCAGAAATTTCAGAAATGGATAGAATTCCATATGCTAATGCTGTAGGAAGTCTTATGTATGCAATGGTGTGTTGTAGACCAGACTTAGCTCATGCAATGAGCTTAGTGAGCAGGTTCATGGGAAATCCAGGAAGGGAGCATTGGGAAGCTGTCAAATGGATTCAAAGATATCTGAAAGGAAGCTTAACAACAGGTTTGCATTTCAATAAGATTTCCTCTAACATTGATTTTCTTGCAGGTTATGTAGATGCTGACTATGCTGCAAATTTGGACACAAGGAAGTCACTATCAGGCTATGTATTCAGTTTATTTGGGACAGCCATCAGTTGGAGGTCAACACATCAATCAGTGGTGGCACTATCTACAACAGAGGCTGAGTTCATTTCACTTACTGAAGGGATTAAGGAAGGTCTGTGGTTGAAGGGAATTCTGTCTGAATTTGGTATTGTGCAAGAGTCTGTGGTGCTGTATTGTGATAATTCTAGTGCCATACATCTCTCAAGACACCAAGGATATCATGAGAGAACAAAGCATATTGATATCAGGTTATACTTCATTAGAGATTTGATAGATGATGGAAGAGTGATTGTGAAGAAGATTGGAACAGAAATGAATCCATCAGATTTTCTTACAAAGGCTTTGCCTACTTCGAAGTTCGAATTGTGCAAAAGCCTTATCAACATGAGTTAAGTATGAGAGTAAAGAGTTCTGCTACTCTCTCAAAGTAGTGAAGTGAGTTTTGCTGCTCTCCAACAAGGCAGTGGAAGTAAGTTTGCTGACTTCTTTAAAACAGTGAGATGATGGTGAAGAAATGAATGCTTAAGTATGAGGTTTAGGTGGAGATTTGAGATGGAAACCTCACACTTAAATGTCTGATCAACATTAGTGGGAGTTTATCTGTAGTTTAGTTATGCATGATCATGGCAATCAACAAAAACGGGAGCATGATCATACATGATAATACTGAAATCAATGCATGTGGAAGGAGTTGTGATAGGGTGTGTTGCAGCTGGTGTAGGGAGTGTTTGGAAGCATATTCTGGAATGTTCCACACACGGATTGAAAGCTCAAAGGGTTAGCTATGAGCTGGAGTTAGTTATAACAGAAAATGATTCGATCCAACTACCCAAATAACAGCTGGAAGTTGAACACACGTGATGGTCCTATAAGTTTCAACTTATTCTGCATAGTGTATATATATGATGTAATCTGTGTATATCAGATGCATGTAACCTTCATAAATCCTCTGAAAGCAATAAGAAACGATCATCATCATCAAGTGGACGTAGGCTTGGTTAATAAGCCGAACCACTATACATCTTGTTCTTCAAAGTTCTCCAAACACACTAACACACACTTGTTCTTGATTTAACTTTGTGGTTTTTGAATCAACTTTGATTCTGTATCCAAATTTGTTCAAGCAATCTGCTGGTTCGATCCATTTGTGCATTCAACACTGAGAACAAATATAACTTGCGTGTATTAAGTAAATTTAATGATGAGGTGACTCATGTTGTATATGAAATTTAAAGAAAACAAGCTAGTTTGTAGTTTTCTCTGCAACTATTTTCATTGATAAATAAAATTCATCTAGCTTGCATTCAAATTAAAAATAATCCCATGCATAAAGAGAAAAAATAACAATCAAAATGAAATATTAAAAGAAAAAAAATCCTATCTAGCAAGAAAGCTTTGTCAACGTAAAGATTCATGTGATTCCAAATACATCATTTTCAGTTTAAATTAATTATTTCCATTGGCTATTTATTATATACTAATATAACTTAATTGGTCTTATTAGTCACTCTTATAAGCGTATTTAATTATATACTAGAGCTATACATTCACCCGTGAGTTAAATAAATTAAAATTTTGATTTATTTATCTTAATCGTCTGGATCTGTTTATCTATTAGTATAAGCTTGAGATTAATTACGTTAAATTAATATTATTGGAGGCATCAATCAATATATAGGTGTGCATAAGTCTCATACTGTACTTGATATTTTATATTTATATTGAAATGAGTAATATTTTTTATAATAATAAATAAAATCTTCTCCTTTTATTCACAATTCAAATGATAAAATATTGAAAAATCCATGCATGTTGGAAAGTACTGGAAAATGTGTCGAATATTTATTATATAATTTTTTATATTTTTTATTCATTATTTTTTTAAGGGGGGAGTGAGTGTTGTACATAAATATATCATATAGAAAGACTGTTCTACTCTATTATTTTTGTTTGTCCCAAATTATTATGCTTGATTTAGAAATTAACATCACATAATATTAACATATATTCACAACACCATAATAATATTATAAAAATATCAATCAATTATTTATGTTTTAGATTTGTTCACCTTTTAAATTATATATGTATAAAAAGTATATTTTCTTAAACCTTGTATTTGGAAATGTGTGGATAAATCTTGAAGAAAATATTGTGCGAGTAAATTATGTGCTTACAAGTGTTAAATACATTATAACAAAAAATAAAAAGAATGGAAAGAAACGTTCCAAAAGACCAACACGTGAAGTTATCTAGAGGAGGGACCATTTAAATGAGACCACGTTAGAATTTTACAGTGCAAACTGTAACATTATTGAACCCATCTTCGAAATGTTGCTTTCTAACAACTCGTGTGGTGCTACCTACTTTTCCCATTTTTTCTTTTTTTCTCAATCTATTCACATTAACTTCTCTAAACTATATATATACTTCCTCCGTCCCAGGAAATACGGCACACTTTCCATTTTATTCCGTCCCGTAAAAGTTTGCACATCCTAAAAATGGCAAAGAAAATTTATAAAATTATCCTTTTAATACACTATAATTTACACTTATGTCATCCACTTTATTACACCTATTAACTTAGTACTGTACACATTAGCCATTAATTAAAATAAATAAAACACATAATTAGCCATTAACTAAAACAAACACATAATTAAATCAGTACTGTACTGTACTACTCCAACTCAAAACTTGAAACACACGATGAGATCACACAAAAGGGATGAAACCCTAGATCTATCTTCCTCTTTCTCACCTCCTTCAAGATCTGGTTCGCTCTCTTCTCTTTCTTCAATCGTTCTTCTCTACCATGTCTTCCAATGTATCTTCTCTCATAGAGGATGATTCCAGTGGGTTTAGGGAAGCGGAAATTTGACCGGAGTCTGAGATATACAAGGGCGATGTGGGCGATTCCGACCTTTTTTCGGTGGTCTTGAGATCCCCTTTGCACAATACGGTGGTTCCCGAGACGTGTTTGACCGATTCAGAGGTCCTGGAGTCCCCATTATGCTACGTTGTTCCTGACACAATAGTCTGAGACGATGACCTCGTTTCTGGATTGTGTTGTTCCGGATACACAATCACCTGAATTTGGGTTGGATTTCTATATGGATGGTCCAGTTGATGGTCCTGAGTTAAGTCCCAAATTTAAGGCCTTTATCAATGAGCTATTGTGCATGTTCTGTCCCTCGCTCATGTATTATTCCGTTTAAACTTTGCCATTATTGAGATCAACGAGTAAATTTGTGGGATTAAATCTGGCTTCATGAGATTTTTAATTGCCTGATGATGATAAATTTAGGCTCTGTTCATGTTATTGTGTTTAATGTGGTGTTTGTGAGACCATTGATGATGTTTATGTGTTTCATATAATATGTATGAGACTATTGAACATGTTTCTGTGTTTCACTTGATGTCTGTTAGACCTTTAACATGATGATAATTTACAATTATTGAGGGCAGTGGTTTATAATGCTTCTGAATTGAAGGTTTTGAGTGACTTAATTAATGAATGTTGGTTGATTAAAATCATATGTATGTGTGTGGGGCTATTTCTATCATATGATGGTTATATATATGATGAAATTTTTCTAAGGACATTGGTTTTAATTGTTATTTAACTATTCTCTCTAATGAATGCATATGTGAATTGAGTCAGGGAATTATGGAGTTAATCATTACGTGCATTCTCATAATAGGTAACATTTTTATGTTCTTTGAAAATTTACTGCTATGAAACTTTTTTTTATAGGTAACTTTGTTGTAGAACTCATGTGCTTTGATATATTATAGATAACACTTTGCTGCTATAAAACTTTTTTTTATGTGCTTTGCTAAGAGTGTAATCAATACATTACTTGGGGTCGATATTTTCTAGATGTGGTTTAATTTTTATTATATGTTTATTACTAGTTGCACAAGATAATTTTAGTGAGCATGTTTAATCATGGAGCATGTTCATCTTTAATCATACCCACATCTTTTATACAAAACATTAGCAACAAAAGGGCCATACATAAAGTGTCAAGTTTACACCCTATATAAGACATAAACAACAAAAGGGGCATACATAAAATGCCATGTCTACACCCTAAACAAAACTTAAATAGCAAAAAAGGCATTTATATAATGCCTTGTTTAAGAGTATTGTTTATGATGTAAACTTCAAAAGATTCACAAAAAAAAAAAAGGACACCTAAGAACTTGATTCTAGAAGCCTAAGCCTTGCATCAAATCTATTATATCATAGATTGGCTTATATACCTCCAAACCTTCAAGAAGAGTTTGAATACTTCCTCTCACAAGATTTTCATCAACCTCTAAATTTGTAGGCAAAGCATTTGCATTGATCATCTTTTCTGTACCCATATGTGGCAATGGGTATGTGTTACCTCCATTTACCTTCATGATTTCAACTAGACAAGCCTGCAGACTCAAAAACACCTTGTTTAAAATGTTAGGTGACAAGTTTTGATAAGAATTCTTCACATTATTGACCAAATCATCAACATTTGTACTCTTGTTCTCCCATTGTAGAGATTGTATGGCCTTGAACTACCCCAAATCATTGACATTAGTATCCGGAGAGCATGGAGGTTGGCATACAAGTCTGATGTTGAATCCATCAGAACTTGCAGCTGCTTTAAACTCAGGATCATTGTCAAGGATATGAGGTGGGGCATTATCTTGTTGTATAACTATATTCTTGGCATGGTTGGAGGCCATTTTTCCTTAATTGCTGGTATTACTTGTGTAAATTGAATAGATAAGCATGTTAAAGACATCTAAATTTTTGTAAATCAAAAGTTGGAAGTTATGGTTGCTAAAAAGTGAATGATGACCTTAAAATAAAGGTCTGATTGTATACCTTATTAACCAACCAATCTTTGCTGACCTTCTTGTTGACATGGTTTATAGGCTTGGTAATCAAGGTACCTCTCAATCTGTTTTTTGAGTTTCTTTGTGCTGGCACTATTTCTGTGAAAGTAAAAATTCCTATTTTCCCATCAAAGATAACCTGACCATCATAATCAAATATGAGTCTTGAGACTGCACACAAGAACTTCACTTTATTAATGAAAGTCTTTGACTTGCATATTCTATGTGGCTCTTCTTCCTCTGGAACTAAGTAATACCTCTCACTTTCTCTAGTGATGAAGTACCATTTTTCGTCAATGTGAACTACATTCTCCATTGATCTAAATATAATCTTATTTGTACCCCTATTTAGAGTTAGGGCATGCAAACTGAAATTTAACCTTTGAAGCATGTTCTTCGGAGTGAGCACGGGCTTGATTGCATTTGTGTGTGCCCTAATTTCTCTCTTCTTGATCCATCTGTGAACTGTGAATTTCCCGAGCTTTATTTCAGTTGCAAGACTTCTTATAGTAGATCTCTTCTTGAGTGCAACATTCTTTATATCATCAGGATCTATGATGATCTTGTTATTGTTTTTGTGTGTGATACCTTCCTTGTTTGATTTTAATACAACTGACTCACCCGCAGCAAGTTTTTCTTGGCTTCGACCCAAATATATTGGATGCACCTCCTTGAAACTCCGAAAGTCTGAACAGCCTCGTTTAACTTATCATGATTTATCTGGCCATTGTTGCTATTACACAATAGAAAATGTGTAATCTGATTTTTCCCTTCAACAGTAAACTCTTTCATTCTTTCCATTTATTGCATGTATTAATGGCTGGTATTATTGATATTAATGTAAGAGTGTGTAATTCTAATTTGTTCACTAACTTCTGGTATTTATGGTGGTGATTTCAAGGAAAATTTTATTCTAAATCTAAAAAGTGGAGGCAGGTGGCATAGATTTAGAGGGAAAAGCCAAAATTTTGGAGCCAAAAGTTAATGTGACTGTTATTTTTGGAGGCAGATGGGCATTTTGCTTCTGGAGGCAGATGAGCCAAAATTCAATTTTTATTTTGATTGATTAGAATGTGTAATATTTGGAGAATGGTATGTTGTGTCACTTTTTTAATCTTTTCCCTTAATCTGGTCACTACTTAGTTAATTGTTATGTAATTATACTTAAATTTCACTAATTTTAATTTTCTTCAGGTTTTTGATTTTTTGAAATATTATATTTTTTTTATTTTGTAAATACTGCACAGGTACTGTCATTAACTTTAATTATAAAGTTAATTATCATATCTACCAAATCCAAGTGGACATTTTTACCCCTGTAAAATAGGTTGAAAAGTCAACAAAAATACACTTTCTTAATCTCCGTGCCAGGAAAGGGTGTGCAAACTTTCCTGGGACGGAGGGAGTATATATAAAATTCAAGGGAGGGAGATCAGAACCCATAGCTAATTATAATACCCATAAACTGACAAATCCTAATACGAGGGAGGTTGAATTCACATCTAGTTCTGGATACCTATGACACAACTAATTTGAGGGGAGATCAGAATCCACAATGAGTTTTGGGGGAGATCGGAACCCACCATCCACTAACGGGTACCCCCATTTTAAGCTAGTCAGAGTTTTACATTCTGTATGAGCTAACCCAACAGTTATTAATCGTATCTACATGCTTCGAACCAAAATCTTAAAAAATTTCACCCTAATACAACTCAAGTCCTCATTGCTAGGCCAGTCCCGGGGATTCTCTAACTACATGTATACAATAATATTTGCAGTATCATTTGTATCATTCAATATATATTTGAACATTAACATCAATATTTTCGATATGTCATCTTCATCGACATCATGATCTTGATCTCCAAGCTTCATATATTGTCTTTTTATTAGCTTAGTTGACCTTCCAATTTGATTGCTGAAGAGTTGGTGTTCTTCCCGTTAGAGCAACATTTAGGCACCCATAAAAATAACAAGACATGTTTGGACAATAATTTTTTCGAGAAGAGAGCACATGTATACATCCAAGACTATGAAATTCATTAGAGAAAATATTAAATTTAGTCAAATAGGAAAGTCCGATTCCAACTTTGAACATTTTTTATATGCATTCTCAATTTTTATCCCTTTATCCAACTTTTAGTCTAGTTTTTCTAAATAAAAAATGATTCAAATTGAGATAAAGGATCAAAATTAGAAATAGAAAAAAAAAACTAAATTTGAGAATGTTAACAAAAAAAAAAAAAGAAAAAGAAAAAAATCAATTAGCTTAAAATTGGATATACTAACTGAACTAAATGTGATGTTTTCTGAAATTCATAAACCATATAATCATTTCCCGTGTGAAACTGTTGTTATTTTTTCTTAAATAATTATTACTTTTTATATAAAAAAATGACAATTCTTAGGTGACAGTGATCACTGATGACCCCCCTCGTATGGGGTGCACCTCCCCATAAGTGCGCACCTCCATGTGAGGGGGTCACCGGTGACCAATAACCACGGGTCAACTAAATAAACCAAAAAATATATATATATAATTTCTATATTAAAAATTTTATTACTTTTTATTTATATTAAAAGTTATTAATAAAATATTTTATTACACTATTTTTATTTTTTATTAATTGAGTACACGAAATTTTTTCCTTGAGTTGTGTTGTAAACTTGTAATAATGATATGGTGGCGACTAGTTCAAAAAACACGCATGTGGTGCGTATCTAAATGGCACGATGAATCTAGCACTGCCGAAAAAGTTGTAATAAAAGATAATCATACTCCATACATTTTTTTGTAATTATTATTTATTTCCTCGTGAAGACAAAAGGGTTTAGAAAAGTAAAATGTGAATCAGCAAACATGGCCAAAGGGTTGTGGGTGTTGCCAAATGACTATGATTTTGCCATCCATAAGTACAAAAATTAATCAATAATGCAATTTGGTACTTTTGGCCCCTTTCTTCACTCTCTAAAAAGTGCTTCATTTTACCCTTTATTTTATTAATCAAATCATATTATCAATTTTCATCATAAATCATGATATACATATATAAAGGTAGTATAAAATGTTGAGCTTGTATCCTGTGAGTTGTACAATATATCTAAAATTTTACTCTTTAAAATACTCCCTCCGTCCGAATCTAAGGTATACATTTGTTTTTTGCACGTGAATTAAGGAGTATTATTATTATTATATGTAAAGTGGATAGTTGTATTAGAGGGAAGTGGTGGGCCATATTATGTACTAAATAAGAGAAATGAATACCTTTGAAGCGGACGCCAAAAATAGTAAAATGGATACCTTAAAAGCGAACAGAGGGAGTATAAAATATTACTCCACTTTTTAGAATGATAAATTTATACTCTTCTAAATAATAAACTTTTATTCGATTATTCTAATTGGAATGTATAAACTTTACAACATAAAAGAATTCGACAAGAATAATACTCCCTCCGTCCCAGGAATACATTCACGTATTCTCTGGCACGGAGTTTAAGAAAAGTAATTTTTTGTTAGTGTGATGTAAGAAAGAGAGAGGGGTATTTTGGGTAATTGGGTAGAATAAAATGTATGATATAGTTGATTTTGATTAGATTATGTGTAAAAAGAAGGTGACATTTTTGTAATATTGTAGTATTATAATGTTATTGATATTGTATATTGTTTCCAATTTTAGGGGGTGAAAGTATTCTTGGGACGAACTATAATAAAAAGTACGAATATATTCTTGGGTCGGAGGGAGTAATTTTTATTCAAAAGAACTCTTTTAAATAACAAACTTTTATTCAATTTTTTTGCCTTTAAAAGAAAATCCTAATAGGAATGTATAAACTTTACAACATAAAAGAATTTGACAAGAATTAATTTTTATTAAAAAAAAATAGAAATTTACCACCATGAAGAATACTAGTATTTCATGTGGTAAAAAGGAAAGATTCGGACATTGAATTTATGAATAATTTGCTTAGAGCATCTCTTTTCAAATTGAAAATAGTCATAAATCAAAGAACAAATTATATTCAATAGCCCCTTTAAAATAATAATAAATTTTTATAACAAAATATTTAAATTAAATTTATTTAATATTTCAATACTTCCAACACTATTTACTCTTGAAAATCTCACTTAAATATTTATCACTTCACTTTTATAATATAATAAAGTAAAAGAAAAATATAAAATAAAGAAAAATACAAACATTATAAATAAATATTGAAAAAGAAAATTTTAAAATAAATATAAAAAAAGTGGTGGAGGATACTAAAAAAATGCCTCTCTCATATTTTAAATAATCTCTATTATAAATGAAAATACTCTATGCTCTTAAATTGTTTTATTTATATTTGCATAACTTTATAGGTCAAATTTTGATTAATTACATTTTTGGAAAGAGCAAAAGCCCTCCACAAGAAAAGAGTAATTAATGGGCTCGAGAAAGGATGATTTGACATTTTCAAAATAAATTGAAAGAGGGCATCATCTATGTAAGACCCTAAAAGAGATAAAGGGAAAAAATAAATGAATTTTTTATTATATTTTTAATTGAAAAAACAATTTCTATCAAATGTGTTTTGTTTCATATTCTAAAACACATTATTTTATTATTTGGTTCAATTAAACGAAAATTACTTTAATTTATATTAATAACATATTATTTTTATTCGTCTGATAAAATTTTTTCAAAATAATTCTACTAAGCAAGTAGAATCACTTTATAAACATATGGGCCATTTAAGTATGATGAAAAGAATACCTTTGATTTTAATATGGATCATTTATTTACTTCATTTTTAAGCCCACGTAAATTCAGGCCTTAATTAAAGAAATATCCAATCTATTAAAAGTTGCAAGAAGAATAGTTTGGGCCTAAAAGTCCAACATGAAGGCCCAAACTATTAAATTTGTCATATTATTTCGATTTTACTCAGTTCTAACTTTTAAGAAGAAAAATTAATTTCATCCCAAATCGCAGCTGCTCTGCCATCTCCGTTGCAATCCTAACCCTAGCCACCGTCGTTGGTCGTCGGCCCACCCTCGTTGGCTGTCGTGTGAGGAGCGACTTGTCTTGCTTACTCGCCTTCAACGATCGGGCATCAGCTCTCGCCAGCACTCTCCATTCTCAGAATTTTTGCTCTCGCCATACGGTAAATACTAAAGCTTTCTATATTAATCGCTTTGCATTTGTGTGTGGTACTGCTTCTATATCGCCTCGAATGTCTTTCCAGCGTTTGAATTTTGTATGAATGAATTTGTTTGGGTGTTTTCAGCATTTATCTTATTATTCAAATTTTCGCCAACGGATGCTTCTCTTTTCTAAGTTTTATTAGTCATAGCTTAAAGTGGGTTTGAAAGACAGAAGTAAAGTCTATATTTTCTATAATAACGTATCTTGCTGATGTTATGACTTCTGTAGAAACTATTGCTAGTGAACCTCTAAAGTTTAGTAGATTAAAAACGGAGAATCAAGCTGTGCAAAACTCCTTAATAATGGAGGCTGTCTTGTTTTAGTATCTGATCTGACCCAGTTAGTATGATTTGTGAAGTGCACCAATTGTAAAAATGTATCTTTTCTAAGTTAGGAAATAAATATTAAGTAATACTGGATGGTTAAACATTAAAGTTGTTTCAATACACAGCAGATGGTTAAGAAATAAATTAGCATTCATTGTGTGTCAATTTGTGGGTAGAGGCATGTGGATTGGTTTATAGATCTTTTGGAATCAAATTGAAATATTTTGGGTATCTTATATTACGCGCAGATTTTGCATTAGTTATTGTAACTTGTAAAAAGACTGATTGTGATTGCTATTTTGATTTTCACGTGAATGGTTGTGTGAGTTTTATTTCCTTGTCAATTTATTAGAATCAGTTGATCTGCTAATAGTTGCACAAAATATATAAACTGGTAATTCTTTAAACAAATCTCACTTGATCATGTGATTTCATTTGTGCTAAAATCATCTGAATCTTGATAATGTTTGGGTTTGATACTTTATTAGCATGTACTCTGTTCCATCATCAACTCAGATTAAAAATTTTGATTCATCTTTTTAATTCATGCTGCTTCCTAACTAAGACCTTAATTCTTGAAGTAATTCTTTCCAGTTATCTTGCAATTCAGCTGGTTCAAATTTATGATTAAGTTACAAACTTCTGGGTGATGCTAAGCCTCTTAAAAGAAAAAGAAATTTGATTTGCCACCCATTATAAATATTCTTTGCGGTTTCAACCATAAAGATGTTGGAGAGATCATGAGTTTGTTGTTAATATTGTAAATGCCACAAAGTGTGTAGTGCTTAGATTGATAGACTTGCATAAAGTTTTTCAGGTGACTGAAGCTATCCTTCGAATTCTGTTATTAATTCAGTATCTTTTTACACCCTGTTCCCCAGTCTCCTGCGTGTAGGACAAGGCCAAAGGTGAAGACAAACCGTGTAAAGTATCCAGAGGGGTGGGAGTTGATTGAACCTACTCTTCGTGAACTACAAGCGAAGATGAGAGAAGGTGACAAACATCTTAAAATTATCGCTTATGTAACTGTCATTTTATTTCTTGCATCATATGTCCTGTTAGTACACAAACACTTTGATTTCTTTCTGTTCCAATGTTCTTGAATTTTTTTGTGACAGCTGAGAATGACCCACATGATAATAAAAGGAAATGTGAGGCCTTGTGGCCAATCTTCAAGATAGCCCCATCAGAAGAGTCGGTATATATTTGACCTATATCACAGGAGGAAGGAAATCTCCAAGGAATTATATGAGTTCTGCTTGGATCAGGGCTATGCTGATCGTAACTTAATTGCAAAGTGGAAAAAGGTTTGTTCATTATACGAATAATTTTATGATGCCCACAAATCATCTTTTATGTGTGTTGGTGCTATTGAAATTGTACGTATCAGATCTTATTTGTCAATCAGACAAATATCAGCCAACAACCATTGTATATTGAAGTAACATACAAAGTAGTATATCTTGATTAAAGCTGTAACTTTTTTCAGAAATCATATGATTGTTGGTTGTAAGATCGTTGTATCAAATGTAATTCAAGAACTTGGATAGCCAGTCTCACTTGTGTACAGTTTCTAATTATCGGTGTTTTATTAGCAGCCTGGTTATGAAAGGCTGTGCTGCCTGAGGTGCATGCAGCCCCGTGACCATAACTTCCAAACAACTTGCGTTTGTCGAGTCCCAAAGCATTTGCGGGAGGAGAAGGTTATTGAATGCGTGCATTGTGGCTGCAATGGTTGTGCAAGTGGAGATTGAACTGGTAATACTTATGATCTAACGATGCACTTAAATTTGATTTCTAGAGCTGAAAACAAAGGGTAGGAGCACTTGTTTCCGGAACCAGCGCTTCGACTACCATTACATCTAGAACTATAAGACGTGCTTACTTTCTATGTTACTGAATGCATGTGTTGTTAATCCTTATACTTTAGCTAATGTTAATGACGTTCTTAGGTCTTAAGGGTGTGATTGTCAATGCTTAAAAACTGTTGAACTCACTTTTAAAACAAATGTTATTCTGGTCTTTCCACTGCCAGTTGCCAACACCACCTCTGTCAGGTGACATTGTAATGGTATTTTATTGTTTTTCATATGTTTTCTTGATGTATTGAAGATGCATAATTAATTGGAGAGTTATAATGTTGAGAGTGTTTGTTTTAAGCAGTTTTTGTCACTACTTTAGAATGTTCAAAATAATTTTTAATACTACACCCCTTCTCCCTACAACTTGTGCATTTGTCTTTTCACTTAAATTAAGAGATATATAATCTTTTAATGTATAGCATGTTTAGGATATAATATTTTAATAAAAGTGGATAGTTATATTAATGTTTGGGGTGGGACCAATCTAGAAAATAGAAATGCATATTTTATAATGACAAAAATTGCAGAGTGATTATGGACTTGTCAAAATCATTTGCAAACACACTTGACTCGAATAACATTGTCATGAATTTTATTGTTAATCTAAAAGCATAAAAATACTTGTAATTTCATGTGCGAATGATTTATACTGATATAAGATCTAAGGAAAATCTTTTTATCACATATATAGATATTATCAGTTGACTATTGGCCAATCAACTTTGGACATTAGACATTTATAACTTGACAACAACTGAACAATTTCGAAAATCAAGAAAGTCAACCAAATTAAAAAATTTCCCTACTCATTTAGGATTATATAATCTGCTTTAATTTAATCCGATTTCAATATCTATTCATTATTTTCTGAAAAAAACACTTGTATCCCTTTTATTGAATGATGATACACGTAACAAGCCCAATTCAGCAATTTAAAATTTGCAACTTTAAACTTTTCTTCCTCTTTTGCCACATTTGCAGACATGTCACACTACGTGTCTGTTGTAATGGATGGACAAGTAGAAGTAGATTTAACCTATTCTAAATTCTTGAAATTGATTTTTTTCCCCCAAAAAATTTAATTAATTTGAGTTCCTAAGTATAAAATGTCAATTTATTTTTTCAGATTATATAGTGATTTACTGCGTTTTAGCTCATGAAATGGTTTGAAAGCAAAAAATAAAATTAAACAAGAAAATAACATGTAACTAAGTGGACGTGCAATCGAATTTCAAAATATGCATAATACACTGTTATTATCATAATTCATAAAATAATCGAATTTTGATCTAAAATCGATTTTCGAGATTGTACATGAATAAATAAATTGAAGTTAAAAAAAAAAACTAATTTCCTTATGAGACGACGTATTAAATTATATAATAAATGGTGCATCAAAACGTGATTTTAAAATATTATAAAATAATTCAATACAAATATACTTTATTAACTACTTGAACATATTTTAATTATTAATAAATACTATATTTTAATAAGCATATTTTTACAATAGATTATCCCGTTATCCCGTCTCATACACCCCATGTCCATTTCACAATAAATTGGCAAAATAAAATAAGTAATTAAAATCATAGATCATCTCAAAAAAAAAAAAAAAACCAATGTAACCAACGACAATTGTATAAATCTTGTAGTGATTTTCTTCTATAAATCCAGTAAGTTGTTAGAAAAAAAAAAACACTGATAGATTCCAACAAAAATAATAAAATTGAAACAATATGATCCAACGTATTAAAATCTTCCACCAAACTCAATTAAAACCGAACCAACGTGGATCTGATCCTTTCCCAAATCCAAATCTCATCATCCCACTTCTTCCAAGAAAATTTATTACAACAAAATACTTTTAATCCTACCGTAAATCGCCCAAAAATATACAACTACTATTTCAAGAAAAAAAAAACTCCTAATTTAACAAATTCTCCTCCTTTCTTGCAATTCTTTTCCCTCCATGGATGTCCCCAACACCTTCTTCTTTCATCAAACATCAAATCACATGCAACGCTGTTTTTTCTGCGTTCATCGTTATACCATATAGATGTAATAGTGCGTGTGTTTTTGTGCGTTTTTTTATTTTTATTTTCCTGGATAAATTAATTAAATTCCAGTTGCTTTTTGTATGTGGGGGTGGCCAATTATTAGCGTGTGCTTATAAATACGGGACAACATTCGAATAATCTAGGAAAGAATATGCTTTTCTCGCCAACTGTTGTTCAACGCCCACCCTTTGGCGGTTTATTGTTTGTAGGAGTGTTCTTCGCATGTGGGTATGTCATCTTATTTTACAATTCATGATTAGACACCTTTCTAGAGCTGGATTTCCCTATTCTTTTATTGCAGATGTGTGGTTATTATTATTGTTAAGAATCGATGTCGATTTTGTGTTTTTTATGTTGAATATTCTGTTTAATGTTGTAAATCCTTTTTTAGGACAATCATCTTGGATTTGTCATAGTTTGGTACTTTTTTCTGTTTCTTGATCTGGGGTATCCTTGGAATTTTTTAAATTGTTAGATTTTTAGGGAAGGAGTGAGTGAGGAGCATTTGTGTATTCTTGATTGATTGATCACTTTAGGTAGTTTCAAGATTTTGGGGGTATAGATTTAAAGATTGTGGTAGTTGGGAGGTTTGTAGATTATTATTCTTTAATTCTTTCAAGATGCAAGCTGTGGGGAGGATAGGTAGCTACATCAGTAAGAGTGTGTATACTGTCTCTGGGCCCTTTCATCCATTTGGTGGTGCTGTAGACATAATAGTGGTGGAGCAACCTGATGGAAGCTACAAATCTTCGCCATGGTATGTTCGGTTTGGGAAGTTTCAGGGGGTGTTGAAGTCGAAGGAGAAGGTGGTTAACATTAGTGTGAATGATGTGGATGTTGATTTTCATATGCACTTGGATCATAAAGGGGAAGCTTTCTTTTTGGGGGAGGTCGATGTGGAGGAAAGTGAATTGGCTTTTTCTCCTCCGTCTTCTTCCGGTGAGGATATGGAAAGTCTAGACAGGAATAGACGGACATTGAAATCCAAAAGTTGTAACTTCGATGGGAATTGGTCGGATTCAAATGGCAGTGAAAGAAAGGCTGTTTCTAGGGCAAACTCTCGAAGGTCTCAATTCCTTGGACTTGTTTTTGGGAGGCGGGCGTCAGCAGAGGGATTTCAGGTGAAGGAAGACGCATCAGGTGTTGTTAGGACAGAATCCGTGGAGCTTGCTGAGTTTACTGCTGATCTCTTGGACTTGAAGTGGTCCACTAATCTTCCTTCCCCTAAGAGCAAGAACAAGGATGATAATGTCTTGTTGAGATCTTCTTCAGAAACATTGAAAGATGGTGTGTATAAAAAAACTCGGATGGATGGCTCTAGTTTTGATGCAACCACCACTGAGGAAAATGGTGTTGGAATGAAATGTGAAACTTCCGAGTACATTATTAAGACAACCACTTCAGTTGAAAGTGTCAGAGAGGATTCTACTCTTTCAAATTCAGAACCATCAGATGTTCATGTGAGTTCTGTCAGCATCGTTTCAGAGGTTGCAAAATCTGATTCACAAATTCTAGACTCTGTTGAAAAGCTAAATGGGTTGTCGGACATCCAACAGTGTTTGGGCAAAGAGGATCAATTCAGATTTGTTCATGAGGAAAAGATGTCGGTTAGTGGAGGAACTACGAATGGTGCTCCAGAAAGCATTGTAACTGAATGCTATTCGCAATTAGTGTGTGTTCACCAAACTAATTATCCCCTCAAGGACATTAGCTCAATCACTGCTCCAATAGTCTCTAGTTCTAGGTATTCAACTTGTTCAACTATCGATGAAGGTAACATTTTGAGTCAAAGAGAGAATCCGGAATCTTCTGAAGGGCCTCTTTCTGATCCAGCGCGAGGTGCAGAAGAAGAGCTACTGCTCTTTGGTGAAATGGAAGGTCTGGCCTCCACTAGCGCCAAGCATGCAAACGTCAGTCATTCAAACCATGTGGAGAAAGAGACGTCTGGTGATGCAAAATTGCGCTCCAATTATTCGTTAGACCAGTCTATTATAAATGACTACTTAAATGATGCTGATATACAGAGAACAAGATTATGCTCTGCATCGAGTGACGCTTGCATTATTGAATCTGTCAGTGAAGAATCCAGGGAACTTCCTAGAATGGCAAGTTCTTTGCCCATCATAGGGCCCCTCAGTGATAATCTTGAAGCAAGTTTGGATTCAGATAAGAATCACCAAACAGGTGGTGATCAAACGACTGCCGGAGATGTTAAAAATCTGAAGGAAAGCAAAGATGAACCTGCTCACCGGACCATTGGTAAGAGATTTATATAATGAACTTATTTTCTTGAAGCCAGTAGAAATATATGATTGCTTGATTGACCAGTTGCAGCAAACTGATACTATTATATTCTTTAAGATTTTTAAAATTTTCTGGCTTTGTTTGTAGAGTGAAAGCATCTGTTGACGTTATGTATAATTGAATATTATGGTTATTTCTGTTCTATATTCATTTTGCTAGACTCGCTTATATAGTTGCACGCTAAAATCTCATCACTTTCTATTTGCTATTGGATTCCAATAGATAATTAAGATGACTGTAGACGGGGTATAGTGTCAATGTCAACACAGGCCGAGTAGGTCATCGTTCACCATTCTCCCCATCAAAAGGCTTCCTGGATGTGGATAATTACTCAGTTCCATGTTTTTGTCTTTTGCCTTAAAAAATTAACATAATGAAACCAGAAAACCTCCATTCTCAACCCTCCAGGAATATAATCAGTTTAGAACCATGCATAGAAGCTTATATATTCAGGCTCTTAGTAGTAAGTGCAATATAGTTTGAGTCCAAATAAGCACTACATGGATTTCAAACATGTAATGTCTTTTCAGGGCGTGTTGCATCCTTGGATTCTTTAGAAGGAAGCAGAAGTAATTCGCCCCTCCCTTTTCAGAGAACAAGGGGAATCAAAGTTTCTAATGCAGACATGAATGGTACCGATCACTCAAATGGCATAAAGAATATTGATATACCTAGTGATTTGGACACAGGAACAGAAGTGACCAAAGCAAAAGTTATTAAGAAAGCAAGGACACTTACTCCAACGTCCGAACAGTTGGCATCCTTAAATTTAAAAGAAGGGAAGAATACTGTAATATTCACCTTCTCAACCTCAATGCTGGGCAAGCAACAGGTTACATTTTTTTACTCCTTCAACTTTGTTTTTTCATTGTAACTCAAGTTTAAGTGTAGCTGCTGACAGCTGTCCTTGTCATTTGTCAATCTTATACATGCTTGTTATTTTGTTGCTTGATATCTATATGCACTTTTGTTTTCTATTTGACTAGAAGTTTATGCATCCAGGTTGATGCCCGGATTTTCCTTTGGAGATGGGATGCTCGAATCGTGATATCTGATGTTGATGGGACAATTACTCGGTAAATTATCCGTGATTTCTCCTCAATACCGTATCATTTCAGTGGCCTAGATCCACTCCATTTATATGATTTACACAGCTTACTGAATATGTCATGTGCTTTATGTCAGTCATATGTGCCTTTTTATGAATTCCATACGAAGTCCCTTTGAGTAGTTGTGAATGCCTTTCTTCCCTATCCAATTCTTATCGACTGTTCCTGTGGATACAGTTCTGATCTTCTAGGCCAGGTCATGCCGTTGGTTGGTATGGATTGGTCGCAGACAGGTGTTGCCCATCTGTTCTCAGCAATCAAGGTCCATTGATATCTCTGTGTTATAATTTTCAGGCTAGCATCTCCATAATGTTTTTTCCCCACGATTCCATGCATGCTATGTTTTTAATATTTTTATTTTTTAGATGAAAAAGCTCGGAGAAAATGTATGCTTTTATCTTCACAGAATATTTAAAAACTTAATATGTGGATTGATGTTTTGTGCTTTTTTTTTTTGGCAGGATAACGGTTATCAGTTAATTTTCTTAAGTGCACGTTCGATTTCTCAGTCCTTCATTACCCGACAATTTCTTTTTAATATCAAACAGGTAATGATGTTTTTTTCTAAGACATCTTTTATTTGAGCTAATTCACTTATTAAAAAATATACTCACTCTGCTGTCTTTCAATGATATGATAAATTTCAATTTCTCTATTGAACTGTAAAAACTAATTTATCAGAATGATATCTTTCTTATATTTTGGTTCTGTAACCCATACATGTATGCATTCAGTGAGTTAATTTATTCTTTCAGGATGGAAAAGCATTGCCAGAAGGGCCTGTCGTCATCTCCCCCGATGGACTCTTTCCTTCTTTATTTCGAGAAGGTTATTATCTCCCATGGTTCATTTACATTTACATATTTGCGTAAAATTGTCTTGTCTTTGTGCTTTTCTATATTTGGTGATTCTGGATCGTTATATAGAAAGCATTCCATGGTTTATAATTACGTCAACTTTCTAAAGATCCCCTGCACTTTGTTTTGCAGTTGTTAGAAGAGCTCCGCATGAATTCAAAATTGCTTGCTTGGAGGTTTGTTACTAAATTCTTCACCCCCTTTGACACCTCAGTTCACTTATAAGTCTTGGCAAATGGCGTGTAATCTTTCCATTTCCGAGTTATATATACAAGACTTGCAAGATTATTGTTTGGTTGTGAATTGTGTTTTTGGGTGTATTAGGATTATTGATGTAATAAAATATGATACGAATAGATTAATGTGAATGTTATATCATTGATTTCGGAAAGTAAGAGTACTGCGTTTTAGCTAGAAGGAGTAGAATCTGATGATATTGTTGATTCCACAGGACATCAAAGCCTTGTTTCCTCCAGGTAGTCATCCATTCTATGCAGGTTTTGGAAACAGGGACACCGATGAGGTCAGCTATCTTAAGGTTGGCATTCCAATGGGGAAAATATTTATCATAAACCCAAAGGTATGTGCGTCAATGTTATGTGAAATTGTACATGTGATATGTGAGGTTCAGGATGTTTTCTCACAAAATATCTACAGGGTGAGATTGCTGTGAACCGCCGAGTTGACACCAAATCTTACTCGTCTCTTCATGACCTCGTACATGGCATGTTTCCCCTCATGTCAACTTGTGAGCAGGTTAGTTTCTCTTGGTCTTGATTATCTGAGGTATTATGACATTTAAAGTCGGTTATGTTTCAGAACCACTGCATGTTACTCCCTTCGTCCCTCTTAATCAGAGATAATTTTCATTTTCTTCCATCTCTCTGCATTGGACACGATCCGTTTATGGTAAAAAAAATTAAACAAATTTACCGATACACCATAGTTTCAATTTTTGTATCATTACCTAACACATATAACATGCTTTACACCTTAGTTACTTTTTTTTATAAAAAAAAAAAAAACCACACTTATACAAGCCAATAAACCTGGTCAAAAAGTGACTTTTCTTAATATTTTTGAAAAAATAATCGTCCCCACTTAAGAGGGACGGAGGAAGTATAAGTCGCATGCGTCATTTACTCGTTTTGAAAAGGAGAAAAGAAGTGCAAGCCTTCCATTTTTCACCTTCCAGTATCTTGAAAAGTTCATTTTTTGTTGCCATCTGTTGCGGTGTCCTAGCTTGTGTTCTCTCAGCCGTTGATATCCTCCTTCCAATCATTGAAATGCACCCGTTTTTTCACTCCGTAGGCAATGCTAACTCATTAGTTCTGGTTTCAGGAAGATTTTAATACTTGGAACTACTGGAAGCTTCCTCCACCTACCCTGAACTTATGAAGGCTCAAAATCTTGAACTGGAGACGAATCTGTAAGACATTATAGCAGATTTGAGGTAACTGCCGACTGTCCCTTTAGATTTAGGGAAAGATTCTTAAAGAATTTCTGATTCGTGGAGAGAACTGCTGACAAATTACGTACACACATTGCCTTTCTTCTCGCTCGTTTTATGTCCAGAGCAGTGGTGAAGCGGAGAACTTCGTCCTAGAACACCGATTGCAGAAAATTTCATCATTATTGGATTGATGCTGCAAATGCAGTTGGATCAGCTGTTACCAACTTATCATAGTTTGGGGTATCATATAATGTTGCTATAAGCATCGTTTTCGAGTTTCCTGACATGAGTCGGGTTTTTGTAAAGCGTAGAACGTAGAGCCTGTCGTTCGTTTGATATAGAAGTTAAACAGTATAGTGTAAATGGACTTATTCATCTTGACTTTATTGATTCATATTTCATGGAGTTCATGCTCAAATTGGCAAGCATTTCAACTTCCCTTCGTAATACGAATTACGGAGGGAAGTTGAAAAGCTTGTTGGGACGGGAGATTAACTCTTACTAATGTCTTTGAAAATAGTAGATTTGGACATGCGTTTGGGACAGAAAGAATAGTACCAATTACACCCGTGGTTAATAGCCTAATTTATTTCTAAAGTAGAAGAATTACCTTCAGAGTCTAGTATAAATTTTTAGAGTATTATCTTTTTAATTTATATAATAATTAAAGAGGTCTTATGATTGAGATGTTCAACACAATTTATACTCTTCGAATTATTTTAGGCAGGATAAATTGTTCTTATAAAAAATTGAAATTGATACTATTTAGGAATATAACATATTTATACGCACACGGCCCATCCTACAAAGGCCCTACACTTAAGTATATATTTATGGGTAATATATTCTTGGTTGATAAGATTAGTTTTTTAAGGTTTAGTTATTTTTATTTTTAAAAATTTATATTAGTATTTAATTTGATCTAATTATTTATTAATTTTTGACTAACATTCCTATTAATTAGTTGCACCTGGTTTGACTCTATATTTATTCTCCCATGAATAATGCAAGCAATGTTTTTGTAATCTGATCAGACATTGAATTGGAAGAGGTAATGGTTCGATCAATAGAATCAATCCAATAAAAAAATTAGATTTACATATTTTACAAAAACACCATTAAAAAAAATTGTATAATCACTGAAATTGTTTTACATAGTTAAAAACATTCAGTACATAATTGATAATTTAATAAAATAATTAAATATTACTCCGATCAACTTATTGGAATATATTCTAAAATATATATAAAAGTAAAAGTGAAATATCATAATAATAAAAAATATTCAAAAAATTTATAAATAAAAAATTACTCTCTCTATCCAATATCTTTATGTATCCATTTTACTATTTTAGGTCGTCCACTCTTAATCTATCCATTTTTCTTTTTAGATATATGAGAGTTTGGAAGACGCACCCACGTTAAGTATGCCCAAGTAGAACACTCCCTCCGTCTCATTCATATGTCTTTATTTGTGCTTTTTGCACGTATATTAAGGAGTATTATTATTTTATATATAGTGGGTAATTTTATTATTATCTTTTGAAACAGACTTAAAAATTTTCTTTTATATCGGGACCCTTCACTTAGTGATACTTCTCAAATCTAAAGATAAGGAGAAAGAGTAATAGGGTTCCACGGATTCTTTATTATATAAATAAAAGTAGAATGATCAAATTAACATAGATGAGTTCTCATAAAACATATGATATAAATAAAATTAAATAACATCATTTAATTACATAAAAAAAAATTCATTATTAAGTAACAAAGTAAAAGAATGATAAATACTCTTCGTCCATACAAAAGGATAATATTTACGTCCTACAAAAGTCGATATATTTATATAGGATGTAAAGAGTACAATTATACTCCCTCCGTCTCAGAAGATCCTTTACATTTTCTTTGTAATTTACAAAGAAAATGTGAAAATTACAAAGGAAGGGTGAAGGGTCTTCTGGAATGGGACGGATGGAGTATTTGTTCCATGAAGGATATTGTAACCTTTTTTTGAAAGCAAAGAAGGATGTAACTAATCATGTAAAGGGTTGGATAAGATGGAATCCAAATAAAGGGTTTGATATGAAGAATATTCCGTCAACGAATGCAATTATAGGTGAACCCTAATCCATGTTATTTATTTAATTCAAAGTAAAGAATACTTAACTTTTTTTTAAGTATAATATATAGTTTCTTTTAGAAAAGCAAGTAGTTATAATCTTTCTCACTATATATTTTGTATTTTTTAAAGTGGATCATAGTATCTTATAAAGTAGTACATATCATATGAAAACAATTAAAAAAAAATGTAATAATAGTTCTCCCAAATACCTCGGAATATAATTATAATGCGCGAATTAATGGAATATAATCGTGTAGGGTTGATGTTGATAGATCTTATTGTTAGAATTTAGGGATAATAATATATTACTAAAACTTAAGACTAAAACTTTTGCAATTCACTCTGCCCCTAAATCCCATGTTTTTCTAAGGTGTCTCTTTGATATTAAATGTTATATCTTTAGTAAAAAAATTTATATTATGTAGTTTTTGAAATTTTTTTAATTAAACATTTATAGTAATATTCATATTTTATACTAAATATTTTCAATGAAAAATTATACCTTTATTAATTAAAGTGTATATCCTTTAAAATAAAATGTTTATTCTTATCCACCTTGTACACATGGAGACAAAGAAACCAATTCAAATTTAAAGACATATCATAATTAAATCGATAATGCTCTAAACTTATCAAATTAAGTACTCCATTAAGTTTGAAATGGAAATTTACCTGAATTAAAAAACATATCATAATTAAATCGATAATGCTCTAAACTTATCAAATTAAGTACTCCATTAAGTTTGAAATTGAAATTTACCTTAATTAAAAAATAAAATAATTCTTGAGACCGTCATAAGAGATCATTTTACATTAGATAAATATATTATTATTTTTTTTAATTGAGTTTCACTTTTTAACCATATCACATTATAAATCCTTATGTGAGATTGTCTCACACTTTTTTACCAAAAATAAAATTGAAATCCATATCGAGCATCTCACGAGCTAGCTTGTAGTCACTAGTCACTTAATTAACTATCAATTTTATTTATATATTTTATATTTTATTATATAATTTTTTGCAAAATATAATGTGCATCATTAGCATGAAAATGTACATTCTAATGTTTATTTGGCTTTATGATTAATGTGTACATCAAGATTTATTACTGTCAATTTTCTGATTATAGATTTAATCCATGTAATATCTTATGCATAGACTATTTTATCTTATTTCTGTTCTGGTATAATTTATTTTTGCAGATTTAAATATATAATTATCTTTTAGTTCTATTTTAAGGAGGGCAAAAACTTATGTGAGATCGTCTCACGAAAATCGTTGGACGGATAAAAAGTGATAATATTTTTAGTGAAAAGTGTTAATGATGCTGTGAAATGATCATAAACAATTTATAATATACATAAAAAGTGATAATATTTAAAAGAAAAAATGATAACATTTTTAATAAAAATTATAACTACTTACAAAAATATAAAATGATATCGACGTGATATGGTTTTAACTAAGATTTCTCTTTCAAGGAGAGTGTACCATAATGTATACTAATCTCTTTGTCCTGGTAATTGTGCACGTATTCTAATGCACGTAGATTATAAAAATTAATTTTTTTATGTATAAAGATATGTAAAGTTATTGGAATGAGTTCAAAAAATGAGTATTTTAAATTATTAAATAAAAAATGTATATAAAATTGTTGGGATATAAGTAAAAGTAAATAGTATTTTAATATATTTTTTCTATTTTTTTAAATGTGCATAAGTGTTGAGACTAATAAAAAGAAAATTGTGGAGTAATCAATGAGACAGAGATAATATATTTTTTAAAGACAAGTCCGATAATTTTTTATAATTTCAATTCAATTGTGTAAAAGACTTGCAATCTTAATAGTGGGGCCGGATGGTTCTAATTTACCACCCTTCTTTATGACCACCAATACCTTTAATTAGGAAAAATCAAACTTTTGAAATTAATAAAACAATTAAATATATATGATTGCATCTTAGACTTCATAAGATATAAATTTAGAGTGGACTTGTTATACTCTACATTCGGGAGCACACATTTAAAATCAATGCACTCATTTTTTTTTTAAATTAATAAATTATAAGTTTTAATTCAATAATTTATACGTATTTCTTAAAAAAATATATATTTACAAGTACCTATTAATAAAAATATTATTATGTTTGTGGGCTGAAATTTTATTCAAGAAAGACAAATTAAGTTCAATTTGAATGATTTAGGTCAAACTTGCCATTCTAAATGAAAATTAAATTAAATGCTTAAAATTTGTGATCAACACATAATTAATACTCATTCCGTTCCAGAAATACATGCACGTATTTGGTGGCACGAAATTTAAAAGGTAAATACTCCTATTTATTGTAATGATATATTAAGAAAGAGAAGGGGTAGTATGGATAATTAAATAAAATAAAATGTATGACATAGTTGACTTTGATTAGATTGTGTATATGTAAAATGAATGTGTCATTTTTATAATATTGTAAGGTTATTAATATTGTGTATTGTTTTTATTTTTAAGATGTGCAAATACTCTTGGGGCGGAACAAAATAAAATGTGTGGAAATATTCTTGGGACGGAGGGCTATATTGTCCTAAAAAATATGGCACTATTTTTAGTGTGTCCTAACAAAATAGTTTTGCCATTGCAAAACTAATTAAGTACTCCCTATATGTGTGGACTAAAATTACTTAAAACAAGACATATACATGTGTTACGTTACATCATAATTACAATATTGTGCATGAAATTCATGCACAAAATTCTACACCAATGCATTGTACATTAAAGGTCGAGCAAACTTATATGTGATCAAAGACGATCTTTAGACGTAATTGTTTGCTTGCAAACACTACAAGCTTGTCAATTTCATCGTTGTCGAAGTCGATGTATTCGTTACCATTCGTGTCGACAGCCTTCAACACTCGCTTCGCCTTGATGGTGCTGAACCACCCTCCAGTGTCTCGGATGGCCTGTCTTAATTCTTTGACGTTGATCTTTCCATCTCCATCCTTGTCGTATTTCTTCAACCATTTCTTGAATTCTTCTATGGATAGACTACCTCTATATTTACGAACTATAATTGGCATTTCTTAATGTGTATGTTTTTTTTGTATTTGGTGTGGAAAAAACATCTCAGATATGCCTTCTATTTATTGTGAATATTTAGTGTGATGTGAAATTTATAAGATTTTCTCTTTGGAATCGGAATCACTTAATGGACTCAAAAGTTGCAAATAATTGAAACATTTGTATATGATATCTTCATGTAATTAATTGCTTGATGAACTTGCGTGATTCCATGTAATTAAGTTTGAATCGATTATCCAGTGGCAAAATTGTGTATTCCCTGTTGTGTCATTTGATAAATAAAAAAATTAAAAAAATAAAGAGAAACTCTCTTGTGAGACGGATTATTTGTAAGATGGGTGTGAGACAGGTCGACTCATCACTAAAGTATGTTTATTATATAGGTAAAATATGCTTATTTATAGTAGTTAAAGTATGTCAGTAATGAATCATATTATAACACGCTAAAAATCATACTTTATGCATAATCCAACCAACTTTAAAAAACATACTTTAGCAACCATTAAAAATACTTTCTATATAATATGAATACTTTAACACGTCTCACAATCCGTCTCATGTAAATAATGTCTCACAAGAGAATTTGTCAAAAATAAAAAAGAGAGTAACATAGTTTAAAACATAAATCATCTTGTAATTTTTTACTTTATCCGAAAATGTTCTAATAGAGTTAGGATATTTATTTTTGTTCCGAACCTTTCAATTTTGTTCTGATTTTTTTCAAAAACAATATTTTTCACCAACTTTGTCCCATTACTTTTGTAAAAACATTAATTCAGTCTCATGGTTCAGTCTTATAAAATAAAATTAAAAAATTTGGATATTTTAAGTAAAAATGACCATTTTGATAGAATTTTAAAATTATGGAATTGTTTCGGAAATATTAAATTTATTATCACTATTTTGAATAATGATAAATTTATACTATGAGACAATTTTGAGTTAAAAATACATATTGAAGATTTATTCATTTTTATTATGGCTCATACAACTAACAATACATCATGAAAGAGTTTGTTCATGTAAACCCAGTTAATTATGTACTTGATTTTACAAAATTACTCTTTAATACTCCAAAAATTACTTTTTGGAGGAATTATAAACTAATACTCTTTCTAATAGAAAAATATTATCAATCTCAACAAGAATATGAAAAATCACAATATATAAGAATTTAAGGAATAATATTTTTTTATTTAAAAATATAATAGTTAATCACTATAAAAAGTCATTTTTAATATATTAAGGAGTATTAAGGAAACTAGGAACACATAGTTTGTTTTAGTTTGTTTAAATACTTTGATGTTAATTAATTCGGGAAATATTGCCATTAATTTAAAAGATCAAACAGATTGAAACAGGTAATCACATTTTATATATCATCGTGATCATGAGCATATTATAACATGATATAATTCAGACTTTATAACATAATATCATATATATTTAAGTGGGTGATGCATGATTATATATATTCAAACGAATATAACTCGTAATACAGTTCATTGAATTGAATTACATTAAGAAAAAAAAATTATAATTCTTTCATCCATCATTGATGTAGAGATAAATTTTAAACAACACACACTATTTTGTTTAATTTTAATTGAAAAATGGATATGACTCGATTTTTTTTTTCTTTTTTACGAGGTAATTTTCACGAGCCCTATTAATTAATTACATTAAATATGGTCAAAATTTTATGATCTACGTATATGTCTATTGCAAGAGTAGATCATAATTCATTACAATATATATAACATAGAAATATGTACAATATTACAACCTTCATGTCACCTCCACTAATTCTACATCAAACTCAACTACAAAGTCTTAAGCACACTACAAAAACATGATTAGAAGGAGATATTCAGACCTAATTGTTTTATTGCAAACACTAGGAGCTTAAAGATTTCATCACCGTCGAGATCAATGGATCCGTTAGAGTTCGTGTCGACGGCCTTCAAAACTCGATTGGCCTTGATGGTGCTGAGCCACCCTCCCGTGTCGCGGATGGCCTGTCTCAGCTCCTTCGCATCGATCCGGCCATCTCCGTTCTTGTCGAATTGCTTCAACCATTTCTTGAACTCATCCACAGTGAGATAACCCTTAGGATTATTTCCAAATATTGCCATTTTAGTTCTTGAATATTGATGACTGATCTTATGTACTATGTTTTGTTATGCCAAAGGTTGTTGTATCCATGCCCTCTATTTATTGTGTGCATATTTTGCTCACCTCAGAGTATGTGATGTCACCTTGTAAACTTTCTCTTGGAATCAGAATATCAATTCATGTAGTCAAAAGTTGATCTAATGAATCATTTATTATGTAGATAATATGATCTGTCATGTAATTACTTGCTAATGTTCATCTAAAATTGTGAATTAACTCGTAATTTTCTTATCAATCCATTTAGATTTATTTATTTATATCTTTATTGATGTGCACCCATCCAGTGAGGCATATCTTAGAAAATGTTACAAAATAGTTTTAGCATTCAATTTCGTTCCAAACTCAATACTTTTTTTTTTTACCAATTTCGTCACATAACTTTGCAAAAGTATCAATTTAGTCTCATTCTATGGAATTAAAAAAATTAGACATTTTAAAGTTTAAAAAAAAACCATTTTTTTTAGAATTTAAAAATTGTAGAATTATGGTGCACGGAGAAATTTAAATTTCTTGAAATTATTTTGAATAAAGTAAATTTGTATGTCACTATATTATTTAAATTCGAATGAGGATCATTGACTGTGTTAAATTTAATTTAAGGAAACAATTCTATATACGTGTGGAATTACAGTGGGGTACACCAAAATATCCTAGAAAATTTAAAGACAAACGATGGATTAATTATTATCCATTTATCATAATAAAATTAGTTTAGTAATACTACATGAAATGTACATGATTTTTTTTTTATTATTCATATCCATATATTACAATTATAAGTTCAATGCATGTTCCATCAAATCATGTAAATAATCCCGATAGATTTAATATAAGATTGGATTAATAATTCATATAACTTTGAAAGACGCGATATTTTTTTTTAAGGATAATATTAGATTATATCTTTAAATAACTCTAACAACATAGATGTGATATTAACTATTTTCGAACTTTAGGATTAGTAGAAAAAGGGGAGTGGAGAATATTTAGAGAAAGCAAAAGTGATGGATATGTTTTAACAGTTTATGTTATATATGTTTGATGGATCCGGTTGTTAAATATATAAGGTGGGGGCACTATCACGTGAAAGATTCTCCCTACTATGATTTATGAATATATATAAGATATATTATTCGTTTTATTATTAAAGTATGATTATTATGTGAATTGATAAAATATGTTTATTATTAGTTAAAATATATTTGATATTGTTTGTCATAACTTAAAATCATATTTAACGTATCATTTGTCATACTTTAAAAAACATACTTTATCATGCTATAACACCTTAAAATTACACTTTAATACATTAATTTTCATCATACTTTAAAAAAATACTTTAACTAGTATTAATAAACATATTTTATCTATATAACAACCATATATACTTAATATTGAGTCGATACGTCTTACAACCCATTTCATATAGACATCGTCTCATAGGAGATTTTGTTATAAAAGAAATACGAATAGGAAATTTTTATTACATTTTTTCAATTATATTAATTTAGAAAATAAATACTCCCTCCATCCCATTTATGTTTGCACCTCTCATTGTACACGAATAGTTAGAGAAGTGATAATTTTTTGATAATAAATAAATGATAAAGTATATATGTGGAAGGGTGATTGTATTTGACTTTATATTTTTTTAGGAGGATGTAAAGTTTTATGAGAAAATCCAAAATGATAAGTGTAATTTAAAATACTATAAAGTATAAATAATTTGAGTAAGGAAATACTCCATTCGTCTCACGAAACCCTTTACACTTTTTTCATTTATTTGTCCACAAAACCTTTCGCATTCCAAAAAAAAAATATCATTTTATCTAACAACCTCAAAAGTTACTATGCTCTCAAATTTGTCACTCATTTTTCACATATTTATACTTTTTTTTATTATCTAAATATACTATAATAATCTCTAAAATCAATAATTTTAGTCAAAAAGAATAACTTTTTTTAAATAATGCAGAACAATAAATGTGAAGTGTTTTGTGGGATGGAGGGATGGAGCAATAAATTATAAATTTAATATTGGATTATTAATAATTATGTAAAGATTTAAATTGAATAATTAATGCTTAGATTCTACTCCCTCTATTCCGGCCATAGGTCCTCATTTGGTTTTTGCACGTGGATTAAGGAGTATTATTATTTTATGTGTAGTGAGTAGTTGTATTAGTAGTGAGTGGTGGGCCATATGTGGGGCTCTTTTATTAAAAGAGAAAAATAAGAACATTTAAGTGGAACGCCCAATATAGTAAAATAGGGACATTTCAGTGGGACGGAGGAAGTATTATCTAATATCACACCATATTTATGTAAATACAAAGAGATTAAATTATAAAATTTTTATGAGAAGGTCTCTTTTTGACCAATTTACCCGTGCATTATGTTTTTTATATAAAATAATACCTTATCTTTATAAAAAGTAATTTTTTCATACTAAAGAGTAATAGTGTATCAAGATATAAGAATTTGCAAAGTACTAATTCCAATTAAAAAAAAAAACTTCTTTTTTTCATGTAGATATTAGTCTCTTTATTACTGTAATGAGTTTAGAGAATCCATACAACCTCATCATGCTTCTTTATATTTATATATTTAAATTACTTATTTAATTTGTTGCACATTTTAATCGCGAGTCTAGATCAATTAATTTCCCTGTGTGTCCACTGTCCACATCTTGTTTCACTAAATTAGTTTGGTGAGTTAAGTATATTATAGCAAAATCCATATTTACTCCCCTAACTTTTAAATTTTTTATTTTAGTCCCTTTTTTTTAATCCATTTTATTCAAATCTAAGTCTAAATTACTCCAAAATTTTTAATTTCTGCTGGGGTGTTCAATTTTAATCCGAATAGATGGTTTATATCATTTTTTGGCGCGATTACACATCCTCACCTGCCAGTCATTCCCCACGTCATTGGCTTGATCAAGAAAAATGTAATAGGTAAAATTGTTAAAAAAATTATTCTTATAGGCTTTAGATGGAAGAAGATTATGATAGAATTGTTTACTACCTAATCAAACCCTAATCTGACTAACTCCCAACTCTAGATTTTATAATCGAAAACCCACCCAGAATCCTCCCGGAGCTAAAAGCTCTAAACCAAACTCAATCGGAGGCGTCTTTCCCGGGACGGCTAATCAGCACCGGATTAAAGATGCAAATGTCAACACCGACTAGAAGAAACTTGTTAGGAGGAAGAAGTAGTCGTGGCCGTACATGAGGCGGTCATGGTGGGAGGGGACGGGGAAAATATTAAATTACTTTTTTAAATAAAAATATTAATTATAGGAAAGACTAAATAAAATATTAATTAAAATATTAAATTACTTAAAAAAATATTAATTGAAAAATTAATATGAGAGCAATATGCACACAAAGTTTTTCAAAATTTTATTTTAAATCTACAGTAATAGTATTAATGATATTTGATATGTTATCCCAACTTGAATAATCATGGAGGAAAATAACTAAAAATTGAGATTAAATATTACTCCATCATACCTAAAAATCGAAGCTTAAGAATTTATAATATGAAAAGATACTAATTCAACCATCAAATATGAAAAGATTAAATACTTTTCAGTTTATCCCAACCGTAGAAACCAGATTACCTACAACTTCTAGACAAGCCTTGTATAAGATAATCTCACCAAATAAATTCAAACTAATTTTGAAGTGCTTCAAACATATACAACCCAATTAAAATAATAAAAAAAATCACATAAACTAAAAATAGATAACTCAATACTTTGTGTATAAAAGGCTAAGAAGTATGAGCAATATAAGAGAATTTTAGACATTTATAATTAGTTATTACTTACCCGCTAAATATTATCAATTTTTATCCTTCTAATATATGAACTTCTAGTGAGACGGTTTTACACATATCTTTGCCAAGAAGTATTACAACATTAAAAGATAACAAAATATATATACATGCAGGAAATATCTAACCACAAGGTTGGAATTAAGGACTAAATAATTACAAGCGTGTTAATTACATTCATGATGTATATTTTTTCTCCCTTACATGGTTCTTTTTAACTTAATTAGACACCTCATTTTCACTCTCACTTGACATAGTACAATTAGTTATGTCATCTTAAAAAAAAAAAAAAAAACCCTAAAAAACAACAATCTTCATACCAAATTGATTTTGTGCAAGCACTACTAGCTTACTAATTTCTGCATCATCGATGCATCCATTGGAGTTGGTATCGATCGCTTTGAGAATCCGATTAGCCTTCCATTTGCTGAACATCCCACCGGTGGCGCGGATGGCTTCTAGGAGCTCCTTCGCGCTTATCCAGCCATCCCGATCCACGTTGAAGTTGTTCAACCATCTCTTGAATTCTTCCAAAGACACTTCAACCTTTTCATCAGGAAGGACTCGAGGTTTGAATGCCATATCTTAGTGCTGTATATTATATATGATATGATTTTATTTTTTTTGGGCGTTACTAATATGTTACATGCCCCCAATTTATAGTAGTGAAATATTTATTTGGGTTCAAAGGAAACGAAATTTAATCATGCTGCCTGACTCTTTTATTTATTTTATTTTATTGGGGGTGGGGGAATCAGAATCAATTAAAGGAGTCAAGAAACGGTTTTACAAAAAGTTTTAATTAGTTGCTAGTTTTTTTTTCTGTCTTTTCAATATATTTCAAGGGGTAGAGTGTAAATTTTATATAAAATATGAATCATAACAAAGAAGGTAGAATAAAAGATACTTTTTGTTGTAACTTAGGTTAAAATATTATTGTAATGAAAGTTTGAGTTCTCGACTGTACTTGACCCAATGAAAGAACCAATATACCAACTCCCTCCCTTTTATATGTATTCAATTTTTTTCATTTTGATTCTTTCAATTATAGAGTATTAATTTTTTTTTATTAATGTTATCCACAAAAAAATTATTATTATATTTTTATCCACTATATATTAAAATATTATATCCCTTAATTTGTTATATACTAAATTATTATATTTCTTAATCCATAAAAAATCCATGTAAAAAAGCAGTTACGTTTCCAAGTGTACGTACGAAGTACATAAAAAATTATGCGATACTTTCTTTTAGAATAGTTCCATGTCACTATTACTCCCACCCTATAGTAAAATTCATAGTTCTGTACTGGTTAAAAATTTATTTATTTTACTTGTTTTTAAGGATAATTTAGTATTTGTAAATAATAATTAAATAAATTATAAAGTAAAATATGTGAATTTTAAAAGTACTTGGATTATATGTTATTTCTTAATTGAGAGATGTAAACTTCTTTTTAAAACGAACAAGATTAATATATGCGAATTTGTTCATGGCTAGAGAAAGTATTTTATTTTATTATATTATTTAAGTATTAACTCATTATGTGAACGTTTCTACATAAATCTTAGTTGTATTAATTAATCTACAGCATGCATACAAACTTTAATGAATTTGGTCTCCTTGTCTTGTGTGAGATCGTCTCACGGATCTTTTATGGGAGATGAATTATTAATTAATTAATTAATATAATATAAAAAATAAAAAAATAAAAGAAAAAACGGTTGTGGCCGGTTACCCGTTAAAACCTCTCACGGAATGCATATTCCATTAACGTACGTAAATGGGATCACTTAACCTCACGGATGGCATATTTAATTAACGTACATGGGATCACTTATATTTTTTCTTTTTCTATGTACATTTTAAAATTAATAATGTTATTATTATATTAAAATTACAAGTAATATTGAACATTAAAAAATTTAAAGTGACCGTTGAAAATTCAAAGAGTATACTCCACTTATTACATTAAAAAAATAAAAAATAATACATTTAATATTGAATTATTTTATGAAAGAAAATTCTGTCTCACGGGATTGTTTCGTGAAATTGATAAGAAATGATAATATTTATAAAGAAAAGTGATATCTAATTGATAAAAAGTAATGATAATAATGTGAAATATTTTATGAACAATGTATAGTATAAATAAAAGTGATATCATTTTAAAAGAAAAGTGATAATATTTTTAAGAAAAAGTAATAATTAATTACGAAGTGTGAAATGGTCTTGTCGGGAATGGTCTCACACAAGAACTTCCCTTTATGATAATTTCATAAAATAAAAAATTGATCACATCTTTTATAAAAAAGTCATGATATCTAATCAAAGCAAAATGATACTTGCACTAATAATTTTTTTTAAAAAAATAATTGTTAAAAACAAAAAGTGATAACATTTTCAATAAAAAAATGATACTTAATAAAAAAATTAATACACACAATTAAACTATTCAATAAAAAAAATTATAGGACGGATAAAAAGTGATAATATTTTTAATAAAAAGTGATACCTAATCAAAGAAAAGTGATAAATATCCAATTAAATTATTTAATAAATATATTTATCGTACGAATAAAAAATGATAATATTTTTAATGTAAAGTGACATAAAAAAGTGATCATTCATTTGAACTAAATGAATTATTAGTATAATAATAAATAAAAAGTGATAATAAATAAAAGTGAATTCGTCATCAATTTTTTCTTTATTTTATTAACAAATATTAAAAAAAAATAACTGTACATGATTTTATTTAAAAAAAAAACAAATAAATTGTAATTGAAAAAATAAAATTATAACGAAAAAAAGAATTGGTTATGTTGATGTGCGCTATATGTGGATTTAGGAGGTAGTACAGGTAGTAAGTTTGTCTAGGATATGTTTGGGTCATATCTGACCCGTCTCACGATATGTGAGACGGTCTTGTGCAAGTATTTTCCATATTTGAATGTACAAAATATTTAGAAGTTTAACATATTATTTTGAAGAGCATATATTTTAATAAATAAAAATATTACACATATATATACTACAAAAAAACTATTTTTTATCAACGGAATATTCCGTTGGTAAAAGCCTTAATATTATTGTTAAATTGGCTTACCAATAGATTAGCAAAAGAATCCATTGGTAAAGTGGTGGTTGGTAAATTTTTAGCAACGAAAAATCAATTCTGTTAGTAAATAATTCCGTTGGTATTCCATTGTTAAAAATTCCGTTGGTAATTTATATAAGGATTCCCTTAGTAATTCGTTGGTAATTACTTAACGGAAATAGAGAATAAATCCGTTGGCATTCCATTGCTAATAGAAAAATGTCATTTTGGTTGCTAATCCATTGGTAATTACCAATGGATTGAATTCCCTTGATAAATTCTGTTACTAAAAAATGTTTTTTTTGTAGTGATATATTTTCATTGAAAATATGAGATGAAATATGAATAATATTAATGTTTTGACTAAAAATTTTTTTTTAAGAAAAATTAAAAATATAAAATTTTATAGTAAAAAATATAACAATATTTAATAGAAGAAGTATATTATAAATTAATATTAAATTACATTAAACCTGAACACACGGAGCTAATTAAGCTATCTACCAAGACTTCGCCATATTTTATTTTATTCTCTTAATCACGTTTGATTCCTTTTAATAATAGTTTATGGAGAAGTGCACATTTATGACTTTAATTAATTTGTACTTTTGTTTATGTAAACAAATGTTGAAAGAGTATTTCTTAAAACTGGTTGACATCAACCTAACACAGTATTTGTATTCACATTTTGGTTTTAAAATCTAATACTATGTTTTTGGTTTGGGTTTTAAGATATCACGATTTTATAAGTTACATCTATCTATATATCTATATGTTTAAGTATAATGATTATTAATCTTATACATCACTACTCATCTCGTATACATTAATTTAATATAAAGTTAAAACTTATGGTATTTAAAAAAACAAGACAAACATATATTATTACTGTTCATTTCAATTATTTGGTTTTCAAAATTAGATTTCCAAATCCGACATTAAAGAAACAAACATTGCTCCAATAGTCTATACTATATTTTATTCTTAAAGCTTAATATTTTTTCTTAAAATTTAAATTATTTAAAATTATAATTGTTTTTTATAATTTTAAAACAAGGAGGATTCGCGTGAATTGTAGTGTATAGAAAACAAACTCTAAACAAATAGACATCAAATTAATCCTAGCATCTTTTAAAGGCTCTTTAATAATTTAAGAATTAGTATCGATCCCATGAGTCCGTATGCACGATTTACCTTATGCACTCATTTTTTTTTTTAATAAATATAATACCCCTCGCTTTCAAGGGATTCATTTCCCTCTAATAACTTAGAACCATTGAAAGCAGACGGAGGCAGTAATATCTAGTATATATATTTATTGATAAATATAATTGCTTTTTATATTCAATTATATTATATAATTAGTTTTGCATTGAAACTAAAAATAATTTTATTTTATTATATTAATTTTAGTTATAACCGATCAAATATATATATATATATATATATATATATATATATATATATATATATATATAATAGTATGAAACCCGCGTGCAACGCAGATTCATTTAATTATTATTCTTATTTTTATAATTAAAAATCCGTGTTATATAAAACTACGCAATATTATTAAAGATAAAAGAAAATAATGGGAATAATGGAAAAAAATGTTCAGGAGATAACAAAGCCAAAAAAGGCCAAACATGCAGCCAAAATAAGCCCTAGCAAAAGCTTTTAAAGAAAGGAATAGAGCTAATAATGTCAACTTTTTCTTTGGAACCTTGCTCCAATCTTGTTTGCCTGCAATATCCCAAATATCCGGAGGTTCAATGTGAGCTTGTTTTGCCGTATCGGAACAGGTAACCGGTTTAGAAGCTGGAATGTAAGTAACATATTTTTTTTTTGTTTTTCCTCCTTTTAATTTTGTGGCACTACTTTTTAGAGTATGGAAGTTCTCATCTTCAGTGTTTGCAATATCTACATTCCCATGGACAGTAGGCATATATAACCTGTGAGTTAGGTTGTATATGAGCCGACTGAGAATTGCCGTGTTATATAATATAATAACATTAATTAAGGTGATTTTTTTTCTTCTTATAGTTAGACAATTTCTTTCATCAATTGAAAGAATTTGCAATAAATTATAACATTTGACTTTTGATAATGTAACGTATAAGTTAATATATACTCCGTATATACATATATTCTAATTATTTGAAAAAATTTTGACTTGTATTTTTTTTAAATGTTCCTTTATAACATAATACAATTGAAAACTATTTATTACTCTCACTTTTCTCTAAAAAAAATGTGCCACAACATAGGGGCAATTTTGTCTCTTTGCTGTATATTTATATAATTGTTAGTATTACATTTTTTTCCCATAGTATTTAAGTACAATTATGATCAAAGTATGTACTCTTAGTAATATAAATCCTTAATTTTAAGAGTTGTCTAAAATAAATATCAATTATATATAAAAAATCTTAATTGATTCTTTTATTTTCTATACATGATTTGATTTTATATTAATTATTTATTCATATCAAATAATTTATTTATTAATTGCAATTAATAATACTAAAGTAAATAAGTCATAATAAGTGTATATGAAAAAATAAACAAATAGTAAGACCATACGTGAACAACACGTTAGCGAAAAATGACTTTGTTATACTATATATATACTAGTATAGATCCCATGTATTACATGGGTTTTAAAGTTATAATTTTAAAAAATATAATTCAAGTTTAATATAATTATTTATTCAAAATTTTTAAAAATATAATTTAAGTTTAATATAACTATATATTCAATTATAATATAATATAATATTCAATTAAAATCTAATATAATTTAAATTGAAAAGTAAAATTTAATTTATATACTCTCAAATGTGAATTTGTTTTCGTTGGTAAAAGCTTAATTTCGTTATTAACTTGATTTACTAAAAAATTAAAAAAATATTAAATTGAATTTTCAAATTTTGTTATATTGTTGTAGAATATAATTAATCAAAAAATTTTAAAATATGTTAATTTAATCATTGAAGATAAAAAAAATTATAAAAAATTTAATTAATAAAAGAAAAAAATCAATTCGATAAAATAAAAAAAAATAATAAAATTAGTTAAAAAAATTATAATATTAATCTTGAAAAAAATTAATAACTTAAAGAAATAAAAAGTTTAAAATATAACAAAAAATTAATAAAAAATAGAATTAAAATAATTTTAAAAATAAATAATTAAAAGAAAGTTTGAAAAATATAAAAGAATATTCATAAAATTTATCAATAGAAAATTAAAAAAAAAAATAATGGATACCCTTCTTAAAAAATTTAATAGAACATGAAGAAAACTTTTGTTCTTTATGTATGTATAATGAATGAATAAAGAGTTTTATTGATAGGTGTAGAGTATATTATTTGCATAAAAATTCACATGAAAAAATTAAAAAAAATTAATAAAAAAGTTTAAATAAAAACAAAAAAATAATAAAAATAATTACTTGAATCGTCGATCTCTTTCACTTGAATCATACTTGAATCATACTTGAATCAATACTTTAGATGTAGATTTTAAAGAATACTTGAATCGATTATTAAGAGGTAATACTTGAATTGATTTTTTTCTCTTGAAGAATCGAATCGATTCTTAAGATGTAAATAGATTGAAGAATACTTGAATCGATCATCTTACTCTTGAAAAATTGATTTTTAAGATGTATTCTTGAATCAATTCTCTTCCTCTTGAGAAATCGATTCTTAAGAGGTAAATCAATTCAAGAATAATGAATCGAGGTAAATCAATTCAAGAATAATTGAATCAATTCTCTTCTTCTTGAAGAATACTTGAATCGATTTTTTAGAGGTATGTCGAATCTCTACTTGATTCTTCGCTATATCAAAATAAATTTTTATACTTTCATTAATCAACTCTCAAGGGAACTTGAAGAAAGCTCTTATTAGAATGAATAAGCAAAAAACCTTATTTATAGGTGGGGTGAGAGAAAATATTATATGGAATATTCTTTTTTTCCTTTATATATATGATTTAATTTGATATTAATTAATTTATTGCATTGTATTAAAAGATTTAGTAATAATTAATTAATGATACCCAAATAATAAATAAATAAAATATTGAAAATTTAATTATTATTAAAAATAAGAAACTCATTATTAAAAAAAAGAAAATATTAAATAAGGAAGTTAATTAAAAGTAAATAATGAAAATATTAAAAAAAAGTATTAAAAATCCAAAAAATTGAGAAAATTACACGTCACATTAGAGCGCTTTGGAGACGACTCGTCAGCAAGAAAAGTTTCTGCTATAGTATATATATATATATATATATATATATATATATATATATATATGAATGTGCATGGATTGTAAAAATTTAGGGAAAATGATGAATAACCCTCCATCCATCATATTTCACAAGTAAGCCCACCGTCTATTGATCTTTTTTCACTCAAATCCCTTATTTTAATTAGATTAATGTTAAAAAAAATGTCCCTATTTTTCAAAATTAAAGATGAGCACATGATCTGTCAAAATACGAGGAGTGTTATCTCTATGATGTGTTAGTTTCTTGTAAATTAAATTTACATTACAAATTCTTGTAAATTCTTTATTCTCTTTAATTTAAATACCCTACTAATACATAAGGTATATAAGATTGAAAAAAAGAGCACATGATTTATACCTGAAACCAATTTACACAAATGTTTGTGCTCTCAGTTACTATATATCCAACTCTCATCTCATTTCCCTCTTAGGCCATCTCCAATAGTATGCACAATTTTGCAGTAAATTCAACATAAAAATGGTGCACGAATAACAATTCATTTCCAATAGTTTGCACTACTTTTTATACTAAATAATAAAAAAAATTATTTTTCTGTGATTATAGTGAGAAATAAATAAATAAATAAATAAGAGAATTATTGCATGAAATTATTTCAACCAACTGATAAAAAAAATAGAATGAAAGAAAAGAAAGAAATGAGAAGAGAGAAAATAGAGCACTGAAAACCCACACTAATTTGGTGTGAAATTTCTTTTTCAACACAAATGAGATTTTACACATGTTGGTGTTCTCTTGGAGATGGCATGAAATAGGGTTTAGTAGAGGGTAACAGATAACCACATGATGTGGTCTACATCTCTCAAGTTTTAGGCAATATTGTAACCCATGAACCCACATCAATTATGTATGTTTGTTTGGGATTTATATGGGTTTACTAATGATAATCTTTGTTCTTTGAGTCGATTTCTGTGTCCTTGGGTGCACATAAAAATTAATATATGTATAAATTTTTATTCAATAGTGTATATATATATATATATATATATATATATATATATATATATATATATATATATATATATATTAATAATTTTAAATTTAAGTTTTCATTAAAAAAATTTAATAGAAAATTTATTAACAGAGTGTATACATTTTTATTCATTGTTATATATATATATATATATATATATATATATATATATATATATATATATATATATATATATATATATATATATATATATTTATTTATTTATTTATTTATAAGTATATAAGTTTTTGAAAGTGGGTGCACCGTACACAAGATAATTTGCCTAGTTCTTTTAGAGAAACTATCACAAATGGTCCACTAAGTATTACTAAACCCACAAATAGTCTTGTATTTTTTGAAATTTTCAACTTTAGTTTTTTTTTTGTCCAATTTGGTCATTTCTGTCTAATTTTGGTCCAGAGGGACTAAAATTGGATAAAGAAGGACTAAAATTGGAAATTATAATAGTTAAAGGACCAAATGTGGATTTTGTGATAATTTGACAAAAGACTTAAAGGACCAAATGTGATAATTTGACCGGAAAAAAATATAATTTCTTACATTATATTAAAATTATCACAATATCATAAAAAAGTGTTTAAATATATTATATTTAAAACAATGTTTTCAAAATTGGATCGGACCGATCGACTAGATTGAAAATTGGAGTTCGAACCAATTTGGAACACCCAAAAAAACTATTTTTAAGGTTGAATCCGGTTGGACAAGAAAAACCAATTAAACTGGTCCAACTGATTCTGTATAAATATTTTTAAAATTTTAATTTTTAAGTTTATGATGTTTCCCCTGTTGGATCGGTTCAATCAGTTTTTCAGGTCAACCTGACTCAACCTTAATTTTTTTTATATTCCAGGCTGGTTCCAGATCCAATTTATTGTCTAACAGGCCCAGTCCGACCCGATTTCAAAAATATTGCATAAAATATAATACTCTATTTTTAAACACATTTTTTATGATATTGTGAGAATTTTAATATAATGTGAGACATTATAATTTTTTTCGGTCAAATTATCACATTTGGTCTTTTAAGTCTTTTGTCAAATTATTACAAAATCCGCATTTGGTTCTTTAACCATTCCAATTTTAGTCCATCTGGACCAAAATTGGACAGAAATAACCAAATTTTGACAAAAAATGACTAAAATCGAAAATCTCAAAAAGATACAGGATTATTTGTGGGTTTAGTAATACTTAGTGGACATTTAAGATAATTTCTCATTCTTTTATATGATTAATTACTCCCTAGTATGCATTATACACTAATATTATTAATAGATATATGTAGAATATTTTTATACAAACAAGTACAAAATTATATTCTCTTCGTCTACTGATAAAGTATTCATTTTGTTATTTTGGTCGTCCAATCTAAATATAACTCACATATGCTCCATCACTTACCCCTAATATAAATATTCACTTTATAAATTAATAATACTCTTTCATCCATATAAAAAAATAAATAATTACGTTATTGATGAACGAAAAGAGTATAATGAAATGTCATAACTTACACATATAGTATACATCAACTAACTAATTATAGAATTGAGAGAAATCCATGTTTTCATAATTAATCGATTTCCTTCGTTTCAATTCTCTTTCCACAATAAACACGTACCAGAGTTTAGGAGATAGGTATTAAATGTTATACTTATACACTCATTTGTTTTTATTACACTTGTATATATCTCAACAACCTTAAAATATACAAATTCATCACAAGAACTCACCAAAATGTTTCAATCACTTCCAACAGCTATAAATATCCGTGAATATCTTCCGAGCAGAGCAAATGAGAGATCAAGATTTTATGAAGAATCTATCAATGTATATATAGCAAGCACTATGCTTCCTTCCACAAAGAAAAAAAAAATTCTTAAAATTAAGTGATAAGAAAAAAAAAAAAGAAAGAAAGAAGTGGAGTAAGAGATTGCTCCTAGTTAAGATTGAGTTCATTATTCAAGTTGTCCTCTTACTTGATCATGTGAAATTATATTAACTTTTCATGAGGGAGAAAATTATGTTTTATTATTATTTTTTTAATATTACATTGAATATCTTTTTTTTTAAATACGGTATAAGTTTTAATTTATCAAAGTATATATATTTATTTATATGTACACATGAATTGAATGTTGGTGCACATATTAGTGTTCCTACGCCTAAATGCCCATAATATTTTGTTTAGATTTTAAATTTATGTGAAATCTTAATATATTTAATTGGAAAGCACTTTTCTTATTTCACTTTTTAAAAAAATTACAGGTGTCACAATTTTAAAAATTACCACTACAAAATTGGTAGGTGGTTGGTATTTCATTGAATGAGCATTAATAGAGAATTTTGCATTTTTGATTTCATAGGACACGCTTTCTCTGTAAAATAGTCTCATTAGTTTCTCTTTTGGTCCCATAAGATTTTTTGCTTGCAAACTTAGTCCTAAAGGATTTATTTTGTTGCAAACTTGATCCCAAACTAAGATTTTCTGTTAAGTTTTTATCATAATCTGTCCCATATCTGCAAACTTGATCCCAAACTTGATTCCACGTTTATGAAATCCATTTTTTGGTCGGAATCATACATTTGAAACAAAAAAAATTGAAATTATTGAAAGAAATCACCTTTGAATCATACATTTGAAACAAAAACATTATATGTTACTTTACTGGAAATAATTTCAAAGCCCAAGTGTACATTCTAAAGCAAAGTATAAACTAATGGAAGAAATCACCTTAGATATGTCTCTCTTCCACGTCTATCACTTACTCTCTCTCTCCCTCAACTCACACATTAATAGAAGCAGGGCTGAAGAAACATGTTAACACTTCTTCTTATTTATCTACACTAATACCAACATAAACAACCCCCATTTACAATATCAAAGATCAATTTGGAAGTATCTTATACCATGAAAAAAAAAGAAAAAAAAATTCATTCGATCATACCATTATTGGGGTTTAAAGACCTCATCACATCCTTCTTGCTCGCCATCGAGATGTGGAATCACCAAAATTTTTGATTGATTTGATAGATTTTGGAGAATCCAAATGGAAAGATGAAAGGTCATCAGGTTTGTGAGATACATATTTTTGGCAGAAAAACCCTTGTGATTCCTTTTCCCATACTTAAATGAATTTTACTTTTATTAGACATAATTTATATATGTTATGTAAAAATTAAATTTGATAGTTAACGTCCGTGAGAGAATGTTAAGATTTGACATAATTGGGATTAAATGCACAATTTCATAGAGTTTTGGGACTAAGTTTGCAAACAAAAAATCATGTGGGGATAATTTCTGATTTAATCCCGTAAGTAATGCTCAATGTCAAAAAGGTCCCAAAACTGGCAGTTTTAGTCCCATAGGAATTTTTCATCAAAACCTGTTAATAGCTGACGAAATATTCTGAACCATTAACAAGACCAAAATGGACTATGTCTATTTTGAAAGACAGAAAATAATATAAATCTGATAGTTTATAATAATATAAGTTAATTTGGGATGAAACTTTTCGAAAATTATGATTATAATATTCTTATGGGACCAAAACTGCTAGCTATGAGGCCAGCGTATTCCTACGGGACTATAATTGAATTGAAGGAATTCTTATGGGGCCAAATGTGATATTTTCCCAATCATGTGGGACCAAAAGGAAAACTAATGAGACCATTTTGCAGAGAAAGTGTCCTATAGGATAAAAATGCAAAATTATCAGCATTAATATTAATGATTACCTATATTAATTAGTTTCCTTACTTACTATAATTATTAATTAAAATTAAATATTAAATTAAGATATTTAAAATATATAATAATTTAGTGGATTTTTATTAGTTATATTAAATAAAAAAAATCTCTACTTTAGAAAAAATGAAGTGTGCATTTAAAAAACAATTAAAAGAATTAACTCAAATGAAGTATATTATATAAATAATTGTCCATTACTAATTAACTACTTAAATATTAATATTGACACCTCAAAATAAAATTAAGAGTCCAACTACGGTGCACCTAGACGATTTCAACCATTAGATTCATTTTAATCTAATCTCAACCATTAATTAAATTAATATAATTAAATTTATTTTTTAAAAAACCACCCACTACCCCTATTTTATCCTATTAATATGGGGTGCATCCCAAAATAACCCTAAAATTAATTATGAACTTATTTTACTAACTCCAGTATAATTACTAAAATATTATAGTATAATTTTAAAAAATATATTATTTAAGATTAAAAGTAATTTAAGATTAAAAGTAATTAATTCAAATAATATAATTATTATAAATAAATAAATGATATTGATTATTCTTTTAAAACCCGTAATCCAAAATATTTACTATAATTTTATGGGTTTATTACTTATAGGTACAATTTATATACATATATTACTACTAGATACAATATCCAAATTGAATTCATCTATTGCCACTTTTAAATCTATTTTAAGATCAATTAATTGTATTTAAAAATTATTTTATTCATTAATCTCTTCATGAAAATAGGAAATACGTTGGAGATTCTTGTGTTCAAATTTCAATATCAAATCTTCATGCTCCAACAGTTTTTAATTTTTTTTATTATTGAATATATCGATATTGCAAAAAGATAAAATATTATTATAATATTAGAAAGATAAATCATTCTATTATTTACTCCTATATTTTAGTGGGAGTGAAATTTCAAATAAATTAAAAATAATTCCAATGATTTTGCAAACTCATCGATATTTGTTGAGGAGCGATGAATTATATTATTAATTTGGTATTCGGAAATTATTTAAGAATTATTTTGTATTCAAAAATTATTTATGAAATTAAGAGAATGAATTATAGTAAGGAGCAAGGAGCAATGAATTATATTATTTTAGTATTCTGAAATTATTTAAAACTCATTTTGGTATTAAGAAATTATTTAAGAAATGAATTAGATTATTTTGGCATTCAAAAAATTATTTAAAAATCATTTTGGTATTCAAAAATTATTTAAGAAATTAATAGAATCTGGAACAATGAATTAAATTATTTTGGTATTCAAAAATTAATTAAGTATCATTTTGATATTCAGAAATTATTTAAGAAATTAACATGATGGATCAAGAACGATGAATTAGATTATTTTGGTATTCAAAACTTATTTAAGAATCAACTTGGTATTCAGAAATTATTAAAAAGTATTTAAGAATCATTTTGGTGAGAAATATTTTGGTATTTTCCACAATGTATTCCAAATATTTAGAAATATTTTGATATTCAAGAATTGCTTAAGAAACAAATCTTTTTGACATTCGAAAATTAATTAAGAAACTGTTGGGATAGATCAAATATTATCACAATAAGAACAATATATTCAGAAATATTTAATGTTAATATATTTGTTTTGAGAAATCTTGTACTCATATTCAAAGTTGATTTATACATAATCTCAATACATTTGATTATTGTATAGAATAATATTGAATCACTACCTTATTTGACTCAATAAAGTCTACAAATCCAAAGAAGGATTAAAGAGGAAAATACTTAGTCAATTACCGCCTCTCCCAACGTCCTTTATTACTTATGCAAGACTTACCAGGGATATTGGACTGATGGTAGTTCTCTTCGGAACTTACCTGTCGACTGTGGTTCGAGGAAGAACAGACGATCATCATACTCTTCATTATCTGTTTTGAAGAAGATGTTTTTAGATCCGATCCCACAAAATCTTAATAAGACCTACGAAGGGAAAGACCTAATTTTAGCTTACAATCCATATAATGAGTGATGAAATTCGTTGCTCTTCCATAATGTAATAACCCCACCTTGATTGTAGAAAAAGAAAAAAATGAGCGATGATGGAGAAAAAGAGGTGAAGTAAATTGGCGTTGATAGGCGTGGATATATAATGAGGGCCTGACTTTTGATTTTTTACAGGAGTAGATGTTTGTTTCTTTAATGCGGTGTTCAGTGATAAATGTGAAAAATTAGTTACAAAGGTTATATTAAGAATTTCACTTTAATAAATTGTATCTATTAGTAGTATTTTTGCGATATTGTATCTATTAGTTATTTTGATGTATATTTTGTATTAGATAGTATTAAATCCTAATTTTATCTCTTTTATTTTCTTTTAATATGTAAAATTTACCGGTGTATATTTAATTATGATATATTCCCTCTGCCCCGCGTTAGCATTGATGTTTGTGTTTTGTACAGAGAATAATATTTTAATATGTAGTGATGCAAGAGAAATAATATTTAATGTGGGGTGAGTAGTTGTATTAGTGTTGTGTGTGTACTCTATATGAAATAAATAATTATTTTATGTGGATCTAATTTGACAAAAAAAGAAATATAATTAAACCTTAACGTGGACAAACCAAAATAAAAAATGTAAACCTTAACGCTGGACGAGTGAGTATTGAATATTTTTATATATTAAATAAAATATTAAAAAATATATATTGGCGTAACACGCGGATTATATACTAGTTAATATGTAAAAGGCAATGCTCATATCAAAAGAAGAGAGAATATATATGTAGGACTAATTTCATAACTTATGTGATTAATAATAGGGAGAAATTAAAGCATACTCCCTCTATCCCACCCATATTGCACCATTTACTGTATCTTTTGTGAGAGCTTTATACAGTCAAATGGTGCAGTTTGATCGTGACGGAGGGAGTATATATATGTTTCATGCCATATTCTACAAATTGATTCATCTGGTGATCATTGATGATCATCCCATTGACATTCCTGTAAGCCTCCCTCTTACCATTACCTCGTAGATTCCCGAACTTGAAGAAATCGCCGTTGCTTGCCGCGCAGCCGATGGCCATTCGGAGCTCCGTCTCTCTCGCCTTCCAGAGCGTCTTTTCTAGGACCATGAAGGGATCGGTCCGATCCGCCTTGTATTTCTCGAGCCATTTCTTGAATTCATCCAAGCTGATTTTAGGCTCATCAGCTGGAGGACGTTTGTTGAGTTTACGTATTGCCATTTATCTGCGTTTTTGTGTGATGTTTAAACTTAATTTGGAGAGGGAATTATATACTCCATAGTGGTGGATTACATTATTTACATGCATATCGTGATTGAGAACCCCACCATATATACCAATATACTTCACATTTTTCTTTTTGTATTGTTCCACATAAATTATCATATTTCCTTTTCAAGCATATTCGACCCACACAAAAAATATTAACATATTCACATGGGCCCACATACACTCCACACACTCTATCCACTATACATTAAAATATTATAATCTCAACTCACTATCCATTAAAATATTATACTCTTTAATCTCCGTACCAAAAAAAAATTTAACAACTTTAATGAGACGGAGAAATTATAATATTTTAAGTTGTCTCTCAGTATTATCTAATTTCTTATGAGATAGGTATATATGAAATGGATTAGAGATGAGTAAATTTATTATTAAAGTATACTCCCTCCGTCTCGTTTCAATGTTTACGTTTGCTTTTTGCATGTTGATTAAAAAGTATAATATTTTAATAGATAGTGGGTGAAAAAATATACTCCCTCCGTCCCGTTTTAATGTTTACGTTTCTATTTTGCGCTTCTCATTTCAATGTTTACGTTTTCCTTTTTGGAATATGAGACCCACCTAAAACAATTAATATATCATCCAACACTAATACGCCTACCCACTTTATATTAAATATTATATTTTTCCACCCACTATCTATTAAAATATTATACTTCTTAACCAACGTGCAAAAAGTAAACGTAAACATTGAAACGGGAAGGAGGGAGTAATATTTAATGTAAAGTGGGTAGGTGTATTAGTGTTAGATGATATATTAATTGTTTTAGGTGAGTCCCATATTCCAAAAAGAAAAACGTAAACATTGAAATGAGACGCGCAAAATAGAAACGTAAACATTGAAACGGGACAGAGGGAGTACTTATTATATAGATTAAATATATTTATTAGTAGTTAAAATATATTCATAGTAAATTATATTAACACTCTAAAATTATATTTTAATATATTATTCAATATCGTACTTTAAAAACATATTTAAACTATTAACATACATACTTTACTTATATTAACACGTTCAACACGTATGAAAATCTTTCTTACATAAACATCATCTTACAGAAAGATTTTGTTTTAAAGGTATTATATTTTATTTTAAAATATTTTTTTTATTAATAAAGGTTTTTTTTTTAATTGAAAATGGTATTGAATTGAATTTATTTAGAGTATAAACGTAATAATTTCTTATTTTGTTCAGAAAATTATCAGTAAAATTTAAGGGAGATAAGATATTATATTTTGATCGGTTAGAATTTGAATATGCTCCCTCCTCCCCACTCCCACAATAATAGTTATTTTTGTTTTTTATGTTGATTAAGAAAGTATATATTTCAATGTGTGGTGAGATGAAAAAAATAATACTCCCTCTACACATAAATCCTTGTAAATTATATGATTTGTGTTCACTATATTAGGTATCCCACTCAAAGGTCCTTATTTTTTTCTTTTAGCAAAAGGACCCCACATATGGCTCACCATTCACTACCCGTACAACTATTCACTATACATAAAATAGTAATATTCCTTAATCCACGTGAAAAAACAAATGAAGGTCTTTATCCAGGACAAAAGGAGTATTTTAATGTAAAGTGGATAATTAATTAATATTGTGTGTGGGTCTCGTAGAGGTATATTAATAATTTTGTGAGCGACTCCTTATTTAAATTTTTACATTATCAAGAATTGTCTATTATATATATATATATATATATATATATATATATATATATATATATATATATATATATATATATATAAATATAAAAGCTGCTTTTTATTAACGCAATCAACGTACTATTGGAGAAATTAAGATTCTGTTACATGATTTGAAATAAGTGGAATTAAGATTTCTGATCAGATTTGAAATTATTCTCACTCGTTATATTTCTAAAGTGATGTTGTTTTGAATGTAAAAATATTAAGAAAGTAAGATTTAGGAATAGGTGCATGTGATGTTTGATTTGGATCATAATAATATACCCAAAACAAACAAGCTACTTTAAGATCTACGTATAAAATATACTCCCTGAGCCGCCTTAAAGTTTAAATTTCCGTCAATCTTAAAATAATGTTTACATTTATTTATTTATTTTTAAATGAGATCCATACAAATAATTAATATATTGCATGACTCACACAATACTAATATAACTAGCCACAACGAATAAAATATTATACTATTCAATAATCTATTACACATTAAAATATTATATATATTAATTTCAATGTTAATGGGGGAGTAAATATAAATAAAAGAAGATGTTTTTCACATCTTTGGCTACACACAACTATTAATAAAATTGGATCATACACTCATAGTTTCTATTTGTTTAGTTTTTAAACTTATACACAATTCAAATATTAGCCATATCTTTTAATTTTGATTTAATGAGATGACTCACATCTTTTATGTTAAACTCACTTTACAGTAACTAAGAAGAACAAAACACACTTAATTAGTTCTAAAATACATCCCGGTTCACAGTGCCACATATGAAGTGCACCCTAATTGTAATCATTAATTAATTACCTAAATAAAATTCGTTGGCATGTGAGAAAATTTACCATATTTAGGGCTAGAAACGAGTCGAGCCGAACTTTACGAAGATGGAGTCCTGTTTGTTAAGAAATAAACGAGCTCGGGCTCATTAGTGAAAGCTCATTTTGTTCGTGAACATGTTCGCAAACATGTTTGTTAACATGTTCGCGAGCTTTTGTTCGTGAACATGTTTGATAACGTGTTCATGAAACTTTTGTTCGTGAACACCTATATAATTTTGTTCGTGAACATGATAAACAAACACATCACTGTCCTAAAATAACAAAATATTCATCAACTATCAATAAAAAATGTATATTTTTTATTATTTCATAAAAGTAAGGAAATTTAATATGTATAAATGCTTTTAATATTTTTTATATTATATTTATATTATAAAGATTAATAATAAATTATATATATATATATATATATACACACGAATACTAAATGAGCTTGCTCACGAGCGTTTAACAAACAAGCTATGCAATGCTCTCACTCTGTTCATTTACATAACGAGCTTAATTTAACAAATACAAACGAGCTCTTAACGAGCCGAGTTACGAGTTCGCCGTAGGACTCGTTTACACCCCTACCCATATTCTTTCATGGTGACTCACTTTAATATATATATATATATATATATATATATATATATATATATATATATATATATATATATATATATATATATTCTCATTCCACCATAATAGCACTTTTGTCAAGTAAAGCAATATTCACACTTGTTTATTAAGATTGAAAATTAATTGTTGAATGACCTTCCACATCTTACTGTTTAATTACAAGTACAACTAAAATATGTTGGACTGCTTTATTTGCTGTTAATTGTTTGCAATTGGCAGCATGATTTTAAATTTCACCAACACCAATACTTATTGAGTTGAACCGAGAACTGAAGGCCCCTATATATGAGACAAAACGTTTTATGTACATTCCACTATACTTAGATTCTGGTCAATATGAAACTAATTATTTGAAGAAATTAAATTGTTAAACTTCTTATAATTAATTAATTTAAGATTTGTTTTTAAGACTTTGTTTTATATTTAAATCAAACAAGTGTAGGACCCGGATCCTCTCCATTTGAAAGGATCGTCAATTTCCTCTAATCTGCACCCTTCACTTAATCTAAAGGTAATTATATAGCCACGTCATCCACTAACTAATTAAAAATCTAATTATCTTTAAACTTTCTATTAATTCTGTTTTTCTTGACACATCACCTTTTTATTAATTACTATTAAATTAAGATCATTTTCTTTTACTTTTTATTTTTTTCATTTATTATTATTCATTATAATTTCAATAATTATATTTAATATTTTACTATATTAGTTCATTATTCTATTCTCAGTTTATAAAATTTTATAATTTAATTTTTATTTTGACCACATGTTTAATATTTATTCTTAGAATTTATAATTAATTTAAAAATATAATTATAATTTTATTTTGTGATTTATTATTTATTTTGCTCATAAAGTTTAATATTTATTCTTAGGATTTATAAGTGTTAATATAAATAGTATAATTCTTTGTGGCCTATGATATATTTTTTTAGAGGGTTTAATATTTATTTTTAGGATTTAGGGTTAGAGTTTAATGTTAATTTCAATGATAATTATAATTACTAGCAAGTAGTTAATTAATAAAAATAAATAAAGTATGAGTTTCATAATTTTTTTAAATTAATTAAAGTTAGAGAGGTGATGTGACAAATGCAATAGATTTAATTAATGTTTTCTTAAAAAGAAATATACAAAATATATCACAAACCACAAAGAATTATACTCTTTATATTAACATTTATAAACCCTAAGAATAAATATTAAATTTTATGAGCAAATAAATCATAATTCATAAACCACAAAATAAAATTATAATTATATTTTCAAATTAATTATAAATTCTAAAATCAAATATTAAACCTATAGTCAAAATAAACCTTAAGGCCTAAAGTATAAGATTTCATAAATTTAGAATAGAATAATGAACTAATATAGTAAAATATTAAATATAATTATTAAAATTATAATTAATAATAATAAATGAAAAAAAGAAATAAAAAAGAAAAAAGGAAATGATCTTAATTTAATAGTAATTAATAAAAAGGTGATGTGGCACAAATGCGTAAAAAGAAAAACAGAATTAATAAAATATTTAAAGATAATTAAAATTTTAATTAGTTAGTGAATGAGGTGTGGCTATATAATTAGCGTTAGATTGAGTGAAGAGTTACCGTTAGATTAAGTGAAGAGTGCAAAGGAAATGAAGGAAATTCATGATCCTCTCAAATGGAGAGGATCCGGGTCCAACGAGTGTATACATTATAAGACCAACACATGCTGAAATATTATGATATGACCAAATATTCTGTGCACCCAAAAAAAAATTATTTGGACCCAGATATTAATTACTCCTATTATTTAAACATTGTGGTCTATTTACCTTTTGACATTTATTACATTTTCTATTTATGATTTTTATCATCTATTCATTTATTGTGATGGAAGTAGCTTTAAATCATGCATAATTAAATTTTGCATCCATGTTGCATGAAAGAAAACAGAAGGATTTATTATTTCGGAGTAATTTCCTCTGTAATTTGGTTTTTTTAAAAAAAATTAAGAAAAAAGAGTATATATATCACTTAATTAATTATACATACATCCAAACTCACTTTTCTAACATAAAATTAGGAGTAAATTATAGTTAGACCTAAATATTTTTTTGCAAATTCCACAAGATTACTAATCTCATGATCATCGATTACTCGATTGAAATTCTTGTCAGCCTCCTTCATACCACGCTTAGCCTTTCTCGTGCAAAACCATCCTCCGGTGGCTCGGATTGCCGTCCGAAGCTCCTCCATGCTTATCCGGCCGTCGTGATCGCGGTCGAATTTCATCAACCATTTCTTGAATTCATCGAAGGATATTTCATGCTCTTCACTAAGTGATCGAGTTTTATTTGCTATTGCCATTTAGTATATGTAATGTATGTGTATGAAAGTTGTTTTTGTGCAAAAGAGGGGGTGGATATGTAGTGGTGGGGATGCCTAAATTTATAGTAATTTTTATGAGCATTTGATAAGATTTTTTTTGTTGGAATAAGAATACAATCGTTAATCAAACTAAAGTAAAGAAAAAGGAAAATATGTCGCATGGAAAGATTATTTAGTCAAGTGTAGTACTTTAATTAATTAATAATATACCAAGGGCAAGGGAATATGTGTCACATGGCAACATTATAAAGGTTTTATTAATGGATAAACAAATATATGAGACAAGTGTCATATTTTATGTATATATACTATTGGACATGGTTTTAAAATGTTGTTATTAATGTTTTTCTACGTTCAAATGCCATAATTAATAAATTGGTAATTGAAATATTGCAAAGTTAATGCTTACACTAAATTTACTACTATTCATATATATAAATAATTATGCTATAGGTTTTGTGATGATGATATCTTTTATTGGTTTCTACAGAAATTTTTACGATGTAAACAACAATTATAAATTATGAATTTTGATTTATTTATTATAAAAATATATTAAATAAAAATTTAATTATTCTCAAGAAATTTTATTCTGTACTACCCCTACTTCCACTGTCTCTCTTTGAAACCAAATTTGATTTTGCTGCATAACAGGCTCCTTGATAAAATGCAAACACACAAATAAATTAGGGTTTATTGAGGGAAAATAGTCTTCTTGATTTCATGCAAGACATTCTCACATAAGTTTATGTCTTTATATTTTTTAGTTAGTTATCACTTTTTAATGTATTGATGGTATTTTAAATAGCAAGAATACTCTTAATTTAATATGTCAAAAAAAAAAAACTTTTCAATATATGATCAATGATATTCCGGATGATATATATAAATATTGTATGGATAAAAGAATCCTATCCTATCATCTTTGAATCAGATTCAGTCTCTGAAAACGATTTTGATGAGTAGCATTATCTTTGAATCTATAGGACTCATGTGTTGAGTGAACAATCAAAATTTTAGGTCAGTTAGACATGTGGATTGTTACATTTTTTAAGTGTATACTAAACTTTTTATTAGAACAATACTCCACTATTTAGTTTTTAAGTGGACAAGTTTTGTGTGAGATCGTTTTATTGTGAGATCATTTTATGCACAAGACCATCTTACTGTGAGATCATTTTATGTTTTCGTAATTAGTTGTTTTCAGGTGGGGCAAGTCACGTGTGAGACTGTCTTACTTTGAGATCATTTTATGCTTTCATAATTAATAGTTAAAACTTTCGCTTTAAAATGTTATTATTTTTTATTTTCAGAATAAATTGTTCATGCTTCTCATTAATGATATTATCACTTTTTATACGTGTCATGTAAGGGGCATGTTCGGGTTTGGATATAAGAATTGATTTAGAAGTGCAAATATGGAATCATTTGCAAACTGCTATTTGCGTTGCTAATTTTCTGCTTATCATTCCAATGGCAGATTACATCAATTTATAGTAAGAGAATTTAATGTAAGATTTAATTAGTACATTAATCTAGCAAAGTTCTTGAATCTTCTATGTTGACTGCCTCTTTGGATGCTTCCCATGGAGTTGGATCAACAATACAAATTACTTTCAACACCCTCTCTTAATTTGTAATGTTAATATGTCCTCTGAATTGCTCAAGCTTCTCCGACGTAAACACTTTCATAAACCCATCTGCAAGTTGCTCCTTAGTGTTCTCCAACTGAATTTCTTGCTCACTTACGAGATCTCTTAAGAAGTGATGCCAAAATTCGATGTGCTTGGACCTTGCACGGAAAACTGGATTCTTTGTCATTGCAATAGTCGACATGTTGTCGCAAAATATTGTTGTTGGAGTGTCTTGATTCTGCTGAACATCAGCAAGCACTCTCCTCAGCCATACAACTTCACAAGCTGCATCACACGCTGCAATATACTCCGCTTCCGCACGCCGACGATAGCGAAACCGTTTTCTACTTCTTAGATGCCCAAAAAATTATCTTTGATCCCAAGCAAAATATATATCCTGATGTGCTCTTGCGATCATCAATCGAACCATCCTCTTTGAATTCGGTCTTGTAGATCCATTTCACTCCAATCATGTTTTTCACTTCAGGTGGATCTACAAATTCCCAAGTCTGATTTTTTTGAATACTTGCAATCTCATCATCCATTGCTTCTTGCCAACATATTTCTTTAGCTGCTTCATCATAAGATTGTGGTACACAAGTGAATAATGCCACGTTACAAGTATCATAGATATCTGCAAAGCTTCGAATTTCGAAATTGGACTTTCGGAGCCGGCATGCAACTCTCCAGGTGAACTTGGACCAGCTGGAGAAGTTGGGCTGCTGCATGTTTCATTTGGGCTAGAATGATCATTCTCCTTTGTAGAAGTAGGCATGATAATTGCTTTCCCTCTTTGATTTTCATTCTCCTAATTCCAAGAACCCATTTCATCAAAAATAACATCACGTGAAGTAACAAGTTTGTTAGTCTTTGGATCAAGCAGAAGATAGCCTTTCGACTCGTCACTGTACCCAACAAATATAAGCGTTTCTCCTTTTTCATCAAACTTTTCTCTTTGCTGTGAAGGAATATGAGAATAAGCAATGCAACCAAACACTTTGAAATGATGTACCGGAGGTTTTATCCGATGCCATGCTTCATACGGAGTCATGTTTGGTACAGAATTTGTAGGAGATCTATTGAGGATATACACGGCTGCATTTACAGCCTCAGCCCAAAAGGATTTTGGAAGACCTTTTCCCGTCATCATGCTTCGAGCCATTTCAACAATTGTTCTATTTTTTCGCTTCAAAACTCCATTTTGCTGTGGGCTGTATCGAACTATTAGTTGCCTTTGAATTCCTTTGGTTTTGCAATAATTCATGAAGGCGTTTCCAATGAACTCGCCACCTCGATCAGTACGGAGACACTTGATCGTTTTGCCATTGATTCTCCATAAATATTTTGAATTCCATGAACTTGGCAAATGCTTCAAATTTTTTCTTGAGAATATATACCCACATCATTATCGTGTAGTCATCAACGAACAACAAAAAGTACCTGTTGTTATTGAGTGAAGCCATCTGCATCGGGCCACAAATATCGGCATTTACAAGCTTAAGAGCATCTTTAGCTCTATAAGAAGTTTTCGAGAAAGGAAGACGATGTATTTTGCTGTAAATGCATCCTTCACAAGGGCCACATTCCACCTCAATGTTAGAAAAACCCTGCACCATATTTTTGCTCCGCAACAAATTTAAACCTTTGAAACTCAAATGTCCATACCTTAGATGCCACAGCTTGTGATCTTCTTCTGTTGTGCTTTGGAGCACAAGTTTCTTCAAATATGGCAAAAGTTGAGAGGAAAGACATTATTCATGCTCATCTTCACTTTCGCCATCGTAAGATTTTTTTGTGTGTCAATAATGATGCAATGATCATTATTGAAAACCACTTGGTAGCCTTTTTGCATAAGCTGACCAACACTCAACAAGTTATGAGTCAAATGAGGCACAAAGAATGCATCTTTAATCATGCTTGTATTGACTTCCTTAGTTCGAATGGCAATAAACCCTTTGCCATTAATCTTGAGAGCTTTTCCATCACCAAGTTTCACCTCTGATGAATAAGATTCATCCAAATCCACAAAGATTTTCTTGTTTCCAGACAAATGATTGCTGCAACCACTATCGACATACCAAACATTCTCAAGAGGTTGTTGAGAATTTAAGCAAGAGTAGAATACTTGTTCATCTTTCTTTTCAGTAAAATTTGCCTCATTTGATCCACCATCAGTTTGATACCAGCAATCTTTTTTAGAGTGATTTGGATTTTTACATTTCTTGCATTTGCTCCAGCAACTTTCGGTGTCGTGTCCATTCTTTCGAAAAATACGACAATAAGAATCTTGATCATTGTTATTGTACCTTGAGTTGCTGGACTCTCCTCATCCTCGGCCACTTCCTCGACCTCGACCTCGGAAAGTATTGTTGCTTCTGCCACGGACTCTTCCTCTTCCAGGTTGTGATGAAGGTTTGTTTCTATCAGATGGTGATGTACCATCTTTTGAAGTGTCTGAAATATTCACCTTTCCTTGAAAAGCTTGCTCCATGTTTTGATTTGAAAACCTGTTCATCCTCTTCTCATGGGCTTCCAACGAACTCATTAGTTCATCCAAAGTTAATTTGGATAAATCTTTTGATTCCTCTATTGCTGTCACTATGTATTCGAACTTCGTCGGCAAGCAACGTAGTACCTTTTTAATGATTTTTTATCTTCTAGTTTGTCACCGTACCCTTTAACTTGGTTGACAACAGTGGAGACTCGAGACAAAAATTCTTGAATGCCTTCATTTTCTTTCATCATCAAGTTGTCGAAATCTCGCCATGAGTTTTGTAGCTTGATAGAGATGACTTTCTCATAGCCTCTGAACTAATTTTTCAGAGTCTCCCAAGCTTCTTTTGATGATTTTGCACTTGTAATGCGCGGAAGGACTGATCGACTTACCCCTTGATGTAAGAAGGACAACACTTTTGCATCTTTTGTCTTGTTCTTCTTGTACTCTCTTCAATGCTGCTGTCAATATTGCTTCTTCTGCAGTAGTGAGAATTTTGAATTCATCGTTAATAATATCCCATATTTCATGAGATATGAATAATGTCTTCATCAATACGCTCCATAGCTCATAGTCTTGTCCCGCAAAAAATCAGAACACCTTGTTGAGAGTATGTGAATGCGAGATCGCTGCTGCTCGCCATGCTTAAATATTTGAAGGAATAACAAATATATGGTTGGCTCTTGATACCAAAAATATGTTGGGGTTTGGATATAAGAATTGATTTAGAAGTGCAAATATGGAATCATTTGCAAACTGCTATTTGCGTTGCTAATTTTCTGCTTATCATTCCAATGGCAGATTACATCAATTTATAGTAAGAGAATTTAATGCAAGATTTAACTAGTACATTCATCTAGCAAAGTTCTTGAATCTTCTATATTGACTGCCTCCTCGGATGCTTCCCATTGAGTTAGACCAACAATACAAATTACTTTCAACAGGGCTCACGTGAGATGGTCTCACACAAATCTTTGTCTTTTAGGTATAGTTCATTACACCATTATCACTTCTCATTAATGATATTTTCTTCGTCGCTGCCCATGGTATTTACACTGCTCAGTTTATCTACTGTGCGAAAGTCAATTTTGGATTTTTTTTTTTTCATAGATTGGATAATTAACATTAGTCATTTGATAAGTTTTATGGTTTCACAATAAGAGAAAAAAGAGGCTTTGCAGAAAGAAGAGGAAGCAAATTACCTTAAACACATTGAGTTTCGCAAAAAGGTTGCACATTAAACTATGAATAATGTGGAAGTGTTTTGATTAAATTGTTTTGATTATTATTAATTCTTTTTATTTTTATTATTTATCAACTGAGTGTATTTTTGATCATCTTTGTATGCGTTGAAAATCTTTGTTGTTCATTAACGTTGTAACAAAAAAAATCAATGGATTTGATAGCAATGTAACATCTTTATAGGAAGAAAAGGGTAAATATCAAAATTAGTCCTGTAAGTATGTTGTTTTCCAACTTTAGTCATTTTTCATTTGCAATTCTCAATTTTGGTCTTTTTTGTCCACTTTTAGTCATTTTTGTCCAAATTTAGTCTTTTTTATCCAAATTTAGTCCTTTATGTTAAAAAAATGTCCAAAAATGGTCCGAAAGTATATATATTTAGGACCAAAAAAGGATAAAATTTTGAAAAAATGACTAAAACTGAACCAAAAGGACTAAAACTAGACAAAAAGGACCAAAATTGAGAATTGCAAATGAAAAAGGACAAAAGTTGGAAAACGCCATACTTACATGACCAATTTCGATATTTACCCGGAAGAAAATTATAATGGTAGTTAGTAGTTGTTGTTTTATTGGTTTAATTTGAGATAAGATTTGCTTGAGGTTTTAATCACTTTGTATTCATTTAATTTTTAAATTTGAATAATTACTGATTAAATGGCTCAATTTGGTATTGTTCTCACTACAACAAAAATGTGATATTGGGACACTTTATTAGTGACACTTATTAATTTGTGTCCCCAAATTATGTTTTAGGGACACTTAACATATTTTTAGACTTTGAGAGATATTTTATTAGTGACACTTATTAATTTGTGTCTCCAAATTATATTTTAGGGATACTTAAATATTTTAAGATTTTGAGGGACACTTTATTAGTGACACTTATTAATTTGTGTCTCTATATTTTAGGAACACTTAATATATTTTTAAATTTTGAGGGACAATTATTTAGTGACACTTATTAATTTCTCTAGAATATTTAAATTTTGCATGTTTTTGTTTTTTTAAATTTATTTTGAAACATTTATACTATGAGTCTCTAATATATTTTATTGAGGTATTTTATTTTTTATTTTTGTAATATATTCAATTTAATAATATATTTTTAAACTTTTTCAACGGCTGAGATTTCTATGTGACAGCCTCCTCAACCGCTGGATCAAGCAGCATTTTGGTTCCATCATTAATAAAGGGCTTTTTTTAATCTTTTCACCCAATTCCTTTTTTCATTTTCACGCGGTGAGGTGAGAGAAATCTTCTTCTTCCCATTTAGTCTATGAATCAATCTACAGTATCGATTGTAGATTCGATAATGAAATTCGTTGATTATGATGATCAATTTACAGCTTCTTTCCATGGAAAAACTTCTTCGTTCTTATTTTTTTTATCTGAGCTTCTTCTTTCTTATTATGTTGATCATCATGATGAAGACATTCATTGAGCCAGTACAGTTTTTCTTTGTTCTAATGGTTTGAATCGTTGATCGTGTTCTGCTAGTGTTTTGATTTTGAAGTGCAGTCGCTAATTAAGTAAATTTTGATTATGTTGCATTTCTCTTCTACTAGTTTTAATCGTCATGTTGTATGCTTCTGGAGTAGCCAAGGACGTCTTCTTCTTTTGCTAGATCTAATTCAGAATAGAGTCATCTTCCTACACTGCACGAGGTACTCTCTCTCACACACTCACACACATTTTATTGATACATCTTTAATTGTAGACAATTGGTTCTAATTTCAAGCAACTAAGTATTTGGAGTTGGAATGGATTTGCAGGTATAGATTATTAAACTGGTAGAAATTTTGTTTCCTAGTTAGTTGAGGTTAGTTTCATCACAAGTATGATAATGTTGATAGAATGCAACATGGTTAAGGAACTTATTGTGATTAGCTAAAATTGATATGCTCATTTGTCTATTTTTGGATTTTGTATCACATAACTAAGGCACTAGATAAGGAAATATGGTAAAAAAATCAATGTACTTCTTATTGCTACCCAGCCTAGCTGAAATCCTTGGTATACATCTGTATTCTAATTGAATTGAGTGGCTGGTAGCATAAGAAGTTAGTGTAATTTGGTTGAATCCGGTTTCCTAGTTTCATGAATGAATGTGCTAAGATAACTTGAATTCTGATGCCAAATCCTTTTTATTGATGATATCATTATTCCTTTGTATTGCCTTTTCCAGACTTCTTAACAGATTTTGACAACTCATATTCTTTAAAAAATGTTACTCTATTCAGAAACAGACTACTCTGAATCGAATAAGTTTCGATTCCTTTAACTAGTCTATGTATATGTATCTTGTGTAGTTTGATGGAACTAGTTAAACAAAATCATCATCATATTGAAATATCATACTCATGTATCTAAGGCTATCTACCCTTGATTCTTTGTGCAAACTTCACTCTCAACATCTACCACATCTAAAGTTGATCAAAACAGATTTAGTGGGTCTGTTTATGTCGTTTCTTGCTATCTTTTTGAACTTTTACAAGATAAATTGAACTTCTAAAATCTCTATTATTCATTCATTACTCACTCTTCTCTATTTGTTTACGGGGTGACTTTCTGTTTGAAATTTGGACCATATTCTAAATGTCATGTGCTTAGGTAGCCAATCCATACTTTCTAGGAAATCTACTTCTGATTCTAATCTCACTTCTTTCATAGAGTATTTAGACTTAAATTTTAATTAAAATCCATGCAAGAAAGAGAATTAAAGCATACTATTCTCTACAACTTTGAAAATTAATTGGACAAAACAGGAAATAAAAATCAGGAAAATTTGATTTTTGACTTTTTTTGGATGGTTTAATATTTTTAGTAAGCATAAATTTTGTGTTAGTATTCATACTACCTGTCTGCTTTGCCGCCATCCATCCTTGCTCCCAATACCACTGCTCAACACACTACTTCTTTTAATCTACATCTCAATACATCATCACAACCACCCTCAAACTAGTACCTCTGCCCTGTTGTTCTCTTGTTTAATAAATAAATAAATAAAATATCTCTCTTCTTGTATTTTTCATATATCGTCATATTTGTCATGTTATCTCCCACTCTTCCATATTTATATAATATATTACTTTTCCCTTTGCTAAAAAGATATTGCATTTTACAGATTCAAGATGGATAAAAGTTGGATGCTCAAATCTAGATCAAGTGTAGAATATGAAAATAGGGTAAGACAATTTCTTGACATGGCTTTTGCTAAGGTGTGTGTAAATGGAAAGATTATATGTCCTTACAAGTTCTGTAAGAATGGGAAATGGGTAATTAGAGAGGTTGCTAAAATGCATTTGATAGTAGATGACATCACAATAAACATTATTGAGTGATGCACTTAAGAGAATTTGATTTGGAGACTTCGTTTCTCAGACATAATTGCTTGGGTGGTAAAAATAGGAGATATAATTTGTGTTAGTGCAAGGGGCAAACCTACAGATAAAATTGATATTTAGCTTGAAGATGAACAATAACTTTCTTTTAAAATATTTATTCATATTTTTTTAACTCAATTCATATTTTTTAATTCAATTTTTCAAATCAAACACTTATTATTGTTATTGTGTATGTCAAAATCAACAATAAATATAGAGGTACATTTTTTTTAAACTCATTTTATTTATGTATAATTATGTATGTATTTAGATGTCATTAGATGTTTGTTCTAATATATTTAGCCATTAATCATATATTATTTGTCCTCCAATTTCTTAGATATGTTTTAACAATAATAATAATTATTATTATATAAAAATTTAAATCATACTTTCTTTGAAATATGCTATAGGAAAAAAACATATCAAATTCTTGGAATGCAACAAGGATAACAATTAATGAAGATATAAAAGAAGTTCATGATTTCCGAAAGAGGTACGAGCTCAAACTATACATTACATTTAGTGATTTTTCTTTTTAAAAAAATATATATCTATAAATTTTAATATTTATGCATTTGAAAATGTAGCATGGGTTTAATAGGCCATGATAGATTACCTGTACAGTCTCATATAAATCATATTGGTAGAAGTTTTGTCTTTGAAGAATTCACACCAGATGTAGAAGTGTAAATAGTCCATTATAATTTTTTTGTTTTAAAATATTTTTGTTACAAAGATTAAAATGCATTACAATTATTGTATAACTTGTGTTAATTTATATTTTCATCATGGATTTTTAGGAAAGTTATTGCATTGTTGTTGCAAATGTTCAAATGATCCAAACTCAATATGGATGGTACTATAATGGATGTAACAAATGCACCAAGAAAGTTATTGATAAATCTGGAGTCCCTTACTTTGAGAAGTGTAAGCAGGACATACCAGTACATGTGCCACAGTAAGTTTTATTTTTTTCTTTGAAAGTTTAACATATTTTTTTAATTTACTATTTTCTTTTGAAAATGACAAATAAAATTTTATTAAGTTATTTTTCATTTCAATAGATATAAAATTCATCTCAAGGTTGTCGATGAAACTAGGAGTACTTCTTTTATACTCCCTTCGTCTCAACTTCAACTTCACACTTTCCATTTTGGTCCGTTCCAAATTCAACTTCACACTTCATAAAAGGAAAAAACAACAAACTAATATCCCTCTAACATACTTTAATTTTAAATTTGTCATCACCTTTTTAACACACATAACATACTTTATCATTTATTTATTACCCAAAAATAACATATTACTCTCAAAAGTAAGTCAAAAAGCTACTTTTCTTAAACTTCGTATCTACAGTAAACGTGAACTTGAATTTGGGATGGAGGGAGTAGTATTTAATAGAGAAATTAGGTCGATCATTGGAAAAACAGCAGCCAAATTCATTGAAAATCTTGAGAAGGTATTTTATAATTTTCATATACTAACATCTATAAAGAATAGAATTGCATTAATCAAATTTCACATATAACAATTTTTCACATGACTGAAAGATATGACATAAATTAGAATTTAGTTTGTAAAATATAACATACCTGTTATACCTATCCTATGTATTATTATAATTATTTTTTATTAGTTGGACTAGGTTGGATCATTTCCTAAAGAGCTTGACACTCTTATTGGTTCGAAGTTTATCTTTAGATATCATATCTCTGAAAGAAATATAAGTAGTTAATAGAATGCATACACTATGATGAAAGTATCTTCAGATCCTACTTTGATCAAGGCTATAACAAATATATCAAAAGCAAAAAAGGTATTGAAGTTTAAAATTAAAAATGCATTTATGGTGATTTGCTCCATCTTTTCTATCTGTTATATTATACTGTTATTTTTATGTTTACATACAGCCTTTAGGATCCTCCATGAATGATATTTTTTCAAATAAAATGAGTACTCCAAAAGGGAAGCGTAAATTGGTTGACTTTGAGACTATTGATGATGATGAAGATAATGCTCTTGATCAAACTCAAATGTCGGCCACGAATAAAAGGATGATTCAAGTAAAAGTTGAAGATGATCAATCTTAAGAAACAAAACTTATTACTTCATGAAATACTTAGAATTTATCCATGAATTTATTATAACTGCAGATTTAAATTATCATAATTTTTTTATGAAACTATGAATGATAATTTTAATTCTATTATCAATTCTATCCTTCAAACTTTTCTAGAATCAAGAATTAATGTTTATTTCAATACCATTACCAACTCTGTTTTCTATATCAAGTAGACATGCGCCACAACAAGAATAAGAATTCAGAATCTAAATTGTCTCATACAAAATTAATTTATTCAAAATAGTCTCAAAAAATTTAATTTTACCTACAAATAAAATCATAACTTTTAACTTTTCTCTAAAATGGTCATTTAAACATAAAAATGATCAATTTTATTTATGAGTTTTATAGAGATAAAAAGTAATATTTTGAGACAAAATTATAACAAGTAAAAATTAATAATTAAAACAAAATTTATGGGACAACATTGATAAAAAGGAGTATTGTATTGAAACAAATACTATATAACAAAACTAAAAGGTTCCAGTTTTGGAACGAATATTAAGCTCTTAATTAATATTTTATTTAATCTTGCAATTAACATTAATTTTAAGTAATTTAATATAATATTTCAAATATTATTTTATTTAATATGTCCTATTTTAAGTAATTTATTATGACAACCACAATAAAATGTGTACATGTGACAATCTCACATTAATCTTATAATTAATATTTTATTTTAAATAATTTATTATTCTAAATATTAATTTTTTATATTCTTTTATTTATTTATAATTTTAATAATATAACTAATATTTTATTTTAAATAATTTAATATGAATACCATAGTAAAAAAAATTCATATTGTATTATTTAATATGTATATTACCATAATTAAAATTTATTGGTGATACTATACATAGACAATATATTTTAAGATTAATATTTTATTTAATCTTGCAATTAATGTTTGATTTTAAGTAATTTAATACAATATTTCAAATATTATTTTATTTAATATGTCATATTATTTTAAGTATTTTATTATGAATACCACAATAAAATTTGTGTATGTGGCAATCCCAATCTCACATTAATCTTATAATTAATATTTTATTTAAATAATTTATTATTTTAAATATTAATTTTTATATTCTCTTATTTATTAATAATTTTAATAACATAACTAATATTTTATATTATGTAATTTAATATGAATACCATAGTAAAAAATTATATTTTATTATTTAATATTTATTTAACCATAATTAAAATTTATTGGTGATACTAAATATAGAAAATATATTTTAAGAAAAGATTCGATTAAAATTATTTTTGGTATACAATCACTATTATTTTGGCAAAGGATATAATAATACTATAATATAAAGTTTGTTTTGAAACTTAATATATATATATATATAAATATATATATATATATATATATATATATATATATATATATATATATATATATATATATATATTGTGTTTGGTGAAGTTTTTAGAAATTTACAGTAATTAATGTTACAGATAATATAGATATGATTATATTTCACTTTTTATTTATTTCAATTCAGTTACATAATATACCATTTAAAGGTAAACATCATAATTACAATAAATAAAGATAAATATATAAGAACATGAAAAATAGAACAAAAATAACATTACATCAAAACATATCGAAATTAACATAATAAAGTAAAGATCATTTAAAAAGTTATATTATAAAAAATATAACTAGTGTAATACACGGGGAAACATACTATTATATATAGGGAAAATTTCACATTTGGTCTCATAAGAATTCCTTCAATTCAATTATAGTCTCGTAGGAATATATTGGTCTTATAGCTATCAGTTTTGGTCCCATAAGAATATTATAATTGAAATTTTTATTCCTAATCAACTTATATCATATCTTTATGGCCAGATTTTCCTCTTCCTTCTATTTTTCAAAATAGACATAGTCCATTATGACCATATCAGGCCCATCATGCTTCCATATATTAATTAAACAATATTAATCTCATAGTTAACCAACTTAGAACAGTAACAGTACCTTTTTTGACCGTCTTAACCCACCGGGTATCCAGGAGATTTTACAGCTGCTCCTCACAGTCAACCACGCATCCCGCAGTGTGATGGATCAATTCCGTTCCTTCAGCGGATCTCAGCACAACTCTGGTTCGTTTCCTACACCGGGTGTACAGGATGCTGCTATTGTTTTTGCCGGAAAGTTTGGATATTAAAGTTGCAGAAAAATGGAAGGTTACATGTGGGCAGCAGCCCGAGATTATTTATTTATTGAATGAAGAAATTTATTACACAGTCATCCTCACAAAACAAGAGGAGATAACTCCTTTAACTAACTATTGTAGCTGCACTCAGAACGCTCATACAAAGAATAGAAAGATATACAATATTTATTTTAGAAAGAGAAAACAGAGGGTGATGGTCGATGCCTTCTGCTTCCCTAACCCACCTATTTATAGAGGCTTTCGGATTTGAAATTCGCATTTCAAAGCCTCCAAATCTTTTGTGACGTCACTGCTTACGTCATTGTTCTTCCATCAGTACTTACGTCATCTATATTGAATCCCAACTTTAGCAGTTGGCTGGTCCCTCTCCTTTATTGGATTCTTTTTTGTGTCGTCATTGCTTGCATCACCTTTTATTGGATGCCAACAGCTGGCTGGTTTCTTTATTGGATTCCCTTTTCTGGGCCATCCTCCCTGTCAGGTCACATGTCTCTTACCCTTTCGGAAAGGTTACCTGGCTCTTGCTTTTTTGAGGAGTCATTTGTCCTCTTTAGTGCCTGATGATTCTCCCGGCTCCTGGATATTCCGAAGAGATTTTACCATCTTCTTTTCACGTGTCTCCTTTGGGGGTGGATCAGCAGTTCTGATCATTTCTATGCCCAGTCTTATTCCTTTTCCAAACTCTGGATCTGTTTGGGTGGAACAACTCGAACATACCTTGTTTGTCCACTGCCCGAAATGGGTCATGTTACAATATCTCCGATGAGTTTGTTTACTCACTAGAATCTTATTTTTCCAGAGAAGTTCTTGTTTTTCTTGGAATACCTTCTCCGCGAACACTGTCTTCTTCCCTGTTAAAGTATTCAACAGGAAAGACCCATTCAAAGATTTATGCTCGAATTTAAATGGGAATTTCACCTCCACCATGGCTTTAATGCAGGCGTATAAACCTCTCGCTCTTCGCGTAGAGATCTGTTCTTCAGAAAATGTAGAAACCAAGACTGGTTCCTTTTCAGAAGACTCTTTAATCTTATTTGATGTTGAGACATCGGGTCTTCTTAGCTTGATGAAATGAAAGGCCTCGTGGTTGCCTTTTCCGACTAGTTCTGGGCCGCACTGGTGAAGTACAGTTCTAATACATCGCCTCTAGATAGAGTCGAGTTGTTTTTTCATGCCTTGAAAACCTTTTCCCCTAGCCAATCTGGAAGTTTTGCAAGTTCTGGGAAACCTGGTGCAACAGTATAGATCGAGGCTAGTGCCCCAAAGTCATACCACTACTTTATATCCATTGGATTTGAGCCTTCTCGCATCCAAACTCGGGGATATTTCCCCGATATATCTACCTGGCATTTCTCCGATCGAATTCCTATTCTGGTGTTCAATTTCTCCCAACTGGCCTGATATTCCTACCAATAAGAGAAATCAACTAAGTTAATACCAACCTTAGCAGTGCCCGTCATAGGCCTAAGGTTGATCTCTCCCTCTTTGACCCCTGAGGTGCTGGGTTGATTCGTCGACTTTAGATGTGACTCTAGGTCTTCGATTTGGACTAGTTCCTCTTTTGGAAGTTCCAATCTAGGACTTGTGCTAAGGGTACTTGATTCCATTGCTCCGAGTTTAGAGCCCCATTCTCGACTACTCTCCTTTTGTCGATTGCAATTGCTATCAATAGCCCGGAGGAGTGGCTCTCGTGTTGCTTCGAACAGACTTGTGTTGTTTCAAATGCAGTCTCGTATGCGATTAGACACTTTGGTCAGATCACTATCTTATATTCTTCTGGCACGCCTTGCATTGAGTGTCAGATTCTCGAATTCCCTTTGGAGCAACTCAAGGTTGTCCATCAGGTGCCTTGATACAGTCAAGATGGAGTCTATTTCAGCTCATTCCATCTCTCGTCAGGAAATCTACCAAAATATTATCAACAGATTTAATAATGATAATATTAAAATCATAATATTGGCATTCTGTTTGCCATCTTAATAGTCTAGCCTTTTCAGGCTTAGATTCAATTTTATTTTTTAAAAAGGCTTTGACGCTTGTGTTATCAATTTTAAGGATGAATTTCTTCGCGAGAAGAAATATCGGCTATTTCTTGAACGCTTTTCGAACAGCAAAGAACTCCTTTTCATTGATGTGCCACCTATTTGTTTCATTATCTGTAAAGAGTCTGCTACAGTATTTGCATGGCACTTCTCCTTCTGGTGTGGACTTCGTGAGAACTGCTGCCCACCAGTGGTCACTGGCATCTGTATAAAGTACCAGTTCATCCTCGTCGTTTGGTATTGCTAGCTTGGAGAGCTTCTTGCAAACCTCATTTAACTGCTTAACCATTTCTCGGTGTGATTCCTCCCATTTGAATTCTGCGTTTTTCTTCAACAGAGGACTGAACACCTTTCTGTATGTGCTAGGTTGTTGATGAACATTCCAGCAAAGTTGACAACTCCTAAGAAGCTTTGGAGTTGTTTATTGTCCTTGAAATCTTCAGGAAATCCTTGAACCTTTTCTACAATATGAGGCTGTAGAATAATTCCGGACTCATAGATCTCGACTCCAAGGAACTCGATCTGTCTTGTTGCTATTACATCCTTCTTTTCAGAAAGCACCAATCCTTCTTTGTGGCATACTTCCGAAAATACTTCCAGATGCGCCAGATGCTCTTTCATGTTCTTTGATGCTATGAGAATGTCATCCACATAAACAAACATGAATGAGAAATAATCTTTGAATAGATTATTCATCTTCCTTTGGTATATCTGGGGTGCATTCGCCAAGCCCATAGGCATGATATTCCAGATATAGTGGCCTTATGGTGTTGAGAAGGCTGTGAATTTTTTGCTTCCTTCTTCCATCGAATCAAGATTTGCAATCAAACTTTGAGAATACATTGGCATTCTTGATACAATTGACCAAGTGTTCCCTACTTGGTATGTAGTATCCATCGAACTCCAAGATGTTGTTGATCCCTTTGTAGTTGATCACAAGTCTCGGCTTTTCCCGCTTGACTTCTCCATGATTTCGAACTAGAAATCCTGGACTGCTATATGGGAATACTCCTGGTGATATCAACTTAAGGTCCAGATGTTCCTTAAGTATTAGCTGCATATCCTTTCGATCCTCTTGGTTCATCAGGATAGGCTTGTATCTTATGAACTCATGCTCTTTTCCTTCTTTCACTTTGAGTGAGGCTTTGAGCTTATTTTTGTCCTACCAGACTAGAGGATCCTCATTGAAGTTCCTCTGTATCTTTTTTTGACGTCCTCTAAAGATGTTTGTTTTTCGATTGTGATGTCTTTCTGTAGACTATCTCCCAAGCTTGCTTTGAGAAGGTGGATTGTATCTTCTTTTAGTTTCTCCATCTTCCATCCTCCTCTTGTCTCGGTTCTCATCCGAAGGACTGCTTCGCCATATTTCCTTCGATCATACATCTTTAGATGGCTAAGTTTTCCTTCATCACCACACTTGCTACGGAATCTGATTGGCATTTTTCTTTGAAATGCATTACGCAGTCTTGGTGCTATGATCTTATGTTCACAAAGGGTTGTGAAAATAAGCATTCTTGTTGCGTTTTCTTGTGTAAAATGATTGAATGTCCGTAGGAAATTATTTCCTAACAGAATATCCATTCCAGTTTCGTGAAAATATAATGGCGGAGTTTTCACCTTTTACCACGGGGTACGATCCGCTCCTCCGATCATGATTTCTGCTTGCTTGATTCCTCTGTTAAGGATTAACACCCTTTGAGAGAAATCTTTTCCCAGTACCGTTGGTAATTCTTCACCTGAGTCTTTTGGAAAGACTCCTTCTTTTGTTGTGCAGATGCCGGCTCCAGAATCAATGTACGCCGCAAAATATTCTGCACGATGCTTCTTATATATCATCCCAACGATGATATATATTGAGAATGGACTTGTGGTCATGGGTGGATCAGAGCTTATAAAAGCCCTTTCTATTGGACTTTATATCTCTTTCCTTTGACTGTAAATTTCATTCCATCTTGTAATCGTTCCCAAGGTTTGTGATCCTCGAGAAACACCAATCCCAGCACTAGTTGTTCTAGGAATCTTCCTGCAACTCCTTCATTTACCAGCTCAAGTTCTCCGAGTTTGAGCTGTCCTTGGTATCTCCCATTGTTGGTTATTGAAGATAATACAAGACATCACAAGGAATAGAGTTTTCCTTCTTTGATATCGGATATTACTTTGACTCCTCTCCATTCTTCTGGGCATTTTAGTTCACCTTTGGTTGTGAACTTTTCCGGTTCCTAGATTACCTCCACGGTTGGTTTCTTTCCCATTTTTCACTAATCATTCTGTCTTTTTGGAAAGAAATTCTTCTTTGCTCGAATCTGAGGCTATTATGACTGCTCCAGATCAGCTTGTTCTTGATCCGCAGATCTATATCGTGAATTGGCGGTAACTCCATTATCTCTGGCCTAGTCGCATATGCAAATTTCTCGAAAGCTTCAGGTATCTCAATATACTCCTTCATTTAGAATAGATCCGAATGATGAGTGTTGGAGAGGGCATACGAGATACTGTATGTGATAGAGTAAGGCTTGTTTCCTTCATTCATCAAGTGTTTGTTTTTGAAATCTTGATGGAAGGTAAGAGCCTATTGAAATCTCGGTCTGCCAGATTGTAAGCGATCCTTGGATAAATGTAGGATGCTACTTTTCTTACGTACATATTTCTCAGGAGTCCTCCCAGGCATGCTTCTCTTATGCTCTTGATTCTCTTATCAAAGACAGCAATATCGATTGGTGTATCGATTACTTCTTTGAATGTGGCATTGATGAGAATCTGAAACCCTCCGATATGGACCCAAGATATAGTCTTGGACATCTTCTCCGGGAGTTTACTTAGTTCCTTCCTGATTTCTTCATAAGGAACCAGTTGTATCTCCATCATATTTCATGTGAGCTCCATTAGATGGCTATCTCCTCTTCGGTCACTTTGTATATAATGTTGTGTTTCTTCTTCTTGAAACTTGGAAAGAATTTTTCCAATTTTTCCACAGTGAATCCATCGTATAGACTGAGCCTTGGATCCTCCTTCATGATTCTCATAAGGGTTTTATGAGAAATAGATTTCTGGGAAAAGAATCCAGACATATCTTCTTGCATCTCTTTCCTGAAGATTTCTTCTTCACTCCGACTCATCTTCGGAAGATTCGTCTTGGCTGAAGAATTCTTCTTCATAGATGCTCTCGTCCGAGGGTATATCTTCGAACTGATATACCTGTACTAGGTCTTGGAAGTAAACGACTTCCTTTATTTAGAGTTGTTTCGAACTATCGTACTCTCCTCTTCTGGTTTTCCAGGTAATCAGGTGAGATATGCCCTCTAGCTCTGCAAGTATAGCAGTTACAATCCTTGAATCTTTCATTTGCTCGTGTAACTGCTCTTCGAAACGTTTTTCTTATGGGAGTTCTCCTTGTACTCCTCTGGTTTGATCCTGAGGATGATGCTTGATTCCTTGAACTCTATCTTAATGGTCCAGATCTCTGCCCTAATTTATGGCTTCGGGCCTTCTGTTTAGACCAAAAGGGTCTTGGTCTTCTGGACCTCCATCCTCCGCTCCTTTGGATGTGAGGATGATGTTTCTTCATCCTTTTCTTCTTTCTTGGGTTTCTCCCAATGATAGTTGGAAGATCATTGTTTTCACAGCATAAGGGGTACCGTTTTGTTGATTCCCCTTAATCTCTTGTAGTTTTTGTGTAGCGATGCTTGATGACACCAATCCGCTATCTTGGCTTTGAGAAAAGACATCCTCCTTGCTATTGAATCCAGCTCACATGGTTCATACTCTTTGATCAACATTTCTCTCCATGGGCTTGGAATCTTGGCAAAGAATAGGTGGAATACTTCCTCCTCCTTGATCTTTGATTTCCATCTATACTCTGTGAATAGTTTGATGTACTCATCTACATGACAAATGTCAAGTAGTTCTAGGCTGTATAGGGCATTCCTATACTTCTTTTTCTTCTCTTCTTCCATTCCTTCAAAGTAACCAACTCCGATGAAGTGGATCTTGAAGATCTTGGCCATGCGATCAATAATATTGCCTAGATCTTCACCTTCCATAGCCTCCTTCTTGACCTCGTCTGAGAGTACCTCCCAGGCGTACTTTACTGATCCTTCCAGGCTCATAGTTAGGAATCTTATGAACCCTTCCTTGTCCAGCTCAAGTGCACCTCCTGCAATTTTCATAGCGTTGGTCCACTCATCGATCAAAGTTTCTCGGTTTTTTAAGTCGAGAGTGTCGAGGTTTAAGATCAACCCATATGGATTTATCGGTTCTAGGTGAGACCGACCATATGGGGTGTTGTGTATATTGGATCCTCAAACTCGGCTTGCTCTTGTTGACATTTCAATTGCCTTCATCTTGAAGTTTCCTGGTTGTTGAAATGTCTCTTCTTGCCTTCCTTCGTGGACTTCTTGTGTTCCGAAGTTCTCTCATCTTGGCTCGAATCACGTTGGGTATGCTGAGCCTGCGACTGTTGTTGGGAGCCAGAAGTCTCTCCAACATTCATTTTTAGATCTACAATAGTTAGTCCTTGGAAGGACTCATATAGATCTTGTAGATCTTCAAGATTTGCTCGTTCCATCTAGAGACGTGGACTCTTCACGAAGGATAGCAATCATCTTCTCACTTTCTGATTTTGGCCTTGTGACCTCAGTCGTCTTTCCCTTTTGGTGTAAAAGGGGTTCCATTCCGAAGGTTAGTGGCAACCGTCCACCTGGCCTTCTTTCTGTCACCTTAGTTGCCAAGGACTTTACTTGTTCTGTCAACTTTGTGATGAGGTCGAGTTGCTTGTTCTGCAACTTCTCCACCTTATCCATCTTAAGGCTAGTTTCGAACATTGTCTTGGACATGCTCTAGCAATATTCTCCAAAAAATCTCACCGTATTCTGCAATTCTCTAAGATCTTGGTTCATCTTAGAGTTATCGGCCTCGATCTCCTTCCACTCCGTCATTCGTCCCAATGTGTGAAGTGATAGGGCTTGCAGATCTCTCTTGGACCCTGATTGGGTCGTTTCCTCCATTGTCTGTGTTTGGGGACACTTCTATGGATCTCGGTGAAACTTTTGATTTTTTTTATATTTCTTGATACTTCTTTCGAGTATCTTATCTGCATCTGACGTAGTTCCTCCAAAGATTCTTCCTCGGTGTGGTTGGCACGAATGTTGGTCAACTCTCTCCTTTGATTTATGCCTTCATACCATCGGTCGACATCTTCGTCTCTCTTTTCCATAATTTGTCTATACAACACACAATAATATTGTTGCATAGAGCTGCTTGTTTCATCATAATTAACAGGCCAGTAGTCCATGTTACTCCAGCTTTGAACAGGGCTGATAGTCTTGTTACTCTCGGATGTCGAACTTTCGTTCGGATCCATATATCTTGAAACTCTCATCTCGTTAAGTGATAAATAAGTTTATAAAAAATTTTCCATCCATAAATAAATAAACATGGGGCTCTGATACTATTTTGAAGCGCGGAAAGTTGAGTTAATCTAGTATAAGATATAAATTCTGACTTGGAACTAATTTAGCATCTTTTGGGGTCAATTTTTCAAATTTACCTTTTTAGAAAATTCCTATAGGATTAATCCTGCATCTACCCCATTATCAATTTAGATAAAATTTTTATGGGACTAAATCTTACGGTTTTGGGACCTTTTCGGCATTGAACAATTCTTACGGGGCTAAATATGAAATTATCCCATATATATATATATATATATATAATATCAAATAAAATAAAAATATTAAAAACTTTATATTTCAAAAGGGTCAGTTCTATTTTAAGTATCAAGAGATATCAATAATTATTTAAAATATTTTCTGGATGAAATTACTCAATTAAAAACCATGTACACTTCATTATCATTCCAACATGTGTACTTTTGTTAATGGCCTAATATAAGTATTGGGCCACATCAGCCCAATTTTCAACGCCCTAATTCACTTTAATGGGCTGGGCCACTTCGATAATGGGTTGACAAGACAGCTTCATCGTGCTAAGAAATATTAGCAATAGCCCAACAATTTCATCACACACCACTGTCGTACTCAGAGCTAAGAACAATGGAGTCATCTTCTGCAAAACCCTCGGTGGGTCCACCCCCCAACCCCTTCTTGTCGCTTCCCACATTCATCCACCGAGTCGGCACTCAGCTGGCGACGCGACTCGACTACACTAGGAAGCTCGCCGCCGCTGCTCTACCCGCCGTCCTGCCACCGGCGCCGCCTCTATCTTTGCCTTTCGCCTCCGTTTCACAGCGGCAGGGGAAGCAAACGGCTGCGTCGGAAACTTCGTCCAACTCCGAGAATGTGGCTAGAAGGCTCGTCGGAACTTCGGTTTACACCGTTAGCAACACAAATAATGAGTTTGTGTTGGTATCTGATCCTGATGGGGTTAAGTCCATCGGGCTGCTTTGTTTTCGGAAAGAAGACGCTGAAGCTTTTCTTGCTCAGGTAATTACATCCTAATGAATGATGAATGTCTTTTATCCAATTCATCGATTGATGGATTTTTTTGTTTTATGAATACAACCTTTTTCCTTTTGCATTCGCATGATAATCTAATGTTATATTAGGGTTTTACTTTTGTGTTACATTGCTGTTGAGTGATTCATATGGATACACTGGTGATTTTCTTGGGCTGAATTATGCTTGTTCAGTTTTGCTGCTATGATTCATCATCATTCTATCTTATTCGCCCTTGCCATTTTGCAGGTGAGATCAAGAAGAGGAGAAGTGAAAGGCGGGGCGAAAGTGGTGCCAATAACACTTGACCAGGTGAATTTTTTATACATTATGCTATTATTCGTTTATGGAAGAATATGGAGAATCTCTAAGTTTTGATATGTAGCTGCATGGAATATAAGTTGAACCTAAGAATAAGTGCATTGTATAATAGTTTCTTGGAAGTGATATGTAATGATGTGAAATTAAATTGCAAATCTGATGGATCATTTTAGTCTGACCATTTGAAAGAAAGGTTTGGCTGATATATTTGGGAATGAATGGGCTTTTTTTAAAAAGCACATAGGTTTGAACTATGTTTAGGAGCTTTTGGGAGTTCTTGAATTCAAAGTTTTTGACTTCCTTGGAAGTTGCTAGAGGTCGCCTGAGAATTTTTTTGTTAGAACTGAATTTGTGTAGTTCACAACATTTCTTTTTCATAATTTATTATCCTTCTTTTCACCCCCACTCTGCCATACCTAATTTATTACTTTTATATTTAGTGAGACTGAGAGGTGAATCTTTAAACAAATTTTATTGTTTTCCTTTTAACAGGGACTATCTAAGCAATTTTGTTCCCTTTATTTTGCAGGTTTATATGTTGAAAGTTGAAGGAATAGCATTTCGGTTTTTACCTGATCCAGTTCAAATAAAAAATGCAATAGAGGTCGGTACTTACTAGAGTATATTAAGGTTTCTTTGCATGTTTATGGTCTTATAATGCCTCTTATTTGTTGAATACATTAATGGGAAATTAAAAACATTAGGTTTTAAAATACGTGATCAGCAACCCAAAAAGTTATAAATTGGCAAACTGCAGTTTATTAAAGGCAAAAGTGCATAATTTTGATATATGCCACTTTACGGCTAATATTTCTCAAAATGTGTCTCTTTATGTGTATCTTTATGCGAACTCTTTCATTCAATAATTAACCCTTACTGACTTACCTTCACTTGGCTAAGGGGTTAAAATGCAAAATATGAGTATATGCGCACCAAGAGTCCAATAAAATCAATTTTAAGAACAGTCCCTCTTACTCTTTTTCTTGCTGAATCTGTCAAGTAATGTTGGTTCCTTAAAAATTTTTTATTAGACATACTTATGATATCATGGCTCACATTCTTCATTGTCAGATAAGAGCATCAGACACCAAGAGTGGATTTGATGGAGTTCCTGTTTTTCAGGTATCATAAAATATGATTAAACTTATTCGACTCCTTTTTTTTTCCTTCATATTTTCCTATTAATTTATCTCACATGACATAATTAAATACCTCCTTTAAAAGCCACAGCTACGCTCATGGACTTAGAATTTAATTTAAACACCCATCAGGATATCATTAAGGCTGTTTCATCCACGAATGCCACAATAATATTTTTCTGAAAACAACCAGCTGAATTAATTGCCCTTCTGATAATTCAATGGTCCTACAAGTATGAACTTACTACTTCAGAAGTCGCTGAATGTTCTGAAATCTATGATAAACATTTTGAAGTCCATCTAGTAGATCATTCAGTATAACCTCTGTTCTAAAGAATTGGTACCCAGATAAGATGGAGATTATAGTTCATTTTGATTTCATAGTCTTGACGAGATGTTTTCTCATCCTACATTATTAGAGCTTGAAGTTGTTTCCATTTTAATAAAAGCAAGCGCACAACACATTCGCACACATAGAGAAGAACACTGGATCTTGATGAGAGCACGAGGGGGTAGTCACACAATAAGAGTTATGGAAACAATCAAGTCCCAGTTTAAGTTATAGTGCTTTTAGTTTTTGGCTATTTAGTAAAATGTTCTTAATTTTTAAGTTTTGATTTCCTGATATTCTAATATACAGTTTCCTTTTTCATGTCATTACTCATTTTTTATCAGAATAATGTGGGATTTGTCTATTTGCAGTCGGATCTTCTAGTTGTAAAGAAAAAAAACAAGCGATATTGCCCCATATACTTTCAAAAGGTACTAGTTTTAGTTCTGATTCTTTTAAATACTACATTTAAATATGACTTAGCTTAATGTTCCTTTGTTTAAAAACAGGAAGATATTGAGAAAGCGCTTTCATCAGTGTCAAGGGCTTCCAGAGGACCTGGTGTTTCTCAGCATATCATGGTATGGCTGGTTATTCACTTACATCTTCATTTTATTCTATCAACTTATGCATGTGCAAGTAATTTTCTCACATGACAATATATTGCCTTTTTTTTTTCTTTTTTTTTTTTCAGTAACGGTAATTATAGTTTTGTCACCCTTGCTGTACTTACCACACAGCACGTAAAATCTCAATCAGAGTAGAATAATTTGAGACTCTAGAAAATCTTGGAACCCCTAGATTTATTTTATTCTGGATCAATGTTAATTATGTAAAATTTTAATTTACTGAAACTTGGTTTTGGATGAACTCCGTGGTTTGTGGGGTTGTGTAAACTGGATTATAGCTCTATACAAAAATCCTTTGTTTAGATGGAAAATTTTCTCGAGGAAACAATAATCTTTCTTGAAACCTTTGAGCTAACTAGTATTCGTTTAGATTTGATTACTGGATATTAATTCTGATCCTCTCATATTGACTTGCATGAGGTGAATAACATTTTTCACATGAACTGTTCAATGTGTTTGAATTTTGTCAGGTTGGAAGTTTGGAGGATGTTCTCAAGAAAATGGAGGTACTTAACTCAAAGGTTTCTTGTTGGTTGAAAGATATCAAGCGACCATTTGCTTATGCTTAAGGGAGTGTACTGTCTCGGAATCTAATACATCCAAGACAGGCATACTTGCCATTGCAGATGGCCTACTCTTGAGTCTTGATTGACAATAAATTCATTTAAAAAAAAAAGAGTTTTTGCTGTTTCCTTGGATTTGAATGAGTTTCGCACTTTTCCCTTCTTATGGGCAGATAAATCAGAAGAACTCTGGATGGGAAGACTTAATATTCATCCCACCTGGTAAAAGCCATTCTCAACACATTCAAGATGTTACAAAAGTATAAAGATAAAAGATCGAATTCATAACTCCCATTTTGATGAGACGACATATACAAGTAAGTGCATTTTTTTGCATTTCCCTCTTTACTTTCAGTCAGGAAGGTTGATCTATAAAATTTACCTCCACTCTTATTAAGATGTCAATTCTTTGCACATCATAATGCATTGTCAACCAACAGAAAGTAGACTGACTTTCAACACGAGGATCGAGGTCCCATTTGATTGGATTTAGGAGCACACAACATTTGATATCTCAGAATGTACAAATATTGTATTTTTACTTTTAATAATTTTTTGCTCATGATGGCTACCAATTCTTTGTGCACTTGTCTCTGTGTGAATACTCACTACCCATTTAGAAGGGAATGACGTGAAAAATTAAGAATTTGCGGTTACACTTTCTTGGTCATTTATTCTGTATTGGAGACGAGCATCAGTACGTGTGAGGTTGATAAATTGAAACTCGTCGTCTCCATAACTTGTCCACTCATGCTGAAATCTGTCATGGAAATAATGGTTCTGGTTTATTCAGATTTACTGTTTACTGTCCAGTTTTGTGCAAAATAAGCTTGAGTATTGTAAGAATTTTAACGTGTAGATTAGGTGTGTGTTATTGAATGTTGAAGTCAACCTTGATTTGGTTAAGAGTTGGGTACTGGGTTTTTTACTCAGATATTAGTTGCTCACAGCTCACGAGCTGAATTGATTAACTAAATGCCTTGTAAATCCAAGACATTTTGCTTTAATAATTGGGTTATTTTGCAAAAAAAAAAAATAAATAAATAAATAGAAGAAGAACAATCCAAGGTAGAGAGTAGTTAATTTTTTTGAAATTTTGCAGATAATGATGCTGCATTGTATTGTTTCTGGAGTTAATAAATAAATTTCCAAGATTTATGGAGAATGTGTTTTATAGGTTAGAAAGCAACAAGTAATACTCCCTTCGTGCATTTATGCTCGTTTGTACAGATACGTAAATTAAGAAGGAAGATGCTAAATGGCTAGAATCTAGCCAGATAGAATTAGGTATTTTTGTAGTTTTATTGAAGAAAGAGGGTTAAGTAATTTATGGGTTATCAAAAAACCCTTTTATCTTTATTTTAAGTTTGGAACATTCTCCCATGCTATTGATTATCTGCAGGTTTAAGAACTATAATAATTAGAAGTATTAATGGCATATTTTTTTCAATTAATTTACCGTTTCATAATATATTCATATTTAATGTAATGTAAAATTTTGTAATTTATAATGTTTTGATTACTTATCATGTGATTATTAATTCTATATTAAACAAATGAATAATTAATATCGGAACTTAATATTTGAGATGTCGTTTCATTAAATATTTTTATTAAATAATTATATTTTTTTATATATATTAAGTTATTATATAAAATTTCTAAAAAAATATTATTTAAATTAATATTTTCATAGCTGGAATGTAAATTATTTTTCCATTAAATATTTTATATAACATTATATTCAATTATTATAAATATAATAATACACAAGTATATTAATGCAGAAATACTGTTGTTAAATTGAGTTTAATTTGAATATTATTAAACTTAATTTTTTTAAAACATTAACAAGATATTTCAATAATGTAGAAATATAGATTTTAACACAATTCCTATCAGATTTTTTCGCTTATATATTTTAGATAGTTTACGGTTTTGAATAAAATTTTGGCAAACTTGTGTGCACCCGGCGCTAGGCATATTTTTAGAATTTTATGTTAAATTGTATATCTTTTAATATAAAAATATGTACCCTTTATTTTTTAAAGAAAAATAAAAATTATTAATAAAAAGTGTATATCATTTAGAACAAAATGGTGTACCCTTATTAATTAAAGTGTATACCATTTAAAACAAAATAATGTATCATTACTCATAATACTAAATTTTAAATGTGCACGATATGCCCCGGGGCACGCAAGACCAACTCTAAAATTTCAAGGGATTAGGTATTGTGATATTATTAATCTTTATAATTTTTATTTTTATTTAAAGGGTAATTATTGTATAATACTGTCTCACGTAGTCTTACATGAGACGAATAACAAGTGATAATGTAATTAATAAAAAGTTATATACAATCAATAAATTATTTCATAAACAATTTATAGTATAAATAAAAATTGACAATATTTTATAGTGAAAATGAAAATAATGCTATCATTTTTTATTAATCTATTCATCTTTCATAAGGACTTACGTGAGACGGTCTCATACAAGTCTTTGTATTATTTAAATCCACAATACTCCCTCTGTCCCACGTATTTTTACCCACTTTCCATTTTGGGGTGTCTCACGTATTTTTACTCATTCCATTTTTGGCAAAAATACATAATATTTTATTACCTACTTTTTACAATCCCAACAACTTTAATTACTTTTTTACACTTTATTCATCATTCCCAATAACTTTATTCACTTTTTTTTAATTACTAAATTATCCCTACTTTCTCTTACATTATATATAAAAAAAATAAATCGTCTTAATCTTCGTGCCCGTATAAACGAGTAAAAATACCCGGAACGGAGGGAGTATAATTATTTTAAATACAAAAGATAAATAGTTCATACTTCATAGTGTATTACATTACACTATAAGCAACTTGCTTGAGATAGTGAAATGGATAAAAAATGATATTTAATTAATAAAAAATTATAGTGATATTTCATGAACAATTTATAGTATAAATGAAAAGTAATAATATTTTATAGTAAAATTGATAACTAATTTAAAAAATGTAAAATGATCTAGTGTGCAAAAATTTCACGCAAAGCTTGCCCAAAATAGAACAAACTATCTTGTTAGACCTCATATATATAAAACAAATGCCCATTTTTAATTTAACTCGTTTTTACTCTTTTTTAGAATTAGTATTGAATTCGAATAAAAATATATTATAATTATAATTTGTATATAATTAAGTTTAAACTCATAATATATTTCAGTGTTGTTATAATTGGTTTGAATATCAAACCGAGCAGCTCCAACGGTCTGAAGTTTTACAGGTCGGACCGATCGAATTGGCGATTCAATAAAAAAAACTAAAATTACTTATTTTTAATAATATTATTTATTTTACATGATTTCATATTAACATATACATGTGAATCAAGACTTATAAATAATAATAATAATAAATAATAATAAAAACATGATCATTAGTATTTAATTAATTTCTAACATTCAATTTTAAATCTAAAATAATTCAAATCATTTGATAAGTAGGAAACATAATTAATTAATTAATTTGCATTAATTAGGAATTTGATTTTTGTGCTTCCCAACTTAAAAGGTTCATCATGCATTAATTAGTTTATCATTCCCGGTGCTTTACACCCAAAATCGAAATTATTTATAAATTTGTAAAAAGACAAAAGTCTCTTGAAAATATAGTAATCACTCATTATTATTATTATTATTATTATTATTATTATTATTATTATTATTATTATTATATATATATAATATAATTCAAAATCAAAATATGCGTTCTTGGTTCAGTCAGTTCAATCAATTTTTTCGATTTTGATCGGTTTGAACCGCTTTTTTCGATTTTATGTCTAAAACAGTTTTTAACGATTATTCGGATTGAATCTTGATTAAATCGATCGACCCGATTCCAAAATCACTTATATATTCTTAGGAAAAAAAAACTAATGAATTTATAATTAAAATGTCATATAATAAGTGGAGATTGAATTGGTAAAGACAATAATTTGAGATTTAATTGATCGGATCGATTTAAAAAAATGTATAATAACTTTTCAAAGTTAAAAATAAAAATTTAAATAAAAATATTTATAATTCATAATTTTTACTTTATATATAGTATAGCATATCAATTATGTGCCATAATACATAATTTACTACAAAATTTAAATATTATATTAAAAAATATACTACTAAAGTAAAAGTAAAAGAAAACATCTTTACCTAAAAAAAGTAAAAAGAAAAGATTATAAATATAAAACTACTAAAAAAATTATTATTATTATTTTTTAAGTTTACAGTTTGAACCGATTCAACCTGTACAATCCAATTCAACTTAAATTTCGATTTTAGGTAGTTTAAATTATATTTGCTCATTGGCTTGATTTATTATTAAAACTATGGCATTTGTTATTAGTGAGCATTTTGTTTTATTAAAACTAATAATGAATTTATAATTTTTATGAGGTTGATGGTGGATTTGTTATTAGTTTTGTTTTATTAATTAAAACTAATCAGTGACACGAGGAAAAAAAATGTTATAGAATAAAATTTTCTTATTGTTATATATAGAAATAAAATGCTATTTTTAAAAAAATATATAAATTTATAATTTCGAATCGAATTCGAATATTTAATTTTGAATTTTCAAATTCGAATACTCAAATATATTCTAATAGTTCGTTTATTGTTTTCGAATCGAATACGAATCTTATTTCGAATTCAATTAATAATTGAATACGAATACCAATATTTGAGTATCTAATTAATACCATTAAAATATCTTAGTATTTGATTCGATTCGATTTGTTTACAATTTTAGATACATATACTTACTTCGAATGCATTCTCAATTAACTCCTTTTATTTTAATTTATCACTTCCTTTATGAATGATTATCACCGGAGGTTCATTGATTAATGCAATTTTCTCTCTCTATATAATTTTACTTAATATAATAATTTTTAAAATATAATACAATATTTTATCAAATAATATAAAAACAATAATATTGGAATGAACTTAAATTGAAAATTCACACAAACGAGCAAAACAAACACAAAACTATCTCAAAAATATCATAACATCTAGGTTAATTAAATGACGGTTAATAATTTTAATTTAAAAACGTTTTAATAAAAAAAATATAACAATAGTTATTTTATGAAGAGTTAGTGTCCTATGTTCCGGGAATACATCGTGCTCTCATGGGAACACAATAATTTAATATTATAAATTCTTGTGTTTTCATTGGGGTACGGTGTGTATGTGGAACACACAAGTTTTTGTCTTTTATAAATATGAAGTAAAAAATTTGTCTTGTAAAAATTTTGTCTTTTTATGAACTCGTATATGCTAATTTTGTTGAAATTACTCTTTAGTACCTAAAAGAATTATTTTTTATATAATAAAAGAAAATATCAAAGTACTGCATGATATACCGTATATAAAGAACAATTTTTTTTCATTTAGGTAATTAATTTTTGAATGAAAATTTATTATAATTATTTTTATGTATTCATGTTTAAACTCATACTATATTCTTTATTTAAAAAAAAAATCTAATGACTTTATTTATAATTGAAATGCTACGGTATAGTAGTGTTTTTATTAGTGAAAGTGTGAGTTTTATATTTTAATTGTATTAGTGAGTATGTGTGGATCCTATAAATAAGACTTTTTGGATGGAACGCCCAAAATATAAAAAATTGACTTTTTAAAAGGGACGGAGGAAGTAATTAAATAAAATATTTATAATTCATAATTCGTACATCGTAAATAGTTTATAGAATGCCAATTCAATACCATAATTTAGATAGAGTTGGTCTCTTGTGTCACATGTACAAAAAATGTGTAAAGGTACACAATTTTGTTCTAAAAGGTATACATTTTAATTAATAATGTTACAACATTTTACTGTAAAGGTATACGATTTTTATTAATATTTTTTATTTTTCAAAAAATAAAGGGCATATAATTTAATACTAAAGTGTATGGACTCAGTGTGCCTGAGGACACATAAATTTTAGCCATTTGGATATTACTCCATACTTTTAAATATATAAAAGTAAATGGGAAACATCCATTTAAAAAAACAATATAAAAAAATATACAGAAATTGATTGGACTGATTCATCCAGTTTGACCGGTTCAACCTTATAACCCAAATGTTGTGTTTTTAATTTTTATCGGTACAAACTCTGATTACGTTCAATTGCTGGAAATGTTCGATTTGATTTGATTTTGATAACATTACAAAATAGTATTTTTTAAATAATAAGTGAAATATAATATATTAAAAATAAAATAAACTAATAAATGTAATAATATTAAGAATTAAGAAATGAAAATTAAGAATTCTAAAGAAGAATAAATCGCTGAAACTATTCGTTGAATTAATTAGTTTAAATTTGAGTCTTTCTTTGAAAATTTAAATACAAATTTTAGGAAACTTGTTAAAAAAAATTAGACTCTAATTTATAATTTTATAGGATTTACCCTATTTATTATTAATTTTTAAAAGTTTATTTATTTAAAAAATACTATATTCTATTTTAGAATTTCATATTATATATTTTTCTATATATAATTAATTATTTATTTATTTCACAACCGACATAATTTTAAATTCCAATGAAATGGAGTAATTATGGAATGTACCGTAATAAATGTATAGGAAATTGAGAAAGATAATCAGAGAAAGTTTGAAATATTAATAATTCAGTTAAAATTATTAAAAAGGGTAAAATAGTAATTATATAAAAGCATTTAATGTTTCTATTTGGATAGATTCTATCCAAAAATCTTTACGGAATTAAGAAATATTGTTGTTTAAACATATAAGAAAAAGTTTGAGTGAGTTGATAATTTATTGAAAAAAAGTTACTAAAATGGTTGGGAATAATGAATAAAGTGTTAAAAGGTAAATAAAAATAAATTAATAAATAAAGTGAAAAAAAATGTAAGAAGTGTAGTTAATGGAAATAAATATTAACCTCAAAATAGAAAGTGTACATAAAAACGTGTAACGGAGGGAATATTAAAAAAATAATTTACCCTATTTATTATTAATTTTTAAAAGTTTATTTATTTAAAAAATACAATATTCTATTTTAGAATTTCATATCATATATTTTTCTATATGTACTTAATTATTTATTTATTTCACAACCGACATAATTTTAAATTCCAATGAAATAGAGTAATTATGGAATTTACTGTAATAAATGTATAGGGAATTGAGAAAGATAATCAGCGAAAGTTTGAAATATGTTAAAATGATTAAAAAAGGTGAAATAGTAATTATATAAAAGCATTTAATGTTTCTATCTGGATATATTCTATCCAAGATTGATAATTTATTGAGAAAAAAGTTACTAAAATTGTTGGGAATGATGAATAAAGTGTTAAAAAGTAAATAAAAATAAATTGATAAATAAAGTACAAAAAAAATGTAAGAAGTGTAGTTAATGGAAATAAATATTAATCTCAAAATAGAAAGTGGGCATAAAAATTTGTAACGGAGGGAATATAAAAAAATAATTTTTTATTTATTCAATTGAAAAAATGATTTTTTTATTTTTTCCCTTCAAGTGTATAAATATATTACTCCACATTAATAGTTTTTTTTTTAATTTGTTAATAAATTCTGAAAGTTTGGGGCGAAATACTATACGAACCATAAAGAGTGAAAATATAATAATGCCAAAATTTATACTGCTAAGCTCTAAAGTAAATATCATGAAAAATACTTCTTCTTTTTTTAATTCCTTAATTTTATTCTATTATTGTTTTCAGTAATCTTAATTTTTTTGTTTCGATTTTAATCCTTATTTTGATTTTTCAATTTTTAGTCTTTTAACCTATATTTGAAATATTTTTTTTAAGAAAATGTTTCATTAGCTTGACGTGTAGGAAATTAAAAAAAAAATGCAACTATGTTTATAATATATATGTAATGACATGTTAATTATATTAATTTGAGGACTAAAAACTTTATAAATAAAAGTTAAAGGATTAAAAACAAAACAAAAAACTTAGAGTAGCTGAAAGCATAACAGGATTGATGAGGTTAAATTATCAAATAATAAATAAATAAATTAAATAATGATATAAAAGATTAAGAGGATACAAAACTAATTTGATTATTCAATTATTCTCCAATCCTCAACGATCTTTCTTTAATTCTCAGCAATCTTCAATAATCTTCATAGCGTAACCTGCAAAAGTACGACGGAGAAGATCTCCGACATAGACCCTCCGACGCTCAAGTCAGTTTCTTATCATAAAAAATCTTCATCATCATTATCTCAAAGATATTAAAGATAAATTGTAATAATGGTGATTGCCCCCACCTTCTGTCTCGTTTATGAGATTATGATATCCATCAGCTAATCCACGTTCTGTATCGTGCATTAACAGTAAAGTTTTAAACTAATTAATAAGTACTATAATTAATATATTTATCCAGGATAAATTAAATTAACGGATAAAAAAATACATTTCCCCTAAGTATTAATTAATTTTAAGATGAAATATAAAGTTTCTTTGAAAAAATTTCAAACACTAATTCTCCGGAAGACAATAAATTGGGAAATTAACATCTTGCTTAATTTATGGTTAATTTTTTTAGAAGTGATGTCATATTAAACAACATAATTATCACACGTCGAATCTGATGTTTAAAATTGGCAGTCAATATCGATAATGTGAGGTTGAAGATTCAATCATGTTTTCTATTAATTAAGTATAACAGATCAATAATAATTAGGTTGAGGTCAGAAGTCGTCCACAAAAAAATATTTTATTTAATAATAATAATAATATTAATTTAAAAAAAAAGGAAAGATTTATATATAATTCAGTAATTGCGATTGTCCAACGTACTTAATAGATTGTGTTTGGTACATCCTTTGTGCAAAATTAGTGAACCTTTAGGTACAATGTAATTATCAAATCAACTTGTATTACTCTATACTTTAAGTTCATAATAAGAAAATATAGAACATAAGACTTTTTGAAATAACGTGTGTCTTGTTGGTAATATAATTCTCTTTCTCTTTTGGTGAGTTCGAAATTGATCAGTCATTAAAAAAAATTTAGCATGAATGGTGGGTGTGCCTCTTCCTGAAAAATATTACTACTTCCATTTACGTTGTATAAAAAAATTACTTTTTAATCAACTTTATTAATTTCTAAGTGTATTTTAGATTTTTAGGTATTAAATAAAGCGTAGTAATATTGTAATTTGTTAGGTAGAATAACAAATTTGAAATAGAAGTAATATTATTTGATAAAATATTATTTTCTTTTTCTTAGATAAATGAGAAAAATATATGCCAAGACCTTTTATAGGACAAATGAAGTAATATTAAAAAATGACACTTGTTACTCTTTTTAAAATAGTAATAGTTCATTATATGAAAGAGTAATACTAACATCTCATACATAAGAATAATTTATTATACATAGAAGTAAAACAATAATTATATGTAATCAAGAGTAGACATAATATAGTAATAGTAAAAGATTAAGTGAAACACTTGGATGCATAAAATACTTTTTCGTATAAATATAGAGCGATACTTCAATTCACATTAAAAATGTGTATCTAATCTAATAAAAATTGTAGAAACCTATTTAGTTCATATAAAAAAAATACACGACAATATAATATACTCCCTCCGTCCCAAGTTAAGAGTCTCATTTGCTTTTGGGCACGTGGATTAAGAAGTATTATTATTTAATGTGTAGTGAGTAGTTGTATTAGTAGGTATGGAGGCCCATGTTTTAATTGTATTTGTGGGTGTGGGTGAGTCTCATATGTCCAAAAAAAGAAATGAGACTCTTTGGTTAGGACAAACAAAATTGTAAAATGACTCTCTTAGCCTGGGACAGAGAGAGTATATAAAATTTGAAAAATACAGAAAAAAGGGCCAAAAATTGTAAAAGAAATATTCCCTCTGTCCCGCCCAAACTTCACCGGTTGCTTTTTATGCGTAGATTAAGGAGTATTATTATTTTATGTGTAGTGGATAGTTGTATTAGTAGTGAGTGGTGGGCCCCATGTGGTACCTTTTTACTAAAAGTGGGAAATGGAAATATTTGAATAAAACGCCCAATATAATAAAATGGTGATCTTTGGTGGGATTGATGGAATACTAATTAGCTATGAGAGCATATAGACATTGACACTGCAACCATAAAGTTGGTGTGGTTTGCCCAAAGTCCTCTCCACAAGATTGCCTCTTGAGTGCACCAATACCACTTTAACTAATAAATATTTAATAAATATTTCACCCATTTTTTTATGTTTTAATTAAAAAAATTAATGGAATATATAGTTTTCCTATGATTAGATATTAAAATGATGAAGATTTTCAGCAACCATAATTAAATATTTATATGCAAAGATACCGAAATTATTCAATATATAGCTGTCGCATGCATGAAAGGCGTAGAATATCAGTAAGTTTAAAATTGGTAATTTCACTTTATTAATTTTCAAATATACTTCAAGTTTTTGAGCAATTTCTTTTTTTTTTTACTACACATCTTTTGTTCAAAGTAAAATATACGGTGTATTCGTAAATGGGATCACCTATTTTCATCTCCTATTACATACTTCCTCCATCCCACGGCAATGATAGTTTTTGTTTTTTGCCACGTGGATTAAGGAGTATTATTTATCACGCCCCAATTTTCAATAAATAGAAAGGGAGATTTTGTTCGCAATTCTTTGATAATATTAACCTTCAGTGCGAGCGTGAACCATAAAATAAAGTTAATAAAATATCATAAATAGTGGAAATTATACAAAAGTGTATCATAAGAATTTATATAAAGAGATTTTTGGCGCAGCGCGTTAATTTTTATAAAGCTTTCACGCAACGCATCCGCCCCCGGTATGCCGTTGCAGCCTCAACCTGAAAAGGGCTTGGAGTGAAAGGGGTGAGCATGTGAAATACACTTAGTGGGTTAACTTAAATGATTGCACAGTTAAAAATAAATATGTATGCCAAATATACCATAAAATGTAACATATGTCAATTTTAATAAATTTTTTTTACACATTGATGTTCGATAACTCATTGAAAATATTTTAGACCGAATCGTCATCCGATAACTTGTGTTTGTTGGTATATGTGCACTAGGCCGTCACCCCAATACAATATTAGCATACTTGAAATACATTTTAGTACTGAATCGACGTAGCCAGTAACTTGTGTTAGTTGATATATGTGCACCGAGTCGTCACCCCATACAAGTGTTAGTAGAAAAATATTTGTCATCAAACTAAAAGCACACATGGCACATAACATGACATATCAGTAACACATATCACATCTTAACATAGCAATCATGACATAAAGTGTAGCACTCGGTAAAGAGTGAAAGTTACCCCCACTTTGAACTTCCTTGAAAATAGCAGAGTGAACAAGACTTGCTCTTCGATCTCAGAAATTCTTGAAAATGATTTACTAATTTTATTACAAATATAAAATAAAAAATTTTCACTTAAATAATAATAATGACAAAAGTTAAATTAATATATATATATGAATAAAATAAAATAAATAATAAATAAATCAAAATAATAGTAATAAAATTATAATTAATATTTAAAAGAAATAAAAATATAAATATATATTTACAAAACGTGACAACTACAATTGACTTGCTATTCAATTTTCAAAATTCATTATTATTATATATATATTTATAAATTGCAATCAAGTCCCTGCATTATATTAAATTCTCATTTAAACTTACCCTAAACTTTAAATTTATTACAAAATGATCCAATTTGAGTCATACAACTCCGTTTGAAATTCTGAAAATACCGTTGGAATCCTCGTGAGGTGAGGATCACATCAGTATCAATTTTGTATCAAAATATTGAAGTTTAGAAAATATGAAATTATAACGTGAAGTGAGTTTCTTCCCAACTTTCTCATTTTACGTCAAAACTCAAAATTAATTATACATTTGTGATCCTCGTGAGTAGAGCTTCAAAACGGACTATAATATCAAAGCTAACTCACACCGAAACAAAATCTGCAATTAAAGGGGTTGAAACTTTGACGGAGCTTTTCTAGCTCAAAATGACATCTATTTTATAAAAGAATTATATATTTGAAATTTACGCTTCGAGATGAACATTTTCGTATATAGCATAATAAGGTTTAACAACAAAATGAATGAAATAAAAAAGGGCAGTGTGTGAGAAAGTATACATATACACATGTGTACATGAGTGTGTATATATATATATGCCAAGTTGGATGGATAAACTTGACCAAGTTCCTAAAAAAATGTGTGATATATATGTAGTTTAAAAACTTGGACTCATGCCTTTCTTTCACTTTTAATTATTTATTTCAAATTTGGAGATCAACTTGCACACACCCACACATCACTAATCATATATTATTTATTATAATATATTAAAATATATAATATAAATTTATTTAAAAATTAAATTTACGAAAATATAGATTATGAAATAATGGGGTGTTACATTATTATTTAATGTGTAGTGAGTAGTTGTATTAGTGAGAGTATGGACCCCATGTTTTAATTGTATTAGAGGGATGAGTGAGTCTCATGTGTGTAAAAAAAGAAAGAGGATCCTTTGGGTGGGACGACCAAAATGGAAAAAAGAGACCCTTGCTGTGGGATGAAGGGAGTATATTAGATTCTTGCCACGTGTCGTAATTAATGGCTAAATTTACATCACATGCTCTAGGGGTTTAATGATCATTAACTAGGGTATAATATTTTAATAGGAAATAAGTTATTTCCGTAGAATACCAAAGTGGAACAGGGATTCAGATTGGTGTATTCGGTGCACGGATGCTAGCATGCCCCAACTTTCCATTTTTATACATTTATTAACAAAAATATACACATTAATAAAATGAATATATAATAAGAATGTAAGATATTGTTGTTTAGCAAAATATATAACTAACTTTATTTACTTGGAAAAGATACTAAATCCAATAGTATTTGTTACTTCAAGCATTGGACAAAAAGGGCATAAGGGCATTATCGTAATAAAACATCTTTGTAAGAAAAAAGACATGAAAACAGCCAAGCCTACCATACAATGATACAATGTAAAAAACAACTCATAATCTCACCCTTTTTCTCCCAAGCCAAGAAAATCCCACAACAAGAAAACCAACACAACTTTGCCTGCAAAATTAATTTCCCTTGATCAAACCACACTTCCAAAACAACATTTTTGTACCTGATTTTATTTCCCATTTGTTAATTAATTGGATCATTTCTACACCTTTTAGTAAACCACTGTGTGTATAAATCATGATCAGCCATAATCCATAGCTCCTAATTATTTATTAATCCTCATCATCTTGTTGTAATTATGGTGTTCAAGAAGATGATCAAATCCACTTCTACAAAAGCTATGATCATCAGAATCAACTTCTTCTGTTTGGCATTCTTCTTGGCTGTTTATGCCATCCTTCTACTCTTCCCTTCCGCCTCCGACTACCACCAACGCGCAGCGTTCATGGTCCGTTGCTCGTTGCTCGAGTGCCCTCATAAGGTAAGGTGAGCTCAACTCCCTAATTTAGATAAAAATGCATGGTTCGTGGTTCGTTGCTCATTGCTCGAGTGCCCTCATGGTTTAATATCTTTAATATCATCTTCATAGATATTGGTGAATATCTATTTAGAGGACCTTTAATATCAGACTCACCAATAACGGTGGAAATACTGAATAGATATCTGTGAATCACTGATATCTATTCACAGATTTCTTGTAGTGCATGGTTCTTTATTATTCTTCCAAGTTTAATCATGAAGTGGAAAGATGATTGATCATTGATACTTAATTAGATGGAAAATGGGAACATGATGATCATGAAGGCTGCATTAAAAGAGCCAAGTAGTGAAGCCAAACTAAGGCCAAGAAGGGGTTTGATCAAGAGGGAGAAACCTAGCTTCTTGAAAGACATCGGAAGTGGTCTGAACATCGGAATGATCAACATGGAAGACGAAGACGTGTCGGAATGGAGACAACATGGGAGTGTTTACCATGTGGAGATGGAGAGGGTTTCAGAGCTGTTCAAATGGGAGGACATCTTCCCGGAGTGGATAGATGAGGAGGAGGAATATTCCGGCTCGTCCTGCCCGGAGATTCCAATGCCGTGGTGGGAGAGGTACCGGAGCATGGACATGGTGGTGGCTAAACTGCCGTGTAGGCGGCCGGAGGAGGGGTGGAATAGGGATGTGTGGAGGCTGCAAGTGCACTTGGCGGCGGCCAACATGGCGGTGAGGAGGGGGAGGTGGGATTGGAGTGGGAGGATGAAGGTGGTGGTGTTGAGCACGTGCGTGCCAATGGTCGACTTTTCCGGTGCGACGAGGTGGCGGCGAGGGAGGGGGAGTGGTGGTTGTATAGGCCGGAGAATTGGAGGTTGGAGCAGAAGGTTTTATTGCCTATTGGATCTTGTAATTTGGCTCTTCCACTTTGGGATAAAGGTATGTTCAATTTTACTAAATGTTGAGTTTGGTTTATATTTGGTATTATAATTTGTCACCATTCTTTAATCAAATTATATTCTACTAGTTTAATTATAAAATTGACACATAAAATATAGAATTTTCCTTCAAATTATAATTTTAAAGTATATCTCATACCCTCCAAATCTTTTAAACATATTGCTCGTATAAATGTTAAGAGTAAGATCATATTAAAGTGTCACCATCTCATAACTTATTAATGTGGTATATATAGAAGACAATATACAAAAAAAATGAGACAAGATGTTACTACAATACTAGAGTAATTTATGTGATTTAAATGGTTGGTAATTACTCATTATATATCATTTAATTTACTAGTATGATTAATGCATTTAAGTTTGTGTTTTGCGTCTATTTAGATAATTATCATATAGTTGTTAGTTGTTAAAAATTAGGTGGAAAAGGGGACATTAAAATCGTGATGAAGAACATTCGCAAATAAATCAGAACTAGGGAAATTTATATTATTATTATAATATAAATAAATTATAAAATTGTACTAATAAAATTTAAATGCGCGCCAGGTAGGGGTCGAACCTACGACTTTCTGCTTAGGAAACAGACGCTCTATCCACTGAGCTACAGGCGCTTTATTTGTGTTTAATAAAATTTTAAATAAAAGAATTTTTGTGACTAGTATTATATCTCATCCTAGTTCAAATTTTTTTTTTAATTTCATTTAATTAGTGATCGCCATATGTTTCAATTTTGAGAACTTAGTTCAAAATCTTTTTTATTTTAAAATTGGGTACTTTCTTTCCATTAGTGATCGCCATATGTTACAATTTTGAGAACAATAGACTAAAATAAATGGTTTATTATAATTAATTTATGACACTAAAAATTTCAATTTTATAAGAGTGAGGCTCTGTGCACCCGGGCGCACGGAACACATTCCGCGCGCTTTTGCAATTTTTATGCCCTTTATAATTTAAATCTCTAGCAATATATAGATTTAAATAGAATTGGAGAAGGAGAGTTGTATTCACACGAGGACACAGAGTATCTTTTCGTGTTTCGAGGGGTGCAACACCTTTTGCCATTTTATAATGATGGCTGTCACAAGTCATGATGTAACCACAGTAAAGATTTGGTAGAACTAACCTTGCGAATTCCAGGTCCAATTATAATGTCCCCATACTTTATTAAATTTATAATGATTCATATTCAAATGTCACTTTCCTATAAACCCAAAGAAAAACAATACAGTATATTACTCTCTCCAACCCCTCAATAAATGTCCGCTTTTTGTACGTATATTAAGAAGTGTAATATTTTAAAGTGTAATGAGGTGAGAGAAATAATTTTTTTAATGTAGAGTGGGTAGTTGTATTTGTGTTAAGGGGGGGTCCCATGTATAGTGGGTTGAGTATAAAAATATTATTGGGTGTTGTCACATCAACCAAAAAAGGAAATGAACACTTTGTATTGAGACAGATCAAAATAGTAAAATGGACACTTATCGAGGGGACGGAGGGAGTAATTTATAACAGTAATTAGAAAACCGGACCGAAGGCCAAATCGGTGACCCTAACGGTTCAAGGTCAAACCGGTCCAACCGGTTCAATCGGACGGTTCAACCGGAAAAACAAAAATTATACTCCATATTTTTTAATTTTAATAATATTTTATTATTTTACATATAATTTTTTATTAACATACTTAGTGTACACGAAAATAATGGATTGAAAGAGTAAAGTTAAACGTGAAAATAAAATAATTTTTTAATTTTAATTTATATTAATATCTAGTTTAATTCAAATTTACTTTGAAATTGAAAGAAAATTAATTAAGAATATTAGAATTGAAATAATTATAAAAATAACATTAATTCTTTTTATTAGTTAACTTAATTAATATTCATTCAAAACAATTTTTTCAGATACAATTAAGCAAATAAATTTATTTATTTCAAAATTAAATAAATAATAAGAGGTAAATTACATGTAGTCTAGTGTAGGAATATATGTTTATAGGAGGGATAAGATCTCATATTGATTAATTATAAGAGAGAAAGAGGTATTGAATCTCTATATATAAAGGCTACATTTTCTCCCTTTTTCTCACAACTTAAAGATTCCACATTGGAAACTTATTAAAAAGAAGGGGATTATAATTCTATATATAATAATGATCACACTACTCCCTTTTCTTTGCATCTATCCTATCTTGAGATGTTGACTCTCAAATTAATCAACAACTTGGATATCAATACGAAAATTAAAAAAAATAAAATCGGCGGTTTTCGATTTGACCGGTTCAGCCGGTTTGAACCGGTTCAAACTTGTTTTTTCCGGTTGGACACAAAAATGGTTTTTAGAGTGCAATTGGATCGGTTCCCTGTTTGACCAGTTGAATCGGTCGGTCCGATCCGAATCTCTAATAATTTAAGGAGTTTTTATAATTTTAAGTGAACAAATATTCACTATCAAGAGACTTTTAGTGACTTTCTTTTATTCATCGAGAAAAATATAAAATTATCAATTTAATTACTGAAATAAAAAATAACAATAATAATAATTTAACAACTATATAAATATATTTTTTATATCTCTTAAGAATTTTTAGTATAATTTTTTATTATTATATGGTATGTTCAAAACGTGAAAAAATTATATGAGGGAGTAGTTATTAAAGTATATATTAAATCTTAAACTGAAAATTTTATATTTTTGGATCTTTAATTTATATATATAAAAATAAATCTTTGTAGCTTTGAACTGATAATTAGCTTATTTTCTTATTGAAAAAACCTCATACATTAGAGTACTCCCTATGTCCCAGGTATTTTCATCCATTTGTACGGGCATGGAAATTAAGACGTGTTATTTTTTAATATATAATGTTAGAAAAATTAAGGATAAATTAGTAATTTAAAAAGAAAAATTAAATAAAGTTGTTGGGAATGATGAATAAAGTGTAAAAAAGTAATTAAAGTTGTTGGAATGATAAAAAGTAGGTAATAAAATATTATGTATTTTTACCATTAATGGAATAGATAAAAATACGTGGGACAACTCAAAATAGTATTAATTTATTTAATATACTAGCTCTTTTTTGGGTTTAGATTGAAAAAAACAAAAAGAAATGTTTCAAACTTTGAACTGATGATAAGCTTAACCCTTTTTTATTGAAAACACTCATACTTTGAAGTAATATTAATTTATTTCATATAGCCCTTTCTTGAATTTAGGTTGATGAAAAAAAAAACTTTCAAGCTTTGAATTGATAATTAACAATATTTTATTGATAAAACTCATACATTGAAGTAGTATTAATATATATTTCATATAGCCCTTTTTGGGTTTAGATTGAAAATACTCTTACATTGAAGTATTAAATTATTTCATATAGTCGGATATCATGTAAATATTGAATTGTGTTTAAAAAATAATTTTTCATGATTATTATGATTTCACTCTCTACAGTACGTGCAATTACTAAGAAAGCATTACTTAATTTGTAGGAAGAATCAACGAAAGATTCGACGTATCCAAAATAAAGACCCTGACACGAAAACCACGAAAACGGGAAGCCTACGCTACGGTCCTCCACTACTCCGAATCCTACGTTTGCGGGGCAATAACCGTGGCCCAAAGCCTGCTCCAAACCCGAACCCGCCGCGAACTCATCCTCTTCCTCGACACCTCCATCTCCCAACCCAACTCCCGGGCCGGGCGGACCCTCCGCTTCATAAAACGGATCCGCAACCCGAAAGCCGAGAAAAATTCCTACAACTGAGTACAATTACAGCAAATTCCGCCTCTGGCAGCTCACTGACTACGACAAAGTAATCTTCATCGACTCCGACGTCGTCGTTTTGCGCAACCTCGACATCCTCTTCCACTTCCCCCAAATGTCCGCCACCGGCAACGACGGCCACGTGTTCAATTCCGGCGTGATGGTGATCGAGCCCTCGAATTGCACCTTCCGCATGCTGATGAACCGTAGAGGGGAAATAATCTCCTACAACGGCGGCGACCAGGGGTTTCTGAACGAGGTGTTCGTGTGGTGGCACCGCCTGCCGCGGCGGGTCAATTTCCTCAAGAATTTCTGGTCCAATTTGTCCGGCGAGGCCACCGTCAAGAACCAGCTGATCGGGTCGGATCCTCCGAAGCTGTACTCGATCCATTATCTAGGGTTGAAGCCGTGGACGTGCTACAGGGATTATGACTGCAATTGGAATGTTGGGGATCAGCATGTTTACGCGAGTGACGTGGCGCATCGGCGGTGGTGGAGGGTGCACGACGCCATGGAAGAGGAGTTGCAGAAGGTGTGTAGGTTGAAGAAGACGAGGAGGATTGAGCTGGATTGGGATAGGAAGATTGCGAGGGAGAAGGGGTTTGAGAATCAACATTGGAGGATCAATGTTACTGATCCAAGAAGGTTGAAAATTAATTTGATCTGATTTATTTTTTTGGTGGTTTTTTTTTTAATATATATATATATAAACTTGCACAGATTTTTTTTTTAATCCGGTTAAACTTGGAATATATATAAGAGGGGTATTATATATGGAAGTGTTGTTTCGAGTTTTAATAATTTATTTGTTGATTGGTAGAGATGGATTGAGTAATAATAAATAGAATTTCGACTTTATCTCTTCATTTGTTCTTTTAAATTTTGGTTCTTGATTTGAATGGGATGTGCAGTTTCACTCGGAGAATAAATCTTAAAGTTAACCCATCATTAGCTGCCCCACCGCCGCCACCGCAAATTGATGGATGAGGTAAATCGCAGGATGTGTCTCAAGTGACTTATAGGGAGGACTCAATGTTAAATTTGTGCTTGCAAGAGGCCAAATTCATGCCAAAGGCAGGATTTGAACCTCCACCCTGCAGCAACCAAGCTCAGCTAGAAGACCTTTACAACCTCCCCTTTACCACTTGAGCTATAAGGGATGGAGGGGTATCACATGACTCATGAGTAAAATAATTTTAGAGTACATTTCTCAATTATGCATTTTTTTTTTATGAAAATTTGCATTTTCATACTATAATTTAGGGGCTCTTGTGCATTTCTTGTATTTTACCAAGAATTTACTTAAGAATAATATTATTATGGGTATTATATCCATTAGGCCCATTAAAGCCTAACAACTTCTATTATACTTGAAGAAGAAGACTCAATCATTCGGCGTCCCAAACGGTGGACAGAAATGAGAAGAGAATTAAAGCAGCCCAAAAGGGATCACGACAGCCCGAAGGCCCAGCCCAAGAAAGAATAAAGGCGAGCCTGCCTAACAAGGCCGAAGCCAGGAAACGCCCTCGGCAGGAAACCTCGGCATTCATCCTTCCCCTAGCCGAGAGCTCGGATGAACACCCCAACATTGAAAGCCAACCTATCCAAAGACCAAAGAGGACAGACAACATAATGAAATAGAACAAGTACTGCAGGCTAGAAGACAACATTAACGGGAATAAGAGGTATCTTGAACAGCAATCCTAACTAGGAGACAACGTTGACTGGCACACCCGACTCTAACAACCAATGGGAGGCCAGCATAGGACGGAGGCATCCTGCAAATCCCTGCAGTGCAACAAACGGCGTTCAGACTCCTCCTACAGATGGTCGGCATATCAGACGGCTTCATTAAAGACGGCTTGTCTTTATCCAGATGACGCAAGACGATTGACTCGGATTTAAGGTTTTAGGACAATATAAATAACATCTCTCACATGAGAGAGACATGAGACTGATACTCACTTGAGACATTACACTTGTAAGAAATTAGGAGGAAAGAGTGCTGTTTTAAAGGGGGAGTAATAAAATTGGTTAAGTTCTTTGGTGGAATCGAATCTCTACCGGTTATGATCCCTTTATTTGTAGTTTATATGTTTGATTGTATTCGTTCTTGGTTCTATTATTAAATATTTTTATCTCCTTAAACATTAATTAACGAGCCAAGAACAGCCATCAACAAATATCATTAAAAAAAGTGAAGATTCAAATAATTAATTGTATAAGATGACCATAGGAGAATAGCCCTGTGTAATCGTATAGAAGTGATGCTTCTCTCTTCTTCTTCTTCTATGTTTCTAGTAAACGACGCATTTTAATTTAATGGATGTAAATATGTAATACTCATCACTATCATGAAGTTTTAATTTAATTACTCCCTCCGTTCCGCCCAAAGGGTTACTTTTGTTTTTTGTACGTGGATTAAAGAGTAATATTATTTAATGTGTGGTGGTTAGTTATATTAGTGAGAGTGTGGATCTCATATTCTAATTGTATTATTTCTTTCTGATCGATAAATATTAGTTGTTAGTCCAGTTAGTAGTTAGTATACACCAAGCACCCTTACTTCCCCTTCTCTAAGCCTCCTTATATCGCCTCTCCTAATTCGTTCTTATTGGGAATCAAACTTGGGTCTCTCACTTAAGTGAAGAGGCCGGTGGCCAAGTGGGCTAGCCCACTTGGTTATTCTAATTGTATTGATGGGTGTGTGCGGACCTCATGTATGTAAAAAGGGAAAGTGAACCCTTTAATTGGTACGCCCAAAATTGAAAAAATGACCCTTTGAATGGGACGAAGGAGTATAAAATATTTTTATTTTCAATTCAATTTGATTTAATGTATGTAAATGTGTAATATTGATCAATATTTTTATTTCGTTGATCGATTCATTCCTTTCTTATAATTCCAATGAGAGAGTGCGTGCACATTTTATTAGTATATGAGATCATTTCAAACAATAACTTGAGATGAATAAAAGATTATTACATTTAAAAAAGAATGATATTTATTTGATAAAAAGTCATAATGGTATTATAAAATTTTCATGAATAATTATAAATAAATAATTATAAATTTTTTTTTAAAAAAAAGTGATACATATTTAACTATAAAAAGTCATAATAATTTTAAAAGGTAAAATTGTCTTATCATAAAACATGAGTGTGCAAAAAGTTTCCCCTTCATATTAAATCACAGAGTTCATCAAATTTATTCTTTGGGAACCTAATAATAATTTTAGCTGCAATTTAAATTTATCCTCGTAAAATAACATTTTGACAACAAAAATTCATTATTGTTTCATAAACATGAATGCTCATTTGTGTTTGTTCAAACGTTAACTTAATAATGAGCAAAAATAAAAAGAGGTGTATTTTGTTCTTATTTTTATATATATTTTCATTTTCATTAAATACTCTTAATAAGTTAGTGCGCATATAGTTTTGATAAGAGCATAATGATTATATTTGAATTACCGATACATTTAAATAATTTAAAACGTTAAATAAAATACTATTAACCTATAGCAATATACTATGAGAACGTTTGGTTGGGATCTTTAAGCCTTAATACACTAATTAATATATTTAATAATTAGTTTGGTTGCACAATTTTGGGCCCAGTTTAATGCTTCAGCCCGTTAATGAAATCCTTGGGCCCGATCAATTGAAACCCAATTATATGGTGAATTTATATAGACAGGTATGCGGAGGAATATTATTAATTTTTTTTTGACAATTTTAACTCTTATATCTATACGGAAAAATAACCATCATTTCAATAATTGATTCATTTTCTTCCTTTCATACTCCCTCTGTCCCGGTCAAACAGTTATGTTTGACTGCATAAAGTTCTCACAAAAGCTACAGTAAATGCATTTCTTTGCCCTGGACGGAGGGAGTATATTTTTTAATTTCAATATTTTTATGACCTGTATATTTTTTTTTTAGAAAAAAACCTGTTATTTTGTTCGTAATTTATAAATTAGGTAATATTTATATTTTAAAATTTTTCAAAAAATATTAAATAATTCAAATTTAATCATAAATTTTTTTTCCAACAATTAAATTTAATTAAATAAAAAAAATTAAAAAACTGAACTTGAAGTCACATGAGATAAACAGGAAAGAACATTAAAAAAAAGTAAAAAAAATTACAATTTGCAATGTCAACAATGCAATTTATATTTTCTTATTAATAAAAAAATATGATAACAAACATAATATTAACTAACCTAAATTATATAATAACCCATAATAGCCCACGTTGATTAACTAACCTATATATGTGGTAGTGAACCAAATACTCCCCTATTAGCCCACATTGATTAACTAATCTATATAGTTGGCAGTGAACCAAACACTCCCTACTAGTAATATTCTTACTGATAATATTTCCTTCATCCTTCACTAAATAAAAAAGGAGTAATTTTTTTTTTTAATTATCCATTTAACTCTGTATTAATTAATTAACAAAAAGCGAAAGGTCTAAAGGGAAAGCCTACCTCAACTTCTGTAATGGTCGGCGACTTTACATATCTTTAAATTTAATAATTGAAATATAAATAAGTAAATTATTTAATAATTACAAAAATAGCGTTTAATATTCACTCAATCAATTCAAGACTATTCCCTTCTCATGCAAACCACAAATAATTCCATTTTAAAAAATAATAATATTAATTCTTGAAAAATACACAACTTTTTTTTTCTCAAAAAAAAAAAAAAAAAAAACTAACAAACAAATCTCGGATAGGAATGGATCTCCTTCGTCTCTAACCTTAACAGAAGTACGCTCCACACACGTGTTATTACATCATATACACACACACATCTGTATATACTATTTCTTTTTTTCTTTTCTTTTTCCGATTGATAATTCGAATTTTGAATTGCTATTTTTGGGTAAGGAGTGAATTTAGGAGGGATTGATCATTATTTGAAGCTAATATTGAGTGTAGTTTTCTGTTTTTTCGGGTATTATTTTGGAATAATTTCGTAGCTTGTCATTTGACCTTTGTCTCGTGTGGTTTCTGGTGATTCTTGGTACGTTTCTTTCTCCTCTTCTTCTTTGCTTCGTTTTGTATGATTAATCATTTTCTGATGTTTTTATAGAGTTTCGATTGAATTGAGGATGAGATTTACTGTTGTTATCCGTTTGTAAGTTTTCGGATTAATTAATGATGACTTTTTACTTGTTTATCATTTAATCTGTTTCTCATTAATGCTTCCTTTTTGCGAGTTTAATTCCTAATTGAGAGGCGTCATTTAATGGATTTGAGATATGAATTGATTGATTAATGATTAACTGTTGTGTTCATATGGATTAGATTCCAATTTTAGTTTGTGTTTTTTAAGAAATGAATTCTGTTGCATCATTGTTCGAATACAGAGGATATTGATTTATGATGTTTCTGGTTGAGGGGAATCTGTTGGATTGTGATGTTTTTGATGCTTCAAATTTAGAATTGAACGGAAATGAAGAGGTATAGATCGATTTTGATGAATGATTAATGGAAAAATTGTTCGTTCTAGAAGCTTAGGTTATAGAGCTTCAACTAACAACTACAATAACCTACGATCGGACAACAGTACAAGAATGTTTGGCTAATGAATAATGACATTAACATTCTTGACCTGTTGCTACTCTTCATTCAAAGTATGTTAGCATTGGTATGTTTACTTGACACGAACCTCGTTCGAATGGATTTTAATGTGTTGTGATGCATTATGTCCAGGAATTCCAGGTATTCAATCTACCCTACCATTTGAGCAGAATGGAGGGTGCTAAAGTTACCGTAGAAGATGCTGCTTACGAATCTTCTGCTGCACCGGGAACTTCATCTCCAAGAGAGGACCAATCGGCCACAACAAATGGGGTGCCTCCTGCCGTTGCTTCTCCAGAAAACGAACTTAACTCGACCGTAGACATACCAATAGGAAGTCCCCAGGATGAAAAAGTATCAGGCCATAGAAAGTCCTTCTCGATGGGTTCGTTGGACGTAAAGAACGGTTCTGTCTCCCAACTCAGTGCCAAATTTGCTGCAAATTCCAGCATGAGCCAAGACTTGTCTGACCTAACAAAAGCGACTAAAAACCTTGACTTGAAGAAAGGTCAAGTCGACACGACCGCGCCCTTTGAATCTGTTAAGGCTGCTGTTTCGAAGTTTGGTGGGATTGTCGACTGGAAAGCTCACCGGCTGCAAACCGTGGAGGTATACTATACTTCTCTTCTCTCTTTACGTCGTGTATTTTGTACATTATGCCTCGTGCTGTTTGTCGATGCAGAGGCGAAAATTCATCGAGCAAGAACTGGAGAAAGCCCAAGAAGAGATACCTCTGTACAAGAAGCAATCAGAGTGTGCCGAGGAGGCGAAACAGTTGGTTCTGAAAGAACTAGAGAGCACTAAGAGGCTCATAGAAGAACTGAAGCTTAATTTGGAAAGAGCTCTAACAGAAGAGCATCAAGCAAAGCAGGATTCTGAGTTGGCAAAGCTGAGGGTGGAAGAGTTGGAGCAAGGGATAGCCGATGAATCTTGTGTTGCCGCCAAGGCGCAGCTTGAGGTCGCACGAGCCCGCCATTTGGCAGCTGTTTCGGAGCTTAAGTCCGTGCAGGATGAGTTGGAACAGCTCTGGAAAGACTATGATCTGTTGGTAGCTGAGAAGGACTTGTTTGTGAAAAAGGCGGAAGAAGCTACCGCCAAGTCGAAGGAAATCGAGAAGTCTGTTGAGGATTTGACTATCGAACTTATTACAGCAAAAGAATCCTTGGAATCTGCGCATGCTGCGCATCTAGAGGCGGAGGAGCACAGAATCGGAGCAGTTATGGCGAAAGAACAGGACACGCTCAACTGGGAGAAGGAACTAAAGCAAGCAGATGAGGAAATCGAGAAGCTGAACCAGCAAGTGAGGTTGACTAAGGATTTGAAATCGAAGCTGGATTCAGCCACGGAGTTGCTACAGAATTTGAAAGCCGAGTTGGCGACTTACATGGAATCGAAGCTGGAGGGCGAAGAAGGGAACTCAGGAGATGCAGTGAATGAAATGGATAAACGAACTCGAGCTGATATTGAAGCGGCTCTGTCTGCTGTGAAGAGTGAACTGGAGGAAGTGAAGGTCAATATCGAGAAAGCAACTACTGAAGTTAAAATCTTGAAGGTGGCTGCCACTTCTTTGAAGTCAGAACTCGAAAAACAGAAAGCCGAACTGGCGACCATTCAGCAGAGGGAAGGAATGGCTTCGATCGCAGTTGCATCTCTTGAAGCTGAGCTGAGTAGGACGAAATCTGAAATCGCTCTCGTCCACATGAAGGAGAAAGAAGAAAGAGAGAAAATGGTGGAGCTTCCGAAAAAACTGCAAGAGGCAGCGGTTGGTGCTGATCAAGCGAAAACACTTGCTCAAAAAGCTCGAGACGAGCTTAAGAAGGCTAAGGAAGAAGCAGAACAAGCTAAGGCCGGGGCGAGTACAATGGAGAGCAGATTACGAGCAGCTCAAAAGGAAATAGAAGCAGCTAAGGCTTCTGAGAAGTTGGCTTTAGCAGCTATAAACGCATTGCTGGAGAGTGAATCTGCTCAGAAGAGCAACGATGAGGATTCACCGGGTGGTGTAACGCTCTCGTTGGAAGAATATTACGAGCTCAGCAAAAAGGCCCACGAGGCCGAAGAGGAAGCAAATGTGAGGGTGGCTGAAGCTCTGTCTCAAATTGAGGTAGCCAAGGAGTCTGAACAAAAAAGCTTGAGCAAGCTTGAGGAAGCCAACCGTGAAATGGTTGAACGTAAGAACGCCCTGGAAATTGCCCTGGAGAAGGCCGAGAGAGCCAAAGAAGGAAAACTAGGTGTCGAACAGGAGCTACGTAAATGGAGAGCCGAACATGAACAGAGGCGAAAAGCTGGCGAATCGATCCCAAAGGCAAGTTCTGAGGAAAGGTTATCCAAGAACTTTGTCAACATACCTAACTCTTCTACTCTCCATCAGGTACCGAGTCCAAAGTCGTATACGAGCAACACAGAAACGGATACGTCTCCGGACATCAGAGTTGCCAAGAAGAAGAAGAGATCATTCTTCCCAAAGATATTCATGTTCTTAGGCAGAAAGAAATCACATGCCTCCAAGTCATCTTCATGATTCATCTGTGAGTGTTATTCGTGCAGGAAACGACGTCTCGTTTTGTTTGTGGCCTGAGCTTTCCCTGCCTTAAAATTGGTTTCCTCTAATCACCAGAATCTGCTGTTCATTCTTGACAAAGTCTATATTTGTAGAGAGATATATTGTTTTGTGTACAATAGGTTGGTCAGATAAAAATAATATTTTTTTTGCTGATAAGAGCCCTATTTGTGTTCAAGTTTAAAGTTTCCATTCATAGATTGGCTTGGTTCATAGGTATTTGGTTTTGTACTGTACAATATACAGTCCTTCTGGAATTCAAACTTTATTCAAGTACTTTTATTCTATACTCCATGAATTTTTGCTCCATTCAATTAGATAACATGTCATTTTGCAGAACTAATCTAACATTGTATTGAAAAATTGAACAAATGAACTATTACAAGCATCACTCAATGCTTTTAAGATGTTGATCCAAGGATTGTCTGAATGATTGTCGTATGCCATGGATTTGAGAGATGATCCATGAGATTATCAATTGGTCCATCATGTGTAACATTAGCTTGAACAAAGATTCCAAGCATTACCACCATTGCTAATCTTCCTATGTAGAAAGGTAACGAGCAATTAGTTAAAAACAGAGAGAGAAGGGAGAGAGAGAAGCAAAAGGTTACCATTTTTAATCTCTTTAAGCTTCCATTCATGAGCATTCTTTATATCTTTAGCAAGTCCTAAAGGATTAAGCAATGGGCCTCCAGGGTACCTGTTGAAAAGAACATCAGTGTGTTTCCAACTCGATGTCAAAAACTGTCGGAAGTTTTCATGCAACGACGACGAAGAATACCCGGGTTCCAGGCCTTCAAGAGCAGCTTCCAAGCCAAAGAAAGATCCATCTTTGGCTTGAGATCCAGGATTTCTGAAATCCATGTATCTTTTGGTTTCAGCAAAGCTGGTTAAAACAGAACAATGATCAATCTGGTTAAGAAATTTGGGGCAATGATGTAATTTTATACGAGATGGTTAGACTTTGGTACCCCATCAAGAGTAACTGAACAATGAAGAGAGTTGTGGTGCTAGCAAAATCAAATTTGGTTGCACCGGCTTCATACCAGACCGGCAAGTTTTGTATTCCTGTTATGCGCAGTAGCTGCAGGAAAACGAATAAGTTTGCGCTTGCCTTAGCCTAATCTATTGAAACAAGATTTCAAGGTGAATTCTTGTATTTGTGCACATTAATAACCTACATCAGTCACAAGAATCCCTGCAACTCCAGCCATAGCAAACCGAGCATGAACTAGCTCTGCCTGGACATACCACTTCAAGTTTTCGGGATCCTCACCAAGTCCAAGAGGATCGAACCCAAAATCTCCAGCTAGTCTACAAGAATACACAAAATATTCAAAGGTATGTATTGAGGAATACATCAGGTAATAGAACATTGGGCTTACGTTCCATTGAGATAAGGTGGAGGGTCAAGGCCAGGGAGCCATGTAGGGCGGTTCTGAGCTCGAACAACCACGCGGTGGTGGTGGTGTTTAGTTAGCCCTTTCTTCACAAGCCAGCTACTGTTTGATCTGCTGAAGAGTGTTTGGTTGATGTTCTTTCCAGGGAAGGGGGAGGAGTGAGCCAAAATTTGGATCCCTCTTCCCACTGCTATTTCCATCTTTCTTGAATACTCTACTCAGATTCTTGCTGAAATCTATGAAAAAAGAGATTGAAAAACAAGGTCCACAATGCAGGTTTCAGTTGTAAGACAAAAAACACATGATAGCATGGTCCCACTTATCCTTTTCTTCTGAGCCTCCATATATAGTTCCCTGTCATTCACTAAAGCACTGAACTAGAATATTTTAGTCAATTATAAGTTATGGGGTTTTGAAACACATCACTTCTATAGCATCTGAACATCCATCCAAGTGTTACAGCAAGAACAAGATTGCAAAGTGCAACCGATAAGCGCCATATTTGGTCTTGACAATTTTCCAGCATAAAAACAAATACAATAGGTCAATCCTCTGAATTGACCTTAGAAACATAGTCATTCTTTGAAGTACACACTAGTTGATAAACCTAATGAACATGAATAAAGTGGTTATCTATTACATCTGCAATCTCCTGCTAGATATACTGAAGGAGCTGACTTTCATGGGAGTGGCCACCACAAGCGGTGCTTCAGGCGAGTCGCTGACTGCAAACTTATCGTGCATGAAACGACTATCAACAATTGAGTCATCTTTCAGGACAATCTTATAGCAATAACAACTCTTCAAGCCCACTTGATTCTGATAGCATTCATGAGAGCCATCCTTCACCTGTTGGAAATTCCATATAACACTAAACTTGCCCACAGTGGCAACCAAGTGTCGCTCTTGCTTTCCATCCTCAGTAACCTGATCAATTGTGGATCGTTCCAGGAATCAGTCAATTGGAAAAAAAGACATGAACTTTTGAAAGAAAAAAGAAAACCAACACACAGAACAAATACTACACTGCTACAGAAGAAAGAACTGTAAAATATTCAGCCATTATTCACTCAACTTCTCCACAATTTAAGGACTAACATTGGAATACTTCTTTTTTCATTTTACCTCCGAAAGCAACTACTAACACCAGATTATAGCTCTCATCAACTCACCAATCATATTAAAGCTAATAGATAGCAGTTGTAATCTCTCCAACCAATAAATTGCAAATAAATATAACATTGTTACAAGCAAATTGCCGTCTGAGAGGAATGGTATTATCTCTCATAATAATTAATAAGAAAAAGGTAAAGCATTACAGTACATACAACATAAATTAATCAAGCTAATACAAATGTTTTCTTTATAATATGAACTTAATCTGAATAAAAATTGCTTTAGATTAACTGTTTAATCAAATTTGATCATGGTGCTGAAGATGCATGAAAATCAGACTGGGGGCAAGAAGAGGCTCAGAAATTTCAAGATTGTTTTACAAGTGTTTAACTGAACATATTTTTGAAGAAGCATATGGGGTTCGCGAAAGAGCTCCAATATCAATAGTTGAAATAGCTAGCTGTAACTAAATTGGTGCTTGACAAAAATGGTTCACATTATAGGCTCATATAAGTTTTTCACTTATAACGAACTGAAGAATTGCTGAATGCGTTTCTTCGAAATCCATCAAAATTTTGAACCTATTATGAAATAGAACTACCATCTCACTACACCTAAATAATCATGTGGCCACAAAACATTAAAAGCAAAAATGATGAAACGAGGTTTCTCATTCCACAACAATTTTAAAAGGCTCAATGTTAAACCAGTTATATTAGCCAATTTTAAAAAAATAAAAGAAATAGTAGAATCTAATCAAGTTATATCACAAACTTATTCAGATTAGCAATAAATGCGAAAAATAAATAAACTGCAATTGTAACATGAGAAAATGCACATGTTTGCATACCCAAGAGAACTGAGCTTTACGGAACTTGCTAGCTCCAGCCATATGAGAATCCAGGGGAGTCAACTTCAATAATCTTGGAGCCGAGATCCTATGTCCCATACGACCAGCAAAACCAGTTTTGGCCTTCCCATCTTTATCCGTGAACATACTGCATATGAGAATCAAATAAGTACCAGTAGTTCCCAAAATCCATTTCCCATCATAGGTAACATCAACATGAGTGATAGGTGATCCAAGGCCTGGGAATGCAGTCTTTGCCATCCTCATAGAACTGGTGGAATACAGCCTAATCTTTCCATCGAGTGAACCAACCACAATTGATCCATCACCAGTGGTTGCAAAGCACTGAAAATTAGTCCCCCTAGAAAACTGATGCCCCTGAGTCCAATTCAACACTGGTGTGCTCTCATTTGCAATATTTTGAACCATTCCCTTACGATCACGTATATCCCACCTACATAACCTATTATCATCCAAACCCAGAAATGTTGATCCTGATGGGTCCATCTGGGCTCCTTTACTATCATTAGTGATATCTCTCATTGTAATATCAGTCCCATCTTTTTCAAACTTCCATTCACTCACAACTCTCCCAGTTTCAATATCAAGCTGATGCAAACCTCTAGAATGTGATTTTTCATCATTCATAGGACTCATGAGAAGCATATTAGTCTCAGCTCTCATGAGCAGAGCCTTCCTAGGAGTCAAATAAGTGGCATTAGCACCTTTCCTACCACTCAACTTCCCATCATTGAAGTTCACATAAATGCCCTTCCCTTGAATCCCATGGCTATAATTCCTAACAACCTGAATCCCCGAATGGCTAACTAAGAAACTATTATCTAAAGCACCCAATGCTAAGCTCTGTATAGCAGCACCATTTACAGCAGCCTCCTCAAACTCCTCAGTCAAATCATGGCCTCCTCTTACAGGAGTTTTGGTCGGAGGAGTCCTCATAATAGACTCTTCTGCATCCTCCCACATTGAATCATCAGCGGCCTCAGGATTTGCCCATTCTAGGAATTCCTTCCCGTACACCTTCAGCTTATTCCCTTCATTAGCTTCGTATCCATAAGTATTCTCGAACAAATAATCCTGGTATTTCTTAGTAAAAAAATTCCACTCTTCTGGACTGGAAAACTTTATCGCCCAAACCCCATTAGCGACAAAATCCACGCGATTCTGCTCCTTAAAAGCCTTGAGTTGCAAATTCTCATCAACCTTCGCCCTAACTTTCGACCCAATTTTCAAAACCCACTTGGAATCCGAGTCGGATCCCTCACCATCCTCGTCTTCATCATCTTCGTCGTCGTTAGAAACCTTCTTGACAAAGGCGTACGCAGCGAGCTTTTCCACGACCACCCATTTCGACTTCCCGGTGTGCCCCCCGACATGGAGATAGAGCTTAACCGCATTCTTCGGGTTCGGGTTGTTGGATTTCTTATTGTACTTGAGTTTCAGAGCTTTGAGCCTTGATTCAATTTCATCGATGGACGACGGCGTTTCAGGGTCGTTTTGCTTGCGGTCGGAGGGGTGGGAAGACGGGGTGCCGTAGGTGTCCTCCGATTCAGATTGTTCATGGGTGGTTTCCTGGGATTCCGACTCCGATTCAGCGTCGGAGAGATCCAGATCTTGGCTGTGATTGGCCCCCATCACGACGGCGTTTAGGAGCGTGAGAGAGAGAGGAGTTGAAAGCGGGAGTTGAAGAGTTTTGAAATTTGGGGGTTGGAATTTTAGGGTTATTTGGTGTGATATTTAAATGTGAATTTTTAAATAAAACAAATTCGAATAATTCGTTGCCAGTTCAACGGATAGTTTAAGTTTAGGGATGAAGAAAGAAATGCAGTACTAATTTAATGAAGTAGTGCTATAGATTGGTTCCGCTTCCGTTACGTATTTGTGTACACATTAGAAAGTCTTTCATTTTTTATTAGTGAAAATATTAATATTCGTTCTTCAAGTATTAAGTCAATTTTAGTTTTTTTTTTTTTTCAATTCTCAAAATTTGGCCTTTTTTATTTTTATTTTGATTCTTTTTATTCAAATCTATTCATTTCATGAAATATAGTTCAATTTTTTTTTTAAAAAAAAAATTAATCCTTATATCAGTATTTATTCAATTTTGGTTCAAAATTGAAAAAAAAAGTCTAAATTTTATAAAAGGATTAAATTTATGAAAAAAAATTGAGAATTATAAGAAAAAATAACTAAAATTAGAATTGATTAAGAATTTTAATACTTCGCCCCTTTCCATTAAAGCTTGTATCTCTTTCAAGTATTTTATGTATCATGAATTATGCATCATCTCTCCAATTATTCTCAATAAAAGATCCACCATATAAGTTAGTGTGATTTTATGTAACTGCATCCAATAATTTTTGTATAAATTTAAAAAAAAAAAATCAAATTATCCATACTACTAGGTTCAATCAAAAACTTACCATCAAACTTATTCTTTATTTATTTCTTTTTTTAAAAAAATTTGGATAATATATCTAGTTTCAAACTTTCAAATAAGGTTTAAACTTTAACCTTTAATGGAAAATAAATACCAACTCTACAACAACACATTATTTAAATTTATTGAGCATCATGCATAACTTAGAAAGGTAGTCTCATCTGGTGCATTAATAATCTATAGTTTTATTTGGTGCATAATTAGCTTTGGTGCATAATTAGCTATGGTGCATAATTAGCTATGAATATGATATGCACAAGAGTTGCCACTAATTAATGTTTCTCCTAAACTGCATAATCATTTCCAGAAGTTGAAACTTGGAAATTGGGTGGAATTAAATTTCCAAGATCCATCTTTGGTCCAATTTTAGTGATGATTTTATCATCAATCTTTGCTACATAAAGATCTCCCTCAGCTGCCAATATCTCCACCTTGCTCGTCGCACTGATCCCGTTTCTTCCCCTGATCGCGCTCAACTTCGATATCTCCTCCTTTTTACCCCAATCGAAGAGGTGATCAAGAACAACCAAAATCAGGCTTAGGCTGAGCAGAGGTGTTCTGCATCGAGTCGACAATTTAGCACCAACAACTCGAATTTCGAGCGTTGGACTCGTGCAAATGGTAATAGTACGCACGTACCAGCGATGGGATTCCAGGGTGAGTGAGAATATAAGCATAGCCTAGTAAGATTTTCTCCGGTGGGAAAGGCCACATATTCTGACTCGATCCGGTGTCGTGATTATCGATAAAAGTGACGGCGTTCTGAGGCAGAATTCCGATCAGACCCCCGGCGGTTTTCCATTCGAATCCTTCTATCGCCATAGCTCGCCCTGAACAGCAGCCTGAAGGATTCCCTTCGTGGTGAAATCGAAAGCTGTAACAGCACCACCGGCGTTCTTCACCCACTGAGCCAACTCGTTCCGATGTTTATCCTGGTTGTACTCCGGCTTTCCATCCTGACCGTACGCGAGCGAGTTCCAGAGTTCACCCACCGCGAAATCTGGTCGACTCGCCTGCACGTAGATCTTGGTGATGCTAGGAGAATACCCATTCACGAAATCGAATCTCCAGCCGTGGAATCCGATGTCGCTTTTGAGCCAATTGAGCCAATCGGATAACTCCTTCTGCACCCTAGGGTTCAGATGATCGACGTCCGGCGCCGGGATGTACTTCTCACCGGAGTCAGGATTTCCGGTACCGTCGCCATACTCTGCGTCGTCGCCGCAGATGAGAGATGTCCCCCAATCGAGACGGTCGTCGGGAGTTCCCCCTTCGAAGATGCTGTAAATTCCTCTACTGTCCTTCTTCTCTGCGGTTCTGTGGTTTATCACAATGTCGGCGATGGCTTTGATGCCGTTTCGATTCAACGCTTTGATTAGCGCTTTCAGTTCCCCTGCGGTTCCGTACTTTGACGCGTCGAGGTCATACAGCCTTCCAGAAAGTATCCTGCAATCACAGTATTACACGTGTCACGTAGCGTGTGTGTGAGAGAGAGATGGGGAAGAGAGAGAGAGAGAGGACCTTCGGCGGAGACGGATTGAGAAGGTGGAGGGAGCCAGACGTGGGTGACTCCAGCGGCGGGTTGTACCACCCTCCTTGTTATTTGTTGGAATCCCAATTAAACCCCTGATGATCGCCATATTAATTAACGCTAATTAATTGAGATTAGTGGTAATTTCAGAATTAAGTACCTGAAACAATATTGTTGACGTGGCCAATCCGAAGAAGACGAAGAACAGACTACAGAATTATCTTCATGGTAAATTGATAATTCTGCTTATATTTTTCGATAGTATATTGTGGATTGTGGATCCTACGAGTCTATCCATTTCAATGTGAATCATTACACCCTCTGCTTAACGTTTGGGATTAAGTAATTCAGTGGCGGCTTGTTTTATTTTCTTTCCACACTACAAATAACTGTGTGATTTTTATTTTTATTTATTTATTGAATTACTTGGAATATTAATAATCATGATTACAGATATTAAATTCTCATTATATTTGGCATCATTTTAAAATGTAAAATCGTTGATAAAATATTTAATGTAACTTTTTTTTTTAACTCAAATATGTAATGTAACTTGAATAAGAAAGGGAAATACTATCATTAACTGCTAGCACGGTGTAATCAGGGTTATTTTATATTTTAATGAATGATTAATTTTCATATTTGAAGGTTATTTTTCTGTACAAACAGATATTACCATTGCATGTGAATTATATTGATTAGAGTAATTCTAGATATTTTATAGAATAATCATTAATATTTTAATGAGTTATCATTTCTGAATATACAACTTTTCACTCCAGTGTACTAGTATTTCATTTGAGCTCTCTTATAAATGGGGTTATAATATAAATCCTTGTAAATTTTATGGTTCTTTTAATTTAAACACCACATAGTAATGCATAGGTTATATAAGATTGGAATGGGGAACCACACGGTTTACACTGTGAACTCGATTTACATAAGTGTCGGTGATCCTTTAAATTTGTTCCTAAATATTTTTATACAGTTGATGCTAGCACCATACAACAACATATTTTTTTTAATTAATTACTTAATTAAAATTTTAATAATATATTTAATATTTTACCATACTAATTGATAATCTATTTCACGCTTTGGGTAATCTTGATTTACGGTTTATTCTGCCTTTAACATTTACTAATATTTATTTTTACTAATATTTATTTATTTTTAACATATTTTATCTTAAGAGTTTATTATTTATCCTGAATTGGATTTAATATTAATTTTAATAGTGTGATTGTAATTTTACTATTTTAGTTAGGATATATATATTTTACCTTTAAAATTTAGGATTAATTTTAAAAGTATAATTGTAATTTTGTCCGGTATATTTTTTATTAAGTATTAAACGATTTATCTCTCTATAAGCTTAAGCTTTTAGATGAGGTGGTCATTTGATATGATATTAAAGCCCTGAGCCCATGGTTAATAAAAGTCCAGGATTCAAACCTCACCGCTACCCATTTATGAGAAAATTGCACATGCAAGGTTTGAGACAAAATGTTAACCTCGCCTGCATGTAACGTATTTTACCTAAGATCAAATTGATATAATTGTACTTTTACCTGTTTGATTTAAAATATATTTTATCGGATTAATTTTAAGGGTATAATGTAATTTTAGTATATAGTTTAAGACATATTTTATCTAAAACTTTAAGGTATAATGGTCTTTTAATCATTGAAAAAAAAAAGACAAAAAATAATAAAAGAGAAATTATGAAGTTTTTTTTCTTTTTCTTTTAAAGCGAAATTATAGATAGTTGTGTGTAAATAAGATACAGCTAGTTGCAGCTGTAATCTTGATTGTACACATACGCTCATTGAGTATTATTTATGTTCTAATTTATATTTTACATATAAATCAACCTAAATTAATGAAGGATACATTATTTGTTAGTCCATGCTGAAAATATCTTAAAGTCTTTGAATTTCTTAAATATATATATTCAAAGTAAAATTATTTACACAATTTAACGAAAACTTATTATTGTTTGAAAGAAAACTTCTACTCCATGTAAAGTCAGAAGTAAAAATTTATTCACGAGAGTAATACTCCCTCCATCCCACGTATTTTTACCCACTTTCCATTTTTGGGTGTCCCATGTATTTTCATCTATTCCATTTTTGACAAAAATACATAATATTTTATTACCTACTTTTTACAATCTCAACAACTTTAATTACTTTTTTACACTTTATTCATCATTTTCAATAACTTTATTAACTTTTTCTTTTTAAATTACTAATTTATCTCTACTTTCTCTTACATTAAATATTAAAAAAATAAAACGTATTAATCTCCGTGCCCGTACAAATGGGTAAAAATACCCGTGACGGAGGAGTATATTATTTTATAATACATGCTTTATTTAAAAATTAACGTTTAGAGTACACTTTTAAAATTTAATATTAATTCTTATAGTTATTGTTTCTTAAAGACAATGATTACCCTATAACCTACTTATCCTTTTTCTTTAGTTATACTACTCCCTCCGTCCCGGGTATTTTTACCCGTTTGTACGGGTACGGAAATTATGACGTTTTATTTTTTTAATATATAATGTAAGAGAAAGTGGAGATAAATTAGTAATTTAAAAAGAAAAGTGAATAAAGTTATTGTGAATAATGAATAAAATGTAAAAAAGTAATTAAAGTTGTTGGAATTGTAAAAAGTAGGTAATAAATATTATGTATTTTTGCCAAAAATAGAATTGGTAAAATACGTGGGACACCCCAAAATGGAAAGTGGGTAAAAATACGTGGACGGAGGAGTATTATAATTCATAGTGTATATTTTTCCTATGGTTCACGTCTTATTTTTAGGATTTAATCATAATTTCACTTTTTGTATTTTATAGTGTATTTTACCATAATAATTCATATCATATTCACCTTTCCAAATACTTTTTTTGATGAAAACATTCCACATATTTCATTCTACCATGTATGATTATTCTGTTTGCTAAACATTATTTTGGGTCAACGATACTATAGAGTATATTTATTATTATTTCACCATTATTCATGAAAGTTGATTTCCAACTTTCCGTTGTGTTGGGAAAATGCTTCATTCCAAGCCTTAATTGAGCACTTTATTTCCTTGTGATAAAAAAATGGTGTACCCCACCATTAGGGGCCCCCACAGTCCCTGTCGTGGGGATACCATTAGGGGCCCCCACAGTCCCTGTCGTGGGGATTGGTGGAGGAGGTAAATCGCAGGATATGCCTCAAGTGGCTTATAGAAAGGACTCACTGTTAAACTTGTGCTTGCAAGGGGCCAAATTCATGCCAAATGCAGGATTCGAACCCCCACCCTGCAACAACCAAGCTTAGTTGGAAGGTCTTTCCACTCTCCCTATACGAAAGGGAGGATTATTTCCTTGTGATAGGTCCTATATTTTGGTGCGATTCTCTTTTTAGGCATACAAATCAAGGAAACTTCAGTATAAGACGAATAATAAGATTTAATTGATGAAATGTGATAACCTTAAATTAAATAAATTATTAGTAAAGAGCCCGTGCATAGATAAACCTTTTTTTTTAGAAATTATTTTTATAAAAGTATAAAAATGAATTAAGGAAAAGTATAATTAATTAAATGGAGTTGAATTTATATTACTCCATCTATTTCGTAAAAAATGTCACACTTTCAATTTTAATCCGTTACGCAATAAGAAAATACCTAGTTGATTGGTATGAAGCTATGGAAGGGAAAATGAATAAAATAAATGTGTTTGATGCATTTTAGAATTATAGTGTTAAGCAATTTTCAATTTTCCCAAAAATTAAAGAATCCCTCATTCTTGAATTAAATTACATACTATCACATTCATTCTTTATTGTCATATCCCATTTAATTAATATTTATTAATGAAATAAATTTTATTAATATTAAAAAATATTAAAATAATAATTTTTAATAATAAGTATAAAGTTATAATATAATAAAAAAATAATAATAAAAATATGAATCATTCCAAAATTATTTATTATCATAATAAACAACATTAATAGCTATGATTGTCATCTTCAACATTCAACGAAAAAAACATCATCATAAAAGTCAAATCCATTATTATTCTCAAACACTATCACTATATTTCACATTCTAATTCCTTGCAATAAACCAAACTTCCCCTAAATGTCACACCTAGAAAATATAAACATCATATCATATTAATCTATAATTTCAAAATACATTTTAATTTGTCACTCTAATCTAATATGTATAACATAATGTGTTTATTATATAAAAAAAGATCATATAACTATCTTCTAAAAGTCAATAAAGTTAATTAAATAAAAAAAATTAACTCCTATCAATATTAAGTATGACAATTAATATGAGACGAAGAAAATACTTAAAAATGACATTGATGAATGTCTTAAAAATAAAAATACATGTTCATGAAATTACTTACTTAAATATGCTAAAATTGAGAAATCATCGTATATGTTGTTTTATTAATAGACAAACCATAGTTAAATTTCTTTATAAGATCATTATTCAATTTTAAATATATATTTTTTTAATTTTTTATCTTCTAAGAATAGAGAAAGAATTAGAGTAGTAATAATCAAAAAAAGAGAATATATAAAATGTGATTTACCAAAATATTACCACTTAAATATTTTTTTTAAATATAATAAAAGTTATAAAGAGTTTTATTGGAAGGTAAATTTTTAATCGATAAATTAAACATTGAGATTTTTTGTGAAACACAAATTGATGAGTGACTTTTCAAATTGTTTGTACGCTGTAATAATTAATTAAAACCTTATTTTTTTATTAATTTAAATAAATTATTGACTAAAAATATCATTGAATGATGATAGACAATCTTTAATTTACTCAATTCTTTTTTTAAGTAATGATTGATATTTATATCTTAACATAAATAGATCATAATTAATAATTTAAACCAATATAATACATAATTAAATATGAATGATGATTAAATATTAAATTTAAATAGCTAAATATGGATCCATTAATATTATTCAAATTAGATAAGTGTCCAAATGTGATATATTAACTTATAAATTTATAACTGAATATAAACATAATCATAATTTTTTTTTGGCAAAGACCTAATTGATATCATGTGATCATGCGAAGACTTCGGTGAGAGGATAAAAATTGATAAAAGTTTTAATAAAAAGTAATACTCGAATTAGTAAAAAATGATAGTGGTGTGCAATAAGTTATTTCATAAATACTTCATTTATAGTATACCCCCTCCGTCCCATTTTAGATGACACACTTTCTATTTTGGGTTGTCCCACAAAAAATTGTACATTCTTAAAAAAGCAAAAAGTCAAAAACAATCACTCTTCCCCCATACACTTTATTTACAAAAAAAATCACCCTTATTCCTTTATCATTTATTCATTACCCAAAAATATCATAATAACCCTAAAAGTTATCGCTTTTCTTAATCTCTGTGTCGGAAGAGGCATGCAAACTTTTGTGGGACGGAGGGAGTAAATAAAATATGATAATATTTTAATAAAAAATGAAATTATCATTAATAAAATGTGATAATTATTTTAAAAATTAAAAAATGTCACCTAAGTCTTGCCTTAGTTTCTTATGGACAATTTATTAAATAAGGCAATTTATTTCCATTTAATGAAATCTGTTTTGTGATTTATAATTCATAGTAATTTAAAAAAAAAATTAATAATTCATTAAGTATGATATAATTGTATCATTAATGTAGTAGCCAAATTTGAAGGAGATCTTTAAGAACCAGTAATTAATGATTAATTGATTATTATTAGATTGAATATTTAATTTACGATAACTTAGTCATAAAAATAGAATAAAATATAATTAAATTTAACAATTTAAATTAATATAGTAAATTATTAAGTTGTGTGCAATCATGATTTAAAATTAGACTTAAACAAATAAAAACTTGTTAAGATTAAGTAATATTACTGATTTATTATATAGTAAGAGTTAAAATGAAAATACAATTAATTAATGATTATTGATATCGTTAATTTTTATAATTAAAATTGATTGACGGTGAAAATAAAAATTAAACTATATATATAGTAGTGAGGTGAGATATTGTAAGTAAGAATTTTGAAATTTAACTAATAGTGAATAAAAATTTTAAATTAAATGATTAAAGATATATCTTAATAATAGAATGAGAATAAAATTTGTTTAAAACTAATCATTTAAAAAAGCAAGGTGCTATATTTAATTTAAAATAACATTATATACTAATTCAAAATATTTATAATATTTTTTACTAATTTCTTTTACTAATGATGATAGATAATTTTTAATTTGCACGATTATGAATTGATTAATGATTATTAATACTTAATAATTATTGTAACAACTTGATTGTCCAGTAATAAATTCATTACTTAATAAATATTTAATAACAATTTATCATAAATATTTGTATATTTAAATAAACAATCGCATGATTAAGGATTAAGGATTTATGATGATTGAAAATTAATATAAATAAAAAAATAGGGAGGAATAATAAATTATTTTAAGTCAAATTTAATATTAACTATAATGGTGACATAATAATTAGTAAATTATTAAGTAGAGTGTAATAATGATTTAAAATTAGTGTTAGACATCTAAAAACTAAAAACTTGTTAAAATTTAGTAATAATGACTTATTGTATAGTATGATAGAAGGTTAAAATTAAAATACAATTAATTAATGATTATTGACATCGTTAATTATTACAATTAATAAGATTGATTGATGATGAAAATTAAAGTTAGACTATATATAGTATGATAGTGAGATATTGTAAGTAGAATTTTGAAATTTAATTTACAAAAATCTTTAAGTTGAATTATTAAAGATATCTTAATAATAGAATGAGAATAAAATTTGATGAAAACTAACTGTTTAAATAAGCACGGTGTTATAATAAATTTAAAATAACATTAAATACTAATTCAAAAAATATATAATATATATTTTTTTTACTAATGATGATAAACAATCTTTAATTTGCATGACTATAAATTTGATTAATAATTATTAATTACTAATAATTAATTATTTTATAATTTGAATATTAATAACAAATTCATTACTTAATAAATAGTATATTTAATAACAATTTATCATAAATAATTATACTTAAATAAACAATGACATAATTAAGGATTTATGATGATTGAGAAATAATAGAGATAAAAAATATGGAAAGAATAATAAATTCTCTTAAGTGAAAATTTAATAATAACTATAATGTTGACATAATAATTAGTAAAAATTAAATGCTAATTGATTTTTTATTTATTTTGATCCTCAAGTTAATCCAAAATTTCTTATTTCTTTTTTATCTTGAAATTAATTCAAATCAAAATTATTGACTAAAATTATATTAATTAAAGATTAGAATGATAATTAAGAATTACCACATAACAATAAAATATAGTTCTATTAAAAAATAAACAAATAAAACAAACAATTAAATATGAATTAGTTAACCATTTAAAATAATTTTTATAACCCAATGATTTACAACATTGATTTAAATCAAGTAATAATAAAATAAATATGACTAAAGTATATATTGATTAAAGAATAGAATTGATAATTAAGAATTAACTTAACAATAAAATATAGTTCTATTAAAAAACAAACAAATAAAATAAATAATTAAATATGAATTGGTTTACCATTTAAAACAATTGTTATAACCAAATGATGTACAACATTGATTTAAACCAAGCAAATAATAAAATAAATGTACACTCAATTAATAGAAAATGAGCTATTAACAAAAGTTACAAAATTATACTCAATTCATAATATATATATATATATATATATATATATATATATATATATATATATATATATATATATATATATATATATATATATAATCTTATTAAAACATATCGTATTCAAATCTCCAAATTTGTTTTTATGTTGAGCATGGATGTTAGACTGGTCCATGTTCAATTTTTTTATGGTGAGATAAGATTCAACTCTTCATCCTTTAAATCTTCAAAGAAGTCTTGTATATTGATAATAACCTGGAATTTGGAACAACAAAGAATTGAAAAAAGAGGAAAAATGGCATTCTCAATTTGTCAAATTATAAGTATATCTAATTCAAAGCTTGAAATAAGAAATAAATTTTAAACAATTAAATAAAAAACTCAACATAATGTTGACTAATTTATAAATTGTAATTACATAGGAATAATTCTAAACATTTATCTTGTGGATCAAGATGAACACACCCTCAAAACTATCAAAAGTATGAGTAAATTTAATTTCATTAAATCTCAAATTGTTAGATATGAACAAATCTAATCTCATGAAAAGTGAAATAAAAGATAAATATTAACACATTGAAAAAATGCAATTCTCAATTAAAAATATAAAGTAATGAACATTAGAAAAAACAATCAATGTAAAAATTTTCATATTATGATCAAATCTACTATTTTCGTAGGAACAATTTTCAAATCAACAAAATCGATGATGGATGAGAGAAACTTTATTGAAAAAATGAGTGAGCAACATTTTATATAAAAAAAAGAAAAGAATAGAATCCTCTATTTATGACATTAAATGACAAAAAATAAAAAAATAAAAATTACGTAAATATGGAATGTTAAAAAAGGAAAGTAGAATTAAGATATTAAAAAAGAAAGTAGAAAATATAACGTATGAAAAGTAAAAAAGGTAAGTATAATTAATAAATTAAAAAGGAAAGAAGAAAGAATTAAGAGTAGAAAAAAACGTAAACAGAAGAAAACTAATAAAATAAAATAAGAATAGAAAGTGTTGTAAATTTTCTCCTTTTGCCATGTCACTAAGTAAGAAATACAGTCTATCCATATTTGCAAAAGAAAACTGTGGACTAGATGTATTAAGATAAGATTTTAAAAACAATCTAGGAATAAACAATTCATAGATTTAACCTTAAATAGTCTCTGAGTAGAATGGTTTAAGGCAGTTATAATTTGTTTGGTTGTGTGAAGATGATAAATAGATTTCACATGGAACAAAAGTAAAATACTCCCAAATCAAGAAGTTAGCAAATGAAGTTTGTGAGATTCTCAGAAAAGAAGAAAAACTGTGGGAGGAAGCCCTCAAAAATTGATTTTTTGAGGAAGAAATCACTCCTTGGGAAGTTGCCCACATGGTGTTCGACAAAATTCTTGACTCTGAATTGGGTCTCAAATTCTTTGGTTTTAACTATCATAACAGTTTTTCCATTGACGGGTTTGCTTATTCTTCGCTGCTGAAGATGTTAGGCAGGTCTAAAGTTTTCACAGAAATCGACAATGTATTGTTGGGATGCTTGCAATGCAACGAGAAACAGACTACGACGGAGATCTTGAATGTTCGGTTACATTTTCGTATTAAATCTTCTATTACATGTTTTAAATGAATGACACACATCTTGAATGTTCGGTTACATTTTCGTATTAAATCTTCTATTACATGTTTTAAATGAATGACACACATTAGGGGAGGAAAATCTAACCATTTTCCCTTAGTGTTGATATTTTTTTTTAGAGTATAGATTTTATTATATCCTACTTGTTAATCATCCAATGTATTGCATCAGAAGATGTGTATTCGTATTTTATAATACTCTCATTGAAGGATATTGCAAAAAAGGTGATGTAATGAGAGCTCATAAGTCATAAGCCCTTCGAGGACTTTGAAGATAAAGAAGCATTAAATTAATGTCTAAATTTCATATATCTCATAGATATCAGTATTTGATGCAAATAGTAATAAGACTCATATGATGAGTTTTAGGCTACATCATGCAAACCTAAATGACATTGAAAAAATCTCTCATTCACTTGGTAACCTTATTTTTACATGGTAGCTTAACTGCTCACATCTTTGATGGCTTCGGGAAAATGTCAGGTGTAAACTTCTGTGCTGCGCTGATACTACCCTTTATCTTCATCGCACCCCTACATTTTATTCGTATAGAATCGATTAAATTCCATTCAAATAGAATGAATTGTTACACAATATTAAGTTGGAACGACTAGCACCTCATAAAAGCAATCTGAGGGTTCATCTTCCCAGTAGCAACTTTAAGAAAATCATCATCTGTGAACGAGAAAGTTGCATCTGGTCTCCCATCTTCATAGGTCCCTACGTTATCAAAGGTTCGACTTTAGTGTCAAAACTGAAATTGTAGTATGTCTCCCATGTATTAACATATTGCATTAGTTTGTTAAAAGATGTCATAAATCATGTAACTACAGATCATATATTAACATAATCCACATTGAATTCATCACTTTTCGATTCGCTAACCCTAAGGATAACCACTAGCTGAACAGAGTGATCTTAACCCCAACAAATCTGAAATTGTAGTTTGTCTCCCATATATTAACATGTTCACTGGTTTGGTTAAAAGATGCCAAAAGTCATGTAACTAAAGATCATATTAACATAATCTACATTGAATTCACCACTTCCACTTTTTGCTAACCCTAAGGATAACCACAAACTGACAGAGTGATCTCAACCCCAACACATTAAACATATTGACCTGGTTTGCTTGAAAGATGTCATAATCATGTAACTACATACCATACATTAACACATTCCACATTGAATTCACCACTTCTCGATTAGTTGACGTTAAGGATTACCAATAGCTACGCAGAGTAATCTCAACCCCAACACAACTCAGGCCATTTGCCAGATATACCTCAAACTAAGTTCGCAATAACATGATTGAACTAGTCTAACCCTTCCACCTATAATGCGTGGATCAATTAATACCTGCAGCAAATAATATTTGGCACGACGGACTCTGTAACGGTTCGACCGACTAATCTTTGATCAAATCCCTTATTGAATCAGCTTTCATACAGAATATTCACTAATAGGTCTTGGTCCAATTGTCAAATTCCAATAACCATAATCACTAATTCACTTATGTTAAATTTTTTTAGAGATTATGATTAATGGTGGTTTGATTATTTAAACCACAACTGGTGATTGAAGCTCCCTCACATCGTTTTCTAGACAACAAGATCAATTAGACCACATAATCACAAACTATCTAATCAGTAGCATCACAGCCAAATCAAGTATCCCATTACAAAAGAAACAAATTGATCAGAGTACAAAACCCTAACCTTCTTTAACTTCCCCCTTCTTCAAATCTACGACGAAAGATTTCTCATTGAATCCAAGTTTCTGCCAAATTGTCAACAAATATCCTTTCGCATCAACATCAATCACAAATAATTCAATAAACATACGAAATTACTCATTAAGAAAAGGGGGAAAAACCTTGGGAGCAATATTGATCTGATAAACGAGACCAATTTTCTTAGTAAGCTGTTTTCCAGCGTCGGTCTGCATATGGAGCTTCATCTGCTCCATTAGGGCATCCGATTTCAGCTGAGGAGCGTCTGCCATTCTTGCTTTCCCAAACTACAAACTGATTTTTTAAAAATGAATAAAAAAAATGCAGGAAATAATTGGAAAAAGGCGGAAATATAGAGATGAAGAGATATTGAGTGTGAATTTATTGGCATTTAAGGGATTTGGGTGAAGTATAAAAAATTAAGTAGCGCCATCTCTAGCACGCAACTCAATGCAATTCTTCTGTAATAAAATGGTGTACCCCACCATTAGGGGCCCCCACCGCCCCTGCCCTGGGGATTGGTGGAGGAGGTAAATCGCAGGATGTGCCTCAAGTGGCTTATAGAGAGGGCTCACTGTTAAACTTGTGCTTACAAGGGGCCAAATCCATGCCAAAGGCAGGATTCGAACCCCCACCCTGCAGCAACCAAGCTCAGCTGGAAGGTCTTTTGATTAAAAAAAAAAACTCATTTTAAGCATTGTTGTAAATAGGGGTGGATCTAAAATTTATATTTTGGGTACAATTTATTATTGGCTTATCTCATAAATATATGCACACATAATTTTAGAAAATGATTTTTAATTGGATTATGTAAGAAAAAGGAATAGCTTTTTTATATAATTGAATGGAGTAAAGTTCCCTTGCTGTGACCGATCCTAAGAATATCATTTTAAGCGTTCGGTTTAAAGGACACTATTTTTTGTTGTGATAATGACAAAAAGTAGTTACCCTTACTTATAAGTAATTTTAAGTGGTCACATGTGTTAAAAATAATTTATTCTAGTCACTTTTATGAGAATTGGCCAAAATGCCCTTGAGGGGGACTTACTGATCAATTGTTTGATGAATCATATTCCTTCCTTTTTGACCAAAAGTACCAAAAGTACAATTGAGGAATCTGATTCCTCTCTTTTTCTGTAAAAAAGTGTCAAAGTACAACCTAGTATTATGTAGGCATGTGCTCCCTTATATGCTTACAAAAAAAGAGGTAATATATAATGATCATCCAACCAATGTGCTCTATCATACACATGTATTCATTTCATTTCTCTAGTTTTTTCGAGGTTTGAGCATTTGGGGAGCAAGTATTTTTTTCTAGTTTGTTAGAGGTGTGAGAATTTGGGGAGCAAGTATAGGTATGTTTAAACTCATTTTTACAGCTATGAATGCATTAATTTGATAATTTTTACATGCCTCATGATTGTATTTTTTTATTCAACGTTGTTTAATAGGAAAAAATGTAGGCCGAATAGAATCAGTGTAGGAAAAAAAAATTTCCACATGAAATTTTGTCCTTATTATTCAGAAAAAACGGTAGGCTGAATAGAACAAATATTGGTAGTCCGAATAGAACAACGTTATGAGCCAAATAAAAGAAACGTAGGCCGAATAGAAGAAAATTTTCCACGAAATCTTGTCCCATTTTTCAAAAAAACAAGTAGGCCGAATAGAACAAGTATTGTAGGCCGAATATAACAACCTTATTGGCCTAATAGAACAACCTTATTGGCCGAATAGAAGAAAGATTTATCCATGAAATTTTGTCCCATTTTTTAAAAAAATAAGTAGGCCGAATAGAACAAGTACTGTAGGCAGAATAGAACAACCTTATTGGCCAAATAGAAAAACATTATTGCCGAATAGAAGAAAAATTTATCCACGAAATTGTCCTATTTAAAAAAAACAAATAGGCCGAATAGAACAAGTTCTGTTGGCCGAATAAAAGAATAACATACTGAGAATTTTTTAGGCATGTTAAGGTAGGTCGAATATTGAAACATTTTAGGGCCGAGTACTAATATTTATGGGCTGAATAGAATACATGCAACTAATTTTCTATTGTTTTAATGTTGACATCAATTAGGTTTTCTTGAAAAAACTGTGCAGATGAGCTATAAAAAAATTGGGTTGTGTTGGGGTGGATTTTGGGAAGGGACACTATACAAAGGTGGACAGGTGAACTGGTTATTCTTGCGGGATGACGATCTGCATTATAATAGTTTCAAAATGGAAATTCATAACATAGTACAAGTTGATTTGAGTTGTTGGGGTTATGAAGTTCATTCTCTGGTTGAGTACGATAGCTGTTTGTCTAAATATAAGATAAAGAATGATGCATGTGTGAAAAAAGTTTTCAACTGTGTTAATGTATGAATGATGTACCTGACACTGCGGCCTATAGCAGGCAATGCATTCGTTCAACCTTCTGCACATGGTATATGGATTAGATTGGCTTCAGACACGGGTTATGATGATGGAAGTGTTGGTCCGAGCAATGATCCACGTACGAGGACACAGTCTAGTTCTAGGCCTGCATTTGATTTGAATGAGGAGTATAGTCCTGCGTCAGAGCTCGAGTGGTCTGATTTTAGAGAATCTCTAGATGTTGAAGTTGATGACAACATTGGTGAGGGTGAGGATGATGATAATGATGATGTTGAAATCGGGAATAATGATAATGAAGTTGAAAGAAACGAGAATGATATATTGCATGAGTCTAATCAGTCTTCTAGCGAAAGTGATGATGGTGCTGAAGAGAGAAGAATATAAAGAAATCTGTGATTACATACGTCAGAGAGGCGGCCCTAGCTTTTTAGAGCCAATTAGTTGCGACTTGCCCCGTTCTGAAATGCAGCTAGAAGATTTTCATAGTCGACCGCCGACCACACGTCCTTGGTTGATTCCAGGTATCATATGAAAACTTTATTTTTTTAGAATAGTACTAAGCTAATTTTCTAACTGAAACTGATGCACCTGTGATGTTCATAGACATCCCTGATGAAACTGACAGAGAAGATCATATGTCTGGCCCTGATTTTGATACATCTGACGTCCTACACGAGAAAAGTGTATTTGATTCAAAAGAGAAGTTGTAGATAGCCGTGGGAATGTATAACTTGTGGAACGGAGTGGAGACCCATGTTGAAAGATCTTGCATGACCAGGTACAACGTGGAATGTAAGCTAAAGGGTAGAACATATTGTCAATTTGCGATGCACACAAGAATGAGCTATGGGATGTGGCGAGTGATTAAATTGGTTCCACATCACGGTTATTTAAATGATCCAGACAGGTCCGCTCCTACACAGGTGTCATCCAAGGTAATCGAACAATATTTTGCTGCTAGGCAGTTTGATAAGATTACTGGACTCCGACCCCAGGGGATGAGAGCAGAGCTCTTGAATGATTTTGGGTTCGACATTAGCTACAATGTAGCGTTAAAGGCCAAACACCTGGCTGTCGAATACACATACGGGGATCACGACAGCTCATTTCATATGCTCCCTGCGTATATGTAATCATTGGAGTTGGCAAATCCCAATACGCACACTAGAATACCCGTCAGTAAAGATGAACATTTAGGGTTTGCATTTTACGCACTTGGAGCATCCAGACGTGGATTTCTAAGGTTTGGTCGTCTAGTCATAGTCATAGACGGGACTCATATGAAGGGAAAGTACAAAGGAATTGTGTTCGTCGCAGTTTCGAATGATCCAAACCATCAGATATTTTCACTCGCCTTGGGCATTGGCGATGTTGAGAACAACACGTCGTGGACGTAGTTTTTATCAAGGCTACGAGAGGCATACAGATGTCCTCAAGATCTTTTGATAGTTTCAGACGAGCATCGCAGTATCGCACATGCTATATCTACTGTCTATCCTGATGCATATCACGGTCTATGCGACTATCATTTAAAGAACAGATTGGCTTGTTATGAAAAGAACGCGTTGTTTGGATTCCAGCGTGCGATGGATGCATACCTAATGAGAGATTTTGATCGGTTAGTCCTCCTTCCACTTCTTCGTAATTCTACATTTACATGTCATCATTTCAATGAATTTATTACTCATCTTTACTGTTCCCACTTATTATTTGCAGCTGCATGACCTCCTTGAGAGGTGGCCGGTCACAGGAGTTAATGGATTTAGTTGGGTCATGGGGATATGAGAAATGGGTAAGAGCCCATTGTCCTGTCAAAACGGTATGAGTTTATGAACTCTGCTTCAGCTGAGTCCTATAACAATGCAATCCTCTGGGCGCAAGCTACCTGTATGCACACTACTAGAGATTGCCCGCACAATCTCTGAGAGGTGGTTTTACGAACATCGAATTCAAGCTGAGCAAGATAGTATCGTTCTCTGCAAGCGTGTCCATGACGAGTTAGTGAAACTTTTTCGTACTACACAAAAGCTACCCATATCGAGACTCATTGACAATAACTCTGCAGTCAAGGACGTTTATCAGATTTTCACTGTGGATTTGAACGCTCGTAGCTGCACATGTAAGAAATTCCAGAAAGAACTAGTTCCATGTATCCATGTGATGAAGGCAATCGAGTATGTAGTCATACGTATGACTCACTTTGTATAAATTGCTTGAATAAGTGATTCTTACATTTTACTTTCTTTAGTAATTGTATATTGGCAGCTAGTGGCTTCGTGGGATCAGTATTCCATCACACTAGTGTATTAGGGATGTGGGCTGGTCCGGTGATGCCTGTTCCGCACTATACTTAGTGGGAAACACCTGACGTAGTACAGTCTCAGCATGTGAACACCCCATTACCATACAGGCAGACAGGCCGGCCGACCACGACAGTCTCGAATAAGGTCAGGTATGGAGTCATCCAAGAGACGTTACAAAGAACATGTTTGATCGCGCTGTTGACAGCCAGGTCACAATCGAGTAAACTGTACTGGAGCTTCATCTTCGAATAGCGGTGCACCTCCTCCTTCGACGGCTGCCCCTAATCCCCGTGTACGTAGACAGAAAAATATGGCATTTGTGGAGAAATTGGACATACTCATCTACGCTGTCCTTCTCATATCAACCACTAGATTATAATTGTTATTTTTTTAGATGACCAGTATTAATTAAAGACAATTCCAGTTCTTACTCATTATCTCATCCCTTTGAATGGGATGACAATTCCAAACTTAGATTGGTTATCCGTATAAATATAATAAAAAAATATAACATATCAACGGTTATCAATATGAATTTTTTAATAAAATACACAGTATGTCATCCCTTTCATTAGTGAACATCAAAGTAAAGAACTATTTTTGTCACTTGAGATGCATGACCATCATGCTGTGGAGATAATGGTGCCAGCGCGAAAGATTTGGAAAGCAATTTGCTTCTGGTAACACTTCATGTACTGTGGGGCACCCCAGTTAAAGTCCTTCGTTAATAACCCGTCTATGGTCCTGAGACTTGCAGGGCCACAGCTGACGTCGTTCTCTTGTCTGTAACAACATTCTACGGGACCTGGAGTCAACAACATATGGTGTGGAACCTGTTGGATATGCGCAACTAAGCAGGAATGATACGTCTGAATGATATAGTCTCCAACAGTCGATGTTCCCTCATGTCAGGCTCGTCATCCCATCTATAGCGGAAGGAGTCAAAACAGTGGAAAGACATATTCTTTGTAATTACCATACATGGGTAGTAGTGCGCAGTCGTATGGACAATGAACATAATCTGTCATATAATTCATAACAACGCATATATTAGATGTAAAAAACTTGTATAAATTATGAGATATACTTATTTGATTAAAACAATGGTTAAGCTGTAATACCACGTCACACTCTGCCCATTGCCTCGTTCCCAACCACACGGAAGTCTCCCTGCTGCGTACTGTCTAAGTTCTGTCAATAGGTCATCACCGATGTTGGCAAATGTCGTTTTATCATCTTTGTACAGCCTTTTGTGTTCATCCCATACGGATTTAACTCGGACCTTTGATGAAATTGAGTCTATAAGATCGGATTCAAAATTACATGGAAAATTATTTTATAAACTCCAACATATGTTTGTTACTTACAGAGAATTGCATGTCTAGAAGGTAGTAACGGTCAACATCCTGATGGACGTGTACGCCTATGGCCGCCGGTCGCTCTGATAATAAGCGGAGGTAGGTATCCAGGTGCTGAAAGATAGTCAATTATATTACGGAATAATGTGAAGTAATGAATATATTAAGTATACACATGGACACTCTATCACTCACCTGATCGTCAAACCAAACACCGGGGTCCTCAATCTCTCGGAAAAAAGCATTGCTTACTCCGCACCCAAGTCCAATGTCAACCTTGAATTTAAGAATTGTTTAAGAACAAGCACATGTATTTAAATTACTCTTTGAAAACGACTAAAAAGGTAAATTAACACTTACAGATTTTGGCTCAACTTGAATCGATAGTACAGGTTCCACTGGCGCTCCCGATCAGTCATTGTAAATGGTGGCTGTAACGCTGCACTTGGGTTTCTAGCCCGAGTAGGACGGATCAAACCACCTTGATCGACACCCGGTGTCGGAGCCATGGCACTTTCAGGTTCCACCACACTGGGAGGGGGAGATCTAACCCCTGTCCTGGAACTAGATGGCTCATACTCAGACCTGTTGCGCGTAATATCAGCACGAAGGCATCTGAACTCCTCCGTAATCGCAACTCAAAAGTAATGCTGGATTTGATTTTGCGATATAACTTGACATGCCAGCTGGTGTAAGAACTCATCCTGATCATCCAGCCTACGAAAGACCCTTTCCTTAAATTCCTGATCATATCCGTGGTTGTCACACCTCTTACTTCCACTAAACACTGGGGGATCATCCACTCCAGTATCAATGTGATGCTATTTATCATGCTCATCTACAGCTCGATCATGCCATCTATGCAAAGAGGACGGAGGAATATGTTGCGTGGGATGATTCGAACTGGGCTCATCAAACCACGTCTCCCCTGAATCATGTCCCCATTGGTCAGGGCTAGGAGTCGACGTTAGTCGGTATGCAGATGGATCCCAATTAGACTGCCATGCTGAAGGATCCACCGTGCGTCTGCCATGCTACGAATCCTGCTCAACCGACTAGGCATAATACTGCTGATGCCACGGATCACATTTGGGATCGTAGGCCTCCCACTCGGTCTGTTGGTTCAAATATGATACTGCAGGCTGTCGGACAGTCTTTCTTTTGGGGTTCAAAAACTCCTTTGTATACATCTTCATAAATAAACCCTCCAAAGGATCATCTTCTATGCCAATCCAATAATCGGCTCTGCTCTCTCTGGCAAGCTCCTCGGGAAATGCCTCCACTTCAGGGTTCTAATTCAAAAAAGCAAAACACTTAGATACAATATCACTGATTAAATTCCTCAATGATTCATGATAATTGAGAATTCATACCCGAGAAAACAACTTCCTATCAACCTTCTTCATCGTACGGAACACCCAACGCAAGCAAAGTGGCCGGTAATTGACCCTATCGTCAGGGACATCTCCATATGGTGCGACTAGGGCATGTATACGCTCATACGCCCAAACCTGTCACAAGTAAACTAATATTGTTAGATTATTACTATTGCGTACAGTGGAATTAATTTGGGATAAGATAAAAAAAGTTTTATTAATCTTATCATGAGCGCAAATGTGCACCAGTAGCAGTGGTATCGGTACATGTTGGGGTTTTCTCCCTCAGGAAGTTTGGTCAAAATGCCATCCATGAAGTGAAGTAGAGTCATGTAACTGAGCTGGCCCAGGGGAATATATCCCATCTGCGACTGTCCTCCACTAGCTCCCAAACCCAATTGTCTATACTGATCTTGGTAACGTCCGATCCAAGGAGAAAATAGTAGATCAATAGCACTTTTGCAACCTTCACCGCATCCTCAGGGCTACCATTAAATGTAACACCTTCAAAATCTTTGGCAATCTCGCTTACTAATGGTCTTCTTTGGCGTTGCCCATAATACGTATCGTAAACCCCACCAACCGGGATATTATACATCAAGTTCTGATCAAACCCCACTCGATCCCGGAAGCAGAGTCCCATAATCCGCATGAACTCATACCTACTAAATCTAATGCACACATTCCCAACCTGAAAGAATAAGTTCCGTCCTCATCACTAAGTACAATCTCCCGTGTCATCAGGCCGTGGATATTAGCGTGCGCGTTCCAATTGTCGTCAAGGTCCCAAAAATGACCAAAACATGAACTCCTAAACATATTGTTAGGCATCCCCAAGCTGTGTTAACCGAGTACGGATAATTCCCATAACAATCCCCGATTTGCAGTAATTATGTATACTACAATTCTGCCCCTGCATTCTTGGACCCTTCCACTCACCCTGCACAAGTAACATTTTTTTTAAATAATTTGTAAGACACATCATATTTATCTATTCTAAGACAATTTATTCTAAGACAATCCAACCATTCTATGGAATTCAGTAAATACTCATAATTAAAAAAATCATATAACAATAAGGTCATTTGTTCTATTCAGCCTACATTTACTTTTATTCAGCCTACACATTGTTCTATTCGGCCAACCATATCTTACACTATTCGGCCTACGACTGTGCTATACTATTCCTCAAAGATTTGTTCTATTCGGCTTGGAGTTGTTCTATTCAGCCTACAATGATGTTCTATTCGGCCGACCAAACTTGTTCTATTCGGCCTACGTACGTCTGGGAGAACCACAATTTGCTCTATTCGGCCAACACTTGTTCTACTCGGCCTACACTTCTGTTCTATTCGGCCAACATCAGATGCTCTATTCGGCCAAGGTCTGTGTTATCACATTATTCTTATTCCTGCACTTTGTTCTATTCGGCCAACGATTGTTCTATTCATCCTACACTTTTGTTCTATTCGGCCAACGTCAGATGCTCTATTCGGCCTACAGCTCTTCATTTGGCCTACACTTTTGTTCTATTCGGTCAACGTCACATGCTCTAATAGGCCTACACAGTTTTTTCACATTTTCAAATAAAAAATACACTCCCACTGTGGTCCGACATTCTAAAATGATGTATACACGATTAAGTCACATTCTACACAAGCACATTGCCACTATTTTAACATAAACAAAAACACAAATGTAGGCAAAACATTCAACACAACTAAATCACATTTTACACAAGTAAATATCCTGCATTTTACCATAAACAAAAGCACAAAATGTAATAAAAGTGTAGGCAAAAAACATGGAAATGACTACAAATTCAAAAATTTGTTGAAATAAAACTGATTTTATACATACCCGAAAATTTGTCATTGCTGAAGAATAAAGGGGGGCCCTAAAATGGGTGGCACTGTGCTGTGCTTTGGGACGAAAATAACCCAGAGAAAGAGAGAGGAACTTGGACGAAAAGGAGAGACAAGAGAGAGAATATGAGATGAAAAGGAGAGAGAAGAGAGAGAATATGAGGACGAAAATGACGTTAATAATGCCCCACCCACCCCATTTAATGATGGCCCACCCGCCTCATCCAAATTTTAAATTTTAAATGCGCTTCCACCTACTCCCCATTCAATGCAGTTAAACCTGACATAATCATACCCCCATTATTATCGTCCTTTATCTGATAGTTATGGGGGTAATTTGAGGAGTCCACTAAACGGTGGCTACTAAAAATTGTTTTTAATTGAGGTGACTATTTAAAATTGTACTTAGTGAATAGTTGCTACTAAAAATTTGGACCATTTTTTTTCTAGAAACATGAAACTCACACACAATTAATATAATTAAAATATGTTATCCACACACCACTGACACAAATATCTACTCCATATATTAAATAATATTAATACTTTTTAATTTATGTGAAAAAAACAAACTAATATTTTGTTTGGTTTTTTTTGTCATCATCTGCTTTATATTTATAATGTGAATTGATAAAACGATAGCACAAAAGAGCAGATTATTTCATCTATAAATGTCTTCTTTAATAATGATCTCTTTTACAGTCTCTTTACCCCTCAATCCCAATGAAAAAAAAAAAAATACTGCAACTATTCAATTCTGAATTATACTATATAAATACCTTCCAAGAGATTAAAAGGCCTAACTATCACAATCCCAATGAAAAAAGAATACTCCCAACTATTCAATTCTGACTTGTACAAATACCTTCCAAGAGATTAAAAGGCTTAACTATCACAATTCCGCTCAAATTCACACCCAACATTCGAACAGAATCTCTTGTCTTGCCGGCCAGCCATCCCTCCTGACCAGTTCGGGGTACCACAAAGAAGAATCTCCCCTTGACCGGATAGAACAACAAAAGTTTAGAGAATCCAAAAGAAGGTCACTGGGAGCCATTGCAAGAAAAGAGCCACTGCAAGAAGCCATATTTGTTGGCAGATGTGATTTCATAAAAATTTCAGCACCTCTCCTAGCACTAATCCCCATTGAGTCCAATGGCTGCCACCCTGTTCATGAGATTTACATATAATTTGCATAATGCTTAAGGGCAGGATATTCACACCCGACTTTTCCATATATACATCCACCTACCGTCTTTATATGAGATGTACTCTAGCCACAAAATGTTTATAATGTGGGTTTATATGGTAGAAACTCAGGTGAGAAACTTAAGCAACATAAAAATGGGGATGAAGACCTGACAATAAACGGCGAATGGCTCCCTCAAAGGTCCATCACATGAAAGTTCACTTGTGCTTCCGTCAATAAAAGTTCCATCAGCAAATATTACCTATGCCAAATGTGTATATTCATTGAATTAAAAATTTCTCAGAAGCATGAAACTACCTATAGTCATAGTGTGCCTAAGTCAAATCAAATGCATAAGCAGTACACAACTAAGAACAGCATCTATAGTTCCATTGTCACCTGAAATCGTATGCAAACCAGCTCACTATACCTCAGATGCATAGCCAGGAGTTGCACCAGCTATGGGCTTAGTAAAAGAACTAACTGGAGAACTTCTCTGCACAGCCTCACAAAATGCAAGCAAGCGCTCTCGGCTTCCGAGTTGCACTGCCTGAATGCAATAAAAACATGTATCTATCAGTACTATGGTCAATTGAACTGCAAATCAAGCAATTCAAATGAAAAATTATCTCAGAAAATCAGTTCACTTAGTAACAATCATCACTCATCAACACATTAGAATATTAGTAACACAAAAAATGTGATCACTCAACACCTGTACTACATCATGACGAGGTGCCCTGCAACCAGGTTGCACCTTGTATCCACGACCAGCCATGACTTCAGCAATCAGAAGGCTTCCCTGGTGATAGCTGGATATGTCATCTTTTCATTTTTGTTTTTGTGTGTCGGTGGGTGGGAAGATTAAATAGATGAAAAAGTATAGGATGCTTTACCTTTACTGCTTCACCAACCATTTGTGGAGCAAGGAACAAACCCTGAAAAAATAATCTCATAATATCACCTGGAGTTGAGCCACAGTCAATTCCAAGACCAGGTGCAGATAGACGAGAAGCTGCAGCTGCTACCCATTTTTTTCTTCCGGCAACATACCCACCACATGGTGCTATTGTTCCACCTGGATTTTTTATGAAACTTCCAGCAATCAGATCTGCACCCTGCTAGCCACTAACAGTATTAATACTTGAAAATCTTCGATGGAGTAAAAACAATAAAGACAAGCCAACAGTACATGCCACCATTGTTGGTTCAACTCTCTCTGTAAATTCACCGTAGCAGTTATCCACCATGACCAGACAGTTTGGATTCTGTAACTGTATATGCAGATTTATGGTTTAAAAAGGATAATGAATGCTGTGGTTAGAAAAAGGAAAAACTAAAAAAAATATGTGATGAATTCACTAAATGTTTTATTGCCCAACAAAGTTCGACAAGATTTTTCTTTCCATAGCTGTTGGTCTTCAGTCATCAGGTCAAAGTTGACAACAGTGAATTACTCCAAATTCGAATCAAATTACAAAAGGGGGGAAAAAGGAAGAAGAAAAAGGAAGAAGAAAAAGAAGAAGAAAAGTTTCAGATGTTACCTTGATTATGTTTATCGCTCTGCCAATTTCATCTACACTCAAGCTGCGTCTCCATGAATAACCACACGACCTTTGAATAAGGGCACATTTTGTTTGAGGTTTCACAGCAATCCTTAGGGCAGCCCAATCAAGCCCTCCATCCTCTGCAAGCTGAGATACAATTAATAAGTTCATAAAAAGCACAATGAGACAAGAGTTAACATATTATTTAGGAAACTGCAAATAAGTAAATGAATAAATGACCAATAACATACTGGTATTTCTCTGTAATCTATTCCAAAGTCTTTCAAAGAACCTAAATTATTGGAGTCTCTAATGCCAATAACTTCTTCCAATGTGTCATAAGGAGCTCCAGCAACTGCCAGAAGCTGGCAAATAATCAGCTATAGAAAAAGCTGAAGCAATTCCATGCACGCAAAAAAATTAAAATCTTCAATAGGATTTACAACCAGTGAGAAGGAAACATATAGTTACCTCATCTCCTGGCCTCAGGAATGCAAACAAAGCACAGGTGATTGCATGAGTACCTGAGAAAAACTGGCATCGAGCAAAAGTTAAATAGACATGCAACAAATACAATTGTTGAACAGGGGAACAATAGGAAATTGCAAACCTGAGATCGAACAATTGCAGAATCAGCACCAAAAATTTCTGCAAAGGCGTGATCCAGGGCTTCACGACCACCTGCTTCTTCATGGCCATAGCCTGTACTGCCACCGAAGTGCTGATACAAGCAAAATAAAACTGCACTCACATTTAATTGAATAAGCTAAACAAGAATGCTACACATAAGCATGAGACTACTCATTCTGTTTCTCTGATACTCACATAAGCATTCCCTTGATCTTCTAAGAGTACATTAAGGTAAAATTACCACTTAGATTATACCAATTCTTATAGATTAAAGCATAGAAATATGCTAATCATAAGGCAAGTTAGTTGGGATTGCGTGTTAGTTTACTAAGACATAAGATTTAGAAGTTCTCCAATCATCAACATACAGAAAGTAAATATAATTATTAAAAAAAAAAAAAAACCTCCTGAAATCAAATGATTCAAGTGCAAGCCTCTTAACATTGATGTTATGTTCCCAAACAATCAACATCATCAAAATTTATCCACATTCGAAGCAAATAAGCAAGTTAGCACAATAGACTAATCGAAAGCAAAACAAATAACCAAGTATGAGAAAATTAAAGCATACATGTGATCCAACGCGAGAATTCTGAAAAGCTTTGAGCACACGAGCAGTGTTGCGAGCCACCAAATTATCCACTGCTCGGAATTCGGAGTACAACGAGTCCACTGCTTTCTCAACCTGCGTAAATTTCATAAAAAAAAATGTCCAAAATTTGAAAAAGAAAGTGAGGAATTGAAGTTGGCGAGTGAAGTGTTAAACCTCAAGTACAAATGGCTGCTCGTCGCAATTCATAGAGACAGCTGCGACAGCTGCGGCACGTGACTTAGAGCGTACCGCAATGGAGGCGCCGGAAAAAACGACGGCGGCGGGAAGTCCAGAGACAGTGGGTTTCGGCGTTGGATAAACGGAAACGGTTGAGGATAAGCTCACGAACATTTTCTTTCAGATCAAAGATTTTAATTTTCTTTTTTTCTCTTTCTTATGAATGAATGAATATTTTCTGATATTGGGCCCTCTTTCATGGGCCTTCAATCTAGATTGCTACACAATTAGTATTGGGCCATTCCTTGAGCCCAATACGTATTAAATAGGAGTACTCCATAATTTTTGAGAACTTTATTTTAGAAAAAAATGTTTGCATTCTAGTTTTAAGTTCACGTACTCTTATTTCTCATTAAGCCTTATTCTTACAAACATTTTTTTTAAAAATTTAATTTTATTGGGCTCATATGCTTCTTTTAATAGATTAATAGATGTAATGTAAAGCAGAACTTGTGTACTTGCATCTAAATTTAAATTAATATTTTTAGTATGATAATTTAAAAATAAATAAATAAAATTATCCGCATGCCCTAATAAAAAGATCAAAGTGTGTATTTATATTAGATAGAGATAATAACGTAAGTTGAGTATTATGATGGGTCGTAATATAGTCGGATGACCAATTAAAAAATTTATCAAACCCAAGGGAGGAACGTGCTAGAGTTTAAGCGATCTCAAGTTTATCGTGATTTTATAAGGACGACGGAATGGGAGGATAAGATGCAAACAAATGCAATTATACTAATGCAAGAAATAAAGATAAAATGAATGCAAAGATAAGATGGGTTCCAAGTGATGCAAGGATGAGATTAACAACAATCATGACATAGATAATTAAGTAATTATGCAATTAATTCCAATCTCTCATGGACATGGTATAGAAGCGATCACTAATTCCACCTAAACTCTCTCTCGAGATGGATATGATATAGGCCCTCAATAAGGCTCCCAAAAACACATAGGATCCAGGCCAAAGTGAACACCTCCCACTAGGTACTAATTACTCTACGAGTTCCCTAATTAGGTACTAAATCATATGCAATATTCCCTTTTAAGATACTATGAATTCACTAATGGTTTGGGTCCCCTCATCTAATCAATCAATCTCTCGATCAAGCTAATCAAATGTTTTATCAAAGGGTTCTAAATCTAGAAGGATATCTCTATCTCATTCTAAATTAATGCACATGAAGTGTATGATGAAATGATTCAATGAACTATCCTAAACACACAATTGATTTCTCAATCTAATCACATGCCCATGACAATTAATCACACATATCATCATATACATCAAGCAATCAACATTCAATGATAGAAATACACAAAACCTATTCAAGATTAAAATCAAATTGCATAAAAATTAAATTATCCAACACCAATCATGGAGCTAATCTCACAAAGAAGATTAGCCTCTCATAGTCACAATAAATTCAACATAGACATTAAAATCCTTACAAACCATTATCAACTATAAAGAAAGTCACAAAATTAGAATTAGATTCCCCTTTGAAGGTCTTCAATGGAGATCTCCTTCTTCCTCTTGTGATCTCACTCTCCCTTACTTCCTTGATCACTTGGATGATGGATTTGATGAAGGGGATTAAGTATGGATGGATGGATGAAAAATGGATGAAGATGATGGTGTAAAATTGAGAAAATGGTGTGTGAGGTGTGTGTGTAGGGCAAAACCACGAAAATCTGATGAAATATTGAAGTATTGAGTATTTATACCCCTTCGGAAGCTTCTAGAAGGATTCTGATTTTTTGCACCTACACGGCCGTGTACGGTACACTGGTCGTGTACTAAACACGGCCGGGCGTGTTCGGAACACGACCATAGGGGTGGCCGTGTAGGTGTTTCGGGTGACGGAACTCAGCCAAAGCTTACAGGGTCGTGTTCAGTACACGACTCGTGTAGGTGTTGGTCGTGTACTGAACACAGTCGGCCGTGTTGGTGCCGCCCCTGTTTTTCTTCATTTTGTTTTGGCCCGTTCTCCCTCGTTTCAACTCCGAATTGAGATTCGCTTTTTCCTACATCTTCCTTTTTGCGTCTAGAATCTCTTTTTACCTAAAAATCATACGTTTAAGCTCATTCTCACATATTTCTATAAAAACACAAAACACCACTAAAATATACACAAAATACGGATGAAATAATACGAAAACACATATAAAAAGACACTAAAATTTAGGTGAAAATATCACTCATCATATTACAGTTGATACAAAAACAAGTATAAGAACTCAGTTTTATAAATTTAAATACAAGCATCTAATTGGGGAAAAAAAACCATGACCATAATGTTTTGGCTGTTTAGTGTGAGCCTAAAACTATTTTATGCTTTTATAATTAATTATTATTTTTTATTTTATTAAATATGTTATCACTTTTCATTTGTATTATAAATTATTTATGAAATAGTTTACTGTATCATTATTATTTTTATTAATTAATTATCACTTTCCCATTACAATGTATTCACTTTTTATTCGTCTCATGAAAATCATTTCCTTAGACGTTTCATACAAATCTTTCCCTAATGTTTATAAAATAAAATATCTTATTAAATAATTATAAAAGTCGAAAAAACCTAATTTGTTTGTTATTCATTTATACTAGCGTTTGAACCCGTGCGTTGCACGGGACAAAGACGCTATGATGTTATTTAAACCCAAAGTGTTGCACGATCACGTGCTTTTATGAAATAAGTATATCTTAACTTAAAATTTAATTACAATCTTGGTATAAACACTAAACCCTGTCGATAAATATTAAACTCTCGGGGGACATTATACCCTAAACCATTGGATAGAAGTATACCCTTTCCGTTATTGTAGCATGTATAATTATAAGTATACACGTTTAGTTATACCCATTCCATGTGTTGCACGGTCACGCATTTTTATAAAATAAGTATATCTTCACATAAAATTTATCTTAATTGGAATTTTTATATAATACAATCATTCAATCCATGCTGAGATGTTCTTTATTAATTATGTTAGATACTTTCTTATTTCGTAATATTCGTACCCTTATATAAATAAATATCATTTAAAAATTAATATTTTAAAAATTCATTAATTCGTTACAATATTCGTATCTGTACCAAAGTCTTTTTATCAATACTCGTAAATTACTTATACCCATTTGATACTATTTTTCAAAGTATTTTTTGTTGATTAAAATTAATATTTTAAATCAACTTATAGTATTACTAATTAAATATAAAATAATATAATTTTATTACAAAAATATGATAGAAAAATTTACAATTTTTGATTAAATATATAAAATATTTCTTAATATATAAATTATACCTGCAATTTCATATACAAATTTTCCATGCAACCCTACACGCGATTTTATGTGCGACTATATACATGCTTTATTTACTAAAATATGTGTGTCGCTATGCGACTATGTATTAGTTATATGCTTATGACTAAAAATCGATATCTATCAGCTCATACTTTTAACATTAGTGGCTTCAACATCGATTGAGCGTTTTTATAAAATATTTATATTTTTTTAACATAATAAATAATTTTGTTTATTAATTATGTTAGATAATTGCTTATTTCGTAATACTCGTACACGTGTATAAATAAATATCATTAAAAATTGGTTCAATTTTAACTTTTTCACTTTACTATTATAATATTTGTGGAAGTAAATTTATTTTGTGGAAATTTAGAGGCGTTTCTGGTATTAATGCAAGTTTTGGGGGTAATTTGTATATAAATTTAAAGATGTTCCAGGACAGTACCTGTACGACTACGAGAACCACTTAAAAAACAATTTTCGGTCTCTTATCCAAAACGAAAATTTTCTGCATTTGGGATTACAGTAAGCAAATTTATCCTAAAATCTGTTACTTTGAACATTTCCGAATATCTGTTGATCAAATTTTCCTGTTAGTACGCTCAATTAATAGCCTGCATTTTTGTTTCTTAATGGTGTAATGTTTGGAAATTGTATGATTTCTGCAGATTCTATTGAAACAATGCCTTTGATTCTTTAGACGCTAAACAATTGTTTAATTTGTTCGTTATTTTTCTGTTTGATTCTATGATCATTGAGAAATCTGTTTGTTTCATTAATTACTGTTAGTTAGAGTTCACATTGGGAAATTCTTTGACAATAAAATTTTTGTAGTAAATTTTTGTAGTTGATTCATTTATTTATTTATTTATAGAAATTGGGTATGTAGTTGAACGTGGATCAAATAGAGATGCAATTAAGGCTAGATTAACATCGTTTGTGCTGCAACACTTTAAGAGTTAAGGATATGAAATCCATGATTTGGGATTAGTTGTGCTTGTTTCATTATTTCTGAGTTGATTTAGATTTCAAATTCATGGTTTTGATTATTAAAATATGAGTTAGTATCCTATGAACCTGGTTTACGGTGTAAACCTTGCGGCCCCCCCCCTTTAATTCAAACCCTAGTAATACATGGGGGTATAATAGGATTGGAAGAGGGGACCAAAGGATTTACACCGTGAACCCGGTTTACACAAGTGTTTGCCTTAAAATATTGTGGGATTGGTTTCTATAGCTTTCAAATTCACAGCTACATTTATGATTCAAGTTGCGAGATGCACATACTGATAGTATAAACTTGTTGATTCTGTAACAGTATGAGTTATGGGTATAAAATTTGTCATGAGGGAATTCGTAACACTTGCTTCGATACTTCTAGTGTTGCTCTAGGTTTAGAGTTCTCCATTTTAATTACTGTTGGAATGATTCCATAGACTGAAACTCAAGATTTCTTAGCTTCAAATGTATTCTCCATTTTGAGTCCTTTAATTCCACTATTGCATAATCAAACTTGTAAATTTTTAACTAAAAACCGGGTAGTTGGTTCTATTCCATGGTGTATGAAATCATGTAAAGAAACAAAAACTTGATGGAGAATTATGAGCAATGCATAGTTCGTGACGACATCCTAACTTAGTTCGTGAAACATGAAGAGTATAAAAGTAATTAACTGTGACGACATCCTAACTTAGTTCGTGAAACATGAGTATAAAAGTTCAACTTGCTGTGATAAGTTCTGTAGCATCACTGCAAGTTTAACTTTTCTGCATGCTGTGGTCTTTTATTCTTTAAACCTTAAGAATGGATTAAGTTTTGACACGTTTATGTATTGTTGCATTTGTTCTATCATTCCTGAATGCAGAGAATGGTTCTGGGTATCACTGGATGAAATCCACAATTTGTAGGCACACTTTTAAAGATTAGGTTCATAATGTTTGATTGTTTATAACAATTGTTTATACTTAACAGATGCTATCTAGATGACAGTTTATCAGTTGGTAGATATAATCTAGAAGACAATACGACAAGTTCCTAATAGAGCTGATGTCATCTTATGAAGAATAGTAATTTAACACATTCCAAAATTTTCGCTCTCTTCTCGACTTCATCATGCAAAAGCTTAATATTCTTCATCAGAAAGCCCTCTTCAGCTTTATGAGAAAAATCAATGGACAGATCGATTTTGGGCATCACAGAAATTTGTTTCTTAGTAAAAGAACCGTAAATCCAAGTGAATCAAAAGGTACAAGTATAGGCCAATCTGGAAGTGCCAGAGTCTCAATCAAGGAAAAATATGCACTTAGATCTTCCAAAATAAAGAGTATGCTGGATGGAAATGTCGAAGAACTATCCATTGATGATGATGATGAGGTCTGTCCTGTTGAGTGTGTGAGAGAGTTCTATACTGATGAGGAGTTCTCAAAGATTATGGAGAGTGCAAAAGAACTTAATGCATTAGTTGTTGTAGATTTTTACCGAACTTCTTGTGGAAGCTGCAAATATATTGAGCAGGGCTTTACAAAACTATGCAAGGGGTCGGGTGATCAAGAAGCTCCCGTTGTTTTCCTGAAACACAATGTGAGTCTCACTACAGGCTTGTGAGCTTCTAAATCTTGATCTCTTCTTACTTTGGTTAATTACTGCAGGTTCTTGATGAGTACGACGAACAGTCTGAGGTTGCTGAACGCCTCCGGATCAGGGTAACACGCTTCGCTACCTTCCATTGAGTGTTCGATTCTCTTGTGTGCATTCATCTCTCATCTGAACTTATCTGATGCAGAGTGTTCCGCTCTTCCATTTTTACAAAAACGGAATCCTTTTAGAGTCGTTTGCGACCAGAGACAAAGAGCGAATACTCAACGCCATTCTTAAGTACACAGGTTCTGCTGCTCAACAAGTTGATTCAATCTCGTGATGTTTATTTCTCTTCGTATTATCATTGAAATCATGCATAGATGATTTGATAACATTTGCTGAATATATATGTACACAATATATTACAGAAGTTTGTTATTAGTGAGTTATTGAACTCAACATTAAATGTAACAGCCAAGGATATCTTTGCATATAGATGTAAAACGTATTTAATTCAAATTTATTTGAGTAATTCTCATGTACATTTGGATGTACTGATTATAGGTCCGGACATTCTGATTGATCAAATATAATAATAAAGTTTCTAAAAAAAGAATTGTTTTATCAGGCTTCGAAAATCTTTTACTCTCATTCTTTTTCTTACAATATTAACATTGGTTTAAAAAAAAAAAGTTGGATCTCTCTCCTCCAGACATCATGTTCAACACTCATTCTTCACATCAATTAAATTTCTCTTTGTGAGACACATTTATGCACTCAATGTGACCTACACATATTGTATGAAATTTATAATCCATGCATCCGAAGACGAATGCTCAGAATACCAACTCATTATTTAATCAACTTTCTTCTAACATTACCAAGAAATTTGAAGTCCGGGTTTCCTATTTAAAATGGTGCTCCATCTGTATTCCAACACACTAATGGTTAAAAACAGGTAGTGTGTCAATCATGGTGTGTTTGAAACACATAAGTTATGTTCGTTTTCGGATTTTAAATCCAGATTTTGATTTTTCAAAATCCACATCCAAATTTTAAAAACCTCCCATACATTCTCTCTTCAATTAATACACTTTCTCTCTTTATATCTCCTCTCTCATTTAACTTTTTAAATAAATTAATACATTGATTTGACATAAAGTTAAAACTTACACAACTCAAAACCCAAAACAAACATAGAACACACTATTCATAGTTTTCAAATCCAACATAATCACAAACCAAACATTACCATATGAAATACCCATTCGAAATACTCATTTACCAACTTTCTTCAAACTAATTCAAGAAATTTAGAGTCTGGATTCCCAATCTAAAATGGACGCTCTATCTGTATTCCAACACACCAGATGATTAAAAACAGTTAATGTATCAACCATCTGATGTGTTGGAACACCAGATGGAACACCCATTCGGAATAGGCAATCCCCTCCCGGGAATTTGAGTTTGAACTGCACAATGAATGAGCTTGTGTAAATAGTTCATTGTTGTGTAGCATAAGATGTGTATGTGGCAACCTCTAGTCCTAAGACTAAGACATAGAACAAGCTTGATCAATGGATGATGATGGTGGTCAATTCAAGAACATTAATAGTACTAATATATTTAGAAATAAAATAATTTACCAAGATTCCACATGATTGAATAATCCCACCAGATCCTATGTAGCAGCCATATTTGAAAGTGTAAATGATGTTAGAACAAAGGGGGCCTTGATTTGGATAGTTCTTATTAAAAAAAAAAAAGTAGGACATCTTTTTTCTCTTTTTTTATTAATGCAGTCCAGCTGACATGGGTCCACATGGACCATGCAACCATACACCTGGTTCACTCTATGCCTCTCATGGGAAATGGGAAACATTACTTTATGTCAAACACCAATTTTGTTGCCATGTGGCAGTATATAACACATGGGATGGGACAACCCCCACTCTCCACTCGCACCAAAAAGAATACCTTGTTTTCCAACATAGTGGGCTAAGTCAACATTACTTATATCCTTTTTGTTTCATTTATTGTTTTTAGAATCAGACCAAATAGAACTGGTTATATTGAAAATCCATGGTGGAGTTGTGCTCAAAGAAAAATACAAATACATGCATGCTAGATCACTTGTAAAATAATAAGTTGAATTAGGTTAGTTGAATTTTTTGGGCCTATTTGACTTATCAAATTAAATTATACATCCTTATTTCATGAAATAGTTTTTTCTTTCTTTATTTGCTTGTTTCATAAAATCATTCGTCTCTCAAAGAATATGACCTTGATTATATAGAAATAATAAGAGAGAATGAAAGAATATGACCTTAATTATAAGATGTATGGTTTTAACTTCTTAACAATATTCCAATCTTCTTTTCACTATTGCATTATGGAAAATCATTCAGTTTAATAGTCTAATAAATAGATAATTAAACTAATGTGATCAAAGATGAAGCTATGGAAAATACTAATTAATTTATTAAGCAAAGCTTTAAAAACACTTGAAAATCTACATACATATTACAAAGCTGCAATTGATGCAGACATACATGGAATCTTCCTCTTGATTGAAACTTAAAAGAATCTAAGATGAAGAAAAAGAGGGCATCATTTTATCCCCCCAAACCCCACCCCACCCTGCCCTACCCCCCAACAAAAAGGGGCAACAAGCATGAGTGCAATAATGTATCAATTGCAAAGTAGTCAAGAGATCAAATTAACATAGAATAATGTTAGATTTGATTGTTGCATCATGTGATGATGAGGTAGTTTGGTCCAAATAAAGTTGATGATGATCTTCTTCCCTCCAAAATCTAGCTGGGAGTCCATGCAATGGCACTGGGAATGGACCATACTCTATTCCACTTTCACTTCCCACCACTTCATACCTACAACCACAATCATCATCAATATCATCCACCACTTTCTTTCTAATCATGCATTCCCTCGACTCGACTCAACTCATTTATCAACACTCATGCACATGGCCCGTCCTGGCCATATATGCACGAGATTCTCTATTCTATTTTTACCTGAATTGAGACGCGAGGTGGTGCACCAACACGAGCATTTCTAGCTTGGCAAGTTCGTTGCCCGGGCAAGCGTGCACTCCACTCCCGAAGGGCATAAATGTGTTAGGTTTAGGTGCATCCTATGAGTCATCCATCCAACATATTGTCATGTAATTAAAATTTTCATTATATAAGAGCAAATTAGATGTCATGTTTTTATGACATTATAGTATATTTTTATCATCACCATCATCATCATATGTCGTACCTCAAATCTCGTAGGATCAAACTTTTGTGGGTCGGCAAAGAATTCAGGATTATGATGAATATTCCTAAACAAAGGCATGACTTTCCATCCTTTTGGAATAAGGCATCCTGCAGTTAAAACAATATATACCAAAGTCAATCTTTCAACCCTAGCTAGCTTCCTAAATATCTGCAACGAATCGATCCCTCGATCGATTGTGTAAGTATGGCATTATTGCTGCACGTCACGTACACTGATGCAATGAAATACGAGTTTAGAACCTCACTCTCTTGCATTCAATTCACTTGTAATGTTTTTGAAATAATTAAATTTTCATTACAAAGCATTAATATTGCTAAATGTGATTCGCACCTTTGTATTCTACATCTGTCACTGCCTCTCTGAATGTGAAAGAAATTATGCTTGCCATTCTCAAGCTCTCCAAAATCACCTACAATTGCATTTCAAATAATTTAGACTTAAACTTAATATATTGTTAATTAAATTTTGAAAATATGAGTTAAAAATAATTAGAGCTATAAATCCTTAATGTTGCATTCCTCATGAAGATTGTCAATCGATGTGGCTACAGTTTAATTATCTCATTAATTTAAGGTGTAATCTTTTATTAAATTAATCCATTCATAAACATATTTATAAGAAATCATCGTACGACTTCTTATCGTACCGTTCCAAAGAATGCTTCATATTTACTTGGCACGTTATTTAAGAAATTTTTTTTTATCAACTTTGTTAACTTTAGAGGGTATTGTAATATTTTTAAATGTTAAAAAAAATATAAGTAAGGATAAATGTGGTAAATGAGTGATAAATTTGAAATTTAAGTATGAATTTATTTACGATTTTTTTTTAGTATAAAGGGTGTTTTGGGGACTGAGAATTGTAGCATACGTGAAGGGTTCTTTGGAAGGACAGTTGGGGTAGAAAGAATATTTGAAAGTTTTAAAGACCTTATTAGTAAAAGGCATATTCCTTGTCTGTTGCCACGTCAGCTGACTTCTTAGGTTGACATTTGCTTGGTAGATTTGCTTCTGTTCGACCTGCATGATAATTACAATGCACATACTTAAATCATGAGTATTAAAATAGGATACAGTAATCAATTATAATTAAATAAATAAATTAATTAATTAGTACTAGCCTTAACAGCTTCTAGAAGCTTGGGGTTCTCCTGAAGGTACTTGATAATCCATGTCATGGCACTTGCAGTGGTGTCCTGTGCAGCAAACAGAACTCCAATAATGTTGTCTGCAATTTGTTCTTCTCCAAGGATTCCTCCTTTGCTGTCCTTCCACCTCAGCATACACGTCAGCGGTCATCCTTAATCTCCACGTCACTCATATTGATCTTTTCCTTCCTCTCTCTTGTGATCTTTACAAGAATCTCACTTAGCTTCTTCCTTGCCTTCATAGTAATTTAGAGTACTAATTAATTAGTTAATTAAAATTAAATTACTCATTTAATTTATTTTGATAAATATGTAATTTATTCACCTTTAATGCCTTCCTATATGGGGTGAATGGTAAATTAGTTGGAAATGAATTGTACCCTCTATCAACTATCCTGTAATTCCTCTTCAGTTCATCCTTGTAATGTGGTTCAAGATGTCCAAAAACAGCTAGTATAACCACCTCAAAAGAGAGCTGTAATAAATTTTTAAAAATTACAAAATTATACATTACGATGAATAAATATATACACTACTATAAATTATTATGAAAAAGAGCAAACTGGATTTTCTATATCATATTTTTGTGAATTATTTTCCATCGGCCCATAAGGGTACCATTTATTTTTTGTGCATAGATTAAAAAATATTATTATTTAATGTATATCAGGTAGTTATATTCATGAGTTGTGTGAATCTTATATATTTTAGTTGTGTGAGTCCCAAATGTCTAAAAATAGAAATAAGAACTTTGTGGCGGACGCTCAAAACGACAAATTGAGACGGACTGAGGGAGTATGTCCTTTTCTTTTTTGGTATATTATCATTTTCTCTCTTGCGAGTTGCTCATCTAACGGGTCAAATGGCAGCAGAAATGTGAATAAGAGAGGTAGGTTACCATTTTCATCTCATTATAGGTGTTGACGAGCCTACCATCAGCCCATAAGGTAAATGCAGAGAGAGTGAGAGCTTCAATTCCTGGAACAAGTCTGCGGAGGGAGTCGGGATACATCGAGGCCCGAACGAGCTTCCGGAGGCGCATGTGGTAGTCGCCCTGGTGGAAAAACAGGGCCCAAGGCCCGATCAAGATCTCCTTACTCTTTGGATAAGTGGGCTTGAACAAATGCGCCTGCGATACTAGCACTAATCGGGCTGCATCCGGGCTCGCTAACATCACACTAGGACAACCTAGAATGTGTGTCTTGAAGATCTCACCATATCTGCAACACACATTCACATACAACTATTAATTGGATTGAACTTCTAGATTGTTCACTACATGCATTTGTAAGAATAAGACAAAAAAATTGCATTTTTATTTTTAATACTCCCTTTGAATTTCCTGTATCGTTTTCGTGCATCGTCTTTTGTCACTAGTTTTATGGTTAGCATGCAGTATAGAAATGAAATCTAATCATTCAGTTTCTTTCTTTCTCTTAGCTACTATTAAGTGTTTTCGTATTTGTATTCAATCATGCTATATAAGAGTGATAGAAAAATGATTTTGATTATGATGAGCAAACACGAGTAACAATAATCCACTAAAAAACAAAAGGAAACAAGTGTCAATTTAACACATCTTAGGATGGGAGTTTCCATGTGATCGGTGTCATTTTTATCTAGGTTTTGTAGTTTTATTTTGGTTATTTTAGTATGTTTTTGTTATCGTTTTCTATATTTGTGTAGTGTTTTGTGTGATATTATAAATGTCCTGGATTTAATAAAATGTGCTTAAAACAGAAAAATAGAGAGTAAAAAAAAAACGGAGTCAGAAAGAGCAAATGAGAAAGGTTACGTTAAAACACAAAAGATTTATACAACAAATGACAGAGAAAATCAAAACAAGCATACAGAAAATTCAAACCTTCGATGTCTAGTGGAGAAGAAGAGATTGGGATTTTGAGAGTAGAGTCGTAGGGTTTCTCCGATGAAGGGCCAGCCCATTGAGCCAGGAGGAAGCTTTGTTTCGTTTTCATGATGGTGCTTACTTCTCCATCTTAGAGAGAGAAAGAGAGCGAGGAGAGAGAATACAACGAATATTGCACACGTGTCCATAACTAGATCTCTCTTTCTCTCTCCTAAATCTAGTGAAGTTGTGACTCAGATGAACTCTAGGTTGATGGGTATATATAGTGGAAGAATATATACGGAACTAAACCTTTTTTTATATTTCTTATTATCGTATTTTACTTTATATGATATGTAGTGGATGTGATAAGAATAATAATAAGATTAAAATAATGCAATAAGAACAAAAAATTCTAACGTTAGTGTTGTGTGCATGTCGTATCTATCAAGATACTATAGCTTCGGTTTCTAGATTCGTGAATTTGACTAATTCAATTTTTTATATTTTGATTTAATTGTTTATTCATAGTCAAATTCATCAATGCAAACAACAAATTATTTCAATATGCATCATAAACAAAAATATTAATCCGTGGAATTAAATTAAGAGTTCAATTCTATGGAAATGGGATTGAGAGGAGATGGATATTTAATGGAATAAATTTTAAGAAAGTTACTATTTAATAGTAAAACCTAAAACAAAAATATAGCTGGAAAACTGAATATTTATTAGAGACGGAGATTATGAGCCTGTCACCAATTATATGTCCGATTGTAGTTATATTATTGACATGTAATAGGAGGGGGAAAAAAATAATTCTATCATTACTCTTAAAATTTTAATTTTTTTTATAAAACGATTGTGAGACGTGTTAAACTATCTATTATTATATAAAGTATGTTTAATGATTGTTAAAGGATGTTTTCTAAAGTATGTTGGAGTAAAATATGATTTTAGCGTGTTATAATATGATTTATTATTGACATACTTTAACTACAAATAAACATACTTTATCTATACAATAAACATACTTTAGTGATGGATCGACTAGTCTCACAAGAGAATGTCTCTTCTTTTTTATGTATAATTTTTTTTTGACGGGTTATCTATCAATAGTGTGGAGAATTTATTCCGTCCCGTTCTAATAATTACATATTTTTAATTTGGGCGTCTCATCTTAATGGTTATAGAGTATTTTTTAGGTATATAAGACCAATACAAAATAATTAAAATATCTTCATAAGATCCACCAACAATACTAATATAACTATCCACTATATACTAAAATATTATTATATATTTTAATATAACTATCCACTATATATTAATATTATTATATCTTTTCAATCAATACACGTTAAAATAAATATTATGTTTTTTAATTCTCCAAAAAGTAAACCTAATGAGATAAGAGATATTATAGCTCGATACATTAGCGACAAAATAAACCAGCTATTTGGGCTATCATCTCAAAGGGTGAAACGAGAAAGTGGGCCCACTCTACCTCCTCATTTTTAATTAAAAATTTTTAAATCGCTCCATCACATAAATTGACTAAATTCGTATAATTATTAAAAGTATGATATGAAATTAATTTTTTTTAAAACTATTTAAAACCATTTGAATAAAATAAAATAAAATAAAATAAAATGATATAGTAGTGAAATCTTTTTGGAAAAAATAAAATGCTATAGTAGTGCAAACAAAAAATTCTTAAGTTTGTTGCTCAAAATCATAACATGAGGCGAGTGTTTGATTAGACGTTTCCTTAGAATGTTATAATTGAACCAATTAATTACACAATTAGATTTTATTATATAACATTTTTTTATTCCTCTCATTTTTGTTTCCTTAGATGTAATAATCTTTACTTCATTAGTAATCTACTATATAACTTAATCTAGTTACTTTTCATAATTTACATTTTAGACCAGAGATATATCACTGTTATTATGTATAAAAAACGTTACTAATTATCTATAAATGAATTAAAAACTTTGTTATATTGATGAAATATTGATTTGTCATGTATAAGTATTGCAATTAATTTAATTCTCATGTATAAGATTATTACTGTAAGGAGAACTGATATACTTTGTATTTCTATCTTATTATTTCAACATGTCATTTCCATTTTCAACTTACTGTCTCACTTTTACACGGATCCTTAGTTACATTTCTTGTATTATCTCATATACTATTTTTTTTAATTAGAATATAATTTTATATTTTTCCTACATGACATTTAGCTATATTACAGAAGATGTTACATCAAAATAATATAGAAAATTGAAATCGATTTTTTTTTCACTTTTTATCGCGTCTCCTATTTGCGCACGAAATGACGTCACACACACATTATTCTTTGTCCGAATATACCGTCTCGATAATAATAATAATAATAATAATAATAATAATAATAATAATAATAATAATAAATACACTGAAATAGTGATTCGCAAAACAAAAAATGTGGTGATATTCGAATGGGTGGTGTGTTTGCCCATATTTGGAGTAGCATAGACCTTTCAACAATAATAATTATTGCAAAATTAGGCATAAATTAATAATCATCCTCTAGGATTCGAAGCTACGCAACGTGTCGCGTTTAAATATTCCCAATACCTACATGTGTTTTGAGACGATCATGTATTTCATCTTGTGTTTCAATCTTTAATTGAATGAGTCGTATTAATATTATTTTTTTAGATTAAGATCACGTGCCTTAAAGATTTATTAATCATTGATAGGATATAATTTTTTATGTTATAAAATACAATACAATATGAAAATCGTGTTTGGATACATGTTCAACGATATTTATTTATTTTGGTTTCTTTCTATATTAATTTCTTCATCGTGTCTATTTTGTATGGTGCCATTTTATTTCAAATAAATGTTATTGACTTTTTTTTATATATATATTTTTTATTGTATGATGGATGCTTGTGGTGTAATGTGTTTTTAAAAATAATGATACATGTTTCTAGTTATAATATAGTCTCAATGTATGGGCTGCCAGATAAGCTACTGAAATTAACATGTCGGTGCTCTTCTTCATATACTTAGTATACTATTGTTTGCAATCACTAATACTCAATCTATACACGGATAAAGTACTCATTTAATTTTTTTATGTGTATTAAAAAATATTATTTTATGTAAAATGAGTAATGGTATGTAATACCCTTATAAATAAATACTTTTAAGTTAAATAGTCAATTAAAAAGTTCAAAATAATAAAATTGATATTTTACTAACATACGAAATGAGTACTCCCTCCGTCCTGTACTAAGGGTGCATTTTGCTTTTTTGCAAGTAGATTAAGGAGTATTATTATTTAATGTGTAGTGGGTAGTTGTATTAGTGGGAGTGTGGACCCCATGTTTTAATTGTATTAGTGGGTGAGTGTGGGACCTATATGTATAAAAAAGAAAAGAGAACCCTTTGAGTGAGACAACCAAAATGAAAAAATGAGACCCTTGGTGCGGGAATGAGGGAGTAATATATTTTCTTTTAATTTTTTAAGAAGGAGAAAAAGTAAAAATCATCATTATTTTTTAAATGTCAATAAAAAAAAAGAAAAAGTCTCTTGTGAAACGGTAAATATACGAGACATGTCGATTCGTTGTAAAGTATAATTGTTGTATAGGTAAAATATGTTAATTCGTAGTTAAAGTATGATAAATACTGAATGAAAGTATATTTTAAAGTGTTATACTATGGTTCACTACAAACATATTTTAACTACTGATAATGATATTTTACCTATGTTACCAGTATAATTTAACAATTAGTCGATCCGTCTCACAATCCATCTCACATGTAACCATTTCATAAAAGTGTATCCTGAAAAATATACCCCATCATTACAAGAAATTTATAGTTGTGGTAGGGCCCTTTAGAATGGACCCACAAGTGGGCTTGAATCCATATTTAAGGACAAGAGGAGAAGGTTGTACTTACGCTCTCCACCCACCTACTGAGGGAGGAGAGGAAGAGAGAGAGGCGAGTAGAGAGAAATCACGGGATGCGTCCATCCCTCAACCCACAGAAGGAGGAAACACTATCCTGCCTCATGCTCTCTCTCTCTACTCTTCCACCACCAAGTTGCCCTCTTGATACTCTCCCACCACCAAGTTGTTCCACTTGGGTCTGACACCCTACAAACCTAGTAGATATCTCCTAAGATATCTGCTGGGAAGATAATCCTAAAACATATCTTGTAATAGCCTCATGTGGCTATAGCATTTAATGCCTATAATATTTGTAATAAATGCGACGTGACCTGTCGAAAGATCCGCAGATATGGATGACGACAACCATGCTCATTATAAAGAGTTCGCTCCTAAGGAATACACACTACTACATTTTTCCTCCCAAAGGCATAATAAGCCGGGAGAAAATCTTGAGCCATCATTCCATTATTATGTTAGAATAGTGCAGATAATTCTCTCTCTTTACTAAAACAACCACATTAATATCCAATTAACGGGGAGCATAATTTCGCTATCTACATTTGGCGCTAGAGGAAAAGGGCTCCTCCCTTCGACAATTCCAAGAAATCATGGTGTACAACTCTCACCAAATGATAAGCTGTCGCGGGCCTACCAAAATACAATTTAATTTCGACTCACACTTATACTTAGTATAACGGCAAGTACGGGTCGAACCTAAGAGAGTATTATGAATTTTTAACTAAACTTAAGTGTTTCAATCTCATAAATAAATAGGGGGTTTTGATTTGGTAAAAAATTAAAATTAACAATAAAAATAAATCAACTTAATTTTTGAATACCAAGTAGATGAAAATTACTTATTTAAATTAACCAAGAGATAAAAGCCTAGTTTAGGATGTTGATCCTCTCCCGTTTACTAGATTAACTAATTACATGAATTAAACATCTAGCCTAGTATACAAACTCAAATCCCTAGATTGACAGTACGACCAGTCAACCCGAATGTTCTTATGTTTAACAATTAGGATACGACCACTAAGTTGAACTATCTATGAGTGACCCTATGGATTCGAACTCATAAACGCATTAAAACTCTAAACATAGGATTACTAGGCTACGAAATCCGGCTAGATATCATACAACCTAGATTCTATTACACCTAGAGGGATAATCTCTATTTGTTACTTAATCCAATTCCTACAACAATTATGGATTGTAGTTTATAGAATAACAGTAAACAATTAAATAATTAATTTAGTTGATCAGACCAAAATAATTACTAAATTACTATAAAGAACATCAACGCATGTAATAGAGTAAATTTGCACAACAGATTCAATGAAAAACTCTAAATAATTGAATTAATATTTAACGGGAGGTTCACGGATCCTAAACTAGAGAAGGGGATTAGCCCCACATGTTCATATGAATTACAGAATTAAAAATATAAAAATTAAAGAACCGATGGTGTCTTGTTTGTTCTTGCACTTCACGTCTAGTCTGACTTGGAGTGCTGCTGCTTCTCACGCCAATTCTCTTTCTCCCAAAATCAAGTTCAATCTGCCTTTCCCCCAAAATAACGTGTGATCCCTGTGTGTATCAGCCCCCAAAAATAAATAATATATCTTCATTCTTTTGGTTTGATCTCTTTCCTTATCTTTCTCTTCCAAAGATATCTTCAGGATCTTTTTCTCAATCATCTTCTCTCCTTCTTGACTGACCAACTTCACCGATTTGAAGGGAATTTGGCTATGATTGATTTGTTTCCTAATTTATCCTATTTCCACATCAATTCATATAATTAAAATAATTATCTCACAAAAATAATATAAGTCAATATTAGCACATAAATATCATATAATTAAATCAAATAGACTTTAATTACCACCAAATAATCATGCTAAAATATGACTTATCACCAAACAAGCTTATGTTCAAGGACTTTCCAGTTTGAGGAGAAGGAAGAACTCATAGTAGGGGTCACGCCCACAAAATGGCCTTAATGGAAGCTCTGGATGAAGAAATGATGGCCTTGAAAAAGAGGCTGGATAAGTTACAAAATGGACAACAGTCTAGTGCGAATAAACCACCTTTGGGCAGAACCCCATTCACTTTGAACCTCACCTCTCAACCATATCAATCGGAGGTGAAGGTCCCTCAAATTGGCACATATGATGGCAGATCAGTCCCCGTGGTGCACCTAAAGAAGTTCACGACATGGACGACCGCCTATGGGAGCTCAGAAGCCACCAAGTGCCGACTGTTCCCGCTAACTCTCGAGGACACGGCCTACACGTGGTACAACTCACTCTCCCTAGCCTCTATTGATAGCTGGGAAGAATTAAAAAAAACTCTTCTTGTCTCAATTTGCCTACCTGGTCCGCGTGAAGGACTCCAAGCTGAAGCTAGCCTACATAAAACAAGGCCCCAAAGAGTCCCTCAGGAGTTTTCTAAAAAGGTTCAATGACCAGAAGACAACAGGAGAAAAGATGAGCGATGAGACATACACCGTGTTGGCTACTGCCGGCTTACGACCAGGCTCAGACATGGGGTGGCCGCACAACGGAACCCTCCACCATCTTATGAAGCATTCATGGCGATGTCACACCACTTTGTCCTGCTAGAACAAGCCTGAGAAGGGGTTAGAGAGAATTGGCCTACTCATAAATAAAGATCCGACATGAAGAAGATCCAACCCACAAGAAGGCGGATCCTATCCACTCGACAGATCTGACCGTGCAGACCAGCTTGTGGGTATATCCAACATGACCGAAGGTAGATTTGACCTACCCACATGCAGATCCGACTGGACGGTCCATTTAATGGACATATTCGACATGTCTAAGAGGCAGAGCTGGCCTATTGAAGGCAAAATCTGACCTATTTGAAGGCAGAAACTCTCCAGACACTCGGTCCTACATGGACCACAAGATGAGCCGCCATGAGAATATTCGAGAGCGTGGAGACTCGAAGATTAGCCACCAAGGCATAGACCCAAAAAGGCTAAGCTCGGGGGCTAAGGACCAATAGCCAAGGGGAAAGCTTAAGATGCCTTACTCAACCTCGAGCATAGGCGCCGAAACCCCCCAAGCAGCAAAGGAATAGACCCAAAGGCTAAGTTCGTGGGCTAAGGCCCGATAGCCAATAGAGTAAGCTCGGAGAGCCTTATCAAAACCCAGACGTAGGCTCAATGACCCAGAACAGCCGAGGCACACGCCCAAAAAGGCTAAGATCGGGAGCTAAGGCCCAATAGCCGAGGGGGTAAGCTCAATATTCCCTACCGAACCCCAAGCAAAGGCTCAAATATCTAAGGCAAAGGCTAAAAGAGACTCAATGAGACTTTCAGTCAAGGCATAAGCCCAAATAGCTAAAGAATGAGCTCATAGAAACTCCCACATGAGGCTTGAACCTTACGAGATTCAAGCCAAAGAAAGGCCTAGGCGCAAGTCTAAGAAGACCATTACAGTAGGTTCACACCATGCGAGCTCACTAAAAGATGAACCACAACTCGCAGAAAGGTCATCGAGCCCCAAGAGACCCCACACCTCCTTTGTTTGGGACCATAATAAAATTTCGAAGGGTCACAATATGAGCTAAGTCGAATCCGACCAACATAGCCAACCGCCAAGCAATAGCATGGGCCCGGAGCAAGAACTAGCGTCATAGAAAGATGTTCCACATGATAGAAGATCGGGGCTCACACTTCCAAATTTGAGTCCTCTTGATGAGCTACCTACAAGATGATCGACCCACCGATGAGTTGGTGAAAAAATGATCAAAATTGCAAAGTTGGAGAAAATAGAAAACTTGTGTAAAAATGTTGAAAAACACACGTCCAACTTGTGTAATTTTTTTGTATTTTGATTGAAATCCAAACTAGGCATGTGATAAACCGTTGGAAAGCTACGGAAGTGAGGGTCGTTTTGGGGTATGAATCAGTCAAATCAGAGTTCAGATGTGGAAGTTATGAGCGAAATAGTAAGATTGCGCAAGTCTGCTCGACCGACTGAGGTCCCTCCGAGCCTACGCACCTCCGCGCCTCCGTACACAGGGTTCCTCCGCTCGTGCGTGAATGCGTAGAGTCCCTCTGTGTCTGTGTGCGTGTGTGTGTAGAGTCCTTCCACGCCTCCGGCCGAGGTCCCTCTGAGCCAACCGATCAAGGTCCCTCCGAGCCTGCGAGCCTCCATACGGAGTGTTCCTCCAGGCGTGCGTGCATGCGTAGAGTTCCTCCGCATGTGCGTTCGTGCGTAGAGTCCCTCTGAGTCTGCCTGCGTGCGTGCGTAGAGTCCTTACGCACCTCTAGCCGAGGTCCCTCCGAGCCTGCGCGCCTTCGCACCTCCGCACCTCCCTACGCAGGGTTCCTCAGCGCGTGTGTGCATGCGTAGAGTTCCTCCATGCGTGCATTTGTGCGTAGAGTCCCTCCGCGTCTGCGTGCGTGCATAGAGTCCTTCTGCGCCTTCGGCCGAGGTTCCTCCGAGACTGCGCGTCTCCACACCTCCATGCCTCTGATCGAGGTCCCAACCAGCCTGTGCGCCTCCGCACCTCCGCGCCTCCGTACGTAGAGTTCCTCTGCGAGTGCGTGCGTGCGTAGAGTCCATCCGCATCTGCGTGCGTGTGTGCGTAGAGTCCTTTCTCGCCTCCGGCCGAGGTCCCTCCGAGCCTCCACACCTCTGCGCGTCCGACCAAGGTCCCTCCGAGCCTGCGCTCCTCCGTAAGTAGAGTTCCTCTACGCGTGCGTGCGTAGAGTCCCTTCGCATCTGCATGCATGCGTAAGTATAGTCTTCCCGCACCTCCGCATTCCGAGTCCCTCAGAGCCAACCTCCGAACCTCCTGGATCCTTTGAGTCGCAAGCTTTCCCATCTCCTAAGGAAACTGCCCCATCAACATTTAATGCTTCAGGCCTTTTCATCACCCAAAGCAACCTTTCGCAACTCCAAAAGGGCATCCTTAACTTCACCTCCATCTTCATCCTGATCACCAACCGCGTCTTCAAAATTGACGTGATGACTTACCACATGCATTAAGAGGTTTCGCCTTCACTCTACAAGCCCCGTGAAGCTAAAGCTTAGAGGCTAATGTGGTAGGGCCCTTTAGACTGGACCCACAAGTAAGCCTGGATCCATATTTAAGGACAAGAGGAGAAGGTTGTACTTACACTCTCCACCCGCCTACTGAGGGAGGAGAGGAAGAGAGAGAGGCGAGTAGAAAGAAGTCATGCGTTGTGTCCATCCCTCAACCTCTAGAAGGAGGAAGCACTATCCTGCCCCATGCTCTCTCTCTCTACTCTCCCACCACCAAGTTGCCCACTTGCTACTCTCCCACCACTAAGTTGCTCCACTTGGGCCTGACACGCTACAAGCCTAGTAGATATCCTCTAAGATATCCACTGGGAAGATAATCCTAAAACATATCTTGTAATAGCCTCATGTCGCTATAGCATTTAATGCCTACAGTATTTGTAATAAATGCGACGTGACATGTCGAAAGATCCGCATATATGGATGACGACAACCATGCTCATTATAAGGAGTTCGCTCCTAAGAAATACACATCAATACATTATCCCTCCCAAAGGCATAATAAGTCGGGAAGAAATCTTGAGCCATCATTCCATTATTATGTTAGAATAGTGCAGATAATCCTTTCTCTTTACTAAAACAAACACATTAATATTCAATTAACGGGGAGCATAATCTCGCTATCTACATAGTCTAATGATAAAAGTGTTAAATTTTTATTTACCTTAATGTGTTTAACTTTTTTTTTAATATAGAGATAACTTTTAAAATGTTTTAAATGGCAAAACTATCTTAATTGACTCGATTTTTTATTTAATTTAAAAGTTTTAACATAGTCATTAATATAATACAATCGAATCATAATTTTTGCAATCGATTGAATCATAGAAACTTATTCAAATGGAGTTATGAATATGTTGCCCATTATTAACTCATGATAAAACCCCATCATTATAGGAAGTTTTATGTAGATAAAGATATACTCCCTCGTCACATTTCACATGACACACTATTTATTTGGGTTATCCCACAAAAGTTTGCACATCTATTTGGGTTATCCCACAAAAATTTGCACATTCTGGAAAAAGTAAAAGATCAAATACAATCACCTTTTTCATACTTTATTTACAAAAAATTCACCTTTACCTAACGTACCTTATTTACTTTATCATTTATTTATTACTAAAAAATCATAATATCCCTAAAAGTTATCACCTTTCTTAATATACGTGAATAAAATAGTGTGCAAACATTTGTGGGAAATAGGGAGTACTCCCTCCGTCCCGTTTCAATGTTTACGTTTCTATTTTGCGCGTCTCATTTCAATGTTTACGTTTTCCTTTTTGGAATATGAGACCCACCTAAAACAATTAATATATCATCCAACACTAATACACCTACCCACTTTACATTAAATATTATATTTTTTCACCAACTATTTATTAAAATATTATACTTTTTAATCAACGTGTAAAAAGTAAACATAAATATTGAAACGGGATGGAGGGAGTAAGTTTTATGTTGGTAAAGATATGTAATGGAATGTGAATATGTGATTCTATTAACAGTAATACTCCTAAGATTGGTTTAATATCAAATCAAGTGTTTGAATATGTAAGAACGTAGCTAGGGAATGGTACTAGCGTGGAGATCCCTAAAGATTTACATGTGCCATAAAGTCTTACAAACTCAAACTAATCGTATCTTTCTTGGATCCGCCTCTAAAACGTGTCACCATGTAGCGTTTTCTTTTTTCTTTCCAATCCCGTTTCTTCTTTACCCTATTTCACTGCATATCCATTCATATTATTTCTTCTCATCCATATACTCAAATTCTAAGATACGCATGAATTACCATATGCAATCAAATACTCCCTTGTACTCATTTGCTTTTTGTGTGTGATTCAGCAGTATTATTATTTTTATATAAAATAAGTAGTTATATTCTAAAGGTATTGATTTTTTATATAGTTCAAGATGTCATTTTGATTATAGAATTTATACCAAACCGTGCTTAACTTTATATATCAAAATTTTAAGACTTTATATATCAAATTTTTAAGATTATGTAGTTCTTATAGTTATTAAACTATAAGATACCGTGTTATACTTTTTCATCGCTAAATTCTTGTTTTCTAGTTTGGTTATCACTTTTTATTTACATACTTATTGTTCATGAAATAATTAATTAATTAGTCAGTTTTTACTTTTATCGATTATGTATCATATTTTATTAAAAACATTAAAACTCATTCAATGAAACAATCTAACACATGTTTTGCTTAAATATATACTATATTCATCCTAAGAATACGTCCACGTATTTAATAACACGAAATTTAAGAAAAATAAGTGTTTGTTATAATAATATAAGAAAGAGAAATGATATTTTGAGTAATAATTGAATAAAATAAAGAGTATAACATAGTTGACTTTGATTAAATTGTGTGGTAAAAGAAGGTGACATTTTTGTAATATTATAAGATTATTGATATTGTATATTATTTTTATTTTTAGGGTGTGCAAGTATTATTAAACATACCAAAATAGAAAGTGTGCTAGTATTCTTGGGATGAGGGAGTATTATTTTTTAAAACCATACACAATTTTATGATAAATGAATTATCATAATAAATTGCATACAAAATTATAAATTTAATAAAAATTAAGGCAAACACTTGTATAAATCGAGTTTACACGGTAAACCTTTTGGTCACCCCCTCCAAATTTATTTATTTTTAGGATTTAAATTAGTTTACACTGTAAATTCACATTACACTCATTAAAAAATTAATAGTAGAATAGTTATTTAGACAGCAATAAAGTTAAAGAATGAAGATCCAATAAAAAATGAGATAACCCCATTTTAGTGAGTGATTGTTATGATTCAAAAAGTTTCCCAATTTGGATAACTCCCCACTAAGATTACGTATGCTGTCTGCTCAACTAGCAACACCATGCAAAATCGACATCCACAATTAATTGGAATTAATCCATAACAATTCATTCTAATTATATACTCCATGTTGTATAATGTCAAACGACTTGATTATTTAATTTGTGTATATCTTATCGACCATTTGATTTGACCCTCTTACATAGTTACATGGACAAATCGCATGTTTCTTATATATTAAATTCTAATATACATGCAAGTCCTTAGTGTTAGAAATTTAAATTATAGTATAACGTATTTGATGAAAAGTGTCCAAACTAGTTAAGGATTTCTTTCGTTTGGAATATTTAAAGTTATTCTTAAATTTAGAGGAAAAAGAAATTGATGAATCCGAAAGGGTACTCTCTCATTTCTTCAAATAATTATTTAGTACATATAAAGAAGAGAATTCCATGTTTGAATAGAGGAAATCATGTAAGATTTGCATGTTTGAACAGGTGGTTGGTGTACGTAAATAAGCCTCATAACGACAAATACTGAACATGCATGTCTCGTATTCTTCAAGATATTCTTCATCATCTAAATATTTCTCTTTTTCTCTATATTGGTACACCTCACCTCATCATATCAATCAATCGCACATAAAATTATGAAGAAGTTGAAGACATATCCTAATATATATTCTCTACATTGTCTCTTTAACGTTTACGTTTACATTTTACAGATAGATAGAATATATATGAGTAATAAATATTTTAATATATAGCGAATTAAGAGATGGAGTATAATAAATTATTGTAAAGTTGATAGTTATATTAGTGTTGTGTGTGAGTTCATATAGGAATATTAATTATTTTGTGTGAGTCCACTTATCAAAAAGAGAAAAATATATCTTATCTTGAAAAAAACTAAAATGACAAAATATAAACATTACCTTGAAATGGAGGGAGTATTTTAGAGAGCATAGTGGTTGATTTAAAGATAAATTGGATAGAGTCATAGTAGTGGAAAGAACATTTTATTTTGGGAAGATAACTAAATTGGAGGAGAATTATTGCAAGAGAAATTTCATACTTTTAATTGAAATTTTGTGAAATGGGTGGGGGGAGATAGGAAGAGAGTAGCTCATTCCTGGAGACTGTTTTGAGATTCACTAGTGACTACCAATGAAAACGAATCTGTAAGTAAGAAATGACCCACATCCCAACAACAACCTTAAGTGTGTTTTTTGCAATGAGGAGGAAACTGGAAGACACGTCTTTTTTTTTAAAGTTTCTTAATTACAAGGTATGGATGACCTGCTTTGATCGATAAGATGAAAATTTTCATAGTGTTGCATTCAATCCAAGTCAAATTTAACTGCTATGTGTAATCTGTTTAAAAAAAAAAGTTCGAAAGAACCTTGCTATCATGAGAAAATGGTTGATGAGTTAAAAAAATAGATAATGGAGTTGGCTTTGTAGTGAAAGATTTGGATGGTCTAAATATTTCTTTAATGTGTGGATTGTGAACCAAAAATAATTCTTGAAAGTTAGATCTAAATTGTATTTTTGTGGTATTTCTTGTACTCACATTTATTAATGATAATTTTTCTGATAAAAAAAGATCTTTTAATGCCCGAATTAACGAAAAATCATTGACTCGATTATATATAAGATAAATCGATCCATTTAAAAAATTTGTGAAAATATTGCTCGATTTTTAGTAGATTATAATCAGTAATGGTTCAATTAAATACAAATATGTGACTAAATTTTAAGTTAGATACGTGGGTTGGAGGATATGACTCAATTGTAATTGGATTTGTGGTGGGTTATGAGGTGTGACTTTAATGTATATGAGTCCATAGTAGGTGCAACTCAATTGCTAGATTAAAATCAACATATATGGGTCGTATGGAGGATTGAAATTGAGTAATTTTGTGGATGGATAGGTAGATGTGGGTCGATTTTGATTTTTAAATCAAATTAAGGATATTTAGGTCATTTTGAGCCTTTAAAGTCTTATTATGACTAAACATAAGATATATTTAAAAAAAAAATTAATTTGGCAACGTGTAATTTATCCCTAAACTAGTTTCCCTTACGTAACCACAATTATTACTCCCTCTATTCTAAAAAAGTTTTCATATATTCGTTTTTAGCTGTCTTATAAAAAATTTGAGTAAATTGAAATTTTTTTTTTACTGCAATTTAATCTCAATATTATATTATTGACAAAAAAATCACAACTTTTGAAGTTTGTCACAAATCGCATTGAACAACCAAGTGTTGTCCAATTACTGACATGTTTCATGCCATTTATTTATATTATAAATAAAAAAATTACAACATTTTTAATTTAAAAAGAAAAAAAGATATAACATCTTTATTAAAAAGTGTAGAACTCAAGGACGTTCCTATGCGAATTTGGCGCAATAACAACGGTTACAATGTCGATCACTTTGGAATAATTTAAATTTTAAAATATTCCCCCATATCCCCATGTAACATGTTTGCCATAAATACATTTTTCTAAATTATTGAAAAGATAAACATACGCTATAAATAAATGTAAACTTTTAAAGATTGAGATTAAATTTTGAAAACAAATTATTCCCCCAGTTCCATAAAGAATTTTAGAGTTAATATAAGTACGGAATTTTAAAAAAATTATTTTTAGGAATAGTTTATTATTATTAAATAATTACATAAATTATGTGAGTTGTAAATGAGTGACAAATTTAAAAATAAATTGTATTGTAGGTGCTTGAATTATATATTATTTTCGAATTTGAACTTATTTTTAAGGACAAAAATAATAAATGTAAATTTGTTTATTGAGTAATAGAGTAGTACTAATAAAATAGGAGTATTTAACCGGGTAAAAGTATTTTACAATCGATTGTACCTATAGTGCTTAACGTCTATTACAAACCAGAGTAAACAAGTTAATAAATTTCTACGATTTATGATCAATACTTTAGAAAAAAAATAAAAAGAATTATGAAATAAGTACAATTTAACATGTAATATTTTTGACTAGGTGGGCTAGCCCACCTGACCACTGGACTCTTCACTTAAGTGAGAAACTCGGACGCGATAAAAATACTATTAATTCTTAGAGAACAAGAATTGGGAGGAAAAGAGAACAAAAATTAGGAGGAATTCTTGTGTTTAGATTTTCTTACAATCATCCTTCTTTGATGTTAGATTAATGTATAGTTAAAACCAAGCTACATTAATCCTTTATTTATCCGATCCATTAAAAATACATTATCTACTAAAATAAATATACTACAAAATTAATTATATTTTTCGTAAGGAAAAATAAATATAGAGATCATTAATAGGAATGAAATACTTTATACTATGCAAGTATTAATTAAAATTTTAAAATAAGATTTATGTGAGAAACGATCTCATGATATGCAATTTTATAGTACCATTTCTATTTTCTTTTTTAAATATCACTTTCTAATTAATTATTAATATTTAATTTTTTATCACATTTTTTAATTTAATTGTTTTTTGTCTGGTTGAGGTGAATGCACGAAGCTCAACTAAAATGCACCTTAAAATTTAGGATTGGTCCTTTAACTTTGCGGCCTGCAGATAAAAGAAATGATAAATGATAAAGAAGAAAGTAAAAGCCAATTAGAAAAAGAAACAAAAATAGAAGATAATAAAATTTTGATGCGAAAGATATTGCATTATTGTTTTGAATGTACAGCCAGTACTTTTCACGCTTCATAATATCTTCATGAAACAACCAAAATATCACGAAACTAATTAATAAAAAAAAAAAAAAAAGACCACAGTCAACAAGTCTTGTTACTACTATTTAATTCATTGTATGACTTGCTCGCTGAAAAATTAATGAGAAGCTATTATTTTTCATTCAATATATATATATATATATATATATATATTTCCTCTATCTCATGCTTATGTTCACACTTTTCGTTTTTGTCCGTTCCACATTTATGTTCACCACCCAAAAAAGGAAACTTCACATTAACTAATAATCTAAAGTTATCTTAATTTCAAAAATATCACTCTCACCTAACACACGTAGCATACGTTATAATTTATTTATTATCTAAAAATACCACAATACCCCCTAAGTCAATAAAGTTGGTAAAAAATCAACTTTTCTTAAACTCGGTATTTACAGTACCGATTAACATAAGTTCGGACGGTAGGAGTATATATTAATTTAAATTGAAATTGCTATTATTTTTTTAATCCATTGAAGAAAAAAACTTGAAATCCATCCCTTATAACTCTCCTATTTATCAATCCATAATGATTGGTAATTTTAATCACAAACTCTTTCTTGTGAGATTGATATACATGCCAGAAAAATCATCTATTATTAAAATATGTTTATTAAGTAAGTAAAATATATTTATTGACATTTAAAATATATTTATAATAAATTATATTATAATAATTTTATAGTTGTATCTTAATGCATTATTCATCATAATTAATAATTATATTTTAATAAATCTCACATACCTCTTATATAATTATTATTTTATTAGAGACTTTATCAATTTTTTTTTGAACGGCAAAAAAATTTATTAATAAAAGTTCACATAGAGTATTGCGAAATACCCCTCAAAGTATCACAACCTTATAATAGTAAAGAAAATTTACCGGAACAACAACAATACAAGGACTAATCTATATGAACCCAAGACTCACTCTCCCAGTGCAAGGATGAATAAAAAACATTACTGGAATACAACCAATTCAGCCTCATGTCAACAATATATCTTCTAGACTTTGACCTACCTGACAACCTTTCCACCAAGTTGTATATCTCAAGTTAATTAAAGCAGTACATTTTCTTTCCATCAACCAACTCCACACCATACTCTTCATTTCATCCAGTAATTTCAACTCATCTAATTTCATATATTAAAACACTACTTCATTTCTACATTTCTAAATCAACTAGACCACACACATCCAAACTATCAATACAACAGACTTGTCAAAATAAGTTTTAAACAGACCACTAAATAGATAGAAGTTAGCTTTTGCTGATGTATGCATAGGAGAGTTTATCCCTAACCATTTGAGACATTCACCTCAAATTTTTGAGTTGGATATACAGTTGAAGAGCAGGTGTTCAGCAGTTTCTTCATTGCTTTTGCATAATGGGCATGTGTCTCCTGTATTTACCCGTTAAATATATTATGTAACTATATTGAAATTTTATGAAATAAGAAAAAAATGTAGTATAAAAGATTAATGAGTTTGATGCAATTTTCCAATAAATATATATTTATATGTTGATTTAAGGAGTTGTTTAGTTATTTATATATTTATTATGATTATTTATCTGTCTCATAAGTCATGTGAAACGATTTTATACTTAACTTATTATTATTATATTGTTATTATTATTAATTTATTTTTATGTTTATATATTTCTATTTTTTTATTTTAAATACAGGACATCGGATTCGATTAAAATAACATAGAAACATAAAGTTCATTTATTTACAAGGAGCCCAAACAAATTATCTTAGAATTCAACTCAATCAAATGGGCCCGAATATTAATACATTATTTAATAATTTAATTTGCATACCTAAAATTAAAAATTGGAGTGGATGGTTAGAGAGAATTCAGAACAGAAGAACAAAGGAAAATTGAGAGTTTCTTACCATAGGAAAGTCGTTTGAAACAAGATATTTTCTTTTCGAATGTTATTAAAATCCACCGTAATGTAAAATATTTTCTTTACCCACCCAAATAAATATATTATTTTATCCACTTTTATAGGTTTGTATTCAAAATCCATTTAATTGATTTTCAATGGTGTTAGAAGAAAAAATAAATCTTTAAAAAAAATTCTATTTTATCCACTTTTATAGGTTTGTATTCAAAGTCCATTTAATTGATTTTCAATGGTGTTAGAAGAAAAAATAAATCTTTTAAAAAATGGAATGAATAGGAAAAAAAACAAAAGAATAAAATGTAAAAATACATAGAATATGTTGAATAGAGATTGAGTGAAAGAAAAAATAGGCAAAAAAATGGCCGATGAATAATATTCTCGTTGATAGATTTTAAAACAAAAAATATAGATCGAATAGAGTAAAATTTTGGGTCAAATAAATAAAATATAGGTCAAATAGAGACCATAGTATTCTCGTAGACAGATATTAAAAACTAAAAAAAAAAATATAGTGAATAGAATAAAAAACTTTGGGACGAATAAACAAAAATTAGGTTGAATAGACAAAAAAATCAAATAAAAAATTATAATCTTTTCACCGAAAAAATTAAAACATAAAATATATGGGTCAAATAAAAAAAATTGAGTCTAATAAATCAAATTTTGGGTCAAATAAATAAAATATAGTTCAAATAGAGACCGTAATATTCTCGTAGATACCACAATAAACAAACATTCCCTTACTTAAATATATGGTCAAATAAAAATATAGTGAATAGAGTAAAAAATTTTGGCACGAATAAACAAAAAATAGGTTGAATAGAAAAAAAATCAAATAAAAATTTATAATCTTTTCAACGAAAAAACTAAAACATAAAATATATGGTCAAATAAAGAAAAATTAAAAAAAAATGAGTCTAATAAATCAAACTTGGATACCACAATAAACAAACATTCCCTTACTTAGATAAAATGTAAATTGTTTGATAGTGGGTACTTTTAACACATTCTCACTATTAATAATCTTGAATTTCACCAAACAAAATGACATGATGGAAGAACAGAGACTCTGTAAAATTGTGAATATTTTTCTGGATATTATTATTTTTTTTTGGTTATCACATAATTTTTCAGGAAGAATAAAGAGTAATATTACTTTTTTTTCTATGATAAATTATAATTTTTTTAGAATAATAACATTAGACATTTTAAATAGTGACTTTCCACATTTTAAAGAGTAATAATTTCTGAAAATTACCACACCCCCGATTGCATGAAACAATCTCCATATAAAATTGTTACTAAATGATTTTTATTTATTTTTCCTAACTCAAGGTCTTGAAATGTAGAATGATAATTTTATATTTTTTAGATCTTTCATTATAAAAACATAAATCAAAAGTTCAAATTTTGAATTTATAATATTGTTGAGGGGAGAATACTTTGATAAAGCATTATTAGCTGGCAATAATCATCCTTGAAAATGATCATCAATAGGCTATAAATATATTTTAGATGGATGAAATAAAGTTGGGAGATATAATATCTGAAAAATTCTAACCAATTAATAGATTTAATTGTTAGAATGAAATACTTAAAATCACTTGATGCCAGCTGCAGTGGGCTCCTAAATTCTAAATTATTGGATAAAGTTTTGATTTAGAAATTGACAGCTCTTTCTATTTCCACTTATTGTATAGACAATGATCAAAGTGGATTTACGATTACAGCTATCTTTAATTATTAATCTTGCATCAATTTTATGACAATATTATGACGTCATTAATTGTGCTTTTAGGTCATGTCGGATCCGAGGATTTGGCAGACAACAATTTAAATTTGATAAAGTTTTAGTATAAAATATAATATCGTCTTGCATGGAGTCTTTTGTGAAGTATATTTATTGCTTTTTAAAATATGAAATATTAATCTTTAAAATAAATTTTTACTCGTCTAATACGTAACAAGAAATCTGAAAAAATCACAACATAAAATTTAAATTGGGGTAATAATTTTTATTCAAAAGAATATTTGTTTATTATTTTGAAGAGTAATTTTCTACTCACACTAAAAAAATAAAATTCAACGTACTTACACCACTCTTGAAAGAGTAATGACAAATTATACGGTGTATTTGATTGTACGAATTCAAATTTGTATATTTATATTTAAAACTTATACATTAATAAATAAAAATACAAATATTAATGGATAAGAACTTATACATTTTATCAACAATTTTCTTATAGTTTTTCAATGAAAACTTAATATAAAAATATTATATATAGATATATTACACGAGCATCAAATTGAACAGGATATCAACTCAAGAATAATTTTTCAAGAAATGGAGTATTAGTTTTGAGTATGCTATTATTAGTCTCAAATTAATCATTAAAATCTCTCAATTACATCGTAGTAAAACAAATTTTAAGTGAGACAAGGATAAAATATATTTATACATATAATAAGCATTAAAAAAAATAATAATAACAATATAAATATTATAAGTGCTGGATTATTAGATAAACTATAAATTTTAAGTTTTCACTAGAACATTCTCTTGAAATTGTATTTTATGATGAGTCTTTTCTTCAAATGATTTCAAACTAATATTAACCAGTAATTTATATATTTCAAACTAGTAGTAAAATAATAATAATAATAATAATAATAATAATAATAAAGAATGGATCAATTTATGTGTTATACTATACCTTCTAGAAAGAAAAGATTAAAAGAGAGAAGCGTGGGCCACTTGGGCCGAGGCAAATCGAATTAAACAATGGGCCCATGAAGATATCGAGACTTATTTACAAGGCCCATGGGCTGCAGAGCAAGAACTATGGTGTAATAGAAACCAATGATGGAAAATATGAAATAGTTCTTCTGCCACTGAATCATCTAATCTTCATTCATGATATACATGCACGTATCCTGTTCACTAAAATAATTTTTAATTTTTTAAAAAGACGATAATCGATCCGAAAGAATTCCAGCATTGAAGCAGTTAGACCATATCAGCATTTAAACGGGAGACCTGAACTCATCGAAGCAGTAGGAAACAAACACGGGAAGGCTAACCGGATTTGGACGTGACGATCAAAATTTCATGGGCTCTAGTCAGTAGGTATTTTCAATGACTTGCACGCCAGGTCCGTATATGAGTCTACATCGGTCACTGAATGAAGTGACCAGCTTAGAAACCACCTCTGTGAAGAACATGTTTGCAATCTGCCATTGATAAAGTCATGAATGACATTGAACAGTTACTATAGTCTCCAGAAATAAAGCAAATACTCGAACGCATCTTCACTCCTAATGTCAAAGTAGTTGCAAGAAATCCTCAATAACAAGATTATTCTCCAGTCAATCCTACAACTGCCTTTATTTGTACAGACTAATTATCTAGATTCATATTCCATATCTTTTCATCCATAATTGCCAAACTATTATATTTTTTGCCAAATCATCACTGTAAAACAATTATCAAACAATTTCTCAAATAAAAAAAAAAAAAAAACAATTATCAAACAAGAAAACACCAAAAAAAGGTCGAAAGGGGTTAATGTGCAGTTGAAACACACGTTCTGCTTTCCAAGACCTCTAAAGTATTAATGATTACTTTCAACCCCATGGAGTACCTTGGAGGAACTTGCAGTTTTGGTCCCACAAGGCATCCCCCCTCTATGAAATAGTCTCGATATTTTCTCTTCTAGTCCCAAATGATATTTTTCTTTGCAAAAATGGTCCCATATTTTACTAAAACATGGGACAATTTCGGTAATAAAAGTTAACAGATTACGTAACATAGAGACCAGAAGTGCAAAGAAAAATTTATTTGGGGCTAAAGATAGAGCGTTCTTACCGTTTCACAAAGGGGGTGTGTCCCGTGGGGGACCAAATTGCTACTTTCTCGAGGAGAATGTAATACACCTATGCACATGTTTAAACCATCTCAAGTGAGTTACTTAATTAAGGGATTGATCTTAATATGGTGAACTTTTATGTCGTCCAAATTATATTGCAAGTTGAAATAAAGTAAACAGACTTCAATTACAGTGAAGGTTAAGAAATACGTCATATGAAACCAAAAGGAAAGTCAACAAAAGGCTAATTCACATGTTTCCATAGATTGTACTAAATCTGAATTGAAACTGCAGAAGAAACTCACTTGTCGATACCATGGTGATTGAAACTTGAAGTCTACAAGGAAATAGACATTGCAGCTTCCAGGAACAGGCCCAGGAGTAAATTCCCAGACATTAATCAGATGATCAAAAAGGATACTCTTGGATGAAGTTGTCTGCAATAAAAAATGACAAAAAAATTAACCATGATAGCTGTAATACTTGGTGCAATGCATGCCAAATAAGAATTCCTTGGATAATAGAAAAACTCTAATACGCCAAGACCTATTTTCAATAAGGTGATGGATAAAGTTAAAAGTTGAACAGTGTATGATGAATATTCTTGTGAAGTTCTCATCATACTTGAGTATTAATACCAAATATTGAGATTGGATTATCTCTCTTAAACTCATCTGCCATGGAAGCCACCAAGAATAGAAATTTATATTAATAAGTCAAATCATCACATTATCAGATACAAAGGCATGAATTTATCAGTGTTACACTTTGAGTGTGATTGCTCAACTTAAATAAACAGGAAAAATGTGAAATACCAAGGTTTTACAGCTAAATCACTAGATTCACCATGTCATGCACATTCAGGGAGTTAGAAATCCACTTCCAATTCTAGCTTGCCTGATATTTTTGAATGAAGAAAAGACTGAAGTCTTTGAAGCTCAATGTTAAAAAGAAATTCCATGAAAGAATCTGAATTTATTTCACTCTAAGAACATTTTTGATAACATGCAAAATAACTCCCCACCCCTCAATGAGGAGAAGAGGAGCCACACCCTTCCTTGAAAATATGAATACAGTTTATCAATACTCCTTCTATCCCAACTCAGTTTCAAGATTTGATCATTTTTTTGGCCAAAAATTGTAAAAGCTTTCAAAACAAATACCTATCAAGTAACTTCATTTTAAAACATGTCAATCCCAGACGCTTTACACTTTACTTATTACACAATTAATACCCAAAAAGACTTACTTTCCCACACAAAGTCAATAAATTGACTTTTCTAAAACAACATGTAACATTAATTGTGAAGAGTGAGTTGGCACTAAGGGAGTAACAGTGAAATGGCACTGCAGTAATAAGTATAAATTATTACAGTATCATCTTACATAATACATTAAAACATTAAGCAGATGAACTATAATATAGCTAACAAAATTCATCATCAACCATCAATCCCATGATAAAATATCTTGTCTATTTACAGTCTAGCTTTCATAGTCCTCAAACTTAACCTAAAATGTCTGTACATATCGTGCATAACACTATAAACTATCTCTAATCCAGATCCCAACATAAAATTGGCAGTTCTACTCAGGAAATGTTAGAGGCCAAGCTAAAATCAATAATATAAATAATATTCAGGCACAAGATGAAGAGCTACATCAACACCATCGACAAAAACAGAGACATTATACGGTTAAATAGCAAGAATAGTACCAGTAACTACCAATATATGCTCCATTAACCAGGAAATACCAGTAAATAAGTAAAAATTAATACGTAACCTAGATAAGAAACCAAGTCTGTTCAGCTCCACATGAATAAAACAGGACTAGCTGAGAGATGCTGAAATTCAACATTGATCTTCACCTTAATGGATTTTGCTCTATTTAGCTCCACATGAGATATATAACTTTCAACAAGAAATTTAAAGCCAATTACTAGCTCAGCATCAAAACTTCCATCAGGATTATTGCGAATTATACGTGAACGCTGACACCAAGGAAGAAAATCTTCATACATGTCAACAGCAGCAACCACATTGAACAATTGTTCTGGTGTATATCTAACAACGAAAACATTAATCAGCAGCTTCATTGTTTCCAGAAATAAATAACAATCACAGTTAGTTCAGCACATAAATTCATCTCAAAAACCCTACTAAAGAACGTTGATCTTCAATCTTATCACCTAATACACATAGGTATTAAAGGTGTCCGTAAACTTTCATATAATTATAACTAAATCCTTTTCTAAAAATCTGATTCGCAGCCATTTCGTTATACTATACTACTTCAAGTTAATTAGGGGACGTCCAATTTCCAAACCAATTCATAAAATTTCATAATCAAATCCCAAAATTTAACTTCTGAATATATAGAATATCCGTGCATTGCCACCCAAAGTAGGAACATTTTCAAGCAAAAATCCCCACAGATAATGAAATTAGCGAGATAAATAGAAAAAAGAAAGTTACCCTAAAACAAGTCTTTCTTCGTGTACTTTTGATAGGGCACTACCCTCGTCGCCATCACCGCATCCCAAAAATCCCCTCTTTTGAAAATCAAAATTACTAATATTCGATGAGTGTCCATATATAGGAGAATTGTGAATCCCGTAACATCCACCTGCTAATTTATCCGCCGCAGAAAACACACCGGTCCCTGCAATGCTCCCGATGCATCGAATTTGTTTGTAAGTCAAGGAATTATTGTACGGTGCCGGAATTGGTTTCGGCGGGTAACGGAACGCGCCACCGCCCTGAGTACCGGATTAGATGGAGGCATTGGAGAGAAGATTGGATTTGGACTATATTTTGGGCGCAATTTGAAAAAAAATGGAAACACAAATGGTTGAGAATTTGGTGGAAAATGAGGGTGAAATCGAAGGAGTCCAACTGATTTTACGAAGATATTGGACAACGAAGCTTCCTCGAGCAAAATGATTCTACATGTGTTCTCTGTTGCTTGTTTTCTCCTCTTTCTTGTGAAATTATTATTATTATTATTATTATCATATTATTATTATTATTATTATTATTATTATATTATTATTATTATTATTATTATTATTATTATTATTATTCAAAACTACATAGATTAATAGAGATTAAGATATAGTATTTTAATAAGCAGTGAGTAAAATTTAATTTTACTTTTATTGATTTACTTATAAATTTAATGAGTTAGTCTCTTATATCCCCAGATACACAAGTTGGATAAGGATACAACATTTTGTTTAGTATATACTAATAAGAGTACAACATTTTGTTTTAAAAGTTATACACTTTTATTTTTAAAAAATATCAGAAAATAAATGGTACACGTACTTATAATAAAGAATATAATACCATTTAATATTAAAGGGTATCTAGGCATGTCCCCAAGGCACACAAGCTCTAGCCAAATTTAATGTAACAAAATTTGTAATATTGTAGAACATATTGTAATTGTAATTGAAGCTTTTATTATAATTTGAATTGTAATGAAAGTATTTTATTGTAATTTTATTCACATATTTATGCATAGTTATTTTAATGTATAGTGTTGAGAGTAGTATACTATTTCTGTCCACATGAATGGTTAAAATTAAACGGGTTGGTGCCAATCCAGGAGTCGAGTAATCAGCAACAATATTTATCCAAATCTAGAAACTGATTTGATTACCTTTGTGACTTCATGTAGTTGCAATGTCTCAAGATTTAGACAAGAATCAAGCACCTTTAAAACGCCAGAATTAATGTGGTCCTCGTGAAGATTATCAATTTTCAGAGATAGTCGATGAGATTGTAGTTGAAGCTGCTGTCCATCGGTTATCATCTTTGACACAAACTAACAAATTGCAGAAAGAAATGATCAATATATCAAAGTACACCAAATCAAAATTTTCTTCCTCTTCGAACAGCCATAAGCAAATATCAATAAATCATCACACAGATAACATAAGAATAGTACTCCACCCAAGAAACTTGTCATGAATAACACACACCTGAAAGAAGTTAGTCTCCATATGAAGCTGCTTGACATGCTGAATCTCCTCAAATAGTTCTTTCACAACATTGATCGCATTTGCAGACATCCGTTTAGCATGATGTTGATCACCAATATCTACTTTAACTTCAACCACAGCAGAGATGTTTTTGAGCCAGAACTTCAATCACAATTTCTAAGATGCTTAAGTAAGGTGCTGAGATTTCTAACATTTCTAATGATTCCTCATCTTCCTCGAACACAATAAGTTTACGAAGATGCGGAGAGTCGATCTTCAAACTATTAAAGCCCCAACATCCATATAGTTCCAAACAACATAAAGCAGGACATCCCGATAATATATTTTCAACCACATCCTGAAGCAACTCTAAATGTTCTATGCATAACTTAGTGAGAGATTTCCAATCTACTCGTCTCCGAGGGGCAACTGTGCAAAATTCTAAACCCAACTCCGTCAAGACTGAATTCGAATACAACGACTCTGGGAGCAAATACCGAGTTGAATCTTCATCCATAAGCGCTAAATGAACTATTTTGCATTTCAATTTTAAGGCAAGCTCAACCCAGATATCCACATGAGATGCCCAAGTCTGATTGTAAAAGGTACGGACAGTAAATTCCTCCAACGACTTTGCAGTGCGATAAAGAAGAGCCCTGTTAACCATAGCCACAAACTTGCTAGTATCAACATTATCATGAGGACCAATGTGACAGAATTTAAGGCTTGTCAAATCACACCAAAGATATCTCCATCTTTTCACAACACGCTCGTCCTTGCAGCAACCTTATGGCTCAAAAAATTGAGAATATGAATTAAGTAAAGAATCAGGAAGTGCACTCAACCGATCGATTGATTCCTTAATTCGTGTATTCGATGACATCCTCTATCCCTGTCCTAATTCTTTCGCCTTTTCATCTAATCTAATTAACTACAAACATCCATGACATAACTCTAAATAATACTATAAGGCTTTGCTGCATTTCATCCAATCCTTTCACAATAATTTAAATACCAGAGCATAATAAAGAATTCGAACCTCAGTTACAGAATCCAACAGACGGCGGTAGCATAATTATACTTCACTTGAAAAGGATGAGGTTGAAATAGGGGTCTGGGAGTGATATGAACTTGGGCTAATTTAATTAATTAAATTAATAAAATAGGTGGAATTGGTTCGCTTCTTTGCAGAGAATTAAGATTGATGAGAATTAGGGGATAAAGGAGGAGAAAAAACAAACTTTCCTGTTGTCTATTAGAGAAGAATTGAAGAAGAATCGCGATGAAACTGAAAAAATTCTTCGCACTACACCCTGTCTGATAACGGCGTGGCGGCGGCAAGGTATCGAGGAGGTGACAGCAAGTTCCGGTAAGGGAAATGGTAGTGGCGGCTCACCGTTTTTGAAGAGAAAATGAACAGTGGCAACTTGAGTGTAAAAATGACCTAATCTGTTATACTACCATTCGCATGACTGTAATTACACCATTTACCATTTTGATTTGTAAAAGTCAAATGTTTACGTTATTTTTTTAAGTTGATTCACACACAATAGTTAATTAATAGTATATGATCCAATAGGAACAAGTAGGGGGTGATCATGGTATGGTTTGATTAGTTTTTTAATAAAATTTAAAATTGTCTTGTTATAGACGGTTCGGTTTTACGTTTAATTTTAAATCACAGTTTTTCCACTATAATGCGGTTTTTGCGGTTTGACGGTCGGTATTTAGCGATTTTTCTAATAACATAGTGTATAACAATATAAATAACATAAAATCTATAGACAAATATTATTTAAGTAGCTCATGATAATGATAATTACATGATATATTATTCTAGAATAGTCTAAAAAAATAATTTTCTAATAGTAATAACTTGTTTGCTATTTTATACTTATAATATCTCATTCTAATTATAAATTGAAATATCACTATATATTTGAAATATAAATTATCATGAATATTTTTTAAAATCACTACTATTTGTTAGAAATTTTTTATAATTATAAAATTTACAAAGAACATATATTTAAATAGAATAACAAATTAATCCCTAGGGGTTGGCCTAGCGGTGAGAACTTGAGATGCCTAAGGGTGAAATTCCCAAAGGTCTCAGGTTCAAAACCCGCAGGTGCGATCAACCACTGAGGGGTCTGTTCATACAGAGCGCAAAGGACGATGCTCCACTGAGGGGTCAAACCATACAGAGCGCAAAGCAATGGCTTGAAATCGCGGTTTATGCGAGTAGCGGTGCAATTCGGTGCGGCTCGAATGGTTTGAGCATAGGAGGACGATGCTCCACTGAGGGGTCAGATCATACAAAATCGCTGTTTATGCGAGTAGCGGTGCAATTCGGTGCGGCTCGAATGGTTTGAGCATAGGAGGACGATGCTCCACTGAGGGGTCAGATCATACAAAGCGCAAAGCTCTGGCTTGAAATCGCTGTTTATGCGAGTAGCGGTGCAATTCGGTGCGGCTCGAATGGTTTGAGCATAGGAGGACGATGCTCCACTGAGGGGTCAGATCATACAAAGCGCAAAGCTCTGGCTTGAAATCGCTGTTTATGCGAGTAGCGGTGCAATTCGGTGCGGTTCGAATGGTTTAAGCGATTTTAAAAATTTTATGCTCACCCCTAGGAACAAGTTAACAATCCCACTAATTAAATATTAATACTCCAAATACATTGTTTATTTTTTTAACAACCCCTTCCCAACAAAAAAAATTCATTATATCCTTCCCCACAAAATTAAAATAATTTTAATTACCAACACCAACCCCTACCACCGGCGTCGGCCGCCAGCCGTGTGTGAGTGGAATCGATATCGATCGGACTCGTATGAATGACCTATATCGGAACCTACACAGGGAACATATTGGATATTAGTTTTAAATAGTAGGGGTAAAAATATCAAAAAAAATACAAAAGTTTAAAAAAGAACAAAAAGAAAGTGTAGGTAAAGATTTTGGACAATGAAATTTGTATATTATTTCAGTCCTTCCTAATTACTCCATAATAGTCCATATAACCTCGAACACAACTAATATAACTATTCATTACTCATTAAATATTATATATCCCAAATTTTATTAAAATATTATTCCCTCCATCTCATTTTAATGTTTACTTATTTCTATTTTGGGCGTCCCATTTCAATGTTTACGTTTCCCTTTATGGAATATGGGACCTACCTAAAACAATTAATAAATCACCATAAGTCTCACATCCAATACTAATACACCTACTCACTTTACATTAAATATTATATCTTTCCACACACTATCTATTAAAATATTATACTCCTTAATCAACATGCAAAAAACAAACGTAAACATTGAAACAGGGGAGGGAGTATCTCTTAATCTACATAAAAAAAACCTTAAAATTTTTTAAGTGTTTCATTTGAAGATTCAAAATTTTTTTTCTCAAATTGAATTTTGTCGTAATTTTGTTATTTTTAAAAAAAATTAATATATTGTAAAACTATATAAAAAATTAATAACAAATATTTATGAAGGTGTGTAATATTTTTTAAAAACTATCTTGACTTCAACTTAAAAAATAAATTTTACAATAAGTCTCAAAATAAGAAAAAAAATATATTGGGCTTTAATTTGAGAAAATAAATTAAATTTAAATTTTAAATTGAAACACTTAAAAAATCAAGTCTTAATTTGGGGTAGACTTATGTGAGACTATCTTTCGCGAGATAATTTACGCTTTTGTAATTATTTATCACTTTATATTAAAAATATAATTTTTTTTAAAATTTTATCACTTTTTATTTATACTATATAATATAAATTGTTCAAAAAATAGTTCATATCACTTTTATCATTTTTTATCAATTGGGTATCACTTTTCATTATAATAATTATCGTTTGTTATTCGTCCCTTTTAGAATTTTTTCATGAAACAGTCTCACACAAATATTTGCCTAAATTTGAGACTTCAAGTAAAAATTACATATTTATATGAAATTCTTATTGATCTATTGATAAAAAAACATCCGGGACAAGGGTCTCACATATATTCTTATGGTGTAAATGAACGTTTTATAGATTGAAAATGACAAATGATCCATATATTCACAATTTAAAAGTGTGGTTCAAGAAGATTTTTTTTTTTTGAAAGAGGAAAGGCGAGTTAGAGAGGCGTTGATATTTAGGTATAATAAGCTCTCAGTTAGGAATTTAGGAGTTCCTTTGGGGGTAAGATGTTGGTGAAAGCAGATTTTGAACCATTGGTTGCAAAAATCATAGTTAACCAAGTTGCTTTTCTACTGCAGAAGAAATTGAGTTGGTTCTCTGTATGTTCTCTCTGTTTGGAAAGAAATTAGCTCGAGTGGAATGAATGAGAAACTTCAAAAACCATACATGCTGCCTTCAAGTGGATTTATAAAGAATCTAGCCACAACAAACAGGAAAGAAAGATCAAATTGATATCCTTATCAACTTTTGTCTATCTCATTTGGAATGCTCGCAACACAGCTCTTTTTTAAGCCAAGCGCATCTCAGCAATAACATAATGATTGAAATAATCTAATACAAATCTCCATAGCCAGTAGTACCAGTACGAATACTGGAAGTAATGAGTAATGCTTGAGATGATTTGGGCCAAGCCAACAACTCTTGAACTACCTTGTCAAACCTCTATCTATCCTTAGTCTCGACATCTCGATCCAGAATCTCAAATTGAATTTCCATCTTCTCTTAAGCCACTGCCCTTTTGAGCAGAATTCGAACCAATACAAGCATCGGAGAGGATTCCACGCTTATCTCATCAATTGTCACACTTATCTTCATTCCAACCATCTTCAAATGCACTAAGTCGCAGTTCAAATCATCACTCATCAACAGAGGAGTGCTTGGAGGAAGAGGAGGGCATGGAGGAGGCTCCTACATGAACAAACAAACCTTGTATTCAAAGATCGAGTTATCAGTAACTATATTTATCCAAATCAAGAAATTGATTACCTTCTTTGTGACTTCATGTAGTTGCAATGTTTCAAGATTTGGACAAGATTCAAGCAAGCTTAAAACGCCAGAATTTATGTGGTCCTCTAAAAGATTATCAATTTTCAAAGATAGTCGTTGAGATTGTAGTTGAAGCTGCTGTCCATCTGCCATCATCCTTGACACAAACAAACACATTGCAGAAAGAAATGATGAATTTATCAAAGTGCACAAAATCAAACATTTCTTCCTCTTCAACTGTCATAAGCAAACATCAATAAATCATCACATAGATAACATGAGAATAGTTCTCCACCAAAGAAACTGATCATGAATACACACACCCGAAAGAAAATACTCTGCATATGAAGCTGCTTGACATGCTGAATTTCCTCAAATAGTTCCTTCACAGCATTGATCTCATCTGCAGATATCCGTTCAACAAAACGAAGATCGCCATCAATATCTACTTTAACTTCAACCACAGCCGAGATGTTTTTGAGCCTGACATTTCTTCCCCCAGGATAAATCATAATTTCTAAAATGCTTACATAAGGTGCTGAGATTTCTAGCATTTCTATTGACGCATCCTCCTCTTCGGCAATCACAATAAGGTTACGAAGACGCGGAGAGTCGATCTTCAAACTATTGAATCCCCAACATTGATAGAGTGCAAAACTACACAAAGCAGGACATCCCAATAATATATTTTCTACCACATGCTGATGCAACTCTACAAATTCCCAATACTATTCCATCAATCACCATAAAATAACACTTTTCCCAATTTAGCACAAGATTGGATTCCTCGCATCTCTGCAACATAATGGTGAGATTAGTCAAGCATATATCATAGGAGGAACCATACACGGAAAAATCATCCATAAACACCTCCATAATATTTTCAATCAAACCATCGAAGATAGCCATCATACAACGCTGAAAAGTGGCAGGGGCATTACATAGACCAAACGACATCATTCTAAATGCAAACGTACCATAGGGACATGTGAACGTTGTCTTCTCTTGGTCTTCCGGTGCAATTAATATTTGATTGTATCTGGAATAACCATCAAGAAAACAGTAATACTCATGCCCTGCAAGACGATCCAACATTTGATCTATAAATGGTAATGGGAAATGATCTTTCCTAGTGTTTTTATTTAATTTTCTATAGTCAACACACACTCTCCAACCGTGATAGTTCTAGTAGTAATCGTTTTATTTATATCGGATCTTACTATAGTCATACCACTTTTTTTTGCTACTACATGTAAGGGACTTACATATTGACTATCACTTATTGGAAAGAATATTCCCGCATCAAGTCATTTTAACACCTCATTTCTTACCACTTCCTGCATTATAGGATTCAATCTACGTTGATTTTGAACACACGACTTCTCATTATCAATCAAGTGAATCTTGTGCATGCACATAGATGGACTAATACCTTTCAAATCTTTAATGCTCCAACCAATAAAGGATTTATGCTCTCTCAAAACTCTTAATAATTTTTCTAATTCTAAATTATAAAGGGAAGAGAATACAATTACCGGATATGTTTCATCTTTTTCCAAGTAAGCATACTTCAAATGCTCCGGCAATGGTTTCAACTCCACCTTCTTTTTCTCTTGCACTTCCTCTTTTGATCCTTCCTCAAGTTTTTCCACCTTTGCTTCTTTTGCTTCCTTATTTGTAAGTGCCCTACAAGCATTTAAACCATGTAAATAATCAATCATTTCATCATTTTCCAAACAAAAAGAAGATTTAGATTTAAGAGATTCAATAGAGTAAGAATGGCTTATAATAATTTCCAACGGATCCTTGGAATGAAGGTGATACATATGCTCTTCAACAATGTTGTCCACAACCTCCACTCTTCTACATTCTTCCTTGTTCCGTGGATACCTCATAGCCTTTCTTAACGAAAATATAACCTCCTCTTCATTCACCCTCAAAGTGAGCTCTCCTTTCTCCACATCTATCAATGTCTTCCCCGTGGCAAGAAATGGCTGACCAAGTATTAATGGAACATTTGCATCCTCATCCATATCTAGTACCACAAAATCCACAGGAAATACAAACTTGCCAACTTTGATCAAAACATCTTCCACAACTCCCTTTGGATATGTCAACAACTGGTCGGCTAATTGAAGTATAACAGACGTAGGTTTGCCCTCTCCAATGCCCAACTTCTTAAAGATTGACAACGACATCAAATTAATGCTAGCTCCCAAATCACATAGAGCTTTGTAGTTCTCATGCTCTCCCATCTCACATGGAATTGTGAAACTCCCTGGATCTTTCAATTTAGGGGGAAGTTTCTTTTGTAAGATTGCACTACATTCCTCTGTAAGGTTCACCGTTTCAAACTCTCCCAAACTTCTTTTCTTTGACAAAATATCCTTCAAAAATTTGGAGTAGTTGGGCATTTGAAGTAGAGCCTCCGCAAAAGGAATATTCACATGTATCTTCTTCAACATCTCAACAAACTTGGCAAATTTTTTTTCTAATCCCTATTTCAAACACCTTTGTGGAAACGGAATTGCCACGGACAACTTCGAAATCCCCCATTCATCTCTTTCAAACTTCTCTTCTCTCTCTTTTCGTTTTGCTTCTCTACATCTCTCCCACTTCTTTGGAAACTTCACTTTCTCTTCTTCAATTATAGGGGAACTTTCATCTTTTTCGACAATGTCAACTTCTTTCTCTTTCTCTTCTTCATCCAAGCTTTCCATGGGCTCAACTTCACACTTTACCTCTTCCACTTCTGTTGGCATAAAAGGCCCTTCATATTTTGTTCCACTACAAAGTTCAATCGCCTTACATTGCTCCTTCGGATTAGTAATGGTTGTAGATGGAAATTTTCCTTGTCGATGAACATCCCCCCTTTCACTTGCCATTTGACTCATTTGTGTCTCCAAGGCTTTGATTCTCTTATCATTCACCTCATCTCTTTGCCTTCTTTCTTCTTTATCCTCCTTCATGAATTCAAATATTTTAGCAACTTGATCCTCCACCGTAGGCTTCCCTTCACAATTAAAAGATTTCTCTCCCGGATTGATTCCCGGTGGGAGAGTAAGTGTATTCCCTTGATTTCCATATGACAAATTCTCATACCTACGAGGTTGGTTAAAATTCCCTTGAAAATTACTTTGGCCCCATCCTCCTTGCCTTTGTGGATATCCTCCTACATGACTTCATAAATTTCTATCATAATTTCCTTGGAAGTTCCTTCCTTGCATGAAGCCAACTTCCTCAAGTGTCATATCCGGTGAGCACCATGTATCTTGCATTCCAAAATTAGAGGACATACCTTGTTGAGGCATAGAGTTAGACATTTGACAACTTTGAGAAGATTGACCCATATTAGGCATCGTCATGCCTTGTTGAAGATTAGGAAACACTTGTTGATTCATCAAAGGCAATGACATACCTTGTTGAGGACTTGCAAGTACTTGTTGATTCACCATAGGTGTCAAATTTGGAGACACTTGTATGCTAACATTCATCCTCTTTAATATCTCTGTGATTGCCTTGTCGGTCATATCTTCCTTAGGCATTTCCATCTTTTTCACTTGTTGCAAGCACACTTCTTCCATCTTGGCAATTCTCTCCCTATCATACATCCCCGGTGCACGATCCATAGGTCATTGACTCGTATTCAAAGCTACTTTCTCACATATGGCAATTGCTCTTTTCGGAGTTTGTCCCAATATCGAACCTCCCGTCGAAGCATCAATAAGCATCCTCTCACTTTCGTGTAAACCGGCATAGAAAAATCATATTTGTTGTTCTTAAGGGAATCCGTGTTGTGGACACTTCCTTAGCATCTCTTTGAATCGGTCTCATGCTTCACTAAATGTCTCAAGTGGCAATTGCTTGAATTGAAAGATTTGCCCTTTGAGATGCAACATCTTTGAAGGGGGAAAATACTTGCTCCAAAATCTTTGTGTCAACTCTCTCCATGTGGTATAGGATCCCAGTAATATAGTATGATACCAAGCCTTAGCTCTATCTCTTAATGAAAACGAGAAAAGCTTCATTTTAATAACATCTTCACTTACCCCATTTATCTTTATCGTGTTGGCTAACTCCATAAATTGGGCTAAGTGAACATTCGGATCCTCCATAGCACCACCACCAAATTGATTTGCTTGCACCATATTGATTAATCCCGTCTTGATCTCAAAATTATTCACATTCAATGGCGGGCACATTCCATAATTCCCATATTGCGGTTGGAAGTGATCACGAATATTCATTCCCGCTCTATTATTTCTATTTTCACGAGGTTGATTTTGCACCACCGGAAAATTATTCCTTGCTTCTTGTTGTGCCACCAAATTTTGAATAATAGCTTGCATTTGTTGATTTTGCAAGTGCATTTGTTGAGCATACACTTGTGGCACAAATTCTGGATTATTATAACCCCCTCTAGTATTATCACCTCCATGAAAATTCCTAATATTGTCTTCTTCATCAACCATGTTTGCATTATCCCTTACTTCTTCCATACTTTCTTCCGTAGGCTCCAACACTCCTCGTCTTTATCTTCTTAAGGTAGCTTCTAATTCCAAGTTCAAAGGTTCAATAGATTGAGACCTTGAACGCGTTTGCATGTACCTAAAAGAATTTCCAAATTAGTTCTCCAAGTAACCAAGACAAGTAAACAAATAAAAGAAATATCCTTATCGTAACTAATCAACTTCAAACTCGTTACAACCAAAAGTTTAACATTTTCCCGGCAAGCGGCGCCATGTTCTTAGTCGCATTTCTAGTAAAATATTTTTAGAGTAAGAGACTCTATCGTTGTTGTACACGTGTGATCAAGCAACAAAATTTATAAGTATGTCGTCCCAAGGAAAAGTGAACTTAGGCTTGTATCCGGATTTTTCATTGATTTGTGCTTTGTAAGGATGATAGATTAAAGGTTTGATTGTTTAAGCTACTAATTATTCTAATCAATTAACTATGAACTTGAACTAAACAAGTAATGGATCAAACAACACGCAAATGATTAATGGAATGGAGGTAGAATTCACTTGAGAAGAGAGCAAAACTAATCATAATCATGGTTAAGACTCTAGCTAGATATGCATAACTCTTGATGGTGAACTTCATTAATTTGTGGACTAAAAGCAATCACAATTTTAACCCTAATCCCTATGGCCAAGGCAACTAGGTTCTTGACTCTTTTACAAGTCTAAATCTCCTAGGATTGTCTTACTCTCAATTCCCTTAAGGTACTATGATCATAAGTTGGTTCTTTTCACTCAATTTCTTAAGTGTCCCCCAATGAGTGTTCTAAGCACAAGAAGGGTATGACTTACATCCCCTCACACTAACATGCATGCATATCTTAATATATGATTCAATTAAACTACTCATCATACTTTTGGAATGACCATCCTAATACCATGAAAAAAAGAGAATTTAATCACACAAATATTGAAATGAAACATGAATCATTAATCATAAAAGGAAGTCCAAAATTAACTCAATTCAACATCTCAAATTCTACATATCTAACATTTTTTTCAACCAATCATATGATTAGCCCTACTACAAGACTAGTCACTACACATTGTGATTATATCATTACAAATCAAGCTTTGCTCCATTTGAGCCAAAATAAGAAGAAAATCAACAAATGAAAAGTAGATTGACTTCCATTTCATGGAGAAACCTTCCCTCTCTTCAATATGCTAACTCCTTCAATCCTTGAAGCTTTCCTCTTCTCAAATGGTGGATGGATGGATTGGGTGATGGATTGATGTAGATCAAGTTGAGTGGATGGATGAATTGAAGGGTGGAAGAGATGGATCAGATGGAGTGTGTGAAATGGTGGTGAGAGAGTGTGTGTGTTGATCTCCAAAATAACTGTCAAATGAGGCTCTCTCTCTCTGTAATTTTCGCACCAATTGTGCATTTATACCCCTTGGGGACCTTCTAGAAGCTTTCAGAATTTTCCTAATTTTTCTGTCTTTTGACCCAACTCGACTTGAGTAGCCAACTCGAGCTACTGCCTGTCAAGTCGAGTTGCATGACTCTGCATTCTGGACGATTTTTCGGAGGCTGCTCGACTCGAGTTGCAAGTCGAGTTGGACCTTGCAACTCGAGTTGGCTCTCTGAACACTTTCTCTGCTCCGCACGACTTACGGGCTCGACTTGTTCTGACCCAGCTCGACTCGAGTAATGTAACTCGAGCTCTCGCCTGTCTAATCGTGTCAGAAACTGAAATTTTTTCAGCATCTAACTCGACTCGAGTTGCAAGTCGAGTTGGACATTGCAACTCGAGTTGAGCTACTGGACACATTCTGACCCTAATTGTGCTTCAACTCGACTCGAGTTGCAGGTCGAGTAAGACCATGCAACTCGAGTTGGGTGTTTTTCAGCCCGTTTCAACTCCCGACTCCGTTTTGCTCCGTTTTTAACCTGTTTCACATACATTTAAGCTCATTTCCACACATTTATCAGCCTGTACACATCTCTCCTAATTAACACAAAACTCCACCAAAAGTTACACAAATACGGATAAAAACATACAAAAATTACAAATAAAGACACTAAAATCTAGGTGAAAATGAAGACGATCAGGTGTATAATATTTTTTTTAAATTATCTTACAGTATATGATTTGAACTTAGAAAATACTATATGTTACAATAAGTCCCAAGATGATAAAAGAATAACAAATATAAATATTAATATTGGGCTTAATTGAGAAAATAAACTAAATTTAAATTTTAAATTGAAACATTAAAAATACTAGGTCTTAATTTGGGGACAGACTAGACTGTTTCTCGATAAGATAATCTTACGTTTTCGTAATTAGTTATCGCTCTTTATTAAAAACGTTATTATTTTTTTTAATGTTATCACTTTTTATCAATTACCTATAACTTTTAATTATAATGATTATCAATTCTTTTCATCTCAATAAAGTTATTTTTTGAAAAGTCTCACAGAAGTATTTTCCTGAATTTGAAACTTAACTAAAAATTACTCCCTCCGTCCCATTAAACTTGTAACATTTTTTGTGGGCACGGAGATTAAGGAGTATAATATTTTAATATAAAGTAAAGTGAGAGAAATAATATTTAATGTGTAATGGATAAGTGTATTAGTAGAGTGTGTGGAGTGTGTGTGGGCCAATGTAAATATATTAATATTTTTTGTGTGGGTCCCACATGCTTTAAAAGGAATGTAACAACTTCTATGGGACAACCAAAAAAAAAAATATCACAACTTCTGTAGGACGGAGAGAGTACGTTTTTATATGAAATTCTTATTGATCTATTAATAAAACGTCCAGGACTTAAGGGTCTCACATATATGAGAAATGGTGTATGTTGTGGCCTGTTTTTGTCATAAAGACTCAAACGAGGTCCAACAAGAGGTAAGTGATGGAAGAGATAAGGAATAAGAGAATAATGCACTTGATTGGGCTATTGAGCCTTGATAATTTTTCATATACTTTTTGATAAAGTGCAATCACCTACATTTTTACTTAGATCCTTTCTATTTATACCTCTCCTTCCCAATTCATTGGGCCTAGATTCTTTTATTTGCTTCTAGATTGTTCCTTCAAATCAATGATTGTCATGTGTACTATTCTATAATCATCCCATAACAAATTTGATGTCTTTGAGGCTTTCTTGCTTCTTATTAGTTGATGAGAAATCTGAGAGTAGCGGATATTTGGGACCATCACAATCCTCTCTTGGTGGCACACCCTTCTTGCTGTTCTTGCCTGCCCAATCCCCGGAGATTTGGTATTTATCACGGGGATAATTCTTGATTCTTCCCGGGTGTATCTTTTCATTATTCCGGGTTGTTGAGGGACTTTCCGGGCTTTATTTGGTAGCCTTACCCAGCGCCTGATTGGGAATTTCTGGCTTCTCCTTTCTTGGGCCTATATTATTGGGCTTACCCTCCGAATAGTTTGGGCCGCGAATTATCTCTCATAACAGTGTAAATGAACGTTTTATAGATTGAAGATGACAAATGATCCGTATATTCACAATTTAAAAGTGTGGTTCAAGAAGATTTTTTTTTGTTGGCTTAGTAAATAAGTTGAGTGGGGTTAGTAATGAGAAGTATGAAGAGTAAGTTTAGAGTGAAGATTAGTATATATTTTTATTGTAAATTTTTTTTTTATTTGGTGCTGTTAGCAATCTTTCAGGTGACAATAAGACTCCTCTAAATTTATTCATGTAGTGCATCATATTTCAAAGAGGCCCTAAATTGATTTATTCATATAGGCAAGAGAATGGTCATTGGGTGGATTACGCATACTATGCGTATCCACCACGTCATTTTCTCATATTATCAATGGGGTGCCAGTGGATTTCCTCAAAGGAAAGAAGGGTGCTAAGGCAAGGGGATTTGTTGTCTTCCTTGTTGTTCATCCTATGTATGGACTATTCTAGGTTGTGTGCAAGGGTGGGGCTGTCCATTTGGTGTTTGCTGATGATATATGGGAGTAAAAGTTCTGCTGAAGTGGTTGCTTGGGCTTTAGCTCAATTCAAAACATTTTTGGGGATGGAAGTGAGTGAAGATAAGTCTTCATTGTTTATGGCGGGAGTGTCCATTGAAGAGGAAAGACGAATTAGAGATAATAAGCTCCCAGTTAGTTATTTAGGAGTTCCTTTGGGGGTAAGAAGTTGGTGAAAGTAGATTTTGAATCCTTGATTTTGTGGGTGGTCGACCAAGTTGCTTTCCTATGCGGGAAGAATTGAGTTGGTTCTTTGCTTGCCCGTATGTTCTCTCTGTTTGGAAGGCAATTAAATCTTAGGTACATGCTGACTTCAAGTGGAAAGCAGGAAAGAAAGATCATATTGATATCCTTATCAACGTTTTTTCTATTTCATTTGGAATGCTCGCGACGCAGCTCTTTTTAAAGCCAAATGTATTTCAGCCTGATCGTTAGCAGAAGGAATTAAACATGACATTGCTAGATTGACATACATTTTGTCTTAGGCAGCCTGTTTGTACATAGTCTTTTGCTATTTTGTAAAGTTATATAGGATGTGATTTCTGATGTACATTGTGTTTTGTTTTGAAATATATTTACCATGTTTTCAGAAGAATTTAGTTGATTCGTTCGGATATCTATGGGATTTTGAATCTTTGGTTTACCATGGTTAATGTGTCAGATTGGTGTGTTCAAAATAATTGAAAGAGGGATTAGAAAATTCATATGGGAAGGGAGAAGGAGTTGCATAGTTGGGATGTCTGTCACTAGATCAAAAAAGGATGAAAAATTGATAAATCAGGTCTTAAAAAACTTGAGCTGCTGAATGATGTTTCTCTTTGTAAGGCTCTTTAGGATATACATAACATACATCTGGAGAAAAAGCAGACGATAATAAATTTGTGTTTTTGATATTATGGAGTCCTTGTGCCATATGCGTAATATTGTGATGTTTTAAGGATATTAAAATTGTGAGGTGTAACTATTAATAAAAACATGCAAAAAAATACTGGGAGATATGGAAATAAAAATATGCGCAAAATACAAGTGATGAAGGTATTATTACAAAAAAATTGTCAATACAATCAAATTAAACTGTGGCAACCCCTAATATAGGAACACATAATTAGTAGTTGGTCGAACCATGCTGTCGTGGTCGAACTTCACTTGCGTTGTCTCACTGTTTTGCGTATAACTTCCACATCCGGACTCTGATTTGAGTGATTCTTGTGCTCACGCGATCCTCTCTTCCTTAGATTTCTATCCATATAAAATCTCATAAAATCCCAAAGATTTGAAGGTGTAACAAGCCATGGAAAATATTACACCAGTTCTGTTCGGCACAGCTCGCGCGACATCACCATTTTGATCATAACTTCCTCGTTTGGAACCTGATTGAGGTGTTTTTTATGCAAAAACGACCATATCTTCAGTGACTTTCCAACCATATATCTCAACACCAATTTTGATCTCCACACAATACAAAAATATTGTACAAGTTGGATGTGCATTTTTCAGCATTCATTTACATTAAATTATTATACTCCTTAATCTCCGTGCCCAAAAAATATTATACCAACTTTTATGGGACGGAGGGAGTATAACTTTCGCTAATGTTACTCCATCTCTTTTCATTTATACTATAAATAAATTATTAATAAAATAACATTATCATTTTTTATTAATTAAGTAGAGAGTGACTAGGGTACAATGGTACCCCTTTGATTCCCACCCATAATTAATTTATGCTGCTTCATCAAAACATCAAAACACACACACTGAAGGTGAATGAAAGAGGTTGTACATTTCAAATTTGTGCACTCTACTCATTGTCAATTAAGTATTACTTTTTATTATAAAAATTATTACTTTAATCCGTCTTATGTAAGCTCTACGATGAAACGATTTCACTTAAGTCTTTGTCTTTAAAATATTAAATTAAATTATTTAAACTTTATTTTAATACATTTATTATAAATCTTTGGGTCAATTTGAATGTAAGTCAATTATTTAGAATGACTCAATTGGAAGCGTAGAGGTTCGTGTACTTTATTTTGGTTGAAACATGGGTCATTGTGTTGGATTTGTAGGTCAATTTTTTTTAAATCATTAATTTAAACTTAAAATGGAATCAAATGTTTTGGTTTAATTTATTCACAATAATTTTTTAGTTAAAAGTCAAATTATATTGTATTTAATTTCTTACTGTTTATAATAATTCATTTATCATGTTAATTATATATATATATGCAAAGATTTGGGTGAGACTGTCTCACAAATTCTCTTATAAAAAATTTTTAAATTGATACACTCATAACATTCAATCTAAATATGGTGATGTAGTGAGTAGTTAGTGTTTTTATTTTTAATTATTTTATTTTATTTAGTAATAAAAATTAAATATAAACATGATCTAATAGTTTAGGTTATTATTTTTATTGATAAAAAAAAAAAACAAAACATCAGGGACGTTGAGGGTCTCACGTACAAGTGAAACGGTGTAAATGAACATTTTTCACTCTTCACGAATTTTTCATGATTTTCATGATGTCATTTTTATTAAATTATTATTATATAATTGAAATTATATTTTTTACCTATAAAATTTAGGGTGATTCAAATAGATTATATTTCAAGGTACAGTTATATTTCATATTTTTAATTATTATTTTTATTTTAATAATGATTCTAATAAGTGATTTTCATTAGCTAGCCGATGGCCCAAGTGTGCTTAAATTACGCTCTCAATTTTAGAAATTTTTTTAAGAGTATTTTAATGATTTATTATCAATATAATTAAATTAAAAGTTTAATTTGCACTTGATCGATCTTAATCGTTAGATTAGATTTTAATTTAATCGCCACTATTAAATAAAATAATCGATTTTTTTTTATAAATAAAATCACCACTACCTCATTTTATACCTATAAATCACTACTCTTATTTTATACTTTTAAAACATGGAGCACGTACACCTAAAATCACCCTTTTAATTCATTTTATACCTATAAATTATTGAGTGCACGAGGTATACTTAAAATCACCTTAAATTAAAAGTTAGAAATAAAATCACCCTTAAATTAAAAGTTAGAAATAAAATGCATCTGTACACCGCGCTACATTTAGCTTAAATTTCCATTTAATATCTATCATCAAATGAAAGGAAGTTATAAAAAATTAAATTTCAAAAAACTACCTACTACCATCTCATAGGAGTATTAGATTTATAAATAAATTAAAATTAAAAGTTGGAAATAAAATGCATCTAAAATCCTGGTACAGCGCTCTACATTAAGATTAAGTTTCCATTTAATATCTATCATCCAAATGAAAGAAAATTATAAAAAATTAAATTTCAAAAACTACATACTACCATCTTATATAGGAGTATTAAATTAGGGTGGAATACTATCTTATAGGAGTATTAAATTTATAAATTAGGTGGAATATAAAATCACCTTTAAATTAAAGGTGTCAACCCTGAAAATACACATAATTAGTACAGCTATATGTAAAACTTTAAGGACTCCTGCATAAACAGCATAATCTAGCTAATAAGAACTAAGATGATCATTCGCATCATCGCATGTACGAGCTGATAGATAGAATGAAATAATCTACTTCCTAGAGTCAATACGAGGAATAAGGGAGGTTATGACCAACGCTTGTGATGATTTGGGCCAACTCAACACTTCGTCAACCACCTTGTCAAACTCCTCTCTATCCTCAATCTTCTCATCAGGATTCTTGATCTCAAATTGAATTTCCATCTTCTCTAAAGCCACTGCCCTTCCGAGCAGAATACGAACCAACATTAGCATCGGAGAGGATTCCACACTTATCTTATTAATCCCCACACTTATCTTTATATCAACCATCTTCAAATGCAATAAGTTGCAATTCAAATCATCACTCATCGACAAAGGAGGGCGTGGAGGAGGCTTCATCTGCACGAACAAAATAATTAATCATGGGTCGAGTAATCAGCATTATTATATATCCAAATCAAGAAATTGATTACCTTTGTGTATTCATGTAGTTGCAATGTCTCGAGTTTTGGACAAGATTCAAGCATGCTTAAAATGCCAGAATTAATGTCGTCAAAGAGAAAAGGGTTATCAATTTTCAAAGATAGCAGTCTAGATTGTTGTAGAAGTTGCCATCCATCTGCCACCATCTTTGATACATACTAACACATTGCACAAATAAATAATCAATATATCAAAATGCACCAAATCAAAGTCTTCTTTATCTTCAAACATCCATAAGAAAACATCAATATATCATTACAATAAATAACACAAGAATAGTAACAACACACACCTGAAAGACATGAGTGTTCATATAAAGCTTCTTGATATGCTGAATTTGCTTAAATAGTTCCTTCACAGAATTGATCATATCTGCAGGAATCTCTTCTGTATGATAAAAACCAGAAACAAAATCTACCTAAACTTCAACCACAGCTGAGATATTTTTGAGCCAGACCTTTCTTCCATAGGGCCGAAACTTAATTTCTAAAATGCTTAAATAAGGTACTGAGATTTCTAGCGTTATAAACGATGCCTTCTCCACGCCCTCAACCACACTAAGTTTACGAAGATGCGGAGAGTCTATCTTGAAACTATTGAAGCCCCAGCATCCATGTAGTTCCCAACTACACATAACAGGACATCCCGATAATATATTTTCAACCACATGCTGATGCATCTACCATCCGTAACTTAGTGAGAGATTTCCAATTCACTCGTCTCTTAGGGGCAACTTTGCAAAATTCTAAACTCAATTCCGTCAGAACAGAATTCGAATACAGCTTCTCCTTGGGGCAATACTGAATTAAATCACTTGGCGGACGTGGAAGCGATAATTGAACTATTTTGAACTTTAATTCTAAGGCAAGGTCAACCCAGATATCCACATCGAATGCCAAAGCAAAATTGTAAGGGATGAAACTGACACTAAATTCCTCCAACAATTTAGCAGTGCGAGAAAGAAGAATCCTGTGAACCATATCCACAAACTTGCTGGTTTCATCAATATTACCACCATTTCGGTTAATGAATCGAAGGGTTGTCAATTCACACCAAAGATATCTCCATCTTTTTGACAACACGCTCGTCCTAGCAGCATCCCTTACATTGATATCAGAATCGAGGTTCACAAAAGAGAGAATATGAACAAGTAAAGAATCGGGCAGTGCACTCAACCGATCAATCGATCCCATAACTCGTGAATTTTGCGACATCCTAACCTAGCCCTAATTTTTTCACCCTTTTCATCTAATAAAATAAAAATCATCCATGAAATTACTTAAAAAGTACATAATTTTGCTGCATTTTATCCAATCCTTTCACAATAATTTAAGTACCAAAGCACAGTTAAGAGTTCAAACCTCAGGCGGCCGGCGGCAGCGCAATCGTACCGATCTCTCGAGATATGGAGCACAATTTTAGTTTACTTTAGTTGTGGGTAGGAGGTTTACTTGAGTTGAGTGTACCGCCGCACAAATACATTTGTGCGTTTTAATTTTATTTTAAATTTTTAGTACTCCCTCCGTCCCGGGTATTTTTACCCATTTGTACGGGCACGGAGATTAAGACGTTTTATTTTTTTAATATATAATGTAAGAGAAAGTAGGGATAAATTAGTAATTTAAAAAAAAATGAATAAAGTTATTGAGAATGATGAATAATGTGTAAAAAAATAATTAAAGTTGTTGGGATTGTAAAAAGTAGGTAATAAAATATTATGTATTTTTGTCAAAAATGAAATGGGTAAAAATACGTGGGACACCCCAAAATGGAAAGTGGATAAAAATACGTGGGACGGATGGAGTATAAGATTTTGATATATTCAATAAAACAAATAATAATATATTTATTTATCTAAAAACATGAAATACGTCTTATTTTAATATTTACATATTTCTAATCATTTCAAATTTTATATTTTCTCATAAATTCATACAAAACAATTAATATATTTTCATTATCTTCATGACATTTACACCCAATACTTATATAATTATTCACATTATATTAAAATATTATATTTTTTAATATTAATATTATACTATTTTTTAATCTTTAAAAATAAAATACGTCTTATTTTAATATTTACATATATATGATCATTTCAAATTTTATATTTTCTCATAAATTCACACAAAATAATTAATATATTTTCATTATCTTCATGACATCTACTCCCAGTACTTATATAATTATTTGCATTATATTAAAATATTATATTTTTCAATATTAATATTATACTATTTTTTAATCTTTAAAAAAACAAACATAAATTGATATTGAATGAGTACACAAACATATAATTGATATTGAATGAGTACGCTATGGCCGATTAAAAGAAGATGTGGAGTCATTTTTTTTCCGTTAGATTGCAATCTAAAAATTTAGTTTAACACTATATTATAAAATTTAGTTTAACACTATATTATTATTATTATTATTATTTAAATACACAGATAGAAATTAATAATATTTTAATAAAAAATTTATACTTAAATAAGAAGTGTAAAATTTTAATAAAAATTGATATAAATTAATGAAAAATAATAGTAACATAGTGAATTATTTTAAGGGTATTAGAAAAATAACATATTCCACATCTTTTAATACTTTATATATATATAAATATAAATATATATATATATATATATATATATATATATATATATATATATATATATATATATATATATATATATATATATATATATAGTGATGCTCTTGTGCCCCGGGGCCACACCGTGCGCATTTAGAATTTAGTGTTATGGGTAAGGGGATATTATTTTTTTTTTGAAAAGTCAGAATATAATTATTATATAAATAAGGATGAGTACAAGCAGTTTTCAAAAAAGTTACAACAGCTGATCATCTATGATTATTAGGAATACAAATAGTTGGAAAACTACACCAATCATGCAAAGATGCACAAAAAATCATAAGATAATTAGCTCTCAACCATTTCCATGAGTGGATCTTAATTCCTTCCACAATATTTTCAAGCTTGAGCTCACTATTTTTGAAAACAATATCATTTCTTACCTTCCATAACCTCCAACAAGTACATTGTCAAATCAACGTGAACACACTTCTCATTGCTTTGCCATGACCTTTGTACACCAAAGTATAAAATTGTTCCTGTAACGTACCTTCCATAAAGCATTGTATTCCTAAACATTTTTTGATTTCCTTCTAAACCAGAGTAGCTTGCGTGCATTGTAACATAATATGACTAGTACTTTCTGGAGCACTACCACAGAATGAACAACTCACCGCATCGTTATTCATGATAACTCCTCTGCAAGCAAGATTAACTCTAGTAGGAATTCTGTCTTGAACAGCTCTCCAACACAAAAATGATACCTTCCGGGGTATGTGTTTGCACCATAATTCAGAGAAGATTGAATCACCCACATCATCTGGATTACCAAGTTTTGCAATGAACTCGTACATCTCTCTTGTAGAGAACCACCCAATTTTGGACCTTCTTCAAAAAATAGAATCAGGTACATTTTCCTTGACATTATACCTGCATAAAATTTACCACAAATCCAAAAATTAACGAAAAGTAAGATAATAAAAAAGTGTATTCCATTTTAAAATCCACCTCCAACATCCTCCCTCAAAAACCCTCATATCAGACACCTTACAGTTTTTTTTACTAGAATTAGAAAATAAACTTGGAAATTTCTCTTTCAATGTAATCTCACCCTCCACCCAAGGATCATTCCAAAATGAAACTAAATTCCCTTTTCCCAACAAGAAAATAATGTTATCACAAAACGCCCTTCCCACAACCCCTTTCAATATTTTACTAATATCTCTCCACCACAAAGAAGACTCCCGAGTCCCAATACTCCCCACAACTCCTTCTCTAAAGCTATTATACCTAGATTTGATTATTTTTACCCAAAGTTCATTCTCATCATTCAACCATCTCCAGGCCCATTTACACAAAAGTGCATGATTAAAAATCTTTTAATCCCTAACACCCAATCCACCATCTCTTTTATCTTTACAAATTTTATCCCACCCTATCCAAGAAATTTTATGGACATTTTCTTTATCGCTCCAAAGAAAATTTCTTTGAAATTTAATCAAGGTATGTATCACAGAGAATGGAGTTTTGAAAAAAGATAGGAAATGGAGCGGTAGAACGGAAAGAACTGAATTGAGGATCGTAAGTCTACCTCCGAAAGATAGTAACTTATTTTCCCAACCCGCAAGCCTCTTCCGGAATCTATCAATAACTGGTTTCCATACTTCTCTTTTCCTATGATTAGCACTAGAGCCGGCAAAAAGATCGGGCCGGCCCGGCTCGGTACCGACCCACCAGGCCAATGCACATTTACGGGCCGGGCCCAATTTTTGGCGGGCCTCATTTTCCATGGCCCAGCCTAGCCCATACTGGGCCACCGGGCCATCGGGCCATTTCGGCCCATTAATATTAATTTATTTTTTAAAATTTTAATTAAAAATTTTAAAATTTATTTATTTTAATACTTGTAATAATAATTATATAAGTCAATATTGAATATTATCCTCAAATTTGTAATTAGATATAAATGGTAAATAATCTATTCAAGCTAATTATTATTATTTTTAAATCAAATAAATTAGAATTTATTATTATAGGTCGATTGTATTATTAAGTATTGTTAAATAATAGATTAGAGCTATTTAACATTTGTAATTACGATTAATATGTGATTAAATTATATTATTAGCAACCAACTTATTTCATTATTATAATATAATGTAATTTAAATCCAACTTTAATAAATTTCAACAATATTAAATCTCATACACAATTATTTTTTTTTCATTCTATAGAGTAATTATTTTTTTTCTTTCTCTTTAACTTTATTGCTATCATATCAATATTAAATCTCATACACAACTTATCACATTATTTTATATGTATATATTTTCTTTCTCCTTAATCTTATTTCTATCATAGAGTAATCAAAATATCCAAGTAAAATAGAAAATTCATATATTATTTGAAGATTATAACCATTTTAGAAAGTTATTTTTATGACTATTTATATATATTTAAATTTAAGTTATTTAAATATAATTTATAAATCAAATAAATTAAGTATCACAAATAATTTATGATTAAATATTAAATAAAATGACCGGCTCAAAAAAGCCCAAAAAAAGCGGGCCAATAGCGGGTCGGGCCATTTGGCCCATCGAGTTTGATGGGCCAGGTTGGCCCGGCCCGGTTTTTTTGCGGGCCTATATTTTAGTGGTCCAGCCTAGCCTACTTATGGTGGGCTACAGGCCGGGCTATTTTTGTCGGCTCTAATTAGCACCAACTGGAAGACCCAAATAATCAAAAGGGAACTGCCCACTTGCATCCAATCATATCAGCAAGAAAATTCGACTCATTTCTCTCAACATTAATCTCATGCAACAAATTTTTAAAGAAATTGACTTTGAGTCCAGAAGTGATCTCAAACAACCGAAGAATGCCTTTGATGGTCATTGCATTATTGATCGATGCCTCACCCAAGATTCCAGTATCATCAGCAAATTGCAAATGACTGACCATAACTTTATCTAATCCCACCTTTAACTAATTATGGTACACTATTTTGTTGTAAAGGGTATACATTTTTCACTAATATTTTTATTTTTCTTTAGAAAATAAAGGGTATACATCTTTATACTAAAGGGTATATAATTTAACACAAAATTCTAAAGGCGCAAGGGATGTGGTCCGTGCGCCCGGTGCATACAAGTTTTTGCCATATATATATATATATATATATATATATATATATATATATATATATATATATATATATATATATATATATATATATATATATATATCACCCACTATAAATTTTTAAAAAAATGCTATTTTTTTAAAATTTGAATATAGTTAATCATAGTCTGCGAAAGTATTACACCTTATATTCAATTTGAGTTATATTAATATATACATTTGCTTTTTATACTGAATTAAAGGATATGGAGTATTATTTTATGTGTAATGTATAATATTATAATTTATATGTAGTGAATAATTATATTAGTAAATGTGTGAATTTCATATTTTATTTATATTAGTGGAAGGTGTGTGTCATATGTCTAAAAAGGAAAATTGACAGATTAAGGGTGGAAAACCCAAAATGTTAAATGGATAAATTAAGTAGGGAGTATTATTATATTCTATACTCCTATACTAATTTATTGATTACTCTAAGGTATGAAAAGTTATTTTTTTTTAATAGATGAATTATTTTTTTTAAAATAAAAAATATTAATCTTTAAATTCTTCCACCATAATTTCTTAATTATTCTTTAATACATAAAAGAATTAGAGTAACAAATTAATATTATACTTAGGATTTTTATATTTTTATTGAACATGACTTTGAAAACTGATATTTGTATTAAAAAAATGTTAATTTATATTTTTAAAAAATAATTATTTAATTAAAGAATTACTAAATACGGGTGCATAGTGAATTGGTTTCTATATATCAACACTACAAATTAAACGTGGCGACCCGAGTATACGAACACATAATTTGTACAGGCTGACTACAACATAGTCTTATTAAGAATAAGAATTAGGATGGATGATTCAAATGTAGGAGAGGTAGACAGAAATGAATGACTGAAATATGTTGGAAATGATTAATTTCCATTATAATCTAATTGTGGGCAATATATTATTATGCAATTATATTAGCTATTCAAATATATTATGGACTTAATTAAGTGATCCAATTAAGGTTAAAGGTCTATGGGCTATAATAATAAATGATATGGGCTTATTGAGTAGATACTCAATACTACATGATTAGGTGATTATGGGTGGTCTAGTCAAGTAGTATATAAAGGCTCCCAGGTTATGGTCCCCAATATACTAAGCCGCACATGGTCTTCCCTTCTCCCCATCGGGAGGGATTACTACGGTCCTCATAAAGGAATAAGGAGGCTTAGTTGAGGAAGACCATATAACCACTGATCCTGAGTTCGTGTTCCGCCTAGAGACTTATTGGATCAGGTACGCTTCCGCCTTACGGTTTAAATCTCATTAATCATAATAGGGTTAAAGTTTCATGGATTTATTTCCAACAAGTGGTATCAGAGCCACCCTATACATGATTCTCTGAGATCTGTCAGTATTATGTTTAGATTCAAATATATTTGTTTGAATCATGATGTTGAATCATAATTTTAATATCTGACGAATTATTTAGCAATTATTTGATTCAATGGTTGTTATTTAAATAAAACTGTTGCGTCCCCTAATTACTTTAGCCGTGTGATTACACAATTTTACACGTGATATGAGTTGAATATCTTATATTCAGTAACCTATTTTAATCAGTATTTGAGAATCAATAATTTATTTTTTTGAGATTGAAGAACCAATCATGTACGCATTAAATGTTCGTGATTGAATACATATTTTTGGTAAAGGATTCGTAATATTTAAGTGGAGGAAAATGGTTTAATTTAGATTATTCTAAATTAGAATTTGGAAATTCCTAATTTAGTTAAGAGATCTTTCCTAATATATAATTTTATGGTTATGCATATGGTAATTATGTGGATGCTCATTAATAATGGTTATCTTAAATTCCATGCGACATTGACTGAAGAAAATATCTTTCCTCAATTGGGCAATTAGGAAAATTTGGCAATTAGGAAATTAGACAATGGGATCTCTCCTCCATTTGGCAATTAGGAAATTAGACAATGGGTATTTGTTATGGGATCATATATTACATGGGTATGAGCTATAATGGTGCCATACTATAGCATAGGTAAGGGCCGTGAAGGGGTGCCTTACTATCGAATCTTGATATCATATTAAATTTAGTGATCATGCACTGTCCTATATTCACATGTTTTTTTGAGTATGGAAATGAGGTTTGTTAGGCTTTTGTTTAATCATTAAAATTTCGAAATAAATTTTGTGATTACATTTTTGTGGAATTTTATAGAGATACATAAGGATTCATTTAATCATGATTTATATGGTTGTATCTCTCCTTTAATTCATAATATGTGGCTTCCATTTATATAATTTTTTGGTGCATAGTGGAGATTCACTTATATGTGTCAGCATAATCAGAACATAAATTGATGAATGCCTTATAGTTATAAATTGCATTCCATTATTATAGTATGGATATTTGCCTAATTTAGTTTATTCTAAATTAGAATTTGGAATTTTGAGTCAAAATCTTTCATTATTTTTAAATTTGGGTGAATCATCTAATATTCCTATTTGGTTAGAGGAATAAAATTAAAATTAAATTGGGGAGACAGTTAAATGTCGTTTAATTAAATTAAATATTTTAATATTTATTTAATTAGTCTAGTAAACCTTCAATCTAGTCAATCGAAGCACCATGTTGCCACAGCAATATCGTGTGTGGAGAAAAGCTTTATTGAAATTACATAGATGGGTGTGGTATTATTTATGTGTTCTGTGTTCGGCCCACAGGTAGGCACAGTTTGACAGAATAATAACAGACATGTGATAATAAGTATGTGATAATTATTTGGATTATTCATGTGAACATGAGTCGATCCACAGATAGACTCTTGTTTGACAGAACTTATTGTCAATACTTGATTGTTACACCAAGATTACTCCTGCAGTTAATTTTTGTCCACAGACGAGGTTAATGTTGTACAAGGTGTCTTGTGATGGGTCCCTAATTAATAATGTTTTGCGAGTGTATTTTCATGCGGGTATTGATCGGCCCATAGGTAGATTAATATTTGGCAGAAATACACAAGCACCTGTGGTGGTAAATATGTGACGATTATTTGTTTAACATGTGAGTAATAAGTCGGCCCACAGGAAGGCTATTGCTAGACAGTTTTATTGTCAGTATTTGACTACTACGTAGAGAGTGTCACTTACAAATTAGTATTGTTGTCATTGGACTTGATACTAATGATGTGATAGATTCCTTGAGATGATTCTAAACTCTTTAAAATTTGAAAGATTATAAAGTTTAGTGCAAGCATGATAATCATTTTGGATTAATTCTCTGTACAATTAAGAAGTCTGTTAATTAAGTTTAACCTATGTCAACAACAAAATTATACATGATGAGAACTTCAACAATAAGAATGAACTAACAAACTCTTTCTCAATAAAGTATAAGGGCAACAAAGAAAAACCCGTTTGGAAAGCTGTTAAAAAGAAACTAAAGTATAATCTTTCATTTTCTCCTAAAGGCTTGTGGAATTGTTTTATAATACACCACATAAAGATTACTTAGTATGAATGGTGTTGTGATGTAGTTAAAAGACAAAAATAGTACTCCACAATATATGGTTACTAATTGGAGAAATACTAAAGATTGCAGCTTATGGTCTCAATAAAGTTCCAACCAAAGTAGTTGTGAGAACTCTTTGAGTTTCACATATTGTGATATCCAACTAAGGCTAGATCATTGGGATCTACTAAAGAAAATTGGATTCAAATAGATACAAGCTACTTTATTGGTATTAAATAAAGATAATAAGTTTGTGATCCAATTGATCAGATCATATTTGAGACGGGTAATACGGTATTATGTGAGGATGTTGATTTTGGGGGAAGAATAATATTAGAGACATTGTCCTTAAGGGGAGTCAATTCGATCCCCACTTATGCTTTAAAGAATTTATGCAAATTCAGAATAACGATATGACAATGTCAATAATATTTAAGGAATAACAAATTCAACAACCTCAATAATTAATGTCATTAAGGAAACCACTAGAGTTGGGAGAAAGACAATTCGAATGATTATGTAGTTTTTCTCTTAAATAATGAGGACATTATAGAATTAATGGTAGAACATTCAAACAATGTTCATCAAACCATGAAAGGTCCAATTACTCCAAAGTGTGTTAATGCTATAAGTTATGAGTATAAATCAATACAAGATGATTAGGTTTGCATCTTGATATAGGATTATACTCAAAAGGGAAGGAAGTCATTATTATAAGATAATCGTGACATCAGTAACACATTTTGATCTTGAATCATATTGTATGGATGTAAAGATAAAGTTCCTTGATCGCAACACTGATGATACGATCTAAATGGTTTAAGAACTAATAGGAAATCCATCTATGCATTCAAGCAAATTTTTTTTCGTAAAGGAATCACAAGTATCATCATGAAGTAAGTGTCTCATTTGGTTTTGAGACAAATGTAGATGCTTATGTGATTCAGTGGGAGAATGTTTAAGTTAAACTAAGGGAGACAAGTGCAGTCTCAATCAGGTGCCCTAAAGTTAAACTAAAGATTTAAGAAATGTAGAAACATTCCATATTCATTGGTTGTTAGAAGTTGTTGTATGATGAAGTCTCTACAAGACCTAATTTTGCTTATGTTGTTGGTATATTAAGCAGATAATTAAGTAACTATAGTATGGATCTTTATAAAGTATTTACAGAGAACTAAAGGATAACATGATTGCACATTAGAGATATCAGATTAGTAGGAGATCATAAAGTAGTCTGATTTTGAGTTTGTTGGATGCCAATATAGTATAAGATCCACTCCAGGCTACATCTTTTGTTGGTTTTGAAAGCTATATAAGTAAAAGTGTTAAGCAAACACTTGTAGCTCATTAAGCATGACAATAGAAATAGTAGCACACTAAGGGGCATCCAATCATAAAATAAAGGTTGCGAAGCTTTGTCACATAAAGTTCATTGTGACAGTTAGTTCGCAGTAAAGTATTTATGACAAGAATACTTATAAGTCAAACAAATTGACATAGAATTCTTGGTTGTTAAAGAAAGTGTTTTGTGTAAATAAAATTTTAAAGAGCATATTATGATAGACTCTAAATATGGATCCACCAATTATGTATTCAACGCCTTGTAATTTTATGAGCTAGCTAATCATGTGGGTGTTATATGGTTTTAGAATACATTAGTTCAGTGGGAGTCTATATTTATTGTTCTTTAAAGTTTTCAAGACACTTTGATTTGGATAATTTAGTTTTCTGCAGAATTAAGTTGATGGTTTTGAATTCATTGTGAATTTACTAAAGTTAATTTTTCATTTTGTAATATTTTACATTTTGAATTGATCTCACTAAAGACTAAAGTTGGACCAGTTGGAAATAGACATGATGTTGATCACATTTGACATGTAATTTCCATGCTACTCACCATATTTGATCTATGTCATTGAGTATATTGATATTGGTAATTGTCGGGGTTTAATCACGATTTATAATGTGGTGAATGCCGCGGTAGTTCCATATTAGTATATGAGATGGACCAGATTGTTAAGTATAGCCTGAAGAGGAATAGCATAAAGTTGCGCAACTAAGGACTCTTGATATAATTGCTAACGAAAAATATATAGCCCAAGTGGGAGATTGTTGGAAATGATTAATTTCCATTATAATCTAATTGTGGGCAATATATTATTATGCAATTATATTAGCTATTCAAATATATTATGGACTTAATTAAGTGATCCAATTAAGGTTAAAGGTCCATGGGCTATAATAATAAATGATATGAGCTTATTGAGTAGATACTCAATACTACATGATTAGGTGATTATGGGTGGTCTAGTCAAGTAGTATATAAAGACTCCCAGGTTATGGTCCCCAATATACTAAGCCGCACATGGTCTTCCCTTCTCCCCATCGGGAGGGATTACTACGGTCCTCATAAAGGAATAAGGAGGCTTAGTTGAGGAAGACCATATAACCACTGATCCTGAGTTCGTGTTCCGCCTAGAGACTTATTGGATCAGGTACGCTTCCGCTTTACGGTTTAAATCTCATTAATCATAATAGGGTTAAGGTTTCATGGATTTATTTCCAACAAAATAATCTAAATACCAACTCCTAGAATTCGTAGGAGCGAGAAACAAGGGAAGTTGTGAGCAACGCTTGTGAAGATTTGGGCCAAAACTCTCCCTATGATCAATCTTCACATCTCCATTCTCATTCTCAAATTGAATTTCCATCTTCTCTAAAGCTTCTAAGCAGAATTCAAACCAACATTAGCACCGGACAGGATTCCACACTTATATTATCAATCCTCAAACTTATCTTCATTCCAATCATTTTCAAGTGCAATAAGTCGCAGTTCAAATCATCACTCATCAACAGAGGAGACCTCTTCACAAAGAAAATAATTAACCTTGTATTCAAGGATCGAGTAATCAGCAAAAATATTTATCCAAATCAAAAAATTGATTACCTTTGTCACTCCATGTAGTTGCAATGTCTCAAGATTTAGACAAGATTCAAGATTTAATGTCCCCCATGGAAAAAGTAATGATCAATTTTCAAATATAGCAGTCTAGATTGTTGTTGAAGCTGGCATCCATCAGCCACCATCATTGATAAATACTATCACATAGAACAAAGAAATAATCAGTATATGCACCAAATCAAAACTTTCAACAGCCATAAGAAAACATCAATACATCATTACTAATTTACCATAAGATAATACAATAATATTACAAAATAAAATTTTCTTTATTATGACTACACGCACCTCAAAAAAGTTCGTCATCATATGAAGCTTCTTCATATACTGAATTTCCTCAAATAGTTTCTTCACAACATTGATGATCACATCTGCAGGAATCTCTTCAGCATAAGGATCACAATTAACAAAATCTACTTTAAAATCAACCACAGCCTGGATATATCTTACTTCCATCAGGCTGAATCATAATTTTTAAAATGCTCAAATAAGGTGCTGAGATTTTTAGCATTTCTAACGATGCATCCTCCTCTTCATTAATCAAACTAAGTTTACGAAGACACGAAGAGTCGATCTTCAAACTATTGAAGCCCCAACATCTACGTATTTTCAAACTACGCATCGCAGGACATCCTGATAATATATTTTCAACCACATGTTGATGCAACTCTACATATTCCAACTGTAACTTAGTGAGGGATTTCCAATCCACTCGTCGCCTAGGGGCAACTGAGCAAAATACTAAACTCAACTCCGTCAAGACTGAATTCCTATACAATAACTCCGGGGACGAATAGCGAGTTGAATCATCTACAAGAAGCCCTAAATGAACTGTTTTGGGCTTCAATTTTAAGGCAAATTCAACCCAGATATCCACATGGGATGCCCAAGCCCTATCGAAACGGACACTAAATTCCTCCAACGATTTTGCAGTGCGACAAAGAAGAGTCCTATCAACCATAGCCACAAACTTGAAGGTTTCATTAATAACACCACGACTACTATAGTCTCTTTGCTGCCTTAGTTCTTGCAGTTGCAGCACACAACGAAGGGATTGCCCTATATTTCTTCACTTTCCCCCTCTCTCTCTACTCATCAATTGTGAAATTTTCTTCTACTTTTCTATGACTAAAAAAAAAAAACTTCTTGTTTTTAAAAATTCTAGTACTCCATTATAGAAGTATCTTATAATACTCCATCAGTTTCGAGTATTTTCACCTATTTGTACGGGCACAAAGATTAAGACGTGTTATTTTTTTAATATATAATGTAAGAAAAAATAGAGATAAATTAGTAATTTAAAAAGAAAAAATAAATAAAATTGTTGGGAATAATGAATAAAGTGAAAAAATGTAATTAAAGTTGTTTGGATTCTAAAAAGTAGGTAATAAAATACTACTCCCTCCGTCCCGTCCTTATGATTACGTTTGCGTTTTGCACAAGGAGTAATTTATATATTATTTTAATTTGTATTGAAGTGAGAGAAATAATATTTTAATGTAAAGTAGGCAGGTGTATTAGTGTGATGTGTGAGTTTATGGAGAGAGAAATAATTAATTTGTGTGGATCTTATATTTCAAAAAGGGAAATGTAACCATTAGGATTGGACGTCCAAAAACGAAATATGTAACCATGATTGGACATCCAAATAGGAATATGTAACCATTAGAATTAGACGGAGGGAGTATGTATTTTTACCATTAATGAAATACAGAGTAGTAAAAATACGTGGGACGACCCAAAATGAAAAGTGGATAAAAATACGTGGGACGGAGGGAGTATAAGAGTTTGTATCATTTTCTAGTTTCTTTTTTGAAGGAGGCTCTTGAGACCTGAACATTCGTGCCTCTTTGCAATTTAAACACCTAGTAATACATAGGTTAAATACAATATGGAGGGGAGGATTGTGTTATATGGGGGTACGGTGTATCCCCGACACACAGTTTTTGCCTTCATGATTTGCTTTTTCATTCATTTGGATCTACTCTTTCAAAATTTTTATCCACTCTGAACTTGAAGATCTTAATTTTGGAGCATAATTTTAGTTTACTTTGAGGGGAGGATGATGTTTAAATAGGGGAGTGACCGATAAGAATTTTCAAGACTATTAAGTGAGGGATGCGTGCGCTTTTAGAATTTAGTATTATGGATAATGGTACACTATTTTGTTTTAAAGAGTATATACATTAATTAATAAGGATACACCATTTTGTTCTAAGGGTATACAATTTTTATTATATTTTTTATTTTTCTTCAGAAAATAAAGGGTACACATCTTTATACTAAAGGATATACAATTTAACATAAAATTCTAATGGCACACGGAGTGTGCTTCCGTGCGCCCGGACGCACACAAATTTTTTCCTTGTAAAATAAAGAGTATACATCTTTATACTAAGAGTATACAATTTAGCACAAAATTTTAAAGACATACGAAATGTGCTCCATGTACCCGAATACACACAAGCTTTTGCCACTTTTATACTCCTAGCGGTTTTTATTTTCTTTGAGTAAAATCTTTCATGAAATCGTACATTCAAATATAATTTTATATTCTAAGTATAAAAATTTGGTATTCTTAATTTTTTGAAAATTTTTTACTAAATACTCTTTCATCCGGTTAAAAGAGTTTATTTTTTTTGTCCACTCCAAATATCTTATCTTTGAAATCCACACACTAATACAATTAAAATATGAAATCACACACTGGTTAATACAATCACTTATTATATATTAAATATAAAAAGTAATATACTCATTAATTTACGTGAAAGAAAACAAATGAGATTTTTAAACTGGACTAAAGGAGTATTAATCTCTTTTAGATTATAACTTTTTTAATAAAATATATTTCATTTGTCCCATAATTATCTTCACACTTTTCGTTTATTTATGTCTCACTCTTATCTTCACCATCCAAAAAAGATAACTTCACATTAACTAACAAGCTCAAAAGTTATCTCAATTTCAAAAATATATATCTCATCTAACACACATAATATACTTTATAATTTACTGTATTTATTACCTAAAAATATCATAATACCCCTAAAATGTAAATAAAATTGGCCAAAAAGTAACTTTTCTTAAACTTCATATCTACATTATCGGTGCAGATAAGTTCAAGACGGAGGAAGTATTATTTTTATTAATTGAAGTATACATTTTGTAACAAAGTACTATATCTAAAAATTTAGGCCAACATTATGATATTGTTCCATTTGATGTTCAAGTAAAACAGATAAGAAATAATAATAATAATAATAATAATAATAATATTTTAATTAAAGATAATACTACCTCCGTTCATCATAAAAGTATTCATTTGGTCATTTTTGTCTGTACAATTTTAAAGTATTCATTTTCCATTTTTAATAAAAAGGTTCACACATGTTCATTACTCACCACTAATACAACTACTCACTTTATATAAAATAATAATACTCCTTAATCTATTTGCAAAAAACAAATAAATACATTTGCTATGGTTGGAAGGAGTACTTAAATATGAAGTAGTAACATTTTAATAAAAAATAATACTTTAATTAATACAAAGTGATAATAGTATAGTGATTTATTTTAGGAATATCAACAAAATTGCCATTTTTAATTTTTTTTTTAAATGACACCCACTATAATTTTTAATTTTTAGGGAAAATACCATTTTAAAAAAAAAATAATTAACTCGCGATCCCACTTTTTGCGTGCATCTACATCGACTTTGTGTAGTGCTACAATTTTTTAGACGTCTCTTGAAATCATGACTATATTTGTAATTTCATATACAATTATTCTCATGCAACTTTATACGCAACTATACGTGTGATCATACACATGTTTTATCTACTTATATAAGTGCAACACACGATCATGTATTAATTATATAATGAAGATTAAAGAAATTTTTTTTACAAATAATAAAGCTGGATGACATATTTCCAAAATCAACTATTCCTTTCATCCATCCTTAATCCGTTTACTATTTTGGATCGTTCATCCTTAATCTATTTATTTCCTTTTTAAACTTATGAGCCTCACACCCTACTAATATAAATAAAATATGGAATCCACACTCTTCACTAATATAACTATCTACCACACATAAAATAATAATACTCCTTAATTCACATGCAAAAAAAGATACTCCTTCTGTCTCATTTCAATGTTTACATTTTTGTTTTGCGCGTCTCATTTCAATGTTTACGTTTTCCTTTTTAGGAATATGTGACCAACCTAAAAAAAATTAATATATCATCCAATACTGATATACATATCCACTTCACATCAAATATTATATTTTTCCACTCACTATCTATTAAAATATAATACTTTTCAATCAACGTGCAAAAAGCAAATAAACATTGAAACGGGACGGAGGGAGTACATTAATATAGGACGGAGGTAGTATTATTCACAATTTCTCATTAATTTATGAATAATTTATAATATAAATAAAAAAATTATAATATTTTTAATAATATAATAATATAGTATTTAATAAAAAAGGACAAACATTTAAAAATACACAAAAACAATCACATACAAATATTGCCAAAAAATTATACTCCCCCGGTCCCATAAAGAAGTTCACAGTTACTGTAGATACAGAGTTTAAGAAAAAATTACTTTTTGGGGGTAGTTTGGTATTTTTAGATAATAAATAAATTATAAAGTAAGTTATGTGAGTTGTAAAGGGGTGACAATTTTGAAATTAAAGTGTATTGTGGGGTTATTGATTTGTGTGTATTTCCTTATTTGGGGGTGTGAACTTGTTTTTGGGACGAACAAAATTAGGAAGTGTGAATTTATTTATAGGACGGAGGGAGTAGTGATAAATTATTACTCTTTTAAATGAAAAATATTACCTATAAAATATTACTCCCTCCGTCCCATAATAAGTGTCACACTTTTCATTTTCGTCTGTCTCACACTAAGTGTCACCACCCAAAAAAGGAATTTCACATCAACCAACAACCTCAAAAGTTATCTTAATTTTAAAAATATCACTCACACCTAACACACATAACATACTTTATAATTTATTTATTACTTAAAAATACCAGAATACCCTTAAAAAGTCAATAAAGTTGATAAAAAGTAAATTTTCTTGAACTCCGTGTCTACAGTAACGGTGACAACAATTATGAGACAGAGGGAGTAAAACATATAAAATTGAACTAAAATCAAGTTTATATATATTAAGGCAAAAACTTGTGTGTGCCTGGGGCACGAGAACAAATTTCGTGTGCCTTTAGAATTTTGTGCTTAATTGTATATCCTTTAGTATAAAGATGTGTACTCATGGCAAAAACTTGTGTATGCCCGGGCGCACGGGAACACATTCAGTGTGCCCTTGAAAGTTTGTGTTAAATTGTATATCATTTAGTATAAATATGTGTACCCTTTATTTTTTTAAGAACAATAAAAATATTAATAAAAGTGTATACCCTTTAGAACAAAATGGTGTACATTTATTAATTAAAGTGTATACCCTTTAGAATAAAACAATATATCAATACCCATAATATTAAATTCTAAAAGCACACAGTGTGTGCCCGGGCGCACGCAAGCCTTACTCATATATTTAAAGGTAATTTAATTAAAATATCAATTATTCACCATATTTTTTTAATTTGTTTTACAAACAAATCAAGTTTGAACATTAAGCAACACTCATGTAAAACATTAAACAATTTTAATGCATAAAATTTTACTTTTAAAAAATGAATTATACTTTCTTTAAGTAAATATTACTGATTACTCTTTTGATATATAAAAATTTATTTTTTAGGGATAACTATTATAATTTTTTTTTAAAAAAAATCCCTATCAAATGACATACTTCTCATTTTAGTTTGTCACACAAAGTTTTCACCTTCCTAAAAAACAAAAGGCCAAATACAATCATCATTCCCACATATATTTGATTTACAAAAAAATCACCCCTACCTAAGACACTAACATACTTTATCATTTATTTATTAAAAAAAATATCATAATATAATAACCCTTCAAATTCTGATAAGTTAGAATTTTTTATAAATTTAGCATGTTTTGAGAAGTACTAATATTTTTTATTAGAGTACTATTTCATTTTTCTTAAAGTGTAAATAAATAGAGTAATTTTACTCAATTAAGATGGTAAATTGGGTCACACACGAGTGATTTATGTCAATAATATCAAATTAAACATGCCAAAATCCGAGTATACGAACACATAATTTGTACAGGTAGACGTACAAGGCTACAAGCTGACTCAAGCATAGTCTTATAAGAATTAGGATGGATGATTCAAATGTAGGAGAGAAAGACAGAAATTCAAATCTAAATACCAATTCATAAGAGTTAGTACGAGTGAAATAATCTAAATACCAATTCATAGAGTTAGTAGGAGCGACAAACATGGGAGGTTATGAGTAACGCTTGTGAAGATTTGGGCCAACTCAACACTTCCTCAAACCTCTCTCTATCCTCAATCTTCACATCTCGGTTCTTCATCTCAAATAGAATTTCCATCTTCTCTAAAGCCACAGAATTCGAATCAACATTAGCATCTGACAGGAATTCACGTTTATCTCATCAATCGACACACTTATCTTCAATCCAACCATCTTCAATTGCAACAAGTCGCAATTCAAATCATCACTCATTGACAGAGAAGAGCGTGGAAGAGACTTCTTCTGTACGAACAAAATAATTAACCTTGGGTCAAGTAATTAGCAAAAATATTTATCCATATCAAGAAATTGAATACCTTTGTGACTTCATGTATTTGCAATGTCTCGAGTTTTGGACAAGATTCAAGCACGGTTAGAACGCCAGTATTCATGTGGTTCACATGAAGATTATCAATTTTCAAAGATAGTCGTTGAGATTGTAGTTGAAACTGCTGTCCATCATCCGCCATCTTTGATACAAACTAACACAGAAGAAAGAAATGATCAATATCTTTCTCTTCGAACAGCCATAAGAAAATATCAATATAACATCACATAGATTACACACGTATTGAACAGCACTCCAAACTTATCATGAATACACACACGAAAGAAGCTAGATTTCATATGAAGACTCTTGACATGCTGAATTTCCTCAAGTAGTTGATCTCATCTGCAGGAATCCCTTCAGCATAATTGGAAACAAAAGCAATATCTACTATAATTTCAACCACAGCTGCGATATTTTTGAGCCAGAACTTTCTTCCCTCGGGATGAATCATAATTTCTAAAATGCTTAAATAAGGCGCCGAGATTTCAAGCATTTCTAAATATTCATCATCTTCGTCAGTCACAATAAGTTTACGAAGATGCGGAGAGTCGATCTTCAAACTATTGAATCCCCAACATGCATATAGTTCCAAACTACACATAACAGGACATCCCGATAATATATTTTCGACCACATGCTGATGCAACTCTACATATTCCATCCGTAACTTAGATTTCCAATCCACTCATCTCCCAGGGGCAACTGTGCAAAACTCAAAACCCAATTCCGTCAAGACTGTATTAGAATACAACGACTCCGGGAACGAATACCGAGTTGAATCTTCATCCAAAAGCGCTAATTGAAGTATTTTGCACTTCAATTTTAAAGCAAACTAAACCCAGATATCCACATGGGATGCCCAAGCCTTATAGTAATAGATATTGACACTAAATTCCTCCAACGACTTTGCAGTGCGACAAAGAAGAGCCCTGTGAACCATAGCCACAAACAAAGATATCTTCATCTTTCGACAACACGCTCGTGCTTATAGCAACCTCTATATTGGAATTGTGGCTCACAAAAGTGAGAATATGAACAAGTAGAGAATCAGGAAGAGCACTCAACCGATCAATCATCCCATAACTCGTATATTCGACGACATCCTATCTCTGCCGTAATTCTTCCGCCTTTTTATCTAATTAACTAGAAACATCAATGAAATAAATTTAAAAACATATGGAGTGTCAATTTGCTGCATTTCATCCAATACTTTCACAGAAAATTAAATACCAGAATAAAATAAATAATTCGAACCTCAATTTAACGTCGGCCTGCAGCTTCATCTTACCCCTCTCGGCTCTCTCGAGAAATGGATCACAATTTAGTTGTAGCTTACTTGAAAAGGAGGATTAGGTTTAAATAGGGGGAGTGACATGAACTTTGATGCTAATTAGTAAAGTGAAAATGCAATAATGCATATTCTTACCCAAATTAGTTATGCAAACATTTTTTTTCCCACCTTCTAAGAATTTTCTATTTTACCTCATATTTAATGGGACAGCCCCGAGACTTTTTATTGAAGAGGTTATTCCATTTGTCCCAAATATATCCTCATATTTATCATAAATATAGAATTTAAGAAAAATCAATTTTTTTAAAAAAATAGTTTTTAATTTACTTTTGAAAGTAGTGTGCTATTTTTAATATAATGAATAAATGATAAAATATATTATTCATATTAAAAAATGTAATGACAAATTTGAAATTAAAATAGGTTAAAAGATACTAGTTAGTATTTTTTTTCTTTTTGTGGAAATGTAAAATTGAATTTCGAACGGATCAAAAATGAAAAATGTAAAGTTTAAGTTGGCAGGGAAGTATCATTTTACTTTTAAAATATTATCACTTTTTATTAATTATATACTCCCTTCGTCGTTTCGAAAGAGGATATTTTTTCCATTTTAGTCGTCCGCCCCAAAGAGGGTCATTTCATTTTTTACACATATGGGACCCACGCACACCCACTAATACAATTAAAATATGGGGCTCACACTCTCATTAATACAACTAACCACTACACATTAAATAATAAGTAATACTTCTTAATCAACGTGTACAAAAGTAAAACACTCTCTTTCAGGCGGATGGAGGAAATATCACTTTTCGTTATAAAGAGTTTCACACGTCATACTCCCTCCGTCCTGTTTCAATGTTTACGTTTACTTTTTGCACGTTGATTAAAGAGTATAGTATTTTAATTAATAGTGGTTGGAAATATATAATATTTAATGTAAAGTGGGTAGGTGTATTAGTGTTGGATGTGGGGACCATGATAATATATTAATTGTTTTAGGTGGGTCACATATTCCAAAAAAGAAAACGTAAACATTGAATTGAAATACACAAAATAGAAATATGTAAACATTGAAATGTGACGGGAAGTATTTGATTAATTAGACAAAATTATTTTTAAGTAAAAAAGTAGTCAAACATAAGAATTTTATAAAAATAAAAATTTCCATAGGAGCGTTTTACCTTAATTATGGTAGAATCGTTCCTCCCCAATTATTATTTTTATTTTGAGGCTCCGCCAGAATCAGAGAATTGGGCGGCTGAGTAAGCAGCATCGTTGCGATGCAAGTTAGATGGACATGGAATTTAGAGGTAGGGTCATGGAATACTTTCCAAGATTTGGGAATGACATAATGACATAATCTAATATACAAATCTCTAAAGCCAGTACGAATATGGGAGGAAATGAGTAAAGCTTGTGATGATTTGGGCCAAGACAACAATTCTTGAACTAGCTTGTCAAACCTCTCTCTATCCTTAATCTTGACATCTCGATCCAGAATCTCAAATTGAATATCCATCTTCTCTAAAGCCACTGTCCTTCTGAGCAGAATTCGAACCAACACAAGTATCGGAGAGGACTCCACACTTATCTCATCAATCGTCACACTTATCTTCACACCAACCATCTTAAAATGCAATAAGTCGCAGTTCAAATCATCACTCATCGACACAGGAGGGCTTGGAGGAAGAAGAGGGATTGGAGGAGGTTCCTACATGAACAAACAAACCTTGTATTCAAGCATCAAGAGATTGATTACCTTCGCGACTTCATGTAGATGCAATGTCTCGAGATTTGGACAAGATTCAAGCAATCTTAAAACGCCAGAATTTATGTGCTCCTCTAAAATATTATCAATTTTCGAAGATAGTCGTTGAGATTGAAGTTGAATCTGTTGTCCATCTGCCAAAATCCTTGACACAAACTAACACATTGCAGAAAGAAATCATGAATGAACTACATAAACGAACACTAGCGAGATTACTTGTGATTGAGTTAGTGAAGGGGACCAAGCCAATGTGAGCATAGTACCTAGAAAGGGAACACTAGAAAAACGTCCCTGCCTACTAGAGAAAATTCTTCGTGATAATATCTTTATATTGGTATATTAATATCCGTAAGTAACTATGGATATTGTGAGCATTGAAGACGATCTAATGAGCTATTTTTACTTGCATCTTATTCATCTTGGTCAAGAGCTTAGGTGTAGGTATGATTTAGTGATCGCCCTTACCATGATTAGTTTAAAAATGGAATCAATTAATGATTGTTTGAGTGCATCGAGAAACTACCATTGCATACAAAAAATATTGTAATTACATTTATTCCTTTGCATTTTATTTCCTTTTATTTTTCTTATCCCTCTTTTCGATCGTCCCTAACTAATCACGATACTATACCTAAAGGCCATGAATTCTAAATTCCCCCAGTTCGATAATTCAACTTGGTTGCTCGTGCCTACACGACAAGAGTACGCTTGCTCTTTTACATTGAAAAATGCGATCAAGTTCAGCTATTTTTAGCGATTATGATCCAAAATCGCGATTTGAACACGTAAATACAGAGCTGAATCGAATAGACCTCGTCTGGGCTCGAAACTGGGCCGCTCGGCACCCAGCTCGGCTCGAGCTGGGCCTGGACCTAGCCCAGCGGCCTCTTTCACAGGGCCCCACCTGGGCCCCACTCGGCTCAAATGGCCACCGTTCGGCACCCAGCGAGCGGTGAGCGGCTCGCCGAGCTGCTCTCAAGCTGGTCCGTTTAGGTTTTGTTTCGCTCCTCTTCCGATCCTGCTCTGTTTTCCCCTATTTTCTGCCTTAAAAACTCACAAAAACCCTTAGAAGCCTCAAAATCGTGTAAATACTTAAACGTACACAATTCCATACAAAAACGATGACTTTCCTAAGCAAATCGGTGTAATGTGCACACATAAAATGCGTGAAATTCCACTCTCAACACTCTTGCTGAACGCGGCTGACCAGCCGCCGACCACCTAACCTACCATGCCAAATATTTATTTTATCTGCAAAAGTATTGATTATTCTGTGCTACGTGTATTTGGTTGTGCTGCGTTTATGCGTCAGAAACATGACAAATTGGATCCTAGGAGTAGAAAATGTATTTTTCTTGGTTATCCTGAGGGTGTTAAAGGTTATAAGCTGTGGGATATTTCTGAATCTGGTTTTATAATTGTGATTAGTAGGGATGTGATCTTCAATGAATCTGAATTTCCTTGCTTATCTGCTCCTTTATCTGATGTTATGCTTTTACATGATCCTGCCACCTCTTAGAGTGAGGTGGAGTTATCTCATTTGTTATCTGATATTGAAAACTTGTCTGACACTACTGTTGATCAAGAACCTGTTGTCAATGAACCTATTATCAATGATGAAAATGTGCATGATATTCCTGAAGATGATGACTATGTGTTGCCTAGGGATAGATCTAGAAGGAATATTAGGCTACTTGATAGGTATGATGATTTTCATATTGATACTCATGCATTCAATGTGTTTGAAAATGATGATAATGAACCTAAGACCTATCAAGAGGCTTTAAAATCTGACAATTCTGTGAAATGGTTAAATGCTATGAAAGATAAAATGAAATCGTTGCATGTTAATCATACTTGGACTCTGGTTCCAAAACCTACTCATTGCTCTGTTGTTGATTGCAAGTGGTTTTTCAAAGTGAAACATGAACTTGAAAATGTTAGATTTAAAGCTAGATTGGTAGCAAAAGGTTTTACCCCAAAGGAAGGGGTTGATTACAATGAAATCTTTGCTCCTGTTGTAAAATTCACCACTGTTTGTATAATGCTTGCATTAGTTGCTCATTTTGATTGGGAGTTAAAATAAATGGATATCAAAACAGCTTTTCTTAATGGTGATTTGGACAAAAAAAATTTCATGAAACAACCTGAGGGTTTTGTGGATCCCAAAAATCTTGATCATGTGTGTCTTTTGAAGAAAACCTTGTATGGCTTGAAACAATCTTCTAGACAGTGGAATAAGAAGTTTGATCAATGCATGACATCGTTGAAGTTTAAGAGAAGCTTGCATGATAATTGTCTTTACTTCAAAATTGATACTTATGTTCCTGTTTTTCTGCTCATATATGTGGATAATATGCTAATTGTTAGCCTTGATCTTGAATATGTTGAGCTTGTTTCAAAAAGACTATGTGATAATTTTGATATGAAAGATCTTGGAGATGCTAAAAGGATTCTTGGTATGAACACTGATAGAGATAGGAAGAACCATGTTCTCTTGTTTAATCAGATTTCATATGTTGAAAAGATTTTGAGTAAATTCTCTATAATGTTAGGTAAAACTGTAAATGTGCCTCTTGCTGCTCACTTTGTGTTAAGTAAGGATCAGTCTCCAAAGACTGATTCTGAAATTGCTGAAATTGAAAAGGTTCCTTATTCCAATACCATTGGGTATGTTATGTATCTTATGGTTAGCACTAGAGCAGATATTGCATATTCTGTTAGTGCTTGAGTAGGTATATGGCAAATCCAGTTGCGCCTCATTGGGAGGCTTTGAAATGGCTCTTGAGATACCTCAAGGGCTCTATGGAGGTAAGTTTGCACTTTTCCAAATCTGCAAATGGTGTGAGCCTAGTTGGCTATGTTGATTCCAATTATACAAATGAAGGAATAATAGGAAGTCTACAACTTCTTATGTGTTTACTTTGTGTGGTTCTTGCATAAGTTGGAAGTCTCAGTTGCAGCATGTGGTTCCTCTATCTACAACTGAATCTGAATATGTGGCTATTACTGATGCTTTAAAGGAAGCTATTTAGCTGCAAGGCCTTCTGAACGAAATAGGTTTTCTTGACAAATGTGTCACTGTGTTTTTTTATAGTATGTCTGCAATTCAGTTGTGTAGAAATCATATTTTCCATGATAGAACTAAGCATATAGATGTTAGATATCATTTCATTCGTGATATTGTGGAAAAAGGTATTGTTAACCTAGAAAAGATTGCATCTGAGTTTAATCCTACTGATATGGGTACTAAATGCTTATCTGTTAAAAAATTTAGGTCTTGCATGAGGACTTTAAATTTTGACTCTCTTGATTGAAGCATATTATATGCAGTCCTTTTCCCGTGAACATTGTGTTCACTCTTGAGCTTGTGTGCTCCGTTTATTTTGTCCTTGGCATAATTTAAACATTTTGTGACTGTGTGTCCGTGATCTTTGCTCCGGCTTAGATTTGTGTATCTTTTGTGATACCTTGGCTTTGTGTCAATTTTCTGGATCTTGCATTTGACTTTGTGTCTTTCGTTTTGCAAGTGTCCAGAAAAAAGTACGATGATGAATTCCCATTTAATTAAACACAAGGGTGGATGATTTGGGCCAAGGTGGAGATTTGTTGGGCCCGTTGGGCCTTTGGCCCAAATGATGGTCTTCAGTCTTTAAGTATTGGGCTTATTCTAATTAATTAGAATATGGCCCATAGCCTTACACCCCATCCCATATTATCATCCATTTGTGACCCTAACGGGTAGAATGTGGATTTGAATTCTTGTGTGAGTTCAATGGGAATCTGAGCACTGTGGAGTTCATCCCTCGACCACCTTCTCCGGCGAAGACGAACACTGACGAGATGACGAAGATCGATACCTAACATACATTTTATTAAATTAATCTATATGTTAATATTATAATCTATCTTACTCATGTATGAAATTATATTCTTAACCTATAAAATATATTATATTCTATTACATTTTAGTGATTTATTATCAATACAATCAAATTAAACGTGCCAACGGCTGAAAATACCAACACACAAATTGTAGAGAAAGATGTACAAGATAAATGACATTTACCTGAACCGGCCCAAGATGCAGATGAAGAATCCATTGTTGTTCGTAATGCACACTTAGACAATCCAATTATTTCAGATGATAATTCTACAAGTAAAGACAGCTCTGCATGGTGGGTGTCGAAACCAACAAATAATAAAACCTACTAAATACTACTTGGGATAGTGATGAGTAGGATCATATCCACCGAGATTGGTAAAACAAGTTTATTCAACGAAATTAAATAAAACAAAGATGGGAGGTTTTGAGTTTTGAACTGAAAACTAAATATGCAGTAGACTAAAAATCAAGTAAATTGAGCTGATTAAATGTGATTAAGTATCTAGCCAAAACAATCATCGAAATGGTTCAACATACATGATCGCGGATGCAAATATTACCCTTTCACGTTAACACCAAATTGGTTATAGTCATTGGTAAGACCTAACAACCTAATCTTTCCGTAATAGTAGACAATTAGGGTACGGCCTCTAATTAATCCCTAGCCAAATAAACAACCCTAGGACGACCGTAAGATTTAATTTACCGACTACATTCAATCTAGAAAGACCCAATTCTAGCCAACAAATGCATATGTAGGTTCATTTAGACTAGGTTGCATATCCCTATAACAATAATCAAAATGAGGTGCAATCAATTACGTTACTTGCCACAAATATTAGAAATAATTAAACAATTACGGATTTAACGTTCTACTTGGCACATATCATTTTCACAAATTAATTAATTGATCAGGTTAAACAACTTGTCAAACTATATAATCGAGCACAAGGATTATACAAATGATGAAACGTGAAAGAGAATTAAAATCAGTTAGATCTCACATGGTTAGTTGAACCAAGTCTCCAATCATCAGGCTAGACGAACGATTTAGCAAACCATAGTAATACGTAGATAGAAGTAAAGAGTAATCTCCATAGGAGTCTTACAGAGTCTAAACGTAAATGAAAATACAAAATGATGAATGATAATGAAGAGGGAAGTTTTCGGGAGTTTATCTCCTCTTGAAAACTAATCCTAAAAACCACCTAGAAACTAACTAAAAACTACTAAGATAATTAATTAAACATAATATAGGAATTATCTGGACAAGTTCAGATGTTAATGAGTTCCTAAAAAATAGGAACTGATCAGATTTGAATGTTAAAGAACTGATTTGGGAGCTCAAGATAAGATTTCTCGTCCACATCCTTAGGCGTGCCCACGTCTTATCAGCAAAAACGCTACTGTATCTTTTTCTCCACTTCCAGGTTTCTGTCAGCAACTAAGTCGTGACCACGCCTTACGTAAAATCAGCTTCTCTTTTTGTAGCTCCACTTTATCATCTTTTAAAAGTAGCTCAATTAGCCCCTTGCATCAATTAAATCATTTTCATGCCTACAAAATATAAAACTTGATCAAAATGAGTATTTAAAGATTAATTGACATCCTAACACAGGGAAAATATGACATTAAAATATGATATTTTAGCAACTTATCACTTAACATTCGTTTCTCCAAATTTTTCGATTTCGACTGATTCAAGCGACATCCATGAGATAGATGGGTTGAAAAATAGAGATGGTGGTAGGAAAAAGAAAATGGCTGGAAGCAGAGCTAACTTGAAGTTTCTTGAGAAAGAGAAATTTCAAAATTTTATGGTAGACATCAGGTCAGGAGAGGATGTCTTAGAGGCTGAGAAAGATTTACGTAATTGTCACAAGAAAGGTCAATTTAAAGAAATTATAAGAGCTGAAGCAATTCAAACTATTGAATTAGAAAAAAAAAGTGGGCCTTACAATATGTTGAAATAATGAAACATTGATATCCAGATTAGTAGAAATGAAGGGCTCTGATCATGAAAATGTGGTTAAGGTACTGGAGAAATTTCACATCAGTTGTCAATGAAGATGATCTCTTTTAACATCAAAGGTATGGGAAGCAGGGTGAAGAAGAAAGAATTGAAAGATTTTATATCTAAACATAATATTGATGTTTGTTGCGTTCAGGAGATAAAGATGGAACAGATGAATGAGAACATTTGTACAAATCTATGGGGTGATAGAATTTTGGGTGGGCTGCTTGTAATTCTGAAGGAAGGTCAGGAGGAATTCTTACCATATGGGACTCTGGAAATTTTATTTGTTCAAGTTATGAGAGGTGGAGTTGTGATCAATAGTTACTGGGGGCAGAAAGAATAGAATGTTGTATCATCAATGTTTATGCATCGTGTCTACTCAGAGAGATAGTTGAATTGTGGGACAGACTTCAGACAGTAATTGAGCAAAATAAAGACATTTGTGTATGTGTACTGGGTGATTTCAACTCAATTAGAACTTCTAATGAAAGAGTTGGTAAAGAGGAGAACCCAAGCTTAATGGATCAGAGATGCTTCAATGAATTTATTGCCAATGAAAATATGCTTGAACTGCCTCTTCATGGTAGAAAGTTCACATGGTATAAGGTGGATGGTTCGTGTAAGAGTAAGCTGGATAGAATGCTTGTTAACGACGTATGGCTAGAGAAATGGCATATCTCTATTATTAAAGGTTTAGGCTGATCAATTTCAGATCATTGCCCGCTGATCTTGGAAACTAAAGTTGTGGATTGGGGTCCTAAACCATTTCGATTCATTAACGTTTGGCGTTCACATCCCGATTTCAAAAGCTTCGTGTCTAAAAAGTGGATGGAATATGATGTGGAAGGGTGGGATGATATATTCTCAAGGAGAAACTCAAGAAACTAAAGGCTAATTTGAAGGAATGTGAATACAACAGTATTTGGCTCTATTGAGAAAAATATTGAAAAGCTTAAAGATGATATCCTAGAGTCAGATATTGTGGATGATGTTTTCGGACTGGATGAGGCAGATATAAATAAAAGGAATGCTTTGCAGGCGGAGTTGCTCAGAAATCTTAACCTTCGGAACTCTTTGTATGCTCAAAAGGGCGAGAATGCAATGGATTAAGGAAGGAGATGTTAAAACCAATTTTTTTCATCGGGCTATTAACTATCAGAGAAAGAGAATTGAAATGATGGGGGATTAAAATTGGAGATAAGTGGCTGGAAGAAGTTGAATCAATAAAAAAAGAGGTTAGAGAATTTTTTTAAACTCATTTTAGTAAAAAGCTTGGTGATCGCCCAAGTGTGATCGGTGAATTTTGCAGAAAAAAATTGTCTACTCTATATAGATTTGCTTGTTGCTCATTTACTGGAAACAAAGATTAAAGAAGTTGTTTGGAGCTGTGACAGTTCAAAGAGTCCCGGGTCAGACGGATTCAATTTCAAGTTCTTAAAAGAGTTCTGGGAACTACTAAAACCAGATTTCCTGAGATTCTTCAACGAATTCTATCAACATGGTCGTCTTGTTCGTGGGATAAATCCATCTCTTATTGGGCTGATTCCTAAAAATGAGGGTCCAATTACACTGAATGACTCAGGCCTATTTCACTGATAGGATGCGTGTACAAAGTTCTCTCTAAGTTACTTGCAAAGAGATTAAGCAGGGTAATGGACAAGATTATATCAGAAAACCAAAGTGTTTTTGTTGGCAATAGGTATATCCTTGATGGAGTCGTGATTCTTAGTGAAGCTTTGGAGGAGGCGAAAAAGAGAAAACTGCAAAGGATATTTTTTAAGATAGACTTTCCAAAGGCGTATAACTCGGTTGATTGGGGTTTTCTTGATCTTATGCTAGAGAGAATGAACTTTTGTGTTAAGTGGAGATATTGGATTCGAGAATGAGTCTCTACAGCAACTGCTACAGTTCTTGTGAATGGGAGCGGATCGGGTGAGTTCAAGTTGGAACACGGTCTGAGACAAGGTGACCCGTTATCACCATTCTTATTCATTATAGTGGCAGAAGCTTTGAATTCTATGGTTTTCAAGGCAACTGAATATGGTATTTTTGAAGCTGCTGAATTGGGAAGAGATAAGGTGAGGGTTCCTTTATTGCAGTATGCGGATGACACCATTTTAATTGGGAAAGCAAGTTTAGACAACACTTTGGTTATGAGACGTATTTTAAAAAACTTTGAACTTCTCTCTGGTCTCAAAGTGAACTATAACAAGTGTAGTCTCATGGGTATTAATGTGGAAAGTCAATCATTGATGGAAATGGCTTCTATTCTTAGCTGTGACGTTGGTTTGGTACCTTTCTCGTACCTCGGTATGAAAGTTGAATAATCACAGAAGAGTTGATAGTTGGAATCATTTGATACAAAAGATGAAGAAGAAGCTGAGCATATGGGATGGAAAGAAGTTGTCAATGGGTGGGAGAATTACTCTCTTGAAATCGGTACTTTCTTCCCTACCTATTTATCATTTTTCTTTTTATCTTATCCCAGATACTGTTCTACAATCCCTCCAATCACTACAGTGCAAGTTTTTATGGGGTGGCCGTGAGAAAAATTGAAATTGCAAGATTGTATGGTTAAATTGGCATACAATTTGCAAGCCAAAATCTACGGGTGGTTTGGGAGTAAAAAATCTAAAGCTTTTCAATAGAGCTCTTATTGGAAAATGGATTTGGAGGTTTTTGTTGCAAAAATATAATTTTTGGGTAAGAGTAATCTATTCCATTCATGGAGAGCTAGAGATTAGGGAAGGAGGTGTTATCAAAGCGTTGAGAGAAAATTCTTGGTTTAGATGGTGGAAAGATATGATTACTAATGGTGTTGGGGAGAAAGGAAGTTGGTTTTGGAGAAACTTAGAGCTTAAAATTGGTAATTGATTAAATACTAAGTTTTGGAGTGATTTGTGGATGGGAAATTTATCCTTAAAAACTCAATTCCCAAGACTTTTCAACCTTTGTCGTGATAAAGAATGCTCAGTTGGATAGTTAGGAGGTTGGGTTGATAGAGTTTGGGTGTGGTCATGGGAGTGGAGAAGAGAGTTATTTGATAGGGAGGCTGCCATTTTTTGATCAATTTTTTTTTATCTTGTTTGGGTATGTTCCCTTTGAAAGAAGACAAACTAGACACTTGGTGGTGGAGAATAGAAAAGAGTGAATGCTACAAGGCTAAGAGTGCTTATGATGCTTTGATATCTCTTAATAATATTCCTGAGAACGAATTGAGTTTAGAGGAGTTGTGCGATATATGGAATAATTTTGCTCCACATAAGACATCTACAATGGCATGGATACTTTGGGATCGTTTGCCTACAAGGTCTAACTTGCTACATTGAAAGATGGTAATGGCGAGGAAAATTCCTCTCACCTTTTTATTCATTGTGATAAGGTGCCTCTCACCTTTTTATTCATTGTGATAAGGTTCAAGAAGTGTGGGTTGAATTCTACTCGTGGTTAAATTTATATTGAGTTTCTCACAACGAAATAAATAAGCATTATCTTCATCATTCTACTATCTTTGATGGTAAGAAAGGAAATAACATCGCAAGAGCTTCATGGATAGAGCTGTTAAACGAATCGAGCCGCTCGAGAGCTCGGCTCGTTTCCTTAACGAGTCGAGCTCGGCTCGGCTCGTTTAGGCTCGATAAAAATAATAATAATTAATTAATAATAATAATAAGTATTATTTAATTATATTACATTAATTATTATTAAATATAATAAAAATTAATTAAATAAAGCTCGATAGGCTCGAAAAAGCTCGAAAAACTCGACTCGTTTTGCTTAACGAGCCGAGCTGAGCTCGAGCTCGACTCGAGAATTACTCATTCGAGCTCGAGCTCGTAATATAGCTCGTTTCCTAATCGAGCCGAGCTCAAGCTCGGCTCGATAACTACTCGAGCCGAGCTCGAGTATGTGATACTCGAGCTCGCTCGGCTCGTTTAACACGCCTATTCATGGATATGCGTGGTGTGGATTATTTGGAAGTGGAGAAACAGAATAATTTTTTAGAATTGGTGTTGGGATAGGGGTAAAGTGGTGGATGAGATCAAAATGAATAATTTATGGATTATTTGGAAGTAGACTCATGCTCATATAATAAGAATCAGGATGGAGGATTATGTACGAGAGACAGAATGACAGAAATAATCTATAAGACCAATTCAAATTGACAGAAAGACTGAAAAATCAAAATACCAATTCCTACCTAGAGTTAGTACGAGGAACAATGGAGGAGTACGAGGAACAAGGGAGGTTATGACTTATGAGTAACGCTTGTGATGATTTGGGCCAACTCAACACTTCCTCAACCATCTTTTCAAACCTCTCCCTATCCTCAATCTTCACATCGCGATTCTTGATCTCAAATCGAATTTCCATCCTCTAAAGCCACTGCCCTTCTGAGCAGAATTCGAACCAAAATTAGCATCGAAGAGGATTCCACACTCATCTCATGATCAATCGTCACACTTATCTTCATTCCAACCATCTTCAAATGCAATAAGTTGCAGTTCAAATCATCACTTATCAACAGAGGAGAGCGTAGAAGAGGCCACTGCATGATTCATGAACACAAAAAAGGTTAACCTTGTATTCAAAGGTCGGATAATCAGCAACAATATTTATCCAAATCAAGAAATTGATTACCTCTGTGACTTCATGTAGTTGCAATGTCTCGAGATTTGGACAAGATTCAAGCAAGCTTAAAACTCCAGACGTGATGCGCTCATCATAAAGATTATCAATTATCAAAGACAGCCATCTAGATTGTTGTAGAAGCTGTCATCCATCTGCCACCATCTTTGACACAAACTAACACATTACAGAAAGAAATGATGAATATATCACAGTGCACCAAATCAAAATTTTCTTCCTCTTCAAACAGCCATGAGAAAACATCAATATATCATCCCATGGATAACACAAGAACATTACTATAGAAACTTATCATGAATAAACACACCTTAAAGAAGCTAGTCTCCATATGAAGCTTCTTGACATGCTGAATTTCCTCAAATAGTTCCTCCACAGCATTGACCACATCTGCATGCATCCATTTAGCATAACCGGAAACACCAGCAATGCTTACTTTAACTTCAACCACATCTGAGATATTTTTGAGCCAGACCTTTCTTCCCTCGGGATGAATCATAATTTCTAAAATTCTTAAATAAGGTGCCACGATTTCAACCATTTCTAAATATATATCATCCTCCTCGATCACAATAAGTTTATGCAGACACGGAGTGTCGATCTTCAAACTATTGAAGCCAAAACATCCACGTAGTTCCAAACTACACATAACAGGACATCCCGATAATATATTTTCAACCATGATGCAACTCTACATATTCCATCCGTAACTTAGTGAGAGATTTCCAATCCACTCGTCTCCCCGGGACAACTGTGCAACAATCAAAACCCAACTCTGTCAAGACTGAATTCGAATACAACAACTCCGGGGTGAATACCGAGTAGAATCTTCATTCAGAAGCGCTATATGAACAATTTTGCACTTCAATTTTAATGCAAACTCAACCCAGAGATCCATATGGGATGCCCAAGCCTGATTGTAATAGATTTGAACACTAAATTCCTCCAAAGACTTTAAAGTGCGACAAAGAAAATCCCTGTAGACCATAGCCACAAACACGCTAGTTTCAACAATATCATAAGCACCATACTGCGAGAATCGAAAGCTTGTCAATTCACACCAAAGATATCTCCATCTTTTCGACAACACGCTCGTACTTGCAGTATCTCCATAATTCGTTTATTCGATGACATCCTATCTATCTATGCCCTAATTCTTCTGCCTTTTCATCTAATTAACTACAAACGTCCATGAAATAATTTTAAAAACATATGAATTTGCTGCATTTCATCCAATCCTTTCACAGAAATTTAAATACCAGAATATAATTAAGAATTCGAACCTTAATTCACGGTCGGCAGCGTAATCGTACCCCTCTGTAGAGATATAATTATGGATCACAATTTTAGTTGTAGTTAACTTGAAAAGGAGGAGGAGGTTTAAATAGGGGAGTGGCATGAATTTTCAGTGCTAATTAGTAAAGTGAAAATGCTTTACCTAAATTACTTATGCAACCTTCTAAATAATTTCTATTATACCCAATATTTTGTATTCCCAAATTATTAACTTAACATAAATTTATAATCAATTCATTATTATTTTTTTTAATTTATATTATATATTTTTTTATAATAATATATTATACCGCTTTTTATAAATGAAATTTCCACTATAATTATAATTTTAGGTGTTGATTTATTATTGTATAATTTGAATATCGAATACTCCATCTATTTTATAATTATTTTAAACTTTTATTTTGATTCATCTCAACACTTATATATGTTTTTTAAAATGGTAGAGTGCATCTCATTAATATCCATTTTTTAAACACATCTTAACAACTTTATACATATTTAAATTATTTAAAATACTCATTTTTTACACGGATATCAACTACTTTACACATCTTTAAATATAAAATTTATTTTTTTAATCTTCGCACACAAATAATATAAAAAATAGTATTCTTTATTTTGAAAATTTATAAATTAATTTTATAAGACAAGCATCAACTGACATTTTTAATTAAAAAAATAACATTCTTATTGTGATGTTAACATCATACATATGTATCGTTAGCGTTGGTTGAGGAGGGTAGGTAGTTATTTTAGGATTGATTTTGGATATTGTTGATAATCAGTTGTTAACCTTAGCTTAGGTGATAAACGAGAACAATTAAATACAAAAGATATTCGGAATGATCAGTCCAACTGTTAATTAGATAGAATAAGAAGTAACGTAATTAGTTAGTTGCTCGTAATTTGCATGATATCATTACTTGTCAAATTTTTCAATTGAATTTTAGGTACATAATATGAGGGCTTTTTATAGGCAAAAAAGCCTAGGGGTGCAATAATTAGGTCTAGGGTTATAGACCTATAGGCTTGATGAGTCAGCCTTCTCATATGATGTCAAACCAGTCAGCTGCCACCTAAGCCTGGACACGTGGCGCAATGGTATTCAATGTAGTCTGTATGATTCAGCCGAGGTGAGCCACCTTAGCTGGTCAAGCCAAGATGAACCACCTGAGTTGAGGTCGATTGAATTGAGTTAGCAGAGCTGACCTAGTCGAGTTAGGCTAGTTAGGCTGAACCAGCCGGGCTAGGCCATTTGAGTTGAGGTTGATTGAGTTGACCAAGTGGAGCTAAACTAGCTGACCCGGACCACCTGAGCTGAGGTCGGAGTTGAGCAAGATGGGCTGAACTAGCCAAGCTAGATCAGCTAGGTTGAGCCAACTGAGCTGGACCATAGGTTGAACGGGATGTCTCTTAGTCGAACAGTCTTGCGCAGTCTCACCGTTTTGAGCATAACTTTCACATTTAAACTTCGATTTGAGTGATTTTTATGCTAAAACGATCATCTCTTCCGTGACTTTCTAATCATATATGACATGACCAGTCTGAACTTTCACATGAATACAGAAAAATTAAACAAAGTAAGCATGCGTTTTCTAGTATTTTGCACACGTTGCTCCTTTTCTCTAACTATACACTTTTGCACCTTTTTCCCTTGAGTCTAGAACCGAGCTTGCTGAAGTGCTTGAGAAGATTTCCCGACTTACTTAAGTTGATTCAAGCTGCATCGTATTTTTGGATTAATATTTAATTAATCCGAGTAATTACGTAACAGATATGTTGCATGGAAGAACCGGTTGCAGCATGGAGAGAAAAATCAATTGTAGATGGTGCATCACTCAAATCTGATTAGTTGGAAAAAGGTTGGTTAGGGTAGTTTGAAGCAATTGGATATGAGTTATTTGGATGAGATAGAAGGAATTACACATATGGATGGAAAGCTCTAAGTGTTAACTATCTGTTGGAGGCAGCTTAAATGAAGGGTCAAAGTCACAACAGAAAACTGGTCCTATATCTTTCAAGTATTCAGTTCTTCATATAAATAAGATAGTTTGCTGGCTTATTGAGAATGTAATTGATAAGTCGTAATTTTACATGATTATTTTGGATGAAATTCACTTCTTTACGCGTGAGTTATGAATTATTTAGTGTAATTACGACTTATTTATATTTTTCATAGTCGAACCTTAATTATTTTATTTCTTATTTAAACAGGCCAAAATTGAGATAAATTGTACAGTCATAATAATTTATTTTTGTGACTGATACAATAATTTTTATTGCAGGAAAATAAAGAGTTGACCAAGATAATTAAGGAAAAGAAGGATTTGGTGAACAACAATAAATAAAAACTTACCAAAGATTAGATACAAGGAATCTGGACACACATTCAAGAAGGAAGGTCAAAGATAAATTAATTCAGGATCTTTATATTAATCTTGAACATCATTCACGCAAGAACACATCACGATCGGGACTACAGACACGACGGATAGAAGCAGAAGATAGATTGGGGCGAAGGAGAACGCCACCATTAGAACAAGAGATAATCGGTTTTGTCTTTTTAATTTAGTTTAATTATGTAATTTTGTTTCTAGTCTAAGGATTGTGAACTTCTTGTTGATGAATTTACATGTTTGATTAGGATTTAAATTACCAACTTGTTTTATGAATTTATTTCGTGCTTGACTTTGATGTTAATCTTGATTTTTCAATTGCTTGTGTAGACTACCCCTCTCATATGTGATTGATTATTCAATAGCTATTTTATATATTATAATCTATAATTGTTATAATATTATGAACCGAGTAGCAAAATGAGGAAGTACCTCTTCAAATCACGAAATCTAGGTTGTATGATTCGCTACGCCCATTTTCATAGCCTAGTAGTCCTAATATCTAAATCTTAATGCATTGTCGAGTTCGAATCCATAGGGTTACTTGGGAATAGTTTAATCTAGAGGTCGTACCCTAGGTTATTAAACGTAAGGATATTTTGGGTTAATTTGGTCGTACCATTAGCTTAGGGACTTGAGTTTATGAACTAGTTGAGATTTTAGGAATTTGATTCATGTGAATTAGGATATGGGAGGGGATCAAATCCTTGGACTGGGTTTGTTATTTTATTTTTTTTATCTTATTTTTATATTTTCTGCAATTTCAATTATTTATGTTTTATGTTTAGTAGTTTAGAATTTAATCCAATCCCCCCCCTCCAGTTACTTTTTGAAAGCACATTAAATTTAATTAAAGTTCGATTACTCCCTGTGGGTTCGACCCTTACTTACCCTACTACATTCTAGTGGGTTTGTTTGGAAATTACAAATCTTATTTTTGGGTGCCAGCAACAGCACATCAAATTTTGGCGCCGTTGCCGGGGACTAAAATTGAATTTTGTTAAATTTTTGTATTTCTGATATTTTTCTGCATTTTTACTGATTCTGAAATTTTTTCGAATTTTTCTGGAATTTTTGAATTTTTCAATTACACTGACACTGAACCCTTCAGTGTCAGACGACCCCTGTTTTTGAATTTTTTTCTGTGAATGATTACTCGATCTTCTGGTAAAAAACAGCTTGAATACATACCAGAAATAGAGAGAACTGCCCGGAGGTTGACAAAGGAGTCCCGGAAGAGGAAGGAAACAAGTTCGTCCACTGTCGGAACTGCCGAAAACCTTACCAATTCCGAACTTGCAGCTGGTCCACTTCAACTTGGAGAGGAGAACTCTGAATTTTCTAATTTAGAGGAGGAAGGTACTGTAGGATCTGAGTTAGAAGAGAAAAACGTGGCTGGAAATGAGGAAAAAACTTTAAATAAATTGGCGAATCCGGACGTAGTCCATCATCCATTATGCATTAACTTTCCTGCGATTACTAATAACACGGTATTTGAATTGAAATCGGAATTGATTCACTTACTTCCTGCTTTCCATGGCCTTTCAGGTGAAAATCCTCACAAGTTCTTGAAGGAGTTCTCGATTATATGCATGAGCATGAAACCAACCGGAGTGACGGGGGAAATGGTCAAGCTTAGGGCATTCCCCTTTGCAGTGAAGGACATGGCGAAGGACATGAGCATGAAACCAACCGGAGTGACGTGGGCCGAGATTGAGAAGCTTTTTCTCCAAACTTACTTTCCGGCCACTAGAG